>JAPVLO010000399.1:0-1200000 GCA_027257055.1 Cephalopachus bancanus
CCCCGTCCCCAGACAGATATTTACTACCATTAATCCCATCTCCTTTCCCCTCCCCCCATAGTTTCCCACCACTGTCAGTCATTTTCTTATAGTATTACATTGTATGTTTAAGGTCCACTATATGAGTGAGAACATGTGATATTCAGATCTTTGTTTCTGTGAGAGATCACTCAGTATTATAGACTCTAGTTCCATCCAGGTTGCTGCAAAATTCATGATTTTGTTATTTTTTATGACTGCATAAAAATTCCATCGTGTATATGTACCACATTTTTTTAATCCAGTCCTCTTTTGATGGACACCATGGTTGCTTCGAGGTTCTTGCTATTGTGAACAACGCTGCGATAAACATACGTGTGTAGGTATCTTTTTTATAGATTGATTTGAGTTCTTCAGGGTATATTCCCAGTAGAGGGATTGTGGGGTCATATGGAGGTCAATATTTAGAGCTTTTAGGAATCGCCATACTGTTTTCCATAGAGGTTGTACTAGTTTGCACTCCCATCAACAGTGTAGAAGTGTCCCCTTTTGCCACACCCTCTCCAGCAACTGTTATTGTTTGAGTTATTGATAATTGCCATTCTGACTGGAGTTAGGTGGTATCTCAGTGTGGTTTTGATTTGCATCTCCCTGATGATTAATGAGGTTGAACATTTTTTCATATGTCTGTTGGCTGCTCGGATGTCTTCCTTTGAGAAGTGTCTGTTCATATCCTTTGCCCATTTTATAATGGGGTCAACACAAAATTCTTAAAAGCCTTTATCAATTCTCTGACGACAATAAGAATAGGATCAACAACAATTAAAAATGTTGACTGTACTCTACAGGCATCAATAATATATAAGTGGATTTAGGTTCTTTACAAAATAGATAAATATTTTTGTCTTTTATAAGATTTATCAGATCATCTGAGATAGTTGATTAAAATAAGAATTTGCTTGAAAGCAACCCTAAAGAAGTAATATATCTGTGACTATTTTATGTGAAATATTTAAAGAAAAAATAACTTGTATTCTATAATGGCTATATATTTGCCTGAGTAGCTGGTATAATTGAATAGATGACTACAATGTGATGAAACTCTATAACGGCTAGTGGTTTTGAAACTCTATTCAAACATAATTAACTTGAAAATTGTTCTAAAGTTTGTAAGTATAACTAAAGTTGAAACAATTATTTAAATGTATTTATATTTTTAAAATTTCTAACAGTCTGATAGAGAATTGACAATAACATTCTTTTAAAGAATCTCAGAAGTTTATTAAAATAACCCTCAAAATTATATGGTCCACATTCTTACTTTTTACAGACAATGGCACCGAAGCCTGAAAAAGTGTACAGACCTTGGGCTTCAAGCCTGAGACCTTGGGCTTCAATCCTGTTGTTTACAAAGAATTAGTAGAAAATTTGAAAACAAAAGTTGGGGGTATTGTTTCCTAGGCTACAGTGAACATTGTTTTTGCTTCATTCAGTTTATCTCTATGATGATTAGAACTGTCTCATCTCAAAAGAAATGTTCAAATTCTAAGTCCCAGGCCCTATAAATGTAAGGTTTTTTTTTTCTTTGAAATCCAGTCATGGTAGATGTAATGAAATTAAGATGAGTTGGGTTACTGCAACGGACCCTTACCAATGGCTGGTGTCCTTAAAAAAAGAGGAAGATCTGAGTATAGAGATGGTCACAGAGGAGAGAAATGTGGAGACACAGACAAACATATAGAGAGATGGGCATGTGAAGACAATGGCAGAGACTAGAGATGTGTGTCTACCAGTCAAGAAGCATCAATGATTGTGGGCAAACACTGGAAGCTGGGAGAGAAGCAAGGAACAGATTCTCCCTCAGAGCCTCCACAGGAAACCTGTCCAAAGTCATGAAGGCGTGGCTTCCCAGAACTCAGGGGATTAACCACCACCCAGTGTGTGTAGAATGCAAACCATTGAGTCAGGGAATGTTATTCTAAATTCTTAAGATTTCATGCTGTTTTCCCAGTTGTATTTTAAATTGGCTCAGGATCTGCCACTCCTTCCTTCTGTTCATTTTCCCAATTTTTGGAATAGGAATGTGTCTTCTATTCCCATCCCACTATTGAATTTTGGAAGCACATAACATATTTGATTTTACAGGTTCACAGCTGGAGAGACATTTGTCTCAGGGGGAATCCTACTATGAGTTTGTCTCATCTGATTTAGATGAGACCTTTGGCTTCAATGTAAAGTTTATGCAGTAACAAGTGAAGACATTTGGGACTATTGGGATAAAGTGTATGCATTTTACATGGGAGAAGGGCAACAATTTGGTGGAATCAGGAGCAAAATTCTCTGGTGTGAATGTTTGTGTTTCCCCTATAATTCTTTATGTTACAATTAATCCTCAATGTGATAGTATTAAGAGGTTGGGCCTTTTAGCGCCTTCCTGAATGGCATCAGTGTCTTTAAAAAAGAGGCCCAAGGAAGGAACTCTTCCTTCACAGACAATGTTACCATTTTTGCTGTTTACATTTATGTGTTTTTTAAATTTTTTTTTTTTTTTTTTGAGTTGGAGTCTCACTCTGTCGCCCAGACTGGAGTGCAGTGGCCGCTCCCGGCCACCGCAGCCTCCACCTGCTGGGCTCCAGTGATCCTTCCGCCTCAGCCTTCTGAGTAGCCGGAATTACAGGCACGCGCTACAATGCCCCGCTGATTTTTTTTATTTATTGTAGAGATGAGGTCTCGCTGCCCAGGCGGGTCTCGAACCCACGGGCTCAGGCAATCCACTCACCTCAACCTCCCAAAGGCGCGGGATTACAGACTGAGCCACCGAGCCCAGCTTTTTTTTAAAGTTTTAAGTGGAAAAAATATTATCCAGTATATATCTGCCCAAATACTGCCCATTTCTATTGCTCTTCCATCATTGCTGACATTCTATATTCTTCTCCGGTATAATTTGTTACACAGTCAGAAGAATTTCCTTGTTCACTCTTCCACCAGGTTTCTCCACTTGTCTACAGAGAATATGTTCCAAGACCCTCAGCAATTGTTTGGAACCATAGATAGTGCTAAACCCTATATTGCCTTTCACAGCCCAAGTGGCAACAACAAAGCTAGCCAAAATTCTTTAGACATCGCTACAGTTTCACAGATACAAGGTTGGTTCTTACCTAGGTTTCAGCAACCTGCGTATGTAATTTTTTTTCACTTTTCAAGTCCAAACTTTCATTTTTCCACTTAAAGGAAGTACTTCACAGCTCTTCTTTGGTATATCCAAATTGCTAGCTTCACTCTTCTTGCACTTTGGGGTCTGGACAAAATTAAAAAGTGTTATGGGAACACAAGCATTGCAATACCATGACAGTTTAAATGATAAAATAAGTGCCTACTAGGCCACTAATGGGTGCCCAGCATGGACAATGTGGGGATTCTGGACATAGGGATGAATCAAATCCCCAGATGAAGAGTTCAACACCTTACTCCAAATGGAAAGCAACGTAAAACTGAAACCATGGGTAAGGGAAACAATTGTATGTGAAGCGACATATGAAGTTGCAGGGAGAAGCTGCCGTATATGAGGAACAATTTCTCACCACAAACAAAATCTGCGTCATCTGGGAATAGTCCTTCCCAGTTGCTGGATCCATGAGAAAAAAATGTTTGTTTTTCATATGCCTTTCAGTTTATCATGTTTTTGTTACAGTAGCCTGAACAGACTAAGCATGTTTGCATGACACATAATTTCCCATACTTTAACCTATCTGTATAAAATAGAAATTATATTTTTGATAAGAATACAACTAGTTATTTTTTGAAAATTTAATCTCACAAATTCTGTCTTCTAATTGATGTGCTTAAGTGATCCGCATTTAATATAATTACTGACAGGTTTGAATTTAGGTTTGAATTATTGTTCACTTATGATTCTGTTTGTCTTCATTAATTTTTGTTCTTTTGTTCTTCTTTTCCTGCCTTTTAAAAACTTTGAAAATGTTTTAGTAGTTCATTTTAATATCTCCATTGAAATTTTGTCTGTATTTCTTTATGTTATATTTTAGTATTGCTCTGGACATTAATATAAATACATATGCAAGAGGACCAAAAAGCTGAAATTTACAAAAAATTGTCAATATATTCTTACATGTTTAAACTTCAATCACCTTCAGAGTACTCTCCTTTTGATGCAATACAGCTATCAAGATGCTTTTTTTCCGCAGGTAAAATAGTTTTTGCGTTCCTGAATTTTCATGCCTTTTAATACTTCTGCCAATTTTGTTTTTGGCCTCTTTAACACTGCTGAAACATTTCCCTTAGAAGACTTTTTTCATTCAGGAAACCCAAATTAGATGCTCAATGTGATGGCAAGTGAAAAGGGAAGGTGAGACATAGGATGGAGCCCTTTTTTGTCAAAAACTTCTGAATACTCAGCACGGTGTTGGCAGGTGCATTACCATGCTGATAGAAACAATACTTATTTGCCACAATCAGGATGATTGTTCTACATATCAGATGCAACCTTCTCAAGACTCCAGATAATAACTTTGTTTGACCATTTGATCCAGAGGAAAAATTCTGAGTGTGCTATGGCGCCCACCCTTCAAAACAAAATTCCAGTATTTTGGGGGGGTCTCCTCTCACACATGCATATATACAGATATAGACATATAAATATATACTATATATACTATATGTTAATCTATATATCTTTATCTTTCTATATCTTGATAGATATAAAAGTTATATATATCTTCTCACAGTCTTTTAGAAGTCATGTTATTTTATCTTTTCAAATTAATTCTCAAATCCTACTTTCAATTTTATGTTAGAGTTGACTTGTATATCTTGTCTGTATATACTGTATGTTCCCTCACACAGGAAACTTAGCAATTTTTGCATTTTCAAGCATGCATATTTCTTAAAACTTAAGAGAATAAAATGAATCTAGTATATATTCACCAAGATACTGACCATTTCCATTATTCTTTCCTCATTGCTAGCTTCCCTCTCTGGCATTTTTTCTTTGCAAGAGCAGCTCTGTTGGCAACCAGTTCTCTTAGGTCCCCCTCACTGGACAATACTTAATTAAATGTCAATGCTGAAAGATACTTTTACTGCATTTACAATGCATAGATGGAAGTATTCCAACTTAAGTGTAGTTTTGAGTAACTTAATCACAACGATACCTTTTGGGAAATGCATGGTTAGGTGATTTCATCATTGAGCAACATCATAGAGTGTACTTGCACAAACCTGGACACCAGAGCCTGCTATATAACCAGGTTATGTGGTTCAGCCTATTGGTCTAGGTTACAAACTTGGACAGCAAGTTACTGTCCTGAGGCAATGGTAACACAATACTAAGTATTTATGCATCTAAACATACTTGAGCATACAAAAGGTGTAATAAAAATATGTTATAAAAGATTTAAAATAATATACTAGTAAAGAATGCTTACTAGGAATGAAGTTTCCAGGACTGGAAGTTGCTCTAGATGAGTCCGTGCGTGAGTTAAGAATGAAAATGAAGGCCTGGGATATTATTGTACACCACTGGAGACTTTATAAACACTGCACACCAAGGCTACACTAAATTGACAAGAAATACTATTCTTTCTTTAGTAATAAGTAAACTTATCTCTTATGGCCCATGCATTTTGGGTTTTGTTCAGGAATTGGATGCCAGTTCCAATTTCCAGAAGGGTGTGTCCTGTTGGGAGCCAACATCTATAGCTACATGGCTGAGGCCTGTAAAGGCCCATCTGGAAGATCGCCTCTGACATAGGATGTCAGTTATACCTATAATATTGGCGTGTGATTAGTGACCAGTGTGCATACATGGCAGTAAAACTTATAAGTAAAATCTCTATACGCCTGATGAAAGGTTATACAGCAGAATGACCTTGTCCTTTCTAAATCTTACTTCTTTCTAGATATTTTTTAACTTCTATTCCTGGTAGACTGGTGAGTCAGCTCTTGTTCCCAAAGGCAGTTCCTCCTAGGATTAAGATTAGAAACTAACTTATCATAATAGTTTTATTGCCCCGCCTTTTAGCCGGGAAGGGCGTTTTTCTTCAGGACGTTTTTCTAGTTTCGTTACATGCCGAAACTGTTTGCTTCGGCCAGTGGCCATTTCCATAGTAACCGTGCAGTCCATTATCCAAGAGTGTGACAGACACTATTTGATTTTTAGAATAGACTTGTTCAGATAAGACATTCATTTAAGATGATATAATTTCCATCGGAAAGATTTAAACAGTAATAAGCATTCGTAGAAAACTTTTAGGTTTTGTTTAAGCTTTTTAAGTTTCCTTTTCTCATATTATGACTTTAGTTCCTGTTCCTGTAGGCCAATTTTAAGATCCTTTGATTAGCATACCGAAACTTTCCCAATGCTGTAGTTTTTGCTTCTAATATGACAATAGGAAATTTTACACGTAGCCATGTATTAATATACTAGGAAAAAAGATTTAAGTTTTGGGTTAAAGTCATAGTTTTATTAAAATAGAATGAGAATTATAGTGTTATGATTCTAAAATCATACGTCAATGATAATTATAAGATTTGATGATAAGGTATTAGCTTAATGAGATATAGCATAGTATTAAAGCCCAAACACTAGATCATGAAACTCATATAAGTCATGGTAAGAAATAAGTTTTGAATTAATTATTATAGAATTACAGGCCACTATGTTGAATCGTAATAGGTTAATGGAATAAATAAAAATTAAGTCATTTAAGTAAACTTATAAATTATAGTATAGTGTTAAGTTGATAATATCAATCGTTAAAAAATATTAGGGGTCAGTGAACTTGGATTGAACCTAAAGTTAACTAAGAAAGTTTTTGTATTCATCAGGGTTTAGAACAAAAAGTATAATATGAATGATTTGTTGAACACTATGGAAGACACCTTTAAACGAACTGTATTTGTGCACCTGTAACCTTGATGTGAGATTTGTAAGGCACGCCTGCTTGGAGCTTGCAAGTCTCGTGATGGTCTTGTGATGCATAGTTTGTAAATCGCAATATACATCATGGAGTTTATACGCCCCCAGCAAGTGATTATCACACTGCTGGAGGGTATGAAAAATGGTATATAAATTGGAAGATGTCCGAATAAAATTTGACTTCAGTCCTGATCAGACTGTTCCCAGAAGAAATGGCCTCCGAGTCGTTTCTTCTCGCCGTCCGGATTCTCTGGAGCGGGTCCTAACCCTTCCCCTCTTTGGTCAGGGCTGGTACCCCAACAGTGTCCTGCATTTTCTAAGGTTCTTATGGTTTGAGGTTTTACATTTAGGTCTCTGATCCATTTAGAGTTAATTTTTGTGTATGGGGAAAGAGAGGGGTCTTATTTGAATCTTCTGCATGTGGTCAGCCAGTTTTCCCAGCACCATTTACTGAATAGGTTCTCCTCTCCCCAGTGCTGTCCATCAAAAAAGGACTGTATTTTTGAGGATCTACGAGGATGCAGTGTCATGCATATTCTCAACTTCCAAGAGAATTACTGATATATTAATAGGTCTCGCTCATCTCGAACCCGTGGCTCCATCACAAAAGGATACAGCTGATACTGTATTTAAAAAATGTGGTACATATACACAATGGAATATTACACAGCCATAAAAAAGAACAAAATCATGAATTTTGCAGCAACTTGGATGGAATTTGAGTTTATAATACTGAGTGATCTTTCACAGAAACAAAGATCTGAGTATCACATGTTCTCACTCATAAGTGGACCTTGAACAACTATTGTAATACTCTAAGTAAAGGATTGACAGTGCTGGAAAAACATGGGTGGGTGGGCAGGGGAAGAGAGGTGGGATTAACAGTAGTCGATATCTGTCTGGGGATGGGGGAGCACACCTCATAAACAGGGGTACCTGCACAATGCATATTTGTATACCTAACCCTTAACTATACCCCACAATTTTAAAATAAAAAATATGTCAAAAAAAGAAATAAGTAAACTTTAGCTTACTGCTAGTTTTTACTTTATTATTTTTTAACTCTCCAAATAAGACTTAGCTTAACTACACATTGTACTCATGTAGAAAAGCATTTTCTTTCAATATATCCCTAATCTATAAGCTTTTCTCTATTTTTAATTATTTTTTTACTTTTAAAACTTTTCATTCAAATATGACACAACACACACACTATCCTAGGCTTACATGGGTTAGGATCTCCAATATCACTATCTTCTCCCGCTGTGTGTTGTCCCACTGAACATTCTTCAGTGGCAATCAACACACATGGAGCTGTCATCTTCTGTGATATGAGCTCTTTTTCTGGACTACTTCTTGAAGAGCCTGCTAAGGCAGTTTTACATTCAATTTGTTTTAGGTCAGTAGGAGGAGTCTATCCCAAAATGATTCCATACACTATTGTACAGAAATACATAAACCATTTACATATTCATTTACAATCACCATCAAGTATTATGTAGTGCATATAATTATATATCTTGTACTTTTTAAAACACTGACAGTGTTGTACATTTCTTCCCACTGGCATCATTACAAACATGGGAGTAATGTGTGTGCTATGACTTCACAACTTCTACGATGTCACTAAGCAATAGAAATGTTTCTGCTACAACATAATCTTATAGGACCACTGTCATGTCTACAGTCTGATGTTACCAAAACATCATTATGAAGGACATGTTTGCACTTTAAAGATATGCCACTGTTATCTGTCATTGTGGTTTTGGTAAGAAAACTGAAGTTATTCAAATCTTTAGTTTTTCTGCATACATTTGTTGAAAAGTGAAATGAGTATTTTTTTTCCACCTTAACAATCAGCAGTTTTTAAAAAATGCATTGATATAGATTTGTATTTATCCAATTTGTGTGTGTTTCTTGAGGCTCTAAATTGACATCTTTGCCCATATTTGAACTAATATGTCCTCAAATTACTCTTCCTGTACCAATATCTTTTCTTTTCTGGATTCTCATGAAATTCATGTTATGCTTTTCCTCTAGTGCCTTAAAGTATGGTGGATTTTTAAAAATAATATATGTCTGTTTTTCTCAGTTTGGGCAATTTTTATGAATCTCTCCTCAATTTACATAATGCTTTGTAGTGTTCCTTTTGTAGTAAATTTATTACGATTTACCAAACATTGTATTTTTAAATTTCCAATGGTTTCTTATTTCTCCATTTTCCCACTGTTGTATATATAATAAGCATCGTAAGTATGGACAATCATATCTAGGTCCTAGTCTCAATGAAAGCATTTGGTCTTTCACAAATAAACATAATATTAACTGCTGGTTTTATGGAGGTTTTATAGAGATAATTCTATATTCCTATTTATCTTAGAGATTTTATGATGAATGGATGTTGAATTACATCCAATGCTTTTTCTACATCTATTGTTGGTATTATTTTTTCTTAGCCTGTTAATATAGGGAGTTGCATTGAATAATTTTTAACATATTGATCCAGGCTTGTTGTCAAACTTAAATTCCTCTTAAGTTTATTGTATAATTTCCTTTATATGTTGCTGGAGTGAGTGTACTACATTTGTTGGATTCTCATCTAAATTCACAAAAGATATTGTTGTATATTTTTCTTTCTTTTTTCTTTCTCCTCATTCTTTCCTTCTTCTTTCTTTAAAAAAAAGTTTTTTCCTTGTTTTTTATTCTGATTTCAAAAAATGAGATGGGACATCTCCTTTTTATTTTGTTTTTTGGAAAGCATTGTGTAAAATTGATGTCAGTTGTTCTTGGAATGTTTAGTAAAAGTCTCTCATTAAGCAAAGGGCCAGGGGATTTCCATTTAAGACATTTTAAAAAGAGAAATTCAATTTCTTGAATGGTTATAGGGTTCTCCTGCTACATGCCTAGTAGTTTTCTTGGATTTGATGTCACTTTATCTGATATTAAAATAACCACTCTTGCTTTTTAAGTTTTTAGGAAATGTTATCATAATATTTCTTAATCCACCCTTTTACTGTTAACCTACCTAAGCCATGTTTCAACTGGTTTTCTTATAAATATTGTGTAGTTTATTAGCATTTTGTTTTGATTTATAAGCTATAGTTTATAAACTCTGAGTTTTTAAAACTATGCTTTACAAACTGTCTTTTATTTGGTGCATTGAGGTTATTTATATGTATATTAATTATTGGTATTTTGATGGCTATATTTGTCACTTTATTACATATTTGGGGGAGAACATTCCTTCTGTTGTTGTTGCTGTTGTTGCTGTTTCTCTGTTTCCCTTTCTGTTATTCTTCATTCATTTCTCTTTTGATGGACATTTACATCGTTTCTACATCTTGTCAATTGTAATTTATATTGTAGGATAAGGGTTCAATATTATTCATATATTTTTGGACATATACTTTATTCAACACCATTTGAAAAAAGGCTGTCTTTCTTTACTGTATTCTTAACATCCTTATGATGATCAGTTGACCATACTTGCATAGATTAATTTCTCATTGATACATTTGCATGTATCTATGCTCATGCCATTTTATTTACTGTAGCTTTGTAATATATTTTGAAAACAGGAAGTGTGATGTCTCCAGCTAGGTTCCTTTTTCTCAAGATTGTTTTGCATTCATGTTCATCTGTTCTCTATGTAGACTTATTTTATTCATTTCTGTAAAAAAAAAATGCCTCCTGGGTTTTGCTAGAGATTACATTAAACATTTAGATTACTTTGGGTGGTATAGACATTTTAACAGTATGGTCTTCCAATCCAAAAACAAGATGTCCTTCTATTTGCTTGTGTCTTTAAAATTTTGTAGTTTTCATTTTATAAGTCTTTGACTTCCTTACTTGAATTTATTTTTGAGTATTTTATTCTTGTTAATCGTATTGAAAGTGGGATTGTTTCCTTAATGTCATTTTCAAATTGTGTTTTGCGTAGAGAAACACATCTGATTTTTGTGTGTTTTAAAATTAATTTGTAATTTTCCTGAATTCATTTATCAATACCATCATTTTGGGGATAGAGCCTGTTTGGTTTTATACACACATATATATTACTATACCATCTCAAAACAGAAACAAACTTGCTTCTTTTTTTCTGATATGCATCTTCTTTATATTTTTTTCTTCTTTAACTGCTTAGGTTAGGATTTTCAGCACTATGATGAATATAATTTGGAAAGGAGGCTTGGTTGTCTTTTCCTAATCTTAATACAAACATTTTTAGCTTTTCACGATTATGATGTCAGACATAGGCTCTTTTTTATAGAGTCTTTATTGCTCTGAGGTACCTTTTTGTATTCTGAGTATTTGAAAATTATCATTATCAAAGTGTGTGAAATGTTTCTTCTACTTCTCTTGAGATCATCATGTCACTTTAAATAGGTTCATATAGTGAATAACACAACTGATTTGTATAGTGGAAATATTTTCATATTAGAGGTAAATTCCAATTGATCATGGAGTAGGATGCTTTTAATGTGCTACTGGATTCAGTTTGCTGACATTTTGTTGAGAATTTTTATATCCAAATTCCAGCATAGTGGTCTGTAATTTTGTTACCTTTGTCTGGACTTGGTATCTAGGTCTTGCTAATCCCATAACATGCATTTGGAAGTATTCCCATTTCTTTAATTTTTTGAAAGTGTTTGATAACATTAGCATTTATTCATTAAATGTTTGGTATAATACTCCAGTGAAGCCATTTAGTCCTTGACTTTTCTTTGTTGAGAAAATTCTTGACTTTTCGTTGCTGGGTGTTTTGATTACTGATTCATTCTCCACACTAGCATAGATTTGTCTCATGATTTAGTCCTTTTAGGTTGTATGTTTTTTACATTTTATCAATTTCTCCTAGGTTGTCCAGAGTTTGGTGTTATAATTATTCATAGTGGCCTCCAATATTTTTTAAATTTGTTACATTTATGGTCATTTCTTCCACTGTATTTTTAACTCTATTTGTTTTTGTCTTCACTCCTTTATTTTATTTTATTCATTTTTTAAATAAGGTGTGTTGCTTTTCATTATCTGCTCAGTAAACCAGTTCTTTGTTTCTGTTGATTTTTTTATTGTCCCTACATTACTTAGTTTGTCTCTGCCCTAATCTTTGCGAAAATAGCCTTCTGGATTTCTCACAAAAGGAATTTGCTCATGAGTTGTTCCTGAATAAATGTGTTTATGGAGAGAATAGAGGTCCAGGGCTCCTACTCTGAAAGTTGCTGACTTGTCTTTCCATCAATTGAATATTGAATATTAGAACAACTTTGCAATTTTGAGATAATTCTCACTTGGTCATGGTGTGCTACCCTTTAGAGATACTGTAAGATTTGATTTTTTAACAATTTATTAAAAAGTTGGCATCCATGTTAATAAAGGAGATTGTTCTGCAGTTTTTTTTCCTTACTATATATTTTTTACGATTTGGGATTAGATTATTATTAGTCCCAAAGTACTAGTTAAAATGTATTCCCTTCATTTCAAATATCTGGAGATTTTATATAGAATTTATATTGTTTTTTCTTTAAGTTTAGTAATAGAGTTCAGTGAGTTCATATACACTTGGAATTTTATTTATGAAGTTTTTAACTTACATTTTAATATAACAATTTATTTCAAAATAATGTTATATAAATTTCCTGAAATTTTATAGTTTTTATATTTCAATAAATTTCTCAACCTCATGTAAGCTTTACAATTTATTGCTATAAAGTTTTTCATAATTTACATTAATATATGTAATCCTATAGAATCTGTTGTGTCATAACCACTTTCACTTTTGAAATAGGTGATATGTATGTATGTGTGTGTGTTTATTTGTTTCCAATTGTTCTGGCTAGTTGTCTACTTTTTTTACTTGAAAATTATAAACCAAGTTGGCATTTATTTAGATGCATTATTTAGAATATGTATATACATATATTTGGAGATTAGCCAGTGGTCTTTCTGTTGTTGGTTTCAATATAATTATGATCATACTCTGTATTATTCAAATCTTCTTACTTTTAATAAGAAGTCAAATTTCTCATGACTACTTTAAATTTTAGATTAATGAGACCAATGTTTCATAGTTTACAATATAATCTATATTGATCCATGGTTTGTAAATTCATATGGAGTGTTTTAGCAAAATCAATTAAATCATGTTGGTTGATAATGTTGTTCAAATTATTTTGTCTGGTTTTCTATCTATTATCTGATTCATTATTGAAGTACTAAAATCCTTCTGAAATCATAAATTTTTCTACATTTCCTAGCAATACAGCTATATATTGTCTTATATGTTTTGAGCTCTGTTCTGTGCATAAACATTCATATTGTGTACTCTCAATAAATTAACACTTTGATGAAGGGAAAATTACCTTTTTACTACTGTTAATATTCTTTGCCCTGAAATATATTTTTATATATAAAGCCATTTCAGCTTTTGTTTGCTTAGTTAACATTTTATCAATTTTTCCTTCTTTTTTCCTTTATTCCTCTGTATGTGTTTTATTTTTCTAATGAAAATAAAAAGCAAGGGGGTTGATAACTGTGGGTTTCACTTATTCATCAAATCTTTTTTATCTGCCTTTTATTTGAGGTGTTTATGTCATTTGCATTTAATGCCATTATTGATAATGTCAGGTTTAGTCTAGCAATTGTTATGTATGCCATATTGTTCCATATGTACATGTTCACATTTTTTCCAAAAACAATACAGAAAACATTCTGCATTGTTTTTAGGATATTTTGAGGTATTTTAATGATTCTATATACATACATCTCAGGTTGTGCACCAGGGCCTTTTTGTGTTTGCCTTTGCTGGGGCATGGTAGAGAAATTCCCTCAGAAGTAGACTGAAATAGTCATAGCATTCATCTCATTTTTTTTACCACTCCCAGAAATTACAGCCCTCCATTGCCTGATTGACAATGCCTTAAAAAGCATTGATTCATATATTTTGGGCATTTCTTGGGTGTTTCAGATAGTAGGATACTTCTTGTTAGAAGGTACGTGCATCTCTGTTACTCGGTCCTAATAAGCAACAATATAGAACCTACTCAGAAAAAAATTAGAAAAAACTACTTAGAAATCTAAGTAGCTTAGCAAGATTAACTTTAGCAAGTATAGAATTGCAAGGAAAGAATCTCAAAAGTTATCATATTTTTTAACTCAAAAAAGTCCCCTGCCTATTTCTAAATATCCTCAGATTATATTAACAAGTATTCAAGAATCTCAATGGTTGTCTCAAAAAGTTGTGGTTAGTGTAGAAGTGTTCCCTTTTTGCCACACCCTCTCCAGCTGAAATATGTGCATCAACCTGTGACTTATGTAATTAAAAAGTCCATTACTAATGGGAAATTAAATGAACTCAATAAAACTTTCTTACCTAAAAAAAAAAAAGTTGTGTTTAAAAACCTCAGAGTACACATATATCTCAACTCACAGAGTACACATATATCTCAACTGCCTCCTCCTTTGCTCCTTATGATACTAAGCTAAAGGGACGTGTACAATCACTTAAACAAAAATAAATAGAAATTTAAAAACAATCTGGTGTACATGGGGCTACTTGTGGTATTATTATGACTCTTTAAAGTAAACCTGTTGCTTTATTCTCATTTGTCCCATGTGACAGCATAATGTACATTTTAAAAGCTAATGTGATTATATATATAACATTGATTTCATGTACACACACACATATATAATTGAATTTGACTGCATGTATTAACAAAGCACTATAATTAAGAAGCTGCTATTAACCTGTATTCTATAATAGCCATAAATATTACTAGAATGTGAAAATTTTATATATAATGTTTTAGTAGAAACTGATATAGAGTGTAGCAAATTAGTACAGTGAAACCAGTATTTCAAGGATATGAGAGCTCTCTATTGTACCACTAATAAATAGCCAAGAGTACGTTCAAAAATTATCATTGGGGTCTTTAAACCTTTCCCTGAACTAATTTAGTTTAGTAATTCAACCCATATTATTGCACTTTTCTAATTGGAGATAGGGATGGTATGGTATATTGAATATGCTGATTAACTGTTATATGTTAAAACTGCCTCCAACCAAATAATATGCCTCCTAGGGACATATGTACTACAGTTCTGTGATTCTCTTTAAAGCAAGCATTGCTGCATCAAGTTCAAAGGGAGAAGTTGTGTTACAGTCAGACCTGGTTTTCTGTCCTGGTCCGATCACTTTCTAGCTGAGTGAGATGAAAGAAACTTCCTTAACCACTCTCCCTCAGCCTCTCTCCACCTTGAAACTATGGAGTTTTGACACCGAAGGCTTGCTCTGAGTCTTTCCTGAAATGAGACAAGAAAAATGAAATTTGGCATATATAGGCAGTAATCACACCATTGTGTTGTGAACAACAACAACAAAAAACTCATTTGAAGAGGCTCTGACAAGAGTTTGGTGTGCCTAATGAAGGAAAGCTGTAGTAACTACTGTACTATGTACGGCTTTCTTGAAGTCCTGCCACACGTCAACTTCTAGAATTTTTCTGGTCATCTATGCTTATTCACATTGCTGCACACCCCCAATGGCACTGAACATCCTGGTTTTCCCTCCAAATGTAGAGTCTCAGCCTACTGGACATCTGACTGTGACCGCGGTGGGTCTTCAGGAGGTAAAAAAACCACAATTCAAGATCTTGCTCAGGCTTTCTCCCTTGCTCCCTCTTTTTCCTGTCTAACACTATACTCACATGTATGGTGTGCCTTACCTCCTCTTTATGGGGTATCTGTCACTGCCTCCATTCTGTCACTAGGTGTCATGTTAAGCCCAGCTCATCTATGGGAGAGTCAGCACCCAATGACACTGAATATCTTGGTCTCTTGGGAAGATTTCTGAGAGCCAGAAGTGTTCTCAAGATGTGTATCATGGTGGTAAATTTTAGAAGTTGTTTGATCCCATGAGCCTCAGTTCTACTCACTTGACTGCATGTCTAAAGATCACACCTCTCTCTTGAGTTGTCTGAGCACACCATATCCAACTATATCTCAGAGTAAACATATAGTAAAAATGTGGAATTCGTTGCTGCAACTGCATGACAAAATGTAAAAGTTCACAGAATAGATACATGAAAGTAAACATGATTGACAGGGATGCAAGAAGATAGATGCCAATTACAGCGTTTCTGGTTGAAATGCGAAATCAGTAGGGTTGACAGACCCTAGTAATATTGAAAAAAGACATTAATACATTTTAAAAACTAAATTAGCAAGTACAGTTTCCTGACACACATTGGGGATGATGCCGTCTCCAATGAGGTTAAAAAATGTAGAAAAATTGGGGGAAAAAAATAGTAGAAAGAGGCAAGAGTGGGTCACATGGTCTTCCCTTTTCCTAGTGCCAGGGACACAGAGCGTTTTGCCTAAAATTTGACTCAAAACACATCAGCACTCATCCATGTCAATTCTTCCTCCACAGATGAAGGAAAGAACAAAGACATGTAAACAGAGACAGATGAACAAGAACAAAGTTTTGTACACATCCCATCTGGGAAACTAAGGAGCCATTGAGTCAAATCTGTAAGCCAAGAGGAACACCTATAAACAGCAATGACCCTTCTCCCAGTCTCAAGTCTAGAGAGATCTGGTCCAGAGCCTGTGTTATCCAGGTCAACAGTTAAGTCAGGAAATGTCCAGCTTATAATATATGCATGTCTTTTCAACTCTCTGTGAAGGAGTTTCTTCAATACAGTGTCTTCCAACTGACTTTTATGCCCATGGTCTGCCAGATACTCACACACACACTTTACATTCATACACATGCATACAAACAACTCTTGAGGTTTGGGGCTTGTTACTTATGTAATTAGAGCGTGTTAGGTTTACCTTAAAGAAACTGAGTACCTTTCTCATAGACCAGTGTGTTTTCATGGTAACCATATGTGGAGAGTTTCTAATTAGTGAGATCCATGACAGGAGTCATCCATGGAATGGCGCACCTGACCTCTTAGCAGACGTTAGGGTGACCCAGTGGCTCCTCTTCATTTTTATATCACATGTAGTGGTGCTCACCAGGGGTCTCCAAATATAAGCATTTTATCAACAACACTGCCTACTCTAAAGTCACAAGGAAAAACCTGGCTGGGTGGTCCCATGGTGTTTTCACTCAAATGGAGACTACAGGGCTTCCCCAAAACCCACAGTGCTACATTGTCCATTGTACCACCCATGATTATCAATGGAGCCTCAGGTGGTCTGTGTCAATGAGGAACTATTCCTAAATACCAATGGAGACAGACCAATGAAAGCCTAGGAAGGAGGAGAGTCAAAAGTTGGCCTGGAAAACAATGTTTTGCTGCTCCTAGAGTGGTGATCACTGGAGGAACCATGATAAAAAAGTCTTCAGTCTGGAATCCCAGCACTTTGGGAGGCCGGGGCGAGTGAATTGCCGGAGTCCATGGGTTCAAGAACAGCCCAGGCAACTTGGCGAGACCAGGTGTCTACAATAAATGAAAAATAAACTGGGTGTGGTAGCGTATGTCTGTAGTTCTGGCTACTTGGAAGGCTGAGGTGGAAGAATTGCCTGAGCCCTACAGCTTGGTGCTGGGGTTACCACTGCACTCCAGCCTGAGCAACAGAAGAGATTTGAAAAAAAAAAAAAAGTCTTGCTAAAGCAGGACACTGTGGAAACAGGGTTTCTGGTCTTGCCCTTTGGGTGTCCTAAATTTGGGCTAACCGGCATTTTTCCAGTCAATGGGATGGTTACAAGTTGGAGTGGGACTGGAGAATTAAATGTAGGTGAGCAGATGCAGACTGATGACATTTCAGCGTGCCACTGTGCTGTACATAAATTTGTACACTCACCCAGAATCTGGGGTGCATCTGAAAGTCAAAGCCTTAGATAAGGAGTTTTGTCGGTGTTAATGACTTCGGGCCTAAAGTAGGCTGTGAGGTCAGGTGAGCAGATGTGTTCACTGAGATGCTAGAAAAACTCCTATGGAATTGATAGGCTTGCCAGGGGTAAAAGGGACCATGGAGGAATGGACTGGATGAGGGGTGAGGAGGGAAAGAGAAGGATGGGAGTCTACACACAATGCTGTCTTGGACTTCCTTCTGCCAGGGCGACCACTTGTCTTGACCTCCAGCTCTGTGGTTACTCCCATATTCTCCTCTTTCAGCATCTTTTTGGGCTCCTCTTGGGCCCTCCTTATGATCCCCTGGGGGAGTCTGGATGGTCTCATTTCCGGGGACTGACCACCTGCTCACGTGGGGAAGGCAGGAGGGAATACTTGCGGGTGAGAGGAGGGATCCTTGCGGCCGTCCAGTGTCCACACTTCAGCGAGTTCCCTGCCCACAGAGCCGTTTTCTTGTCCGGGGCTTGACCCCAGGATTCACACGGCGGGGTCCCCAGAGAGGAGTCCGTGGCCTGCGGGAGAGGCCACCGCTCCTTCGGGGCGATGTGGAGTCTAGGGGGCGGAGTCATACGACCTAGACTAGGGCTCAGCAGCCTGCGGGCAGGAACAGGGAAAAGGGTCCGCTCAGGAGCCTGGGAGGTGGCCCAGGCCAGGCGGGGACCCTGGCGGAAGGCGGGGACGGCTGGGATCCGGCGCCTCCAATTTCGCGAATAAGAAACTGAGGGAATTGCCCATGGCGAGCGGGTTTTGCGGCCTGGAGCGCCTGAAAAGAGCCAGCCGCGGAGACGAGTCCCCGAGCGACCAACCCCTCAGTCAAGCTCACACTGGCCGGTCCCGCGCCTGTGACGTCTCAATGGGGCTCGTGACAGGAGGGGGCGCGTCAGGGAGGGCGCGTGGTTCTGGCCAAGCACCAAGGGGCGACAACCGGCATCGCGCGAGGCCCCGCCAACGGCCGGCGCAGGTGGACGTTCTGTCGCCTGGGGATTTCCTGCTGCTGCTTGCAGGTGATTGGCTCCTGGCGGGGCTCTGGGGAGGGGGTCGCCTGGCTTGGGCACTCAGTGGCAGAGGGTAGCTGGCCCTTTCCTTCGGTCACAGGGGCAAAGCCCCCTCTAGCTCCCTCGAGCGGCGACCCAGGTCCAGCCAGGCTCCTCCAGGACCTCCCCCATCTCCATGGCCGCCCTGGCGGGGAGGGGCGCGAACCCAGCCACCAAGGGTTCCCTGGAGGTGGCGCGGTTTTCGGACCTGACTGGATGTTGCACCCTATGACATCTCTTCCCAATGGGCGAGGTCTCTTCATTTCTTTTTACAAATTAGATAAAACCACTTCAGCTCTACACGTTCCCCAGTGGATCCATGTGATCCTGGCCTGCCAGGCTTTGAACCCCGGATGCGTGATTCCAGAGCGGCTGTGTGATTCCAGAGCGAATCCTCGGGCCTGTGTGCCTCTTTACCGTGTACACCTCGTGTTATCGTCCCACGCCCCGTCCCCGTAGTCCTTCCCGTAATTAGAACCCTGGCATATCTATAATGAGCTCCTTCCGCCCAGGACAAAGTCTGTAACTACTGAATTGCCCGTGACTGGCACTGGGCTCCACACTCTTCAGAAAACATAGGACAGGGAAGCCCGATTGTTGCTGTAGCATCACACCACATTTCCTTCTCTCTTCATTCAACTTTGCAGCCCAGGTGTTTATTTTTTGGTGTACTTTGAAGGACGTAAATATATAGGATCTTTTTCTAGAGCAATTTTGGTCTATCCTGAAAGAATTTCCCCAGTACATTTTCGGATACAGATAAGAAACCGGTTTCTTGGCCTTCCTAGAATATGTCTAGAAAACAAACACATCATTTATTTGCAAATTAATAGTGGAGCAATGTATTGAATGAAAATATAATCAACACAATGTGGTCATTGGGAGCATGCCAGCTAGATCTACTGTTCTCTACACATTATTGCTAACTAAATAGAACTCTGGATAATCTTTCTTATGCCATAGAGAGGAAACATAGACTCTTGGGTGTCAAGACCAGGAAAACATGTGTAATTTTCTTAGGTGCTGGAAGTTTCAGCAAGACATAAGAGATTTGGAAAATCCTATACATGACTTCCTCTATTCTAAAACTTGTTTCTTGGTTTATTTCTTTGGTTTTTCTTCTCTCTTGGGCTGTGGTTGAGTATCCAATGACATGCAAAACCAAAAGTCACACCAAAGGTTAGAGATCAGTAAAAATATTTTTCTGTTTTTACTTTAACAAAATCTATTTTTAAATTATATTGTCATAATTAACATATGACACAATTTGTTTTTAGCCTTTTGCTCATAACAGTTCTTTAATGGTAAGTCAGAGAAAATACGGACTTCTGTCCACAGAAGGCTGAATGGTGAAGACACAAAACAGTTTGGCTCAGACCCAAATTCTGTTTACAAAGAGGAGATATACTAGAAGCCTTTTCCATCATTTTAAACCAGGAGCAGTAATGGTTTAAAGTGATTTATCTATATTTCCTTGAAACATTTTTAGGAGAGTTCAGTAAGGAATGAACTCTTGATTTTGTTTGATTGAAAAAAACAGCAAGTTGGAACAAATGTTGGATAGGATGTTTGGAAGGAATTCTGAAAACACATGATCACTTGTCAAAAAATTTTTTTATGATAATCCTTTTGTTTATTCATATTATTGTACACAATATATTTCAAACTCAAAATCTATTTTTTTATTGTGAAGTTGTGGGGTACAGTTAAGGGTTAGGTATACAATTGCGTTTCATTCAGGCACCCTGTTGATATGGAGTGTTTCCCCGTTTCCAGACAGATATTTGCTACTGTTAATCCCATCTCCCTCCCCCCACCATAGTTTCCCAGTACGGTCAGTCATTTTCGTATAGTATTGCATTGGATGTTTAAGGTCCATTATATGAGTGAGAACATGTGATACTCGGATCTTTGTTTCTGTGAGAGGTCACTCAGTATTATAGACTCTAGTTCCATCCAGGTTGCTGCGAAATTCATGATTTTGTTCTTTTTTATGGCTGCATAGTATTCCATCGTGTATATGTACCACATTTTTTAAATCCAGTCCTCTTTTGACGGGTTTCCAGGTTCTTGCTATTGTGAACAACGCTGCGATAAACATGCATGGGCAAGTATCTTTTTTATAGAGTGATTTGTGTGTTCTTCAGGATATATTCCCAGTAGGGGGATTGTGGGATCATACGGGAGGTTGGTATTTAGAGCTTCTAAGAATCGCCACACTGCTTTCCACAGTGGTTGCACTAGTTTACACTCCCACCAACAGTGTAGAAGTGTTCCCTTTTCGTCATACCCTCTCCAGCAGCTGTTATTTTTTGAGTTGTTGATAATTGCCATTCTAACTGGGGTTAGGTAGTATCTCAGTGTGGTTTTGATTTGCATCTCCCTGATGTTTAGTGAGGTTGAACATTTCTTCATGTGTTTGTTGGCTGCTTGGAAGTCTTTCTTTGTGAAGTGTCTGTTCATATCTTTTGCCCATTTTATAATGGGGTTGTTTGTTTTTTTCTTTTCAGCATGTTTGAGTTCCTTATAGATCCGGGATGTTAAGCCTTTGTCGGACCTGGAGTTGACAAATACTTTTTCCCAGGCTGTAGGCTGTCTCCCTGCCCTCTTGATGGTTTCTTTGACTTTGCAGAAGCTTGTCAGTTTAATAAGGTCCCACTTGTCTATTTTCTCTCTTATGAGCTGTGGGTTTTGAGTTTTGTTCAGGAATTGGATGCCAGTTCCGACTTCCATGAGGGTTTTTCCTTCATTTTCTAAGGTTCTTATGGTTTGAGGTTTTACATTTAGGTCTCTGATCCATTTGGAGTTAACCTTTGTGCATGGGGATAGATAGGGGTCCTGTTTCAATCTTCTGCATGTGGTCAGCCAGTTTTCCCAGCACCATTTACTGAATAGGTTCTCCTCTCCCCAGTGGTAGGTGGTAGAGGCTTTGTCAAAGACGAGTTGGTTGAGAAATTGAGGTTTTGCTTCTGGAATCTCAATTCTATTCCATTGATCTATATGCCTGTTCCTATACCAATACCAAGCTGTTTTGATGTTTGTAGCTTTATAGTAAAGTTTGAAGTCTGGTAATGTGATACCACCTGCTTTGTTTTTTTTTGCTGAGGATTGTTCTGGCTATTCTTGGATGTTTGTGTTTCCATATGAATTTCTGCATTGTTTTTTCTAGGTCTGAGAAGAATGTTGCTGGTAATTTGATGAGTATTGTATTGAATTTGTAGATTGCCTTAGGTAAGATGGACATCTTCACAATGTTGATTCTTCTGATCCATGAACATGGGATATTTTTCCACTTGCTCGTGTCAACTTTGATTTCTTTGAGCAGTGTTTTGTAGTTTTCCTTGTAAAGGTCTTTCACATCTCTGGTTAGGAAGATGCCAAGGTATTTCATTTTTTTGGTGGCTATTGTGAATGGAATTGTGTTTTTTATTTGGGTTTCTGTTTGTTTATTATTGGTGTAGAGAAATGCAATTGTCTTTTGTACATTTATTTTGTATCCTGAGACTTTGCCAAAGGTCTTTATCAGTGTAAGGAGGTTTTTGACAGATTCTCTTGGGTTTGCAAGGTATACAATCATGTCATCTGCAAAGAGAGATAACTTGACTTCCTCTTTTCCTATTTGGATACCCCTGATTGCTTTCTTTTCTCTGATTGCTCAAGCCAGGACTTCCAATACTATGTTGAACAGGAGGAGTGAGAGTGGGCATCCTTGTCTTGTTCCAGTTTTCAAGGGAAATGGTTCTAATTTTTGTCCATTTAGGAGTATGCTCGCTGTGGGTTTCTCATAGATGGCTTTTATTATTTTGAGGTATGTTCCCCGTATGCCTAGATGTTCAAGGGTTTTTATCAAGAAGGGGTGCTGGATTTTATCAAAAGCTTTTTCTGCATCTAATGATATAATCATGTGGTTTTTGTTTTGACATCTGTTGATGTATTTAATAACATTTATGGTTTTACGAATGTTGAACCAGTCTTGCATCCCAGAAATGAAGCCTACTTGGTCATGTTGGATGATTTTTGAGATGTATTGCTGAATCCGGTTTGCTAGGATCTTGTTGAGAATTTTAGCATCTATGTTCATCAAAGATATTGGCCTGTAGTTCTCTTTCTTTGCTGGATCTTTACCTGACTTGGGTATCAATGTGATGTTGGCTTCGTAAAATGATTTGGGGAGCATTCCATCTTTTTCAATCACCTGGAATACCTTCAGTAGGATTGGTATCAGCTCCTCCGTAAATGTCTTGTAGAATTATGCTGGAAAGCCATCTGGTCCAGGGTTTTTTTTTGTAGGATGTTTTCTTATTATGTAATCGATTTCCTTGATTGCTATTGGTTTATTTAGGGTCTCAATTTCTTCTTATTCCAGCTTAGGTAGGTTGTGTGATGTCAGAAAGTCCTCCATTTCCTTAAGGTTTTCAAGTTTGTCTCCATACAAGTGTACGTAGTAGTTTCTAATGATCTTTTGTATTTCTTCAGGATCAGATGTGACTTCATCTTTTGTGTTTCTGATTGTGCTTATTTGGTTTTTTTCTTGTTTTTTCTTGGTCAGTCTAGCTAGGGGACCATCGATCTTGTTTATCCTTTTGAAGAACCAGCTTTTTGTTTCATTGATTTTTTCAATTATCTTTTTGTCTTCTATGTCCTGGATTTGGGCTTTTATTTTGGTGATCTGGATACTTCTGCTGAAAATAGGGTTTTTGTGGTCTTGCTTTTCCAGCTTCTTTAGGTGGCTTGTTAGGTTGTGAATTTCTGTTCCTTCCATTTTCCTCATGTGTGTTTGTAGGGATATAAATTCCCCTCTTATTACAGCTTTTAAGGCATCCCAGAGATTTTGGTAAGATGTTTCTTCATTTTCATTTGTTTCCAGTATCTTTTGATCTCTGTTTTGATGTCATCATTGACCCAGGAGTTATTTAGCATCATGCTGTTTAGTGTCCATGTCTTTGTGGGTTTTGGGGGACTTTGTTGGTGTCAATGTTTATTTTTATTCCACTGTGGTCCAAGAAGGTGCATGGTAGAATTTCAGTCCTTTTAAATTTGCTTATACTTGATTTGTGTCCAATTATGTGGTCGATCTTAGAATATGTTCCATGTGGTGATGAGTAGACTGTGTATTCTGTGGTCTTTGGATGGAGTGTTCTATAGGTATCAATTAAGTCCATTTGGTCCAGAGTCTCATTGAGGTTCCGGATCTCCCTGCTGATTTTTTGTCCTGATGATCTGTCTAGGGTTGTGAGTAGTGTTTTAAAGTCCCCAGTTATTATGGTGTTAGAGTCAGTGTCTTTCTTTAGTTTTCCTAGAAGTTGCTTTATGAATGTTGGCGCACCTATGTTGGGTGCATATATGTTTAGGATAGATATTTCTTGTTGATAGAGTGAACCTTTTCTCATTATGTAGTGGCCCTCTGTATCTTTTTTAATTTTTGATAGCTTAAATGGTATTTTGTCTGAAATTAGGATCGTGACTCCTCCTTTCTTTTGTGTTCCATTCGCCTGAAAATTTGTTTCCCATCCTCTTACTTTGAGTCTGTGTATGTCCTTTCTAGTGAGATGGGTCTCTTGAAGGCAGTATATTGTTGCCTGGTGATATTTTATCCATTTTGTCATTCTATGTCTTTTCAGTGGTGCATTTAGTCCATTCACATTCAGACTAATTATTGAAATGTAAGAGTTCGTCCCTCTCATGGAGTTCTTATTGAGTTGTTCTTCCACTTGGTTTTTTCTTTTCTTTTTTTTTTTTGTCTTTCTTTTGGTTTTGGGGGTTGGTTCATGTATATTTTATTCTTTTCCCTGTACTCTTGTGAAGAACGTTGTTCTTTTTTCCTTTCTTCTGTGTTTAGTACTTAAGTGTTTCATGTAGAGATGGTTTGGTGGCAGCATAAGTTCTTAGGGAATGGATATCTGGGAAAGATTTTAATTCTCCCTCACTGACCGAAGCTTAGCTTGGCTGGGTAGGTTATTCTTGGTTGAAATTGTTTATCTTTTAGGACTTTGAAGATAGGGCTCCAAGCTCTCCTAGCCTGCAGGGTTTCTGCAGATAAATCTGCTGCTATTCTGATTGGTCTTCCATGGTAGGTGATCTGGCCTTTTTCTCTTGCTGCCTTTAGGATTTTTTCTTTTGTGCCTACTTTATTTAGGCGAATTATTATGTGTCTAGGAGTTGGTCTTCTCATTTGTTGTCTTGTGGGGGTTCTCTGAATCTCTTGTGTTTGAATTTTTGCATCACTGATTAGATAAGGGAAGTTTTCTTGAATGATCTCATGGAAAGTTTGTTCCAATGTGGTCTCTGTTTCTCTTTCTGCGTCAGGGAGTCCAATTATTCTTAGGTTAGGCCTCTTGAGGTAGTCACTCATCTCTTGAAGGTTTTGTTCTGTCTTTTTGAGCTTATTTTCTGTGTTTTTAAGAGTTTGGGTTATTTCTATATTTTGGTCCTCAAGCTCTGAGATTCTTTCTTCTGCTTGGGTAATTCTTTTTTCCATGCTTAACAATTTGTTATTTATTTCATTCACAGTATTCTTTATTACTGTTATCTCAGATATCAGCTCCTTCCTAGTTTCTTCTTGTGTCTCCTCAATTCTTTTTAATCTCTCCTTTATTGTTTTGATATCTACATTTGCAGTTTGAGACCCTTCATTCTGGGGGCTTTTCATTGTTTGCATTCCAAAGTCAGTTTTCTCAGTGTCTGCTCTCCCAGGCGTCTGGGAGAGACCCATACTCTTCTTTTGGTTTTTCTTCATTTCTGTAGATTTTTCTCCCTCTCCCCCTTTCCCTCCCCCTCTTCAGTTCTGTTTTTGAGGGAAGGTGGGGTTGCTTTTATTTCTCTTCTGCAATGACCTGTTCTTCCTTATGAGGGTCTTCTGGCTTTGTTCACTTTTCCCTCTGCTTTACAGTCTGTCTATTCAGCAGTATGCAGTTTTGGTCTGTTCAAAGAATCTCACCAGTTCACCTATGCAATCGCCATCTTGCCCCCAAATTTTTAAAACAATAAATTATAGTCTTGTGATTCCTTGAGCAATCAATCACTAAGGATTTTGGATATGATCATTTCTAATGGGGAAATTATACCTATCATATGCTGTTGATTTGAAGATTAAATTCAGTAAATTGCATGAAAATACTTCCATTCTATAAAAATGCTTTATGTTGTTTTCTGTTATCATTTTCTTGTTGCTATATACTATTTTATTATATGGTTCAGGTTTTACAGTGCCTCTTGTTTTACTGTTTTGGAATCCAAACTATTGTTCAATCGCTCAAAGGCATGAACAGTCTTTTTGTGAAGTTTGGGAAAGAAGCCATAGATATTTCTCAGCATCTTTAACTTACAATATATTCAACAACAAAGTTACTTATGTATTCCTCCCTTGAATTTTTTGAAAATCTATTATCAGTCAGATGCTTTACTTCAGATTTTGGCAACAATTTACCAGATTTCTTAGATTTTTTACTTTATTTTCCATATCTAGTTTCTGTAGCTACCTCTCTTCCTCCTCATCCCTTTTTTTCCCTCCTCCTCCACCTTCTTCTGTGTTCCTCTTCCCTTTTCATCTTCAATATGCTTTCAACATGTAAGGAGCATTCTTAACTCACAGATCATACAAAATGATCTGTGGGCCTAGCTTTTTGGCAACCCCTGATATAACAACTGGAGAAAAACAGTTCTTTAAATCAATGCCCAATTTTGTCCTTACTCTCCTGCAGTCCATAATCACCATGGCATCCAGAAAGCTTCTGCCAAAACATAAGTCAGATCATATCATTCAAACCTCTCAATGGATTATGATAAGGAAACGCCAAGACCTCAGAATGCCTCCAAAGCCCTGGGAATCTCAGCCCCCAATTTGTTTCCGATTTCATTTTTTTCTCCTCTCTACAGTAAGCCATCTTTTCCCCAACACATGAATGTCCTTTCTGTTCCCTGAGTACTCTGTGGATTTTCCTGGCTCATGGCCTTCCATCTTGCAGTTCCATCTACCTGGTATACTCATTCCCCAGATGTGCACATTGTTGTTTTCGAGAACTTTTTAACGTTCCTTCTCAAATTTCACCTTAACAATGATTATAAATTCCAACCACCTCCCACTGACGAACACTCTTCCCCCCCGCTTCCAAGCATTCCATTTATCTGTAGTAGTTACCCTATATAGTTTTTATTTTAGCCATTCACTTAATTTGTATTTGTATGTTTGTACTTGTATTTACATATTTGCTAATTTTTGTTCACCTATATTCCCTACTAGAGGATGAGGATATTTTCCTTATTGTTCACTGCCATATTCACTGAATACACTTGTAAATCATATAGAAGAACACTACCTGGCATTTGTAGGAAATCAATAAGTCTAATTGAATGGGAAAAGAAGATATGATTTTGAAATCCACACATACAATTTACTGTTGGTGTACCTAGCCAAGTTATCTATATTTACTAAACCTCAGTTTCCTCTCCTGTGATTTATTATGGTGCTCATCTCAAAAACTCATGAGAAGAACCAAGTGAAGTTAAAGTGACATGCAACAAGCAGCTGATATTCAGCATGAACTAAGCAGGAATCCAGTTTAGAGATGTGTAGAAAGATATAGCAAACATGATAACATTCAGCACCAAACGTGTGCTCAGTCTTTATAAAAAAAGAATAAAAAAACTTGAACACCCAGGGACATAGGACATATGAATAACAAAAAGCTAAATTTAGAAGGAAGTTGTACTTATTTCATTTATTTTCCTGCGTGAGCCCAAGATGATGATGTTATCAAGACAGTTATATCAGATGAGCAGTAACTGGTGAATTACAATCACAGAATACTCCAGATGGTGGAGATTTCAGAATTCTCAGGATTTCACAAAGGGAGAAACCAACAGTACCCGAAAGATGAAGGAGAGGAAGTGGAAATGCATGTAGCCAGGGCCTGTAGCTCAACCTGTAATCCAGAACTTTGGGAGACCGAGATAGATGAATTTCTGGAGGTGAGCAATTCAAGACCAAGCTATGCAACAAAGTGAGACCCCCAACTCTACAAAACAGAAAAATTAACCAGATGAGGTGCTGGGTGTCTATAGTCCCACTACTTGAGAGGCTGAGGCAGGAGAATCACTTGAGCCCAAGAATTTGAGGCTGCAGCAAACCGTGATTATGCCATTGCACTCCAGCCTGTGCAACAACGTGAAACCCTGTCTCAAAAAGTAAGAAACAAAGAAAAAGACTTCATGTATATATACATGAATAGCATAATACATCATTGACAATGAAAAACTGATGTAATGTTCATGTGGTCAATTCCTCAAGAAGGCTAATGTAAGGATAAACTGAGGCAAAAGAGTCGGTGCCAGCCAGGATCGGTGGCTCAGCCTGTAATCCCGCGCCTTTGGGAGGCTGAGGTGAGTGGATTGCCTGAGCCCTCAGGTTCGAGACCTGCGTGGGCAGCAAGACCTCATCTCTACAATAAATCAAAAATTCAGCCAGGCGTGGTAGCACATACCTGTAATTCCGGCTACTTGGAAGGCCGAAGTGGAAGGATCACCGGAGCCCAGCAGTTCAAGGCTGCAGTGGCCGGGAGCGGCCACTGCACCCCAGTCTGGGTGACAGAGTGAGACTCCAACTCAAAAAAAAAAGTCGGTGCCATGGGAATAAAGCCAAAATTTGCAAAAAGGAAAAAAAAAGTTTATTACCCAGTTTCCAAAGACAGATAGGGACCAAGGCTCACAGGCAAGCATGGCATAAGCTTTCAGTAGAGAAGTTTTTTTAAGTGTTCATAAGGAAGACAGGCTAGTAAAAATCTCCAGCAACTTCATTCCTGGGTGTTGATAACTAGTAAACTAGTACAACATCTGTGGAAAACAGTGTGGCGATTCCTAAAAGATCTAAAATTTGACCTTCCATTCTACCCAACAATTCCTCTTATGTGAATATACACAGAGGTACTCAAATCAGTCTATAAAAAAAGATATCTGCACATACATGTTTATTACAGCATTATTCACATAGTAAAACATGTTTATTTCAGCATAATTCATATAGTGAAAGAATAGAACCAATGGTGCTGGCCATCAAAAGTGGACTGGATTTTTAAAATGTGGTACATAGCACAATGAAATATTATGTGGCCATAAAGGAAGACAAAATTATGGACTTCACAGCAACTTGGATGGAATTAGAGTCCATAATACTCAGTGATCTATCACATAATCAAAGATCTGAGTACCACATGTTCTCACCCATAACCGAACTCTGAACATTGATCATAATATGATAACAAAGGATTAGCAGTAGGGGGACATTGCCAGGGAAGTGTGGAGGGGACATATAACATCAGTAAGGGTAACTGATCCCAAACCAGGTGAAGTGGGGATGAAAGGGAGGTCCAAACTCTACCTGTATCATGACCACTTATCTACCTAATCCTGAATTGTACCCACATATATTGTTTTTAATGGCTACTTTCAAATGTCTACACTTTATCTAAGGTGATTCCATTTTGACTTAACCAATTTCACCCTTTCAAGTAACTATCTTAAAAGTGCTTGCACAAAACAACAGACATTGAAAATACATAAAAAACAAAAGCTGGTAGAAATGAAAGACACCTGTACAATGACTTTAAAATAAGAAATTAAATAATTAGATAAATTAAATTTTAAAAAGAAAGAACTTTTCAATAAAAGTGACTCTCTTCTGAAGGTATTTGTCACATATTCACAAAAAAAGAAAAGAGAAATGAAAGGAGAACAAAATATCCACAAATATTGTGTCAAACTTCATCTTTCCTCTCTCTGTAACTAATAGAACATGTCAGGCAACAATATAGTAAGTATACAGAGCATTTGAAAAACACTAAATTAAGTTCATCTAATTTAGAGAATACCCTGTCCAAGAATAACAAGCACACTTTTAAGGTAAACATGAACCATTTGCCAGGATAGACCATAATCTAGATCATAAAACAAATCTAAATACATTTTAAAGTATTAAAATTGGACAGATTGTATTTTCTCATTTCCATGTATTAAAGCAGAAATTATTAAAAGTATCTTTATAAATTCCAATTATTGAAAATAGAACAACATATTTGTAAATTAAACTTATGTCAAAAAGAAGTCACAAGAAAATTTGGGAACTATTTGGAATTGAACAAATGGAAACATAAAATACAAACTTTGTGGGACAAGGCTTAAGTAGTTTTTTTACTCTAGAGTCTATATTTAGAGTCTATATTTAAAAGATGTAGATAAATCAAAATCTAATTTTCCAGTTTAATTAAATAGAAAAGCAGTGAGTATCATTAGAAGAAAAAGACTGGAAATGTAGAACAATAAAAGAACAGAGTGGGTCCAGATATTCACCCATCTTTTGATCTTTTGAAGTGATTTCAGCCTTTGCAACAAATGGTTTTGGAAAAATTGAACATCTCATGCAAAAAAAAATCTTGACTCTTATTTTGAATCATTTTTTAAAAACGAATTAAAGACCTAGGTATAAAACATAATGTGACAATGTATTTTTTAAAAATATATTGGAAAAACAGGTGAGGCAAACTTTATTAGGTAGGATTCAAAATAAATTTTTTAAAAAATACATTGGTTTCATCACAACCAAGATAGTTTGGTTTCTTAAAAGCCTCTTAAAAAAAAAACACAAATAAAATATTTGTAAAATGCCCTCTGTGAAAGAACTGGACGTTATTACATTTAAATACACTCTCAATTATTTTATGAAGAACTCAATAAAATGTGGGCAAAGATTTGTATAGTCATTTTAATAAAGAACAGATGTGGGTGCAAGATAAGCACACTAAAAGAATTATGTTTGACAGTATCATTCATTAGAGAGATTTAGATTATTCATAAGTAAAAATACAATAAATTTTATAAACAATTAGACAAGAATAATTCAAATACACACGTACAGAACCTACAATAAATTTTCCAATAAAGTACACAGTACACTGAGTCCAGATATATGTTTAAAATAATATTATTGATATTCAAAATAGTTTAATTTCTGAGATACAATGATAATTTAACTTTAGAACTAAGATAAGAACAACAGACTTCTCATCATAAACTTTATAATCTCAAGACATAGCAGTGACAACTTGGAAGTACTGAAAAAAATCAATACTTTTATGACATGAGAAATTAATGAAGAATGACACAGCCCTAGACACAGAAAAAGCATTTGTTCAAATTCAGTACTGATTACTGATTTTCTATTCAAGCTCTAAGCAAACAAAGGATAGAAGACAAATTACTTGATGTGTTAAAGGAGTGTATAAAAATATGGAAATTAAAATTAACAGTACAATGGCAGTGAAACTCCTTAAAATTGCAGACTGTGATAGGAATTTCTGTGGTCCCTACTCCTCTTCAACATTGAACTCTCCAGCCAGTACAATATAGCAAACAAACAAAAAGCACACAGATGGGGAAACTATCCGTACTCACAGATAACATATGACTGTTTACATAAAAATTCAACAAATATATTAAAAAATAGAATTACACACAAAAAGATAATGCATATAAAAACATTAATTAGTTATGTTTCTGTATGTTGTATACAAATTTAAAGTTCTGCTGAAAATATCAATCTGTAAAGCAAAATATTTGTAAACTCAGGTGTAGCTCTAAGAATATATGTGACTACAGGCAAAGACATTCAACCTTGAGAAAACACAAGAGCACAAAATAGAATTTCTTGGTCACACACTCAGGAGAACGAGGCTAGTGTTCCATGCTACACTTGCTGTTGCAGTGGCTCTGTTGACAGTCCTCTTGGTCTTGTGACTGCAGCATCAATTCCATACTGTACTTTCCTTCTTCCTTCATCCCAATTAAACTGCCTGATGAAGGATTAGATTGCACTTATTATTTATGATTTATTATTTCTGAGATGCAATGATAATTTAACTTTAGAACTAAGATAAGAGGAATAACCGACTTCTCATCGGAAACTTTGTAAGTCCAAGACACAAACGTGACATCTTGGAAGTACACAAGGGTTTACGCCTGCCTATTGTTCAGAGATCCCTAAGAGATAAGAAGAATAATGACCACTAACAATTTTTATTGTTCCCTAAAAATCCCATTTTCCTGTAAAGACATTCATTTAGATGAGACACATGCCAGGTTTTTCTAAAGTGCCTAAAAGCATACATTCCCATGATTTCAGATAAGAATTATAATGCACTAGGCCGTGCTCAGTGGCTCAACCTATAATCCCAGCACATTGTGAGGCCATACAAGTGGATTGCCTGAGCCCACAGGTTTGAGACCATCCTGGGAGAGATATCTATAATAAATAAAAATTAGCCAGGGGTGGTAGTGTGTGCCTGTAGTTCTGGCTACTTGGAAGACGGAGGCAGAAGGACTGCCAGAGCCCAGCAGGTCGACACTGGGATGGTCATGAGTATGCCACTGTACTCCAGCCTGGTGACAAAGTGCGACTCCGATTCAAAAAAAAAAAAGATAGAAAGAAAGAAAAAAGAAAAAAAGAACTATAAGGCACCAAAGAATGTATCCACTTCAATACTCTGGGTCATCACATCCTGCCGAGTCCTCATTTCTGGGACAGTGGAAGGATTTTGCTAGCAAATAGTTTAATTAAAATCCAGGCAGATGGGCTCTCAATCTTTATCTTCAGTTTCTGAATTATTTAGCATATTGCAGCAGACTTATAGTCACATTTAACTATGCTTTTAAAATTTTGTCTTAATAATTCCTACATAAACTTTATTCATAAATTTTCTATTGTACTAATTTTTCTGTTTTCTGTCTTTTTTCCACAAGTTCCCAAGACAATCCCCCAAAAAACTATTAGTCCTAGAGTTTGAATGAAGGTAAATTAATCCCAGCAGTCCTCAGGTCTGTGGATGTCCAGAGTGTTAATCTAGTGAGGCAGGTGGGTGCCCACAGCGACCATCGCAGCATAAGAGGGTGCCGTCTGGCCGCTGTTCACACCCACCAGACACAGCGCCCCCAGCATCCTTGCGCGGAAGCCACCCAGCGTGAGCTTGGTGTTCTCTCCCAACTGCAATGCTGTGGAATCAGGGCCGATCAGAACGTCTCTTTCGTCCTGAAGGACGTAAATAGTTTCAAAAATGAGTGTCCACACTACTCCAAAAAACAAAGAGGCAGGCAAACGGATGGCTCACAGGAACCCTTGAGGGCTGAGGCCCCAGCCAAGTAACTCGCCCCACTTAAACGCCAACCCCAGGACTAATTGAGGTCACTATGTCCTTTTCATTCGTGGATAGGTGGCCACAAGGAGTAAGGATGCTGCTCCCAGGGCTAGACTGGAGCAATTCAGACACAGAAGAACAACCAGCGCCAAGGTCAGCTTCCTCCCAGAAAAAAAAGGACTGAGAGTTTAAATGTCTCCAGTGGCTCTTGGGCAATTGGCTGTTGTTGCGATCTTTTAACCATAGTCCTGGTCCCACATGTCATTAAAGCACAGCCTCCCCACACATCAGAATGGCTCCATGCCAAAGAGGGACAGCATGCACCAATCTGGAAATCAACCAGGTTCGGATGCCAAACCAATGCTCCGTGCACGGCAGGTACAACAGCCAGGTTCCCACGGGCTTGTCCATTGCGTGTGGCGTAGGTAGGCTCGCAGGGTGCAAGGAGCCTAGGCCACCTCTGCCACCCTCTACAGGCTGAGCCTGCACCCGCAAGCCCGGGACCCGCAGGGGACCTCGGGTCCCCCCCGCAGGGCACCACGACTAGGGGGCGGCTCGCCAACCCCACAACCATGCCCACTCTGCAGCCCACAGAAAATTCACCAGCTCCGTGCCCCCCCCACCCCCTCGCCCACCTTGTCGCGGATCCATTTAACAAATTCTTACTAGGATCCAGCTGCTTTTTACATCATCTTATATAAACCTAGTATCACCTATATAACAGAAGTATAACTAGCATACTTATAAGTGAGAAAAAAACATTATAACACAGGGGATGTGCCCCACTCTGGCTGCTTGTTCAGTCTTTCCTTCTGGTCACATATACTAAAAAATCACTCGAAGAATTCCTGAGATATTTTCCTACACTTACAATAAATTACTCTTTTATTGCCCATGTAGCCTAAAATGTCTTAGTTGAATACCATAGAATTTTCTATTATTGTCTCTACGTTCAATAATTTTTAAATATCCATTTTCCCAGGACAATGTCCATACCCTGCAATGCAATCTTACCTCCACCCTGCTATGCTTTCTTTCCAGCTTAATCCCCTACTTATCCAGTATGTAGATTCAGAGAATCATAGAGACCAAAGGTGTCAAAACGGTGGCTAAGGACTTGGCCAAATTTCCTTAAAATTTGTTCTTGATCATGTTAGCTGACTGATTTTGAAAAAGCTCCTGTAGGTGTTTGGTCAGATTTCAGTAAAAGAGCAATATTGATAGTGTTTGAACAACAGGGTTTCTCAAAAATTAATTCACAAATTTATCACCTGAGAATCTTGTTCAGATGCTAAGCTCCTTAACTTTGTGTAGTATGGAGCCTGATCATCTGCATTTTAAACAATATTCAGAAGATACTTGATAAAGGTCACTGATTAGTGCCACCCTTAACTTGCATCGTGGGGTCTGCACTATGGGGTTATTGTGAAGACAAAATAGATTCATCCATGTACACTGCATTAATTCAGTGAATTTCACATAGCAAGCTATCATAAATTACCTTTAGCACTATGAGGGAAATTAAAATTATGTGAACTAGTATATTCATTTTACAGATGATGTGTGTTTAAAAGATAGTTGAAATAACTTGTACAATGTCACATAAAATAACTCCAGAGAAGTCTGGTTGCCCATTGTTTCTTTGGTCATTACTTTCTACCAACTTTGATCACACTAACCCCTTTCTGTCATCTACAATATATTCTAATGCTAGACTAGGTTGATACTATTGTCACACTCATACATTGTCACCACCCCTGGGAAATCTTCCACAATTGCCCCCAAAATCTGTTGTCTCCCTGCTTTTCTGAACACTTATGTGCTTTGTCTTCTCTGCCAATCCTTTGGCACTTCTTATGTGAACATTTGTTGAAAATGTTTTTAAAATATTCCAATTAACTTAAATGAGAGCATGGACTGATATTTTTTGTTCTTGTGTACCTTCAATAATTTCTTCATAATCAATAAGTAAAGATAATTGATTGACCTATAGATTACTCATATTACTCATACTCAGAATGACAATTCCATAATGATAGCTAGATAAATTGTCCAGAAAAAATGATCATCCATGCATCCTTTTGTAGTTTTTTTTTTTTTTTTTGTTTTTTTTTGTTTTTTGTTTTTTTGAGTTGGAGTCTCACTCTGTCACCCAGACTGGAGTGCAGTGGCCGCTCCCGGCCACCGCAGCCTCGGCCTGCTGGGCTCCGGCGATCCTTCCGCCTCACCTTCCGAGTAGCCGGAATTTCAGGCATGTGCCACCACGCCCAGCTGATTTTTGATTTATTGTAGAGATGAGGTCTCGCTGCCCAGGCAGGTCTCGAACCCGCGGGCTCAGGTAATTCACTCACCTCAGCCTCCCAAAGGCGCGGGATTACAGGCTGAGCCACCGAGCCCGGCTTGTAGTTTTTAAAAATAGTATTTCTTTATTTCCTACATGGGTTCCTTAAAAAAAAAAAAATAGATTTGAATTGGAAATATTGAGTTTGATTACGCAGGCCCATCTTGTGAATATACATAATGATCACTTTAATTTTCTTAAAATCCTTACTTATTAAAGATATTAAATGTGCCAGCTTACCTCTTATGGTTCAAGGTGTGTGACATCTCTGTCTGGTTCCAGAAGAGGCTGCAGGATTCAATGCCTGGTAAACTAGAATGAATTTGGGATATTTTCAGTGTTATCAGGAAGGAAATATGCTGTTTACATAGCAATCATTAAACAATTGCAAGACTACAAGTTACTGCTGGTGAACTAAATTTTCTAAAGTGTTAAAAAAAAAAACTGATGGGACAGAGAGATTGAGAAACAGAGAGAGAGAAGAGACTTTCTAACTCATCCGGAGTCCTAGATTCAGCTTATGTAAACCCATTGTAGCCAAGTCTCATAGTTCAGTGAAAAATTTTGTTTTGTTTGTTTGTGTTAGACTGTTGGAAATGCAAGTTTGTCACTAGCAACACAGAAAGACATGGACAGTAAAATCTTTCTCTGCAAGTGTTCTATGATTTTTTTTTTTTTGAGAAAAGATACAATTTATTAAGGGAAAGACATGTTGTGAAGGGCATCACAGGCAGGACCTGTTGTCGTATTTTATGAATTTAATGTAATTATTAAGCATTGAAATGTAAAGTCCGAAACTACTGTTCAATAATTTTAGTCTTTTTATAAAATATTTCTGTGTTTTGCTTTGTCACAAGCTGGTTTGATGGTCAGTTTAAAATATTCTCACAAATACATAAAGGAATTATGCAGATAGTATAAAAACCAAGATACAATACTACTAAACACAGTTTCTTACACATGCAGAACAATATAACCCACTTGACTGAAATGATTGGGCTTTGTCAAAGTAATACCTCCTTTTACCAAAAAAAGGGGGGAAAAAGTCTTAAAATTTTTATAAGTGTGTGGACAGAATTTATAGCCTATAGGTGTAATACATGTCATTTTTTTCATTTTATATAAAAGAAGTTAAAGAAAAGTGCTTGAAAACTATTATAACTGAGGTATTATACAGAATATAAATATTTTTAAAACATAAAAGCAATCCAATGGGTTTTTTAAAATTACACGAGTAAGACAGTGGAGTCCAAGGAAGTACAATGAACCCAGGAGAAATTTAGCACAAAACTCATATGACCTTATATGAATTCTCTGGCAACAAAAAGAGAACGTGATCAACTACAATTTAAAATGTTGATTATATTATACAGATGCCAATAACATGCAAGAGATTTTAGATTATTGTCAAAGTAGACACAAATTTTTTTCCTTTAATGAATTATCAGAGAAGTGATTAAAATAAGACTTCGCTGAAAGCAACTCTGAAGAACTAATGTACCTGTGGTTATTTTATACCAAACATTTATAGAAAAAAAAAACTTGTCCTGGTATTATAGAACAACTATATATTCCTCAGTAACTGGTATAATTTAATAGATGACTACAATGTGATGAAACTCTACAAGGGCTGGTGGTTTTGTAACTCTAATTCAAGCACAAATAATTTGAAAGGTTCTCTAGAATTATAAATGTGGCTAAAGTTGAAACCGTTATTTAAGCATATATTTATATACATTTATATTTCCAGAGTCTGACAGAGAATTGCCAAAAACTTGTATTAACAAATTTTAGAGTCTTATTAAAATGACCCTAGAAGTTATTGATTCACATTATTTCTATGCAGACAAGGGCACCAAGGCCTGAAGAGGTGTAAAGATGTCCTTTCGGTTTTAGAGATTAGTAGAAAAATTGGAAAGAAAAGGTGGGTGTGTTATGGCCTGGACTGAAGTGAACATTGTTTTTGCTGTATCCAGTTTTCCTCTATTATGAGCAGAACTGTCTCATCTCAAAAAATGTGCTAATCCTAACCCCAATTTCTATAAATGTACCTTTTTTTGGTTATCGGGTCTTTTCAAATGTAATGAAGTTAAGATGAGGTCATACTGAAATACTACATGGACCCAAATCCAATGACTGGTGTCCTTAGAAGAGGAAGATGTGGGTATAGAGACAAGCATGGAGGAGAGAAAATGTGAAGGCACAGGCAGACACATAGGAGAAGGCCATGTGAAGACAGAGGCAAAGACTGGAGAGATGTCTACAGCCAAGGAACACCAAGCATTGCTGGCAAGCACTGGAAGCCAGGAGAGAGAATCTCCCCCAGAGCCTTATACAAGAGGCCAAAGTAAGGAAATCTGCCTCACACATAGTCAATGTTATAATTTTTGGTCAATATATTCATGTACTGATTTTAAATTTTAGAGGAAAAAATGATCCAGTACATATTTGCCCAACTACTACCCATTTCAATTACTCTTCCTTCATTGCTAACATACCACATTCTCCTCTGGAATAATTTGTTTACAGCCTGAAGAATGTCCTTGTTCACCCCACCACCAGGTGTTCCCACTTATCTACAGAGAATACGTTCCAAGACCCTCAGCAAAAGCTTGAACCCTCAGATAGTACTAAACCCTCTGTATTTCTTTGCAGTTTGAGTTGCAACAGCAAAGCTAGCACACACTTCTCTTCCTATCTCCACAATTTCATAGAGACAAGGTTTGTTCTTACCATAGGTCTCAGCAACCTCAGTGTACAATTTTATTTATTTAGCCTTATTAAGTCAAGAGCTTTCACTTTTTCACTTAAAGGAATCAATTCACGGCTCTTCTTTGGCATATCCAAACTTCCCGCTTCACTCTTCTTGCACTTTGGGGCCAGGACAAAAGCAAATAAGGGCTATGTGGACACAAGCACTGCAATACCATGGCTAACTGATGAAACGAACGGCTACTCGGCAACTGACGGGTAGCTAGCATGGACATCATGAGGACGCTGGACACCCGAATAAATCCAATCACTGGCAGAAGAGTGCATCATGTTACTCAGAAGCAGAATCTACAGAAATGTTAACATAATATTTCTTAATCCATCCTTTTACTGTTAACCTACCTGCCAGTGAGTTTCTTTTAAAAAGCAAGTACTTGAATAGCATTTTGTTTTTATTGACTCTTTTTTTATACACTCTAAGTGTTTAAAACTATCTTTTATAAACTATCTTTCATTTGGTACACTGAGGCTACTTACTTTTAAGGTTATTACTGGTATGAGGATTACTTTTGCCACATTAATACATATTTTGGGAAAGGACATTCTTTCTTTTGTTGCTGCTGTTGCTGTTGTTGCTGTTCCTCTCTTTCATCTTTTTTTTTCCTTTTCTTTAGACATTTGTCTTTTGATGAACATTTACATTGTTTCCATATCTTGTCAGTTGATATCTATATAGCAAGATAAGGGTTATTCGTATCTCTGTGGATATTCTGTTTTTCCCAACCCCATTTCTACTTTTTGATCCATTATTGAAATATTGAATTTTACTGTAATTGTGAATTTTTCTATATATCCTAGTAGTCAAAAAAGTTTTGTCTCATATATTTTGAGGTCCTCTAAGCATAAACACTAACATGTGTACTCTTGATGAAATAACATTTTGATTATGTTGAAATTATCTGTGATATTCCTGTTACTATTCTTTGCCTTGAAATACATTTTAAAATAGTATAGCCATTCCTGCTTCCTTTTTCTTGCAGTTATTATTTTGTAAATTTTTTCTTCATTTTTCTTTGTATCCATCTATATAATTTTAGTTAAAATAAAATGCTAGTAAAGTCTGCTAATATTGGGTTTTTCTTTCCCATCAAATCTTACTTTTTCTGTCTTTTAGTTGAGGTGTTTATGTCATTTATATTTAATGTCAGTGATTGGATTAGTGTTGGCTTTAGCCTGCCAATTGTTTGATGAGCCATTTTGTCCTAAATGTAATTGTTCAAAATTTTTTTCTGTTTCTGATGTTGTTTTTAGGAGAATTTGAGTTATTTTAATGAATCTACAGATTCTGTCTGTACTCTCAGCTCCGTGTCTTCACCTCAGGGAGTGCACCAGGGTCCGTTTGTATTTCCCTTTGATAGGTCATGGTGAGAAAGTCTCCCGAGCAAGTATGCTGAAACAGTCACAGAATTACTCTTTAAATATATATAAAGATTAATTTTTATATATAAATCTTGGTAGAAAGTAAGTACAGTTTATCAAGATTCAGCAAAGTTCAAAAGTGACTGCACTTGTTAGAGAGCCAATGCTAGCCCACTACTTTTTGGGAAGTATCTATTCACCCATCATCTCCCAGCATGTTAGAGCACAAAGTCCCATCACAGCCTGGAGAATGGCGAGACTGCTTTGTTTGGCCTTCGTATGACCTAGGGAGGTACTTTGGAAAAGAGAGAACTGTTTGTTAAAGTTTTGAGCAATAGGCAAATGTGAATCTGTGAGTTAATTTCTTACTCAGTTATACATACAACTTGAGAATTTTCAAGGATCCACCTTGAGATTTTAAACAAAAGCTGAAAGATGATTTGGTTTACTATTATATTAAAAATATTTCAATAACAGTGCAATCCACTTCTTTTCTGAGATGTTGATTATTGAACACACAGTCTCTAAAAAGACTTTTCCAGAATTTCATCTGAGTAATATCAATGACTCCACTATCTCCTTTATACAGTTTGGCCCAGTAATAGTCTTATGAGACTTGAGTTCTTTGCAAATATTCTTCTGATAGCAATAGGTTTGGGAATTATAGAAAATAAATGGCCTTGAAATAAATGATTGGGCAACACTTTCAGGTCCCCTCCCACCATGGGAGCTTCTCTGTCCTCTCAATAAATCCTCCTTTCTCAAAATAAATAAATAAATGATTAACTGAACTTGCAAGTTTAACATTAATATTTATACTTTACAGTCTTGAAATATAATTTTTATCTAAAACAGTCTAAAATCACTTGTTGCTTTAGTACACATGTAATTACTATTGAACATGGCTTATGGAAGCTAAAATGAATAATATGTTATTGTCAAAGGATGATGTTCTAATTTGTAGTATTGGGTTTTTTTGGTAATTAATCACTTGAGTAGTAAAATATTTCTCATAAATTGAAATATATTTTATCTTTGAAAAAAAGAAGAAAGTAAGTATAGTTCCTGTTACTCTGTCTTGATCAGAAAAAGAATGCATGTCTATGTCTAAGTAGTTTTAGCTTTCATTAGCAAGTATAGTCTCACAGGTAAAGAATCTCAAAAGCAATCATCTTTTTTTTTTTTTTTTTTTTTTTTTTGAGTTGGAGTCTCACTCTGTCACCCAGACTGGAGTGCAGTCACCCAGACTGGAGTGCAGTCTCGACCTGCTGGGCTCTGGCGATCCTTCCGCCTCAGCCTTCCAAGTAGCTGGAACTACAGGCGAGCCCTACCACGCCTGGCTAATTTTTGATTTATTGTAGAGATGAGGTCCCACCAAGTTGCCCAGGCGGGTCTCGAACTCACGGGCTCAGGCAATCCACTCACCTCAGCCTCCCAAAGGCGTGGGATTATAGGCTGAGTCACCAAGCCCGGCTGCAATCATCTTTTTTAACTCAAAAATTTCCATGTCTATTTCTGAATATCCTTAGTTTATTTTAGCAAGTTTCAAGACTCTCAAAAGTTGTCTCAACAAGTTATTTTTAAAACCTCACAAAGTTTTTTTTATTTTAATAAGGCTAACCTTTTCCCCTGTTAATATCAACTCCCTCCTCCTTTGCCCCTCATAATACTAAGCTAGCAGAGCCTACACAATTACTTAAACAAAATGAGCGTCACTGATATGTGAGAAAAAAAAAACTAAAGTTACCCATTGTCTTATTATGACTCATCAAAGTAAACCCTTACCTCATTCCCATTTGGCCCATGCAAATGCATAAAGTATTTTTTAAAGTGAAAGCTATTATTATATAACATTGATTTTATAGACATGCACACATATGTAATTGGTTTTGACTACATGTGTTAACAGAGCATTATAATTTAGATGCTGCTATTAGCCCTTATTCTATAATGGCCATAAATGTTACTAGTATCATGTGAAAATTGTATATAAAGTTTTAGTAGAAAGTGCTATTGAGTCTAGCATATTGAGCAGAGTAAAACCAGTATTGCAAGGGATATGAGAAATCACTATTGTACCTTTAATTTCCTAAACAATTTGGTTTTATTAATTCAACCCATAATATTGAACTGTTGTAATTAGATGAAGGACTGGCATAGTATATTGAATATGCAGATTAACTGTTATAAGCTAAAACTATCTCCAGCCCAATAATATGTCAACAAGGGACATGTGTACTACACTTCTGAGATTCCCCTCTATGCGTGTACTACTGTATCAAGTGCAAAAAGAGAAGATTTGCAGCAGTCACACCTGTTTTTTTATCCTGGTCCTACTACTTTCTCTCTGAGTGAGATAAAAGACACTTCCCCTCTCCCTCAGCCTCTCTCCTCCTTGAAGATATGGAGTTTTGCCATTGAAGGCATGCTGTGAGTGTCCAGTGGAATAAGATATGTAAAATCAGTTTCTGAAATTTGGCATATATAGGTAAAATTCACACATTTGTGTTATAACAGATAAAAACTGTCATTTGAAGAGCATCTGGGAAGACTCTGGTGCGACTGATGAAGAAAAGTAGTACTGTTATGTACCAGACCCTCATAAAGGTCTGTCACATGTCAACTCCTAGAATCTCCCTGCCATCTACGTTTATTCACATGCTGTCCCCCCTCAATGATGCTAAATATCCTGGTTCTCACTCTAAGTAGAGGCCCCCAGCCCTGACAGTGACCAGAGTGGAGCTTCAGGAGACAGAAATCACAATACCGGATCTTGCTCAGGCTTTTCTCTTGCTCCCTCTACTTACCTGTGTGACCCTTCATGGTGTGCCTTACCTCATATTTCTGGGTTCTGTCACTGCCTCTTTTTTGTCACTAGGTGTCAACATATCCTCAGCAATCTATGTGACTGTCAACAACCAATGGCACTGAACATCTTGGTCCCTACCCCACGCTTGGAGAGTCTTAGAGCCAGAAGTGTCCTCATGGTCTATGTAAGGACTGTAACATTAGAAACTAGTTCCGTGGGCCTCAGTTTTCCTCACTGTAAGCACATCTGAAGATCACACTCCTCTCTTGAGACTTCTCAGCGCACCATTCCCAGCAATACCTCAGAGTAAATATGTAGGTAAAATATGGAACATTTTACTGCAATTGCATAATATGTAATACTTTGCTGAATAGCTAAATGCAAGCAAAGATGATTGACACAGATGCAAGAAGAAAAAAGACAAGTCCAGTCACTCTGGTTGAAGAGGGAAATATTTGATCAACAGTGCAGGCTACTCTAGAGTCACAAGGAACAACCTGGCTGGGTGGTTCCCTGGTGTTTTTACTCAGAGGGAGACTAGAGGACTCCTACAGATCTATAGTGCTATTCTCCTGTGCACCACCCATGTTGAGCAGTGGGGCCTCGGATGCTCTGTGTGAATAGGGGACCTTTCCTGGATAGAGGGGGGGGACTGGTGCTGACAGTCATGGAAGTAGGGGTGGTATCTAAAGTCCTGGAGTAGAAGGTTGGCTTGGATAATGACGTGGCTGAGCTAGCACAGTAGAGTGTGGGTCACTGGAGGAACCACAATAGGAAGTCTTATCAAAACAGGGTATGGGGACATAGGACCCCTGCTGTTGATCATGGAGTGTCCTAAATTCAGGTCAATGGTAGTTTTCTAGCCAAAGTAATGGTAAATAGTTGGAGCGAGACTGAAATTAAAATAGGTGGGCAGATGCAGACTGATGACTTTTTAGAGTGTCATTTCCCTTTAAAAAAAATTGGATTTGAAAAAATGGGAGTGCACTCTCCCTGAACTGAGGGTGGATCTGAAATTCACACTCTTGGAAACAGGAGTACTGTCAATGTAAACAACCCCAGTGACTGAAGTGGCATTTGAGGTGAAGTGAGCAGACGTGCTAAGATGCTGGAAAAACTCCTGTGGAATTGATAGGCTTGTCAGGGGTAACAAGGATCACGGTGGAATGGACCGGATGAGGGATTAGTAAAGGGGAAAAAGGGATAGGAATCTACACACAGGACTGTCTGGGACTTCCTTCTGCAGGAGTGAGACTTGAGGAGAAGGGTGTGGGGATGGAACAGAGGACACTCGGGTTGTGCCGGCAGCTCAGCCTTATCCCGCCACAGTTGCAGGGGAGGTGGCAGAAGCAGGAGCAGTGGTTTTGCCCTTGCCCGGGAGGGCCTATGGCTGGCAGCTCTGGGTGGGGGGAGCTCCGTGGTGGCATTTCTGAGACTCGCTGCCCTGCATGAGCTTCTCCAGCATCAGCAACATCCACCAGCCTGGAGAGCTGGATACTTCGGCCTTTCCGTGGAGAACGTCTCCAGCTCCAAAGAGAAGCTTGGGGCGGGTCCAGGAGGGTGGTTGCCTCTGTCCCAAGACTAGGGACTTCCTCGGCAGAGCCGTGTGCACTGTAAACTGGGTGCTGTTCCCAGAAGGCGCTCATTGGAGACCCCTGGGCCTTCTCAATGTTTTTTTTTTTTTTTTGAGGGTGAGAAAGGGAGGTTGCTCTCCAGAAGCCCAGGACTGTGCCCCAAGGACGAGTTCTCACTGGGTCTCTCGGGGTCTAGATGTCAATGACACCTTCTCCTTCTTACAGTGGAGTCTTTACTTGACGCCCTGTTCTTTGGCCTGGACCCGATCCTCCTCTTTCCTCACTTCTTTGGGTGGCCCGAGGCCCTCTCCTTGATCTCCTTGGACCCCAGAGGGCATGAGTTTCAGAGGACTGATGACCTCTCATATGGGGAGGGCGGAGGGAATACTAGCGCCCGCGAGAGGAGGGATCCTTGTGGAGGTCAAATGTCCATACTTCAGCGAGTTCCCCGCCGACACCGCAGGTTTCTTCTCCCGGGCTGGGCTCCAGGATTCCGACGGCGGGTCCCCAGAGAGGAGCCCGTGGCCTGCGGGAGAGGACCCCGCTCCTTCGGGGCGATGTAGAGTCTGGGGGGTGGAGTCACACGACCCAGATGCGGGTTCACCAACCTGCAGGCAGGAACAGGGCTAGGGGGAGGCTCAAGAGCCGCCAGGTGGCCCCCGCCAGGCGGGGCAGCCTGCGGAAGGCGGGGACGGCTGGGATCCGGCCCCTTCGGCGTCGCCGGCGGGGCCAGAAAACGAACTCGCGAGTAAGAAACTGAGGAAACTGCCCGTGGCGAGCGGGTTGTGCGCCTGAAAAGAGTCAGCCGCGGAGACGAGTCCCCGAGCGACCCACTCCTCTCTCGCCTAGCACGCGCTGGCCGGCTCCGCGCCTGTGACGTCTCACTGGGGCTCATGACAGAGACCGGGCGCCAGGGAGAGCGCGTGGGCCCATCCAGGCGACAAGAAGAGTCGGCAACGGATGAGGCGCGAGGCCACGCCAACCGCCAGCGCACTTGGACGTTCTAGCGCCATGGGACTTCCTGCTGCTGCCTGCGGTGATTGGCACTAGAAGGGCCTCCCCGTGGGCGTGACGATGTGGGGCGTGGGGGGGGTGGGGAATAGAGAGGGGCTGCCTGGTTTGGGCACTCAGTGGCTGAGTGGCGCAGGCCCTGTCCTCCGGATCACAGGGACGAGGCCGCCTCAAGCTCAGCCCGGTTGCAACCCAGGTCCTGCCAGCCTCCTCCAGGACCTCTCCCATCTCCACGCCCACCCTGGTCTCGAGGGTCACGAGCCTAGCTGAGAAGGATTCCGCGGAGGTCACGCAGTTGTCGGACCTGACTGAATGCTGCATGCACCCTGTGACATCTCTTCCCAAGAGGCGGGCTCTATACATTTCTTTTTAAATTGGGTAAAATCACTTTAGCTTTAGCACGGTTTCCCCAGGTGATCCATGCCATTGTGGTCCAGCCAGGCTTTGAACCCTGGCTGTGTGATTCCAGAATGGATGATCTGGCCTGTGTGTGTCCTTATCACGAACAAGTCATGTGTTACCATCTTTTTGGTTTCCCTGTAGTTCTTCGGGTAATTAGCACCCCGGCATATCTATAAGGAGCCCCTGCCAGCCTAGGAAAAGGTCTTTACTTCAACTCCTAAATTGTCCATGGTTGGCATTTGCTCCAGTCTCCTCAGAAAACGCAGGGCATTTTCTGGGGAGACCGATTGTTGCACCTCGATTGTCGCTGTGGCAGCACACCACATTTCTCTTCTCATTCAACTTTGCAGCCCAGGTGTTTGTGTGTTTTTTGGTGTACATGAAGGATGTAAATATATAAGATCATATTCTAGATGAATTTTGGTCTTTCCTGAAAGAAATTCACCAGTAGATTTGCTGATATAGATAAGAAGCCAGTTGCTTGCCTTCCTAGAATATGTCTAGAAAGCAAATACATCATTTCTTTGCCAGTTAATAGTGGAGCAATGTATACGATGAAAATATGATCAAAAATAGTGGTCAATGTGAGCATGCCAGCTAGGTCTTCTCTTACCTACACATTGTTGTCAACAAAATAGAGCTCTGGATGTTCTTATGCCCAAGAGAGGAAACATGGACTCTTGGGTGTTAAGACCAGGAAAACATGTATCATTTTCCTAAGAGCTGGACGTTTCAGCATGACAAAAGACAAGAGCCAGAAACCAAGGGTCAGAGATCAGTAAAAATATTTTTCTATGTTTTACATTTACAAAATCTATTTTAAAATTAACATACTACACAATTGTTTTTAGCCTTCTGCTCATACTATTTTTTTTTTTTTTCTTTTTCATTTTCTTTTTTTTTTGAGTTGGAGTCTCACTCTGTCGTCCAGACTGGCCTCGACCTGCTGGGCTCCAGCAATCCTTCCGCCTCAGCCTTCCAAGTAGCCGGAATTACAAGCACACGCTACCACACCCGGCTGATTTTTTGATTTATTGTAGAGATGAGGTCTCACTGCCCAGGCAAGTCTCGAACCCGCGGGCCCAGGCAATCCACTCACCTCAGCCTCCCAACGGCGCGGGATTACAGGCTGAGCCACTGAGCCCGGCTTCATACTATTTCTTTAATAGAAAGTCAGAGAAAATATGGACTTTCATTCCCAACGAGGCTGAAGTTGTTAAGACACAAAACAGTTTGACTCAGACTCAAATTCTGTCTACAAAGAGAAGAAATAATCTAAGCCCTTTCTAACCTTTCCAGGAGGAGTAATGGTTTAAAACAAGGCATTTAACCACAGTTCTTTGATATTGTTTAGGAGAGTTCAGTAAGAAATAAACTCTTGATTTTGTTTGGTTGAAAAAAATAACAAGCTGAAACACTTGTTGGACCCAGATTGTTTAGAGGAACTCTGAAAACACATGATCACATGTCAAACTTCATAAAACAATAAATTACAGACATGTTATTCCTTAAACAATAAATCATTAAAGATTTAGTATATAATCATTTCTAGTGAGGCAATTTTACTTATCTCATGTTGTTGATTTGAAGATTAAATTCAGTAAGTTGCATGAAAATCTCATTGAGTTCTATAAAAATCTTTGTTATTTTCTATTATTATTTTCTTCTTGCTATATACTATTTTATTATATTGTTCACATTTCACAGTGCTTTTTGATTCACTGTTTTGGAATCCAGATATTGTTCAATCACTTAATGGAATGAATGGCCTTTTTTTGTGAAGTTTGGGAATGAAACCATACATACTGCTCAACACCCATCACATTATAATATATTCAGCAACTAAGTTACTTATGCATTCCTCCCTTAAATTTTGTTGAAAATCTACTATCAGTCAGATGCTTTACTTCAGTTTTTGGCAACGATTTCCCAGATTTCTTAGATTTTTGGCTTTGTGGTTCATATCTAGTTTCTGTAGCTACCCCTGTATTATTTAGCTCACAAAATAAACTCATAGGTCATACAAAATGATCTGTGGTCATATCGTTGGCAATCCCTGACCTAACAGCTTGAGTAAATCAGTTCTTTGAATCAATACCTCTTCCCAATCTTGTCCTTACTCTCCTGCAGTCTGTAATCACCATGGCATCCAAAGAGGATTTACCAAAACATAAAGTCAGATCATTTCATTCAAACCCCTCAATGGTTTATGATAAGAAAAAGCCAAGGTCTCAAAATGCCTTTAAAGCCCTGAGAATCTCAGTCCTTCATTTGCTATCTGATTTTATTTTCTTCTACTTTCCTCAGTAGCTGTCTTTTTCCCAACACACAAATGTCCTTTCTGTTCCCTGAGTACACTATGGATGTACTATGGATGTTCTTGCCTCCTGACCTTCCCATCTGGCAGTTCCCTCTACCTGGTATACTCTTTACCCAGAAACGCACATTGTTGTCTTTGAGAACCTTTTCATATTCCTTCTTAAATTTCACCTTAACTATGATTGCAAAGTTCAACCTCCCCCACCAGCAAACAATCATCATCCCCCTTCCCTACATTCTATTTCTCTGTAGTACTTACCCTACATAGTTTTATTTTACCCATTCACTTAATTTGTATTTATATGTTTATACTTGTATTTATATTTTGCTAATTTTTTTACCTATATTCCCTACTAGAGGATGAAGATATTTTCTTTATTGTTCACTGCCATATTCTCTAAACATACCTGTAAATCATATAGAAGAACAGAACCTGGCATTTGTAGGAAATCATTGTCTTATTGAATGCAGAGAAAAAGATATGATTCTGAAACACACATCCACAATTTATGTTGATGTACCTTGCCAAGTTATCTATAGCCACAAAACCTCAGTTTCCTCTCTTGTGTAATAGACTTATTAAGGATCTCATTTCAAAAACTCAGAAGAGCCAAATGAAATTAAGGTGATATGCAACATGTAGCTATTATTCAGCACAAACTAAGCAGGAATACAGTTTTAGAGATGTGTAGAAAAATATAATAAACACGATAACATTCAGAACCAGAAGTGAATTCAGTCATTATATGAAGAGAATACAAAACCTTGAACACCCAGGGACTAGGACATATAAATGACAAAAACATAAGTTTACAAAGAAGTTGTGTTTATTTTATCTATTTGCTTACGTAAGTCCAAGATGATGATGTTATCAGGACAGTGGTATTATATCACAGATGAGCAGTACCTACTGTGTTACAATCACAAAATACTCTAGGTGGTGGTGATTTCAGAATTCTCAGGATCTCAAAATGGCAGAAACAATAATACCCAAAAGATGAAGGGGAGGAAATGGAAATAGAGTCAGGCACTATAGCTCATACCTATAATCCAGCACTTTGGTAGATTTAGATAGGTTGATTTCTGGAGGCAAACAGTTCAAAACCAGGCTAATCAACCAAGTGAGACCCCCCAACTCTACAATACAAAGAAAAATTAGCCAGACAGGGCGGTGGGTGTCTACAGTCCCACTACTTGAGAGGCTGAGGCAGGAGGATCACTTGAGCCCCGGAGTTTGAGACTGTAGTGAACCATGATTATGCCATTGCACTCCAGCCTGCGCAACAAAGTGAAACCCTGTCTCAAAAAATAAGAAACAAAGAAAAAGACTTCATGTATATATACATGAATAACATAATACATCACTGACAATGATAAACTTATATAATGGTAAGAGGGTCAATTCCTCAAGAAGACTAATTTAAGGATAAACAGGTAAGAGAATCAGTGCCATGGGAATTAAACAAAGATTTGCAAAATGAAAAATAAGTTTATTATCCACCTTCCACAACACATGAAGCCAATGCTCACCAGCAAACATGGCATATGCTTTGAACAGAGAGGGCTTTACAAGTTTTTATAAGGAAGCAAGGCTAGTAAAAATCTCCAGCAACTGCATTCTTGGGTGTTGATAACACCAATCTTGCTTTCTTGGCCTTTGTCAAGGCAAGTAGTCCTGTGATTCTATTGGTGGACTGGTGGGCAGTCACAGGAGGCTGATTACAATAGGTGGGGTTAGCTTGGCCTTGCATTTCTGGGAAACAGATTCTTAGAATGAAAGAGAAATTAGTACCAAATACACATACAAGTTACAAAACAATTATCAATAGCTATCGTTCATTAACTGGGTTTGTCCTTGACTAATGATTATAGGGCAGGGTGTATGTGGAGCACAGTAAGTAACAAGAAAAGGATGTGAAAAGAAAAAAAAAAAACTCAGTTACAGTAGTTGCTTTCCAAAAATCAACTCAAATGGATCAAAGAACTAAACATAGAACTGCAAACTAGAGGAATCTTAGAAAACATAAGAGACACCCTTATGGACGTTGGAATAGGCAACCAATTCCTTGTCAGAATTCCAGATGCCCATGCCATAAGAGATAAAATAGACAAGTGGGAACTCATCAAACTGAAAAGCTTCTGCAAAGCAAAAAAAAAAAAAAAAAAAATCAAGAGAATGGGGAGACAGCCTACAGAATGGGAAAAAAATATTTGGCAACTGTATATCTTACAAGGCCTAACATCTAGGATCTACAAGGAACTCAAATGTGCCAAAAGGGAAAAAAAAGCCATTAAAAATGAGCAGAATACATGAATAGACTCTTCTCAAAAGAAGATATATGGAGCAGCCAACAGAAACATGAAAAAATGTTCAGTCTCACTAATTATCAGAGAAATGCAAATCAAAATTGAGATATCACCTAATTCCAGTAAGAATGGCCATCATTAATAAAACAAAAAACAACAGATTCTGGCAGAGAAAAGGGAATGTTTCTATACTGTTGGTAGGAGTGTAAACTAGTACAACATCAGTGGAAAGGAGTGTGGTGATTCCTAAAAGCTCTAAAAATGGACCTTCCATACAATCCAGCAATCCCCCTTCTGAGAATATACCCAGAGGAATTAAAATCATTCTATTAAAAAGATATTGCACACACATGTTTATTGCGGCACTATTCACATAGGAAAAACATGGAAGCAATGGTGCTGCCCATTGAAAGTGGACTGGATTAAAATAATGTGGAACATAACATGATGGACTACTATGCAACCATAAAGAAAGACAAAATTGTGGACCTCGCAGCAACCTTGATGGATTTAGAGTCTATAATACTCAGTGATCTATCACAGAAACAAAGGACTGAGTACCACATGTTGTCACTCATAAGCAGACCCTGATCATTTATCATAATACCATAAGAAAGAGATTGTCAGCAGTGGGACACTGACGGAGGGAAGCAGGGGGCACTTAACATCAGTAAGGGTACCTGATCCCAAACCAGATGAAGTGGAGACCAAAGGGAGGCCCAAACTGTACCTGTGTGATCACCACTTATCTACCTAATCCCGAATTGTACCCAAAATATTTTTTAAAATATGGCTGCTTTCAAATGTCTGCACTTTAGCTAAGGCGACTCCATTTTTACTTTACCAATTTTACCCTTTCAACTAATAATCCTGAATGTGTCTGCACAAAGCAACAGATATTGAAAATACACAAAAACAAAAACTGGTGGAAATGAAAGGGACCTGTACAATGACCATTTCTATACGTAATCCTGATGAACCTCACATCTTTAAAATAAAATCTTTAAAAATAAATTTAGAAAAGAAATAACTTTTTACTGAAAGTGACTCTTCTGAGGATATTTGTCACATATTCAAAAAAAGAAAGAAATGAAAGGGGAGCAAGACACCCACAAAAATTGTGTCAAACTTCATCACTCCTCTCTCTGTAACTAACAGAGCATATTGGGCAACAATAAAGTAGATAGAACATTTGAAAAACACTAAATTAAGTTAATCTAATTTAGAGAATAACCTGTCCAACAATAGCAAACACACTTTTAAAGTAAACACAAAGCATAGGATAGGCCATATTCTGGGCCATAAAACTAATGTAAATACATTTTAAAGTATTACACACAAAATATATTTTCTCACTACCATGTGTTAAAAAAGAAATTAATAATTAAAAAGTATCTTTGTAAATTTCAATTGTAGAAAATGAACAACATATTTCTAAATTAACCTCATGTCAAAAAGAGGTCACTAGAAAATTCAGGAAATATTTGATAATGAACAAATGGAAACATAAAATGCAAATTTTGTGGGACAAGGCTCAAGTAGTTTTTTTAAAGTGTATATCTAAAAGATATAGATAAATCAAAGTCTGAGTCTCCAGCTTAATTAACTAGAAAAGCAATGAATTTCATTAAAATAAAAAGACTGGCGATTAGGAACTCAGAAGAACACAGTGGGTCCAGAAATTGACCCATCTTTTGATCTTTTGAAGGGATTTCAGCTTTGGCAACAAATAGTTTTGGAAAAATTGAATATCTTATGCAAAAAAGTATCTTGCCCCCTATTTTGAATCATTTTATAAAAATGAATTAATGACCTAGGTGTAAAGCCCAGCTGTAAAGTATTTTTTAAAATATATTGGAAGTTGGGCTCTGTGGTTCAGCCTGTAATCCCGCGCCTTTGGGAGGCTACAGTGAGTGATTGCCTGAGCCCGCGAATTCGAGACCCACCTGGGCAACTTGGCGAGACCTCATCTCTACAATAAATCAAAAAATTAGCCGGGCATGGTAGCGCGCACCTGTAGTTCCAGCTACTTGGAAGGCTGAGGCGGAAGGATCACAGGAGCCCAGCAGGTCGAGGCTGCAGTGGCCGGGAGTGGCCACTGCATTCCAGTCTGGGCGACAGAGTGAGACTCCAACTCAAAAAATAAATAAATAAATAAATAAATAAATAAAATATATTGGAAATCCAGGCACGGCAAAGTTTATTAGGTAGGATACAAAATAAATTTTTTAAAAAGATACATTGGTTTTCGTTAAAACTAAGACAATTTAGTTTCTTAAAAGACACAAAAAATAAACCACAGAAGAAGAGAAAACATTTGTAAAGCATATCTGCAAAAGAACAGGACTTCATCACATGTAAACACACTTGCAATAATTGAAATAAAACTCAATAAAATATGGGCAAAGGATTGTATAGACATTTTAAGAAAAAGAGATATGTGTGCAAGATAAGCATATAAATAGAATGATGTTTGATAATATTGTTCATGAGGGAGATTTAGATTATTCATGAGAAGAATACAATAACTTTTATAAGGAATTAGACAAGAAAAACATGAAACAGAAAAATTCAAATCAACAAATATGGAAACTACTAGAAAACTTTCTAGTAAAATATACAAAACACTGAGTCCAGAAATATGTTTAAAGGAATAATACTAATATTCAAGATAGATTCATTTCTGAGATACAATGATTATTTCACCTTACAACAAAGGTAAGAAGAACAACAGACTTCTCATCAGAAACTTTATAAGCTAAAAGACACAGAAATGACATCTTGGAAGTATTGAAAAAATTTAACTCTTTATGACACTGAGAATTAATGAAGATTGACACAGTCCTAGACACAGAAAAATCATTTGTTCAAATTCAGAACTGATTACTGATTCTGAATTCAAGTTCTTAGCAAACAAAGAATAGATGGCAAAGTACTTGATAAGGTAAAAGAGTCTATAAAAAAATGGAAATTGAAATTAACAATATAATGGCAGGGAAACTCCTTAAAATTTAAGAATGTGATAGAAATTTCTATGGTCACTACTCCTCAAAATTGAATTGAGTCCTACAGCCAGTACAACATAACAAACAAAAAAATATAAGCTGGGCTCGGTGGCTCAGCCTGTAGTCACGCGCTTTGGGAGGCCAAGGTGAGTGAATTGCCTGAGCCCATGGGTTTGAGACCCACCTGGGCAACTTGGCGATACCTCATCTCTACAATAAATCAAAAAATCAGCCGGGTGTGGTAGTGCGTGCCTGTAGTTCCAGCTACTCGGAAGGCTGAGCAGAAAGATCGCCGGAGCCCAGCAGGTCGAGGCTGCAGTGGCCGGGAGCAGCCACTGCACTCCAGTCTGGGCGACAGAGTGAGACTCCAACTCAAAAAAAAAAAAAAAAAAAAATATATATATATATAAAACACCCAGATGGGGAAAACTATTCATATGAATAGATAACAGAAGAATGTTTACATAAAAATTAGAGAAATAAATTGAAAAAAATAGAATTACACACAAAGAGATAATACATATAAAAACATCAGTTAACCAGTTGTATTCCTGTATGCCAGATACAAATTAAGAGTTCTGCTGGCCGGGTTCGGTGGCTCAGCCTATAATCCCGTGCCTTTGGGAGGCTGAGGTGAGTGGATTGCCTGAGCCCGCGGGTTCGAGACCCACCTGGGCAACTTGGTGAGACCTCATCTCTACAATAAATCAAAATTAGCCGGGCATGGTAGCGTCCGCCTGTAGTTCCAGCTACTTGGAAGGCTGAGGCGGAAGGATCGCCGGAGCCCAGCAGGTCGAGGTTGCGGTGGCCGGGAGCGGCCACTGCACTCCAGTCTGGGCGACAGAGTGAGACTCCAACTCAAAAAAAAAAAGTTCTGCTGAAAATGACATCATTTTGGAAAACAAAATATTATGCAACACTCAGATATAACTCTAAGAATAAATGTCTGTGTACATCAAAGGCCTTCAGTCATGAGAATACACTGGAACACCAGAGCAAACAATGCGGTCTCACTGATCACACACTGGGGAGAATAGGGCTAATGTTCCATACTTCATTCTCAGTTGCAGTAGCTCTGTTGACTGTCCTCCTGGACTAGTGACTCTGCTGTGTTGCATTTCAGCCTCTCTGCATTAGTTTCATACTGCCGTTTCCTTCTTCATCCCACAAAAACTATCTGAAGGAGGATTAGATTGCATTTATTATTATCTGTTAAAGGGAGTGTGCCTATTGATCACAGGTTTCTAAGAGAAAGAATAATAATGATCACTAACATTTAATAATTTCTTTTTCTTTTTCTTCTTTTTTTTTTTTTTTTTGCTAGAGCTGCTTTTGCTTTTATTGTTCCCTAAAAAGTCCATTTTCCTGTAAACACAATCATTTAGCTGAGACACACACCAGGTTTTTCCAAAGTGCCTAAATGCATACAATTCCCATGACTTCAGATGAGAATTATAAGGCACCAAAAAAATGCATCCCCTTCAATACTCGGGGTCATCACATCCTGCAGAGTTCTTGGTTTCTGCGATTGGGAAAGAATTTTGCTAGGAAATAGTTAAATTAAAATCCAGGCAAATGGACTCTCAATCTTCATCTTCAATTTCTGAATTTTTTAACACATTGCAAAGATTTTGTATTCAAGTCTAATTATGCTTTGTAAAAATTTGTTTGAATAATTCCTAAATAAAATTAATTCACAAATTTTCTAATCTACTCTACGTTTTTCTCCGTTTTCTCTGTCTTCCTTCTTTCCACAAGTTCCCAAGGACAATCCCTTAAAAAACTGTTAGTTCTAGCTTTGACTGGAGGTAAATTTATCCCAATAATCCTCAGGTCTGTGGATGTCCAGAGTGTAAATCTGGAGAGCCACTTGGGCACCCACAGCGCCCTACACGACATAGTAGGGGGCGATCTGGCCGCCGTTCACACCCACCAGGTCCGGGGCTCCCAAATCACCGCTGGGAAGTCGCCCAGCCAGAGCTTGGTGTCCTCCCCAAATCGCAGCACCGGGGACTTCAGGCCGATCACAGCGTCATCTCTTCTTCCTGATGGGCATACACAGTGCCATAAATGAGTGTCCACATGACTCCAGAAAATAAAGATGCAAACGGATGGCTCACAGGAATCCTTGATGGCAGACCAGCCGAGTAACGCGTCCCACTTAAACGTCAACCCAGGACTAATTGAGGCCACTGTGTCTCTCTTTTCATTATTGTGTAGGTGTAGACAAGTAGTAAGAATGCTGCTCTCAGAGCTAGAATGAAGCAATTCAGACACAGGAGAACACCCTGCAGCCAAGGTCAGCTTCCTCCGAGAAAAACTAAGGCCCGAAGAGTTGAAAAGTCTCCAGTGGCTTTGGGCGATTTGCTGTTCTTGAGTTCCTTTCATCATAGTGCGGGTCCCACAAGTCACTGAGTACAACCTGCTGCACGCTAGTACGCCAGAACGCTCCTGCCAAAAAGGGACAGCATGCACCAGCCTGCAAATCAACCTGGCTCCACTGCCAAACAGGGCTCCAGGTGAACGGTAGGTCCAACAGCCAGGTTACGATGGGCTTCTCCAGCCGCGTGAGGCGCAGGTAGGGCTGCAGGGCGCCGCGGTTCTGAAGCCAGCCTGGCCGCACATGCTGAGACGGCGCTGGCTTGCCCCAGAGTGGGCGGGGGCGCTGATCCTCCCCGCGAGGTGCCAGGGCAAGAGGCGGTCCCGCGGTCCCCGAAGCCACGCCCGCGCCGCAGCACGCGAGAACAGCAGCAGCACCGCACCTCCCGCGCCCCACCTGGCGCTGTGCGGCCTGACCCATTTACTCCATTCTTACTAGGATAAAGCTGCTTTCCAGAGCACCGTATATAAACCTAGGAGCCACTATAGAAAATCAGTATAGCCAGTATACTTATAAGTGAGAAAAAAACATTATTATAACACAGGGGATGTGGCCCACTCTCGCTGCTTCTTCAGTCTTTCATTCTTGTCACGTATAGTGAAGAATCACTCCAAGCATTCTTGAGATATTTTCCTACCCTTATAATAAAAATTATTCTTATTGTCCATGTCTTCTAACATTTCTTAGCTGAATACCACAGAATTTTCTGCTATTGTCTCTACTTTTAATAATTTTAAAACATCCATTACCCAGGACTAATTTCCACAGCCTGCAATGCAATCTTACCTCCACCCTGCTATGCTTCTCTTTTCAACTAAATCCCCTACTTATCCACAGGGTAAATTCATAGAACCATAGGGACTAAAGGTGCCAGAACAGTGGCTAAGAGCTTGGCCAAATTTCCCTGAAACTTGTTCTATCACATTTTAACTGACGGATCTTGAACAAACTTCTGTCGGTGTTTGGTCAGATTTCTTTTTAAATGGCAATATTAATAGTGCTTGGACAGCAGGGCTTCTCACAAAATTAATTCACAAATTGATCACCTAAAAATCTTGTTCAGATGCTAAGCTCCTTAACTCTGTGTAGTATGGAGCCCAATCATCTGCATTTTTTTTTTTTTTTTTTTTTTTTTTTTTTGAGTTGGAGTCTCTGTCACCCAGACTGGAGTGCAGTGGCCGCTCCCGGCCACTGCAGCCTCGACCTGCTGGGCTCTGGTGATCCTTCCGCCTCAGCCTTCTGAGTAGCCGGAATTACAGGCATGCGCTACCACGCCCGGCTGATTTTTTGATTTATTGTGGAGATGAGATCTCGCTGCCCAGGCGGGTCTCGAACCCACGGGCTCAGGCAATCCACTCACCTCAGCCTCCCAAAGGCGCAGAATTACAGGCTGAACCACCAAGCCATCTACATTTTAAACAGTGTTCTGGTGATGCTTGATAAAAGTCGCTGGTTAGTGTCCCCTAAGATGCACCATGGAGTTATTGTGAAGACTAAAGAAATTCATCTATGTAAAATGATTAATTCAGTGAGTTTCACATAGCAAGCTACCATAGATTATCCTTAGCATTATGAGAGAAATTAAAATTCTGTGACCTAGAATGTTTATTTTTTGCTGAGGGTCTTGGAACGTATTTTCTGTAGATAAGTGGGAAATACCTCGTGGAAGGGTGATCAAAAGGAAGTTCGTCAGGCTGTAAACAAATTATTCCAGGGAGAATGTAGTATGTCAGCAATGAAGGAAGAGCAATAGAAATGGGCAGTAATTGGATAAATATATGCTGGATAATTTTTTCCTCTTAATTTAAGAAAAATACATGATTGTAAAAAGCAAAAATTACGACATTGTCTGTGTATGAAAGTATATTTCCTTACTTTGGCCTCTTTTATAAAGGCTCTGAGAGAGAACCTGTTCCTTCCCTCTCTCCTGGCTTCCAGTTTTTGTTGTGAGGTTTGGTGTTCCCTGGTTGCAGACATATCACTCCAGTCTCTGCCTCTGTCTTCACATGGTCTTCTCCCTCCGTGTCTACCTGTGCTTTCACATTTTCTCTCCACTGTGCTTGTCTCTATGCCCAAATCTTCCTCCTCTTCTAAGGACACAAGTCATTGAATGAGGGTTCATTGTAGTAAGCCAATATGACCTCATCTTAACTTCATTACATCTGAAAAGAGCCAATATCCAAAAATAGTTACATTTATAGAAACCAGGAGTTAGTACATTTTTGCCTTTCCAAAGTTGATAGTCATATTATTTTATATCTTATCTCTTTGAAACTGGTTGTTCAAAGGGCAATCTCCCAAGTATCAAGGTCTGGTCATTTCCTAAACTTACCTAATTATAATAATCAATGTATGGAAGGTTGTTAAATATCCAAATTCCTAGATATCTATGTTAAGGAAATTGATTTAGTTGGCCTAAGGAGGTTCTAGATTTGTTTTATAATATGGCAAGCTTAACCTAATGATTATTTTGTCTGAATTAACTCCATTACCAATATTTATTTTATCAGTGTTTTCCTTTTGTTTACTTATTTATCTTTTATTATTTCTCATTAGATTGTAGAACAACTTTAAATGACTTTAAAAATAATTTGGAGGGCACACCTCATCAACAAGGGCACCTGCATGATGAACACTTGAATACCTAATGCTAAATTTCACCCCACATCTTTAAAATTAAAAATTAAAGAAAAAAAAAAAAAAACTGGGGGTTAGGATTTGAACGTTTCTTTTGCAATGAGACATTTCCACTCATAACAGAGGGAAACAAGGTGTAGCGAAAACAATGCTCACTGTAGGCCAGGAAACAAACACTCACTTTTTCTTTCCAATTTTTCTACTAAGTCGTTAAAACCAACAGGACTTCTTGATACCCCTTCAGGCTTCAGTACCCTTGTCTATATAGTAATAATGTGGACCAGATGATTTCCAGGATCATTTTGATATTATTCTATAATTCATTAATACAAAGTTTTTGGCAATCCTCTATCAGACTGTTGGAAATATAAATTTATACAAATATCAGTTTAAATAATGGTGTCAACTTTAATCACATTTACAATTCTAGAAACCTTTGAAATTAATTGTGGTTGAATTAGAGTTACAACTAGTCATTGCAGAGTTTCATCACGTTGTTGTCATCTGTTAAATTATACCAGTTACTCAGAAATATATAAAGTGGTTATATAATAGCAGGACAATTTTTTTCTTTAAATATTTCACATTGAATAGTTACAGATACATTAGTTCTTCAAGGTTGCTTTTCAGCAAATCCTTATTTTAATCACCTATTTCTGATAATTTATGTAAAGGACAAATATCTGTGTCTATTTTGACAATAATCTAAATCCTCTTGTATGTTATCGCTGTCTGTATAATACAATCACCATTTTTAATGTCATTGAGCTCATTCTATTTTTTTGTCAGAGAATTCACATAAAGTCTAAAGAGTTTTGTGCTACATTTCTTCTGAGTTCATTGTACTTCCTTTTACTCACTCATGTAATTTTTAAAAACCGGTTGAATTGTTTTTATTATGTTTTTATAATATTTATAATCTGTACAATGCCTCAGGTACAATAGTTTTCAAGCACTTTTTCTTAACTTCCTTTATGTAAAATGAAGAAAACGGGCATGTATTACACATATAGGCTATAAATTCTGTCCACACACAACTTTAACATTAATTTAAAGATTTTTTTCCCTGTTTTTGTGGGGGTAGGTATCACTTTGACAAAACAGCAATCATTTTAGTCAAGAGGGATATGTTTTTCTGCAGGTGAAAGAGAATGAGTTTGGTAATATTGTATCTTGGCTTTTGTAGTATCTGCATAATTCCTTTATGTATTTTGTGAGGATTTTAAAATTTCAACATCAAAACAGCTGGTGAAAAAGCAAAATTCAGCAAAGTAAATAACAAAGACTAAAGATATTGAATACCAGTTGCTGACTGAATATTTCAATGCTTCATTATTACATTAAATTCATAAAAACTTGCAGAGAAAGATTTTATTGGTCAGGTCTTTCTATGTTGCAAGTGGCAAACACCCAGTTCAAACAGTCTAAGGCAAAGAAAGGAAAACTTGTCACTGAACTGTAAGACTTGGCTACAGTGGGTTTAACAAAGTTGAATCTAAGTCATCAGATGAGTTAGAAAATGTCTCATCTCTCTCTCTTTTTACTTTTTCTCTCTCTCTCACTGTCTCAGTCTCTCTCCTATCAACTTTCTTTTTTTTTTTTTGAGTTGGAGTCTCACTCTGTCGCCCAGACTGGAGTGCAGTGGCCGCTCCCGGCCACCGCAGCCTCGACCTGCTGGGCTCCGGCGATCCTTCCGTCTCAGCCTTCCGAGTAGCCGGAACTACAGGCGCGTGCTACCACGCCCGGCTGATTTTTTGATTTATTGTAGAGATGAGGTCTCGCTGCCCAGGCGGGTCTCGAACCCACAGGCTCAGGCAATCCACTCACCTCAGCCTCCCAGAGGCGCAGAATTACAGGCTGAACCACCAAGCCATCTACATTTTAAACAGTGTTCTGGTGATGCTTGATAAAAGTCGCTGGTTAGTGTCCCCTAAGATGCACCATGGGGTTATTGTGAAGACTAAAGAAATTCATCTATGTAAAATGATTAATTCAGTGAGTTTCACATAGCAAGCTACCATAGATTATCCTTAGCATTATGAGAGAAATTAAAATTCTGTGACCTAGAATGTTTATTTTCCAGATGACATGGAAAAGAACCCCAGAGAAGTCTGCTTGTCCAATGTTTCCTGGCTGTCACTTTCTGCCAACTTTGATCAAGCTATCCCCTTTCCGTTATCTACAATATATTCGAATGCTCCTTACGCTGAACTAGGTTGATACTTTCATCAAACTCATACATTGTTACCACCCCTAGGAAATTTTCCACAGTGGCCTCAAAAATCTGTTGCCTCCCTCCTCTTCTGAGTTCTCATATGCTTTCTCTTCTCTGTCAATCCTTAGGCACTTCTTATGTAGCATTAGTTGAAAATGTTTAAAAACTATCCCAACTAAGTTAAATGAATGCATGGACTGATTTTGTTGTTCTTATGAGTATTTTTAATAATTTCTCCAGAATCAATAAGCAAAGATGATCGATTAACCAATAGATTACTCATACTCAGAATAACAATAACTCCATATTGTTAGCTAGGTAAATTATCCAAAAAAAGATGAACATTCATGATTTTTTTCTTTTTTTTTTTTTGAGTTGGAGTCTCATTCTGTCACCCAGACTGGAGTGCAGTGGCCGCTCCCAGCCACCGCAGCCTCCACCCGCTGGGCTCTGGCGATCCTTCCACCTCAGCCTTCCAAGTAGCTGGAACTACAGGCACGCACTACCACGCCCGGCTCATTTTTTTTTTTTTTTTTTTTGGATTCATTGTAGAGATGAGGTCTTGCCATGTTGCCCAGGTGGGTCTCGAACCCGCAGGCTCAGGCAATCCACTCACCTCAGCCTCCCAAAGCGCGGGATTACAGGCTGAGCCACCGAGTCCGGCTCATGATTTTTTTAATAACATTTAAAGTAGTATATTGGTTTTTGTTGTTGTTGTTGTTGTTGTTTTTGAGTTGGAGTCTCCCTCATCAGGCTGGAGTGCAGTGGCACGCATGCTCAAGGCTACCCCAGCATCGACCTACTGAGCTCTGGTGATTCTTCTGCCTCAGCCTTCCGAATAGCCAGAACTACACATGCGAGCTACCACACCCGGCTATTTTTTATTTTTTGTAGAGACGAGGTCTCACCAAGTTGCCCAGGTTCATGATATCCACTCGTCTCAGCCTCCGAAAGTCCTAGGATTACAGGCTGAGCCACCAAGCCCAGCCTAAAATAGTATATTCTTAATTTCCTACATGTGTCCCTTAAAAAAAAAAAAGGGACAGGTTTTAGAACCAGAAAACTTGAGTTTGAATATGCAGGCCCACCATGTGAATATACATGATGATCACTTTAATTTTCTTAATATCCTTACTTATTAAATAAAGATGTTAAAGGCACCAGTTTACCTCTTATGGTTCACGGTGTATGAGATCTCTGCCTGGTTCCAGAAGAGGCCACACAATTCAATGCTGGTAAAATAGAATGAATTTGGGATATTTTGAATGGTATCAGGAAAGAATATGCTGTTTCCACCAGTAATTTTTAAAAAATGAATTGCAAGGCTGTCAGTTGCTGCTGGTGAACTAAATTTTCTAAAGTATTAAAAAGAAAGTTAGCCGGGCTCGGTGGCTCAGCCTGTAATCCCGCGCCTTTGGGAGGCTGAGGTGAGTGGATTGCCTGAGCCTGCGGGTTCGAGACCCGCCTGGGCAGCGAGACCTCATCTCTACAATAAATCAAAAAATCAGCCGGGCGTGGTAGCACGCGCCTGTAGTTCCGGCTACTCGGAAGGCTGAGGCGGAAGGATCGCCGGAGCCCAGCAGGTCGAGGCTGCGGTGGCCGGGAGCGGCCACTGCACTCCAGTCTGGGCGACAGAGTGAGACTCCAACTCAAAAAAAAAAAAAGAAAGTTGATAGGAGAGAGACTGAGACAGTGAGAGAGAGAGAAAAAGTAAAAAGAGAGAGAGATGAGACATTTTCTAACTCATCTGATGACTTAGATTCAACTTTGTTAAACCCACTGTAGCCAAGTCTTACAGTTCAGTGACAAGTTTTCCTTTCTTTGCCTTAGACTGTTTGAACTGGGTGTTTGCCACTTGCAACATAGAAAGACCTGACCAATAAAATCTTTCTCTGCAAGTTTTTATGAATTTAATGTAATAATGAAGCATTGAAATATTCAGTCAGCAACTGGTATTCAATATCTTTAGTCTTTGTTATTTACTTTGCTGAATTTTGCTTTTTCACCAGCTGTTTTGATGTTGAAATTTTAAAATCCTCACAAAATACATAAAGGAATTATGCAGATACTACAAAAGCCAAGATACAATATTACCAAACTCATTCTCTTTCACCTGCAGAAAAACATATCCCTCTTGACTAAAATGATTGCTGTTTTGTCAAAGTGATACCTACCCCCACAAAAACAGGGAAAAAAATCTTTAAATTAATGTTAAAGTTGTGTGTGGACAGAATTTATAGCCTATATGTGTAATACATGCCCGTTTTCTTCATTTTACATAAAGGAAGTTAAGAAAAAGTGCTTGAAAACTATTGTACCTGAGGCATTGTACAGATTATAAATATTATAAAAACATAATAAAAACAATTCAACCGGTTTTTAAAAATTACATGAGTGAGTAAAAGGAAGTACAATGAACTCAGAAGAAATGTAGCACAAAACTCTTTAGACTTTATGTGAATTCTCTGACAAAAAAATAGAATGAGCTCAATGACATTAAAAATGGTGATTGTATTATACAGACAGCGATAACATACAAGAGGATTTAGATTATTGTCAAAATAGACACAGATATTTGTCCTTTACATAAATTATCAGAAATAGGTGATTAAAATAAGGATTTGCTGAAAAGCAACCTTGAAGAACTAATGTATCTGTAACTATTCAATGTGAAATATTTAAAGAAAAAAATTGTCCTGCTATTATATAACCACTTTATATATTTCTGAGTAACTGGTATAATTTAACAGATGACAACAACGTGATGAAACTCTGCAATGACTAGTTGTAACTCTAATTCAACCACAATTAATTTCAAAGGTTTCTAGAATTGTAAATGTGATTAAAGTTGACACCATTATTTAAACTGATATTTGTATAAATTTATATTTCCAACAGTCTGATAGAGGATTGCCAAAAACTTTGTATTAATGAATTATAGAATAATATCAAAATGATCCTGGAAATCATCTGGTCCACATTATTACTATATAGACAAGGGTACTGAAGCCTGAAGGGGTATCAAGAAGTCCTGTTGGTTTTAACGACTTAGTAGAAAAATTGGAAAGAAAAAGTGAGTGTTTGTTTCCTGGCCTACAGTGAGCATTGTTTTCGCTACACCTTGTTTCCCTCTGTTATGAGTGGAAATGTCTCATTGCAAAAGAAACGTTCAAATCCTAACCCCCAGTTTCTTTTTTTTTCTTTAATTTTTAATTTTAAAGATGTGGGGTGAAATTTAGCATTAGGTATTCAAGTGTTCATCATGCAGGTGCCCTTGTTGATGAGGTGTGCCCTCCAAATTATTTTTAAAGTCATTTAAAGTTGTTCTACAATCTAATGAGAAATAATAAAAGATAAATAAGTAAACAAAAGGAAAACACTGATAAAATAAATATTGGTAATGGAGTTAATTCAGACAAAATAATCATTAGGTTAAGCTTGCCATATTATAAAACAAATCTAGAACCTCCTTAGGCCAACTAAATCAATTTCCTTAACATAGATATCTAGGAATTTGGATATTTAACAACCTTCCATACATTGATTATTATAATTAGGTAAGTTTAGGAAATGACCAGACCTTGATACTTGGGAGATTGCCCTTTGAACAACCAGTTTCAAAGAGATAAGATATAAAATAATATGACTATCAACTTTGGAAAGGCAAAAATGTACTAACTCCTGGTTTCTATAAATGTAACTATTTTTGGATATTGGCTCTTTTCAGATGTAATGAAGTTAAGATGAGGTCATATTGGCTTACTACAATGAACCCTCATTCAATGACTTGTGTCCTTAGAAGAGGAGGAAGATTTGGGCATAGAGACAAGCACAGTGGAGAGAAAATGTGAAAGCACAGGTAGACACGGAGGGAGAAGACCATGTGAAGACAGAGGCAGAGACTGGAGTGATATGTCTGCAACCAGGGAACACCAAACCTCACAACAAAAACTGGAAGCCAGGAGAGAGGGAAGGAACAGGTTCTCTCTCAGAGCCTTTATAAAAGAGGCCAAAGTAAGGAAATATACTTTCATACACAGACAATGTCGTAATTTTTGCTTTTTACAATCATGTATTTTTCTTAAATTAAGAGGAAAAAATTATCCAGCATATATTTATCCAATTACTGCCCATTTCTATTGCTCTTCCTTCATTGCTGACATACTACATTCTCCCTGGAATAATTTGTTTACAGCCTGACGAACTTCCTTTTGATCACCCTTCCACGAGGTATTTCCCACTTATCTACAGAAAATACGTTCCAAGACCCTCAGCAAAAGCTTGAACCCTCAGATACAACTAAATCCTCCATATTTCTTTGCAGTTTAAGTTGCAACAGAAAAGCTAGCACAAATTTCTCTTCCCAGCTCCACAATTTCACAGGTACAAGGTTTGTTCTTACCCTTGGTATCAGCAACCTCAGTGTACAAATTTTTCTTTGCCTTGTTAAATTGAGAGCTTTCATTTTTTGACTTAAAAGAATCACTTCACAGCTCTTCTTTGGCATATCTAAACTGCCTGCTTCACGTTTCTTGCATTTTGGGGCCACTATGAAATGAAATAAGAGTTATGTGGACACAAGCACTGCAAATACCATGAGTCTAACTGGTAAAGCAGATGGCAACTCAGCAACTAATGGGCAACTGGCATGGACACTGGGGGGATGCTGGACACCCAGATGAATCAAGTCCCTGGCTGAAGAATTCATCATGTTACTCAGAACGGTGTACAACTTGAAACTGAAACTACAGAAATCTGATCCTAATATTTCTTAATCCATCCTTTTACTGTTAACCTATCTGCTGTGTTTCGAGTGAGTTTCTTTTAAACAGCAAATAATTGAAGAACATTTTGTTTGGTTTCATTAATCTTTATGAACTCTAAGTGTTTAAAACTGTTTTGTAAACACCTCTTACTTGGTGCATTGAAGTTACTTGCATTTAAAATAATTCCTGGTATGCTGATGATTCTATTTGCCACAGAATTACCTATTTGGGGTAAGGACATTCCTTCTGTGGTTGTTGCTGCTGTTGCTGATACTGTTGTTGCTGTTCCTGTTTCCTCTTTTTTGTTTTTCTTTACCCACTTATCTTTTGATGGATATTTACAATGTTTCCACATCTTGTCAATTAAAATCCATATTGCAAAATAAGCTTTCTGGCAGGGTGTGGTGGCTCAACCCTGTAATCCCAGCACATTGGGAGGCCGAGGTGAGAGGATTACCTGAGTCCACGTGCTCGAGACCAGCCTGGACAACTTGGTGAGACCTTGTCTCTACAATACATCAACAAATTAGCCAGGCGTGGTGGCACGCAGCTGTAGTTCCAGCTACTTGGAAGGCTGAGGTAGGAGGATCACCTAAGCCCAGCAGATTGAAGCTGCAGTGGAATGAGTGTGCCCCCGCACTCCTGGGCAACAGAGTGAGATGCCAACATAAAAAAAAGAAAGTTTCAATTTTATTTGTATGCATGTGGATATCCGGTTTTTCCAACACTGTTTGTTAAACAGACTATCTTTCCCTCATTGCTTATTCTAGGCAAACTTATTATTAATTGACCACATATACATAGATTAATTTGTGTTCCACTGGTGTACATGCATGTCTGCATGCTCAGGCCATACTGTTTTATTTACTGTAGTTTTGTAGCTTTTAGGAAGTATGATGTCTCCAGCTTTGTTCTTTTTTCTCAAGGTTGTTTTGGCATTCATGTTCACCTGTTCCCTATGTAGATTAATTTTATTTATTCCTGTAAAAAAAATGCCTCCTAGTTTTTGCTTCAGATGGTATTTATATGTAAGATTGCTTTGGGTACTATAGATGTTTTAACAGTGTTAAGTGTTCCAATTTTGAGCAGGATGTCCTTCCATTTGTTTGTGTCTTACTCATTTTCTTCAAAATTTTGTACTGTTCATTGTATAATGCTTCCACTTCCTTAGTTTATTCCTAAGTACTTTATTCCTTTTAGTGTTATTGAAAATGGAATTTGGCTGGGCTTGGTAGCTCAGCCTGTAATCCCAGCACTTTGGGAGGCCGAGGCGAGTGGATTGACTGAGCCCATGGATTTGAGACCAGCCTGGGCAATTTGGTGAGACTTTGACTCTACAATAAATTTTTAAAAATATCCGGGCATGGTAGTGCATGCCTCTAGTTCCCACTGCTTGGAAGGCTGAGGCGAAAGGATAGCCAGAACCCAGCAGGTCAATGCTGGGTGGCCGTGAGCATGCCTCTGCACCCCAGCCTGTGCAACAGAGTGAGACTCCAACTCAAAAAAAAAAAAATGAGATTGTTTGCTAATTTTATTTGTTAGTTTGTTGTATACAAAAATACATCTGATTTTTGTATGTTTATTAAGTGTCTTGTAACTTTTCTGAATTCATTTTTAATTCTATCAATTTTGGGGTGGAATCTGATAGGAGATTTATATATATATATATATAAACTCAAAAAAAATTAATATGATTATTATATAAGACTTTTATAAATATACAAAGCACTTTTTCTTAACTTCTTTTATGTAAAATGAAGAAAACGGGCATGTATTACACATATAGGCTATAAATTCTGTCCACACACAACTTTAACATTAATTTAAAGATTTTTTTCCCTGTTTTTGTGGGGGTAGGTATCACTTTGACAAAACAGCAATCATTTTAGTCAAGAGGGATATGTTTTTCTGCAGGTGAAAGAGAATGAGTTTGGTAATATTGTATCTTGGCTTTTGTAGTATCTGCATAATTCCTTTATGTATTTTGTGAGGATTTTAAAATTTCAACATCAAAACAGCTGGTGAAAAAGCAAAATTCAGCAAAGTAAATAACAAAGACTAAAGATATTAAATACCAGTTGCTGACTGAATATTTCAGTGCTTCATTATTACATTAAATTCATAAAAACTTGCAGAGAAAGATTTTATTGGTCAGGTCTTTCTATGTTGCAAGTGGCAAACACCCAGTTCAAACAGTCTAAGGCAAAGAAAGGAAAACTTGTCACTGAACTGTAAATATACACACGCATATCATTGATTTTAACCGCATATGTTAACAGAGCATTATAATGAAGAAGCTGCTATTAACCCTTATTCTGTAATAGTCATAAATGTTACTAGTATCATGAGAAAATTTTATATAGTTTTAGTAGAAACTTATATGAGTTAACATATTCAGTAGAAGAAACCAGTATTTCAAGTGATATCAGAGATCTCTATTGTGTCTTTAATAAATAGTAAAGAGTACTTTCAAAATAAGTGTCAGTAAATCTGTCCCTAAACTTTTCTGATTAATTTGATCCTAATATTAAGTTATTGTAATTAATGCAAGGAGTGGTATTTTCAATGTGCTGATTAACTGTTTTATGTTAAAAATACCACCAACCAAATAATATGCCAAAAGGGACTTATGTTCTACACTTCTGTGATTGTTTTTGATGCATGTACTGCACATCAAGTGCAAACAGAGAAGTTTTATAGCATTCACCCTGGTTTTGTATCCTGGTCCTCCTACTTTCTGTAAGTGAGATGAAAGAAATTTTATTATCCTCTCTACCTAGCCATTCTCCTCCTTGAAAATATGAAGTTTTAATTGAAAGCATACTATGAGGATCCAGTGAAATGAAACATGCAGAATCAGTTTCTGAAATTTGGCATATATACGTAATGTTCACACTTTTCTGTTTTAATAAATATAAATTGTCATTTGAAGAGCATCTGGCAAGACTCTGGTGTGACTGAGGAAGGAAAGCAGTACCCCCTATGTATCAGGTCCTTGTGAAGGCCTGCCACACGTCAACTCCTAGAATCTTCCTGATCATCTACACTTATTCACATGCTGCCCACCCCTAATGAAACTGAACGTCCTGGTTCTCACTCTAAGTGTAAGACAACAGCCCACTGGACACTTGACTGTGACCGCAGTTGGACATCAGGAGACAGAAATCACCACAATAGGGGGTCTTGCTCAGGCTTTCTCTCTTACTCCCTTTATCTCCTGACCCTAGTACTTACCTGTGTGGCCCTGGGTGGTGTACCTTACCTCCTGTTTCTGAGCATCTGTCACTGCTTCCATTATGTCACTAGATGCTATCATATGCCCAGAGATCCATGTGACTGTCAACACCAAATGACGCTGAACATCTTGGTTCCTACCACATTTCTGAAGAGTTTTCTCAGAGCCAGATGTCTCCAGCAGATCTACATAATGACTGTAACAATTAGAAACTGTCTGGTTTCGTTTGCCTCGGTCTTCCTCACTGGAATGCACATCTGAAGACCACACTCCTCTCTTGAGACTTCTCAGTGCACCATTCCCAGTTAGACCCCAGAATAAATATACAGTTAAAATATGGAACATTTTGCTGCAATTGCATAACACAATGTAAAAGTTTGCAGAATAGAAAATGAAAGCGGACATGACTGAAAGAGATTCAAGAAGAAAGATGGGAAGTCCAACCTCTCTGGTTAAAGTGGTAAACTGTAAGAATGACTGACCTGAGGAAAAAAAAAGACACTTAAACATTTTTAAAACCTAAATCAGCAAGTGCAGTGTTCTGCCATATATCATGGAGGATAGCATGTCCAATGAGGTGAGAAGAATAGAATTGGCAACAAGAATATAGAGAAAAGACAAAGGGGGCCACTGGTCTCTCCCCAGTCAGAACATCATTTTCTCCTGGTATAGTTGAAAAGCCAAACTGGGTAAAAAGTTAGAGAGGTTTGCTCTGAGTCAATATGAGTGACTATGGCCCAGAGTACTGCAGTCTCAAGAGGTCATGAGAAAGTGGGCCTGAGGTAGTCAGTTTAGCGTTTGGTTTGATACAAATTAGGAAGTCAGATTGTGGGCAAATATACAAATTAGGAAGTCAGATTATAGGCAAATATAAGAATCAACACATGCATAGTAGCCATTAGATTGGCTCAGAGATGCAGGACGTATTGACACAGAGGTTTATAATTTATATTTGGAGTCAAAGATTTTCTGATTGGCATTTGGTTTAAACAGTTCATCTTTGTCTAAAGATTTACATAGTTAGTAGAAAGGAATGCTGAAACCAAAACAATAGGGTTGTGAAAGCCAAAGCCTCCTTATGTAGGTGATGTCTCAGGGGTGGCAGCCCTCAGAGCAGAGGTGATACTGTACCTGAATCAGGTTGAAATTTGATATCTTATTGCCACAAAAAAGTGTGTTTAGTTAGCCTTATGATCTCTATTTTAAGGTTAATGCCAGTCAGCTGAGCCTAAACTCCAAAAGGGAGAGAGTATAAGGAAGTAAGTTCAACCTCTCTTCTGTCATGGCCTAGAATTTAGTGTTTCAGGTTTCTCTGAAATCCCCTTAGCCAAAAGAGATGCTCTGTTCAGTTGGTTGGAGGATTAATAATATTTTTGGTTTACTCAAAGTTGTCATCTCTGACACTCTAATTTCACACAGAGACTCAGGGCTCAAATTCTTCACTAAATATGTGAAGTCACAAAGGTACCTAATTTCACCTCCTAGTCCCTGGAAACAGAATATTTTGTATATGTCTGGTTAAAAACACATCACACCACATACATGTCATATCTTCCTTTGCAGCTGAATAAAAGAGCAAAGATGTGAAAAAAGAGATTAATAAGAAGTAAAGTTGTAAATACATAGCCTCTGAAAAAGTTAAGGGGTCAATAAGTCATATCAGTAAGGGAAAGAAGAGACCCTGTAAACAGTAGTGACCTTTCTCCCAGTCTCAAGACTAGAGACAACTTGCCCAGAGCTTTGGTCATCCAGGTGAACTGTCAAGCCAGAGAAGGCCCGGCTTATTGTACGTGCAGGTCTCTTCAACTCTTCATTGTGGAGTGTCTGAAATACAGAGTCTTCTTAACAGAACTGGTCTGCTCCATGGTCTCCCATACAAACACACACACACTCATACACAAGTGCACACACAACTCTTGAGATCTGGGGCCTCTGACTTATGTAACTAGGGCAGGTTAAATATACCTGAGGTTCCTTTTTTATGGACTAATGTACTATGGTTGAAACTGAATATGCAGAGAGAAACTTTCTCATTATTTAATGTGATCCATGCGAGGATTTATCCATGGAATGGTGTCTCCTGAAGTTCTTAGTATGTGCCATGCTGCCTCAGTGGCTGTTTTTCTTCTTTATATCACAGGCATCACTGTTCTGAGCAGGTGTCTCCAAATATTTGATCAACAATGCTGGCTACTCTAGAGTCACAAGGAACAACCTGGTTAGGTGGTTCCCCGGTGTTTTTACTCAAAGGGAGTCTAGAGGACTTCCTAGAGATCTACAGTGCTGTTCTCCAGTGCACCACCCATGTTGAGCAATGGGGCCTCAGGAGCTCTGTGTGAATGAGGGACCATATGTGAATACAAGGGGAGATGGGACCTGACAGCTGTGGAAGGAGAGGTGGTATCTAAAGCCCTGGAGCCAAAGGTTGGCTTGGATAATGATGTGGATGAGGTGCTGCTCACTAGAGCAGAAGTCACTTGAGGAACCGTGATAGGAAGTCTTATCAAAACGGAGCTGGGGGAGAAAGGGTTCCTGCTCTTGCCCTTTGAGTGTCCTAAATTTGGGCCAACAGGTAGTTTTCCAGCCAAAGGGATGGTAAAAAGATGGAGTGAGACAGGAGAAAATAAATGTAGGTGGGCAGATGCAAGCTGATGACTTTTCAGGATGCCACTGTACTGCAAAAAAATTTTGGATTGGAGAAAGTGGAAGTGCATGCTCCCGGGAAGCTGGAGGTAGATCCGAAAGTCACACTTTGAAACAGGAGTACTGTTAATGCAAATAACACCAGGATCTGAAGTGGGGTGTGAGGTGAAATGAGAAGATCTGTTAGCTGATTGGCTAGAAATGTCTCCTGTGGAATTAATAGGCTTGCCAGGGGTAACAAGGATCATGGTGGAATGGACTGGATGAGGGATGAGGAAGGGAAAAAAAGATGGGAATCTATACATAGGACTGCCTGGAACTTCCTTTTGCAGAACTGTGACTTGAGGAGAGGGGTATGGGGCTAGAAGCATAGGACATTGGGTTGTGCAGGCAGCTCACCTCTGTTCCACCACACTTGCAGTGGAGGTGGCAGCAGCAGGAGCAGTGGTTTTGCACTTGCCCTTGGAGGGCCTATGGCTGGCAGCTCTGGGTGGGGAAGAGCTCCTTGGTGGAATATCTGAGGCCTGTTGTCCTGCACCTCCCTCTCAGGCATCAGCAACATCAGCCAGCCTGGAGAGCTGGACACTCTGGCACTTCCTTGGGGAGCTCTCCAGCTACAGGGAGAAGCTTGGGGCTGGGTCCAGGAGGAGGTTGCAGCTGTCCCAACAGTTGGGACTTTTCCAGCAGAGCAGAGCTGTGTGCCCTGGGATCTGAATGTTGTTTCCAGAAGCTCATTGAAGACACCTGGGCCTTCTGATTCAAATTCTTTTTTCAGTATGAGCTGGGAGGTTTCCCTCCACAAGCACAGGACTGAGCCCCAAGGAGGAGAGTTCTCCCTGGGTCTCTAGGGGCCTAGATGTCAATGATACCTTCTCCTCCTTGGGGTAGACCCTTTCTTGACCTCTTGTTCTTTAGTCTCAACCTGGTCCTCCTCTTTCCTCACCTTTTCGGGTCTCCTTGGACCCTCCCCTTAACCTCCTTGGGGAGCCTGGATGGTGACAGTTCCATAGGACTGACCACCTGCTCAGGCGGGGAAGGCAGGAGGGGATACTTGCGGCTGAGAGGAGCGATCCTGGCGGAGGTCCAGTGTCCGCACTTCAGCGATTTCCCCGCAGACAGCGCGGGGTTCTTCTCCGGGGCTTGACTCCAGGATTCAGGCGGCGGGGTCTCCAGAGAGGCGCCCTTGGCCTGCGGGAGAGGACCCCGCTCCTTCGGGGCGATGTAGAGTCTGGGGGGCGGAGTCATAGGACCCAGGCGAGGGTTCAGCAGCCTGCGGGCAGGACCAGGGAAAAGGGTGGGCTCAGGAGCCGCGGGGTGGCCCCGGCCAGGCGGGGGAGCCCGGCGGAAGGCGGGGACGGCTGGGATCCGGCGCCTCCGGCGTCGCCGGCGGGGCCAGAAAACCATCTTCGCGAGGAAGAAACTGAGGAAATTGCCCATGGCGAGCGGGTTGTGCGGCCTGGATCGCCAGAAAAGAGTCGGCCGCGGAGACGAGTCCCCGAGCGAGCAACTCCTCTCCCGGCCAAGCACACACTGGCCGGCCCCGCGCCTGTGACGTCTCAATGGGGCTCGTGACAGGAGGGGGCGCGTCAGGGAGGGCGCGTGGTTCTGGCCAAGCACCAAGGGGCGACAACGGGCATCGCGCGAGGACCCGCCAACCGCCGGGCAGGTGGACGTTCTAACGCCCGGGGACTTCCTGCTGCTGCTTGCAGGTGAATGGCACCAGGTGAGCTACTCTGTGGGGATGGGTGGGGACTGCTCGGCTTGGGCACTCAGGGGCTGAGTGTCGATGGCCCTGTCTTCCGGCTCACAGGGGCCCACGGGTCCGGGTCAAGTTCCGGGTCTGGGTCAAGTTCAGCACAAGAGCAACCCAAGTCCTGCCAGGCTCCTCCAGGACCTCTCCCATCTGGTCGCCAGGGTCACGAGCCCAGCTGCGAAGCATTCTGAGCAGGTGATGGGTTGGTTGTCGGACCTGACTGGATATTGCACCCTATGACATCCCTCCCCAAGAAGCAAGGGCTCTTCATTTCTATTTACAAATTAGGTTAAATCACTTAAACTTTAGCACGTTCCCCGGTTGATCCATGTGATCATGGCCCAGGCAGGCTTTGAACCCTGGCTGTGTGATTCCTGAGGAGTGCTCTGGCCTGTGTGCCTCCTTATCATGTACACAACATATGCTATCAATTTTTTTTCCTGTAGTCCTTCACGTAATTGGCACCGAGGCATATATATCTATAATGAGCTCGTGCACACCTATGAGGGGGTTTTTACTTCAGCTCCTAAATTGCCCATGGCTGCACTGGGCTCCAGTCTCCTCAGAAAATATAGGGCAGGGAAGCCCAATTGTTACCATAGCACCATACCACATTTCTCTTCTCATTCAACTTTGCAGCCCGGCTGTTTGCTTGTTTGTTTTTTGGTCTACTTTGAAGGTTGTAAATATATAAGATCACATTCCAGATCAATTTTGGTCTGTCCTATCCAGTAGATTTCCCTGTATAGATAAGAAGCCAGGTTTTTTGGCCTTCCTAGAATATGTCTAGAAAGCAAATGCATCATTTCTTTGCAAGCAAATAGTAGAGCAATGTAGTGGATGACAATATGATCAACACAATGTTGTCACTGGGAGCATGCCAGCTAGGTCCACTCTTCCCTGCACATTATTGCCAACTAAATAGAACTCCGGATATTTTATGCCAGGAGAGGAAACACGGACTTTTGGGTATCAAGACAGGAAAACGTATCATTTTCACAGGAGTTGGAAGCTTCAGCATGATAAAAAGAGATTTGGGAAAATTCTATATATGACCTCATCTATTTTAAAACTTGTTTCATGAGTTATTTCATTGGCTTCTTTTCTCTCTTTGGCTGAGATTGCATACGAGACAAATGACATGAAATACCACTAGTCAGAGACCAAGAATCAGGGATGAGTAAATATATTTTTCTGTTTTTTACTTTTAAAATCTATTTAAATATTACAGTGACAAAATTAACATACTACAGTTGTTTTTAGCCTTCTGCTCATATTTCTTAAATGGTATGTCTGAGAAAATTTGGACTTTCCCCCCACAAAGCTGAAGTTGTTAAGACACAAACAGTTTTCTTTCTTTCTTTCTTCCTTTTTTTTTGAGTTGGAGTCTCACTCTGTCACCCAGACTGGAGTGCAGTGGCTGCTCCCGGCCACTGCAGCCTCGACCTGCTGGGCTCCGGCGATCCTTCCGCCTCAGCCTTCCGAGTAGCCAGAATTACAGACATGCGCTACCATGTTCGGCTGATTTTTTTATTTATTGTGGAGATGAGGCCTCACCAAGTGCCCAGGCGGGTCTTGAACCCGCGGGCTCTGGCAATCCACTCACCTCAGCCTCCCAAAGTGCGGGATTACAGGCTGAGCCACTGAGCCCGGCCAAAACAGTTTTCTGAGACCCAAATTCTGTTTGGGAAAAAAAAGAAATATTTAAGCTATTTGTAACCTCTTTAGGGGCAGAAATGGTTTAAAGTCACGGCATATAACTACAGTTCCCAGATTTGAGGAGAGTTCAGTAAGGAATTATCTCTTGATTTTGTGTGAAAAAAAAATAACCGCCTGGATGTTGGACTCATGTTTTCTATAGGAACTCTGAAAACACATGATCACATGTCAGGCTTTTGGAAACAATAAATTACAGTCATGTGATTCCTTGAACAATCAATCATTAAGGATTTCAGATATGGTAATTTCTAATGGGGAAAATATACCTATCCCATGTTGTTGATTTGAAGATTAAATTTGGCAATTAACATGCAAATATTTAAGTTCTGTAAAAGTGCTTTGTGTTATTATTTTCTTGTTGATATATACTTTTTTATGATATTGTTCATGTTAGTTCCTTTTGTCTTACTGTTTTGGACATCAGACTATTGTTCAATAACTCAGCTGAAATGAATGGCTTTTTTGTGAAGTTTGGGAAGGAAGCCATAGATATTTCTCAACACCTATCACTTTACAATATATTCAGCCACATTTATAAATAAACCACATGTCAAAAAGATATCACAAGAAAATTCAGGAAATATTTGTAATTACTCATGTATTCCTTCTTTGGATTTTGTTGAGAACCTACATTCAGCCAGATGCTTTACTTCAGATTTTGGCAAAATATTCCAGATTTTAAAGATGTCTGGCTTTGTGGTCCATATATAGTTTCTGTAGCCTCTTCTCTTAGTCCTCATACCCTTCTTCTTCCTCCTCCTTCTGCTTTTCTTCTTCCCTTTTCTTCTTTTTCTAGATTTTTTTAACATGTAAGACTCATTTTCAGCTCATAGGTCATATAAAAAGATCTGTGGGCCTGTATTTGCCAATCCTTGCTCTTGCGGCTTTGAGTAAATCACTTCTTTTAATCAATTATTCTTCTTCCCAATCTTGTCTTTATCCTGCATTATCTAATCCATATGGTTCCAGACAGCTTCTCCTAAAACATAAATCAGATCATATCATTCAAACGTCTTCAATAGATTACTCAAAGCAAAAGCTAGAGGCCTTAAAATACCTCCAAAGATCTAGGGTCTGAGCCCTCCGTTTCTTTCTGATTTCATTGTTTTCTCCTGTCTACACTAAGCCTTCTTTTCTCCAACACACTAATGTCCTTTCTGTTCCCTGAATACTCTATGGATGTTTTTGTCTCATAGCTTTCCCATTCAATTGTTCCCTCTACCTGGAACACTCATTTCCCTGATATGCACATTGCCAGAACCCTGTTATGTTACTTCTTAATTTTCACTTTCACTATAATTTCAAAATTTGGGCAACTCTTTTGGGTCCCCTCCCACTGTGGGAACTTTTCTGTCCTCTTAATAAATCCTGCTTTCAAAAAAAAAAAAAAAATTCAACCTCCCCCCACCAACTAACACTCTTCATCCCCCTTCCTTGCATTCCATTTCTCCCTAGTACTTACCCTACAGACAATTTATCATGCCTATCTACTTAATTTTTACTCATATGTTTATACTTGTGTTTACATATTTGATAATTTTTCTTCCTCTCAATCCCCCAGCTAGAGGATGAGGACATTTTCTTTATTGTTCACTGCAATATTTCCTGAACATACCCATAAATCATATACAAGAAAGATGATACCTCACATTTGGTAGAAAATCAATAAGATTTCTTGAATTAAAAAAAAAGATATGACTCTGAATGCCAGGCCTACAATTTGCTGTTGGTGTACCTAGTCAAGTTATCTAAATCCACTAAACCTCAGCTTCCTCTTTTGTGGAACAGACTCATAATAGTTCTCATCTCAAAAACTCATTAGAAGAACTCAATGAAATTTAAGGTGATATACAAAAAGTCACTGTTAATATCTTCAGCATGAACTAAACAGGAATCCAGTTTTGGTGCTGTGTAGAAAGATATAGTAAAGATGATAACATCTAGAATCAAAAGTGAGTTCAGTCCTTAAATAAAGAGAATACAAAACCTTGAACACTCAAGGACATAAAACATATGAACCACAAAGACATAGGTTTAGAAGGAAGTTGTATTTATTGCATTTGTTTGCCTGTGTGAGCCCAAGATGGGGATGTTATCAGGACGGCTGCATATCAGAGATGAGCAGTACTTGCTGTGTTACACTCACAAAACACTCCAAGTGGTGAGGATTACAGAATTCTCAGGATTCCAAAAAAGGCAGAAACAACAATACCCAGTAGATGAAGGAGAGAAGGCTGAAACAAATAGAGCCAGGTGTTATAGCTCACACCCGCAGTCCAGCACTTTGGAAGGCAGAGACCAGTGGACTGATGGAGGCAAAGATGGATGGATTGCTGGAGGCAAGGAGTTCAAGATGAGCCTAGGTGTCAAAGTGAGACCCCACCTATTCGAAACAGAAAAATGAGCCAGGCATAGTGGTGGGTGCCTGTAGTCCCAACTACTCCAGAGACTGAAGCAGAAGGATCACTTGAGGCCATGAGTTTGAGGCTGTGGTGCCATTGCACTTCAGGCTATGCAAAAAACATAAGACCCTGACTCAAAAAAGAAAGGGAGGGGGAGGAAGATAGCAGGAAGGAAGGAAGGAAAGAAGGATAAAAAGAAATACACTTTAGGTAACAACATCATGGATAATGAAAACCTTACATAATGGCAGTGGGATCAAATCCTCAATAAGAAAACCAATCCTTAAAGTGTCTTCACAAACAACAGATCATGAAAATATATAAAAAGAAAAACTTTTCGCGACCTGCCTGGGCAACTTGGCGAGACCTCATCTCTACAATAAATCCAAAATTAGCCGGGCGTGGTAGCACCCGCCTGTAGTTCCAGCTACTTCAAAGGCTGAACGGAAGGATCGCCAGAGCCCAGCAGGTCAAGGTTGCGGTGGCCGGGAGCGGCCACTGCACTCCAGTGTGGGCGACAGAGTGAGACTCCAACTCAAAAAGAAAAAGAGAAAAACTTATAGAACTAAAAGGAGAATGAGATATCACAATTATTGTATCAAAATTCATCATTCCTCTCTCTGTAACTGATAGAACACATCAGACAACAACTTAGAAAGTATATAGAAGACTTGAAGAACACTATCAATAAAGTTGATCTAATTTAGACAATACCCTGTCCAACAATAGCCAACACACTTTTAAGTAAACGTGAAACATTTGCCAGGATAGACCATATTCTGGGCCATAAAACATATGTAAACACACTTTAAAGTATTAAAATCACACAGATTATATTTTCTCACTACCATGTATTAAAGCAGAAATCAATAACCAAAAAGAATCTTAAAATTTCTGATTATTGAAAATTGAATAACATTTATAAATAAACCACATGTCAAAAAGATATCACAAGAAAATTCAGGAAATATTTGTAATTAAACAAATGGAAACATAAAATGCAAACTCTGTGGGACCGAGCTTAAGCAGGTTTTAGACTTAAAACTCAATACTTAAAAGATGTATATAAATTTAAATCTAAGTTTCTGCATTAATAAACTAGAAAAAGAGAATGAATTTCATTAAAAAGAGAAAGATTGGAAATGTTGATCAATAGAAGAAAATAGAAGGTCCAAAAATTGACCTACCTTTTGGTTTTTTGAAGGTATTTCAGTCTGCAGAACATACAATGTTGGAAAAATTGGACATCTTATGCAAAAAAGTATTTTGACCCTTATTTTGAATCACATTCAAAAAATAACTCATTAAAGACCTAAGTGTAAAACCTAATGCTATAAAGTGTTTAAAGAAAAACATTGGAAACCTAGGTAAAGCAAAATTTGTTAGGTAAGAGTAAAAAAAAATTTTTTTGTGATACATTGGTTTTCATCAAAACTAAGACAATTCAGTTTCTTAAGACACACACACACACACACACACACACACACACACACACACACACACACCACAGGAGACTAGAAAACATTTGTAAACCACATCTGTGAAAGAACTGGACTTCATTACATGTAAACATGCTCTTAATAATTTAAACAAAACTCAATTAAAAGATGTATATAAATTTAAATCTAAAGTGAGCAAAGATTTGTATAAGCATTTTACTAAAAAAGAGATATGAGTGCAAGATAAGCACACAAAAGTAAGATGTTTGACACTACTAGTCATTGGGGAAATTCAGGTTACTCATGAAAAATAGGATACAATAACTTATATAAAGAATTAGACAGTAGCGGCCAGGAGCAGCCACTGCACTCCAGTCTGGGTGACAAAGTGAGAATCCAACTCAAAAAAAAAAAAAAAAAAAAGAAAAAAAAGAATACAGTCAAATTTTTTAGCATTCTTGTCACATATTTGGGGAAAATCACAAGTGTTCATATACCTATGATAAAAATTACTTTTATTGCTTATGTATTTAACATTTCTTAAATAGCACAGACAATAGTTATTGTCTCTACTTTTAATAATTAGAAAACATCATTTTTCCTAGGGCTGATTTCCATAGACTGCAATACAATCTTACCTCCATCCTGCTATGCTTCTCTTTCTAACTATAGAATCATAGAAACTAAAGGTGCCATAATGGAGGCTAAGAGCTTGGCCAAATTCCCTTGGTAAAAATTTGTTCTATCACATTTTAGCTGGCTGATCTTAAACAAACTACTGGAGTTGCTTGGTTAGATTTCTATAAAATGTCAATATTAATAGTGTGGTACATCAGAGCGTCTCAAAAATTAATTCACAAATTTATCACCTGAGAATCTTGTTCAAATGCTAACCTCCTTTACTCTGTAGTATGGAGCCTGATCATCTGCATTTTTTTCTTTAGGTTTTTTTTTAAGATTTGGGGTACATATAAGTGTTCATTACATGGACATATTATATAGAGGTGGGGATTGGGTCTCAGATTGCCCATTCCCCAGATAATGAAAATTGTGCTCTGTAGGTGGTTTCTGAACCCTAATCCTCCTCTCCTCTCTCCACTTATTGGTGTCCCAGTGTCTTTTACTTACATTTTTGTGACCATTTAACTCCCGCGTATGAATGAGAACATCTGGTGATTGGTTTTGTGTTTCAGTTTTGAGTCAGTTTACTTAGTATTATGCTCTCCAGCTCCATCTGTGTTGCTGCAAAGGGCATGATTTCATTCTTTTTTATGGCTGTGTAGTATTCCATGGTGTATATATGCCACATTTTCATTATCTACTGATGGGCATTTAGGTTTATTCCACTTCTTTGCAATTGAGAATTGAACATGAAGGTGCAGGTACAGGTGTCTTTGTTATATAATGACCTCAGTTCATTAGGGTAGACACCTAGTAGTGTCATTGCTGGGTCAAATGGTAGATCTATTTTTAGTTCTTAAAGTAATCTCTCTACCACTCTCCATAGAGGCTGTACTAATTTTCACTCTCACCAATGGTGTATGTGTTTCCTTTTCTCCACATCTGCACCGGCATCCACTGCTTTTTGATTTTTAAATAATGGCCATTCTGACTGGTGTAAGGTGGTATCTCACTGTGTTTTTTGTTTGGGGGTTTTTGTTTTTGTTTTGAGTCAGAGTCTCACTCTGTCACCCAGGCTGGAGTGCAGTGGCATGCTCATCACTACCACCCCAGCATTAACTTGTTGGGCTCAGGCGATGCTTCCACCTTAGCTTTTCCAAGTAGCCAGACACACACTACAAACCCGGCTAATTTTTTCACTTATTGTAGAGACGAGGTCTCACCAAGTTGCCCAGGCTGGTCTTGAACCCGTGAGCTCAGGCAATCCTCTCGCCTCGGCCTCCCAAAGTGCTGGGATTACAGGCTTGAGCCACCACGTCCAGCCTCGTTGTGGTTTTAATTTGCATATCCCTGATGATGGATGATGTTGAGCATTTTTTAATGTTTGTTGGCCATTTGTGTATGTTCTTTTGAGAGATTTCTGTTCATGTTGTTTGCCCATTTTTTTTTTTTTTTTTTGAGTTGGAGTCTCACTCTGTCGCCCAGACTGGAGTGCAGTGGCCACTCCCGGCCACCGCGCCTCGACTTGCTGGGCTCCGGCGATCCTTCCACCTCAGCCTTCCAAGTAGCCGGAATTACAGGCATGCGCTACCACACCCGGCTGATTTTTTGATTTATTGTAGAGATGAGGTCTCGCTGCCCAGGCGGGTCTCGAACCCGCGGGCTCAGGCTATCCACTCACCTCAGCCTCCCAAAGGCGCGGGATTACAGGCTGAGCCACCGAGCCCGGCTTGAGCCGTTTTAATGGGATTGTTTTCTTTTTTCTTGCTGATTTGTTTGAGTACTTTGTCAGATGTATATTTTGTGAATATATTCTCCCATTCTGTAAGTTACATATTTGTTGTGTTAATTATTTCTTTTCCTGTGCAGAAGCTTTTTAATTTAACTAAGTCTCAGTTATTTTTTAGTTGTATTTGTTTTTGAGGTTTTAGCCATAAATTATTTGCCTAGATCGATGTCCATAAGAGTTTTTTTTTAGGTTCTGTTCTAGGATCTTTATGGTTTCAGGTGTAACATTGAAGCCTATTTTCTCTTGAGTTAATTTTTGTATATGGTAAGAGATGGATATAAAGTTTCATTTTCTGCATGCAGCTATCCAGTTTTCCCAGCACCATTTGTTGAATAGAGTGTCCTTTCCCCAGTATATGTTTGTTCTGCTTTATTAAGGATCAGTTGGTTGTAGGTATGTGGGCTTATTTCTGGAATCTCTATTCTGTTCTGTTGGTCCATGTGTCTGCTCTTGTACCAGTACTATGCTGTTTTGGTTTTACAGCTTTGTAGTATAATTTGAAGTTGGGTAATGTGATGCCCTCAGCTTTGTTCTTTTTGCTTAGGATTGCTTTGGCTATTCTGGCTCTTTTTTTGATTCTGTATGAATTTTAGGATTTTTTTTTTTCTAATTTTGTGAAAAGTGACATTGTTTTGCATAGCCAGAAGATTATATTCCTTCGGGGTTGGCCGTTTTGCAATGACTCTTCTGGAGTTCTGTGCGATTCTTGTATCTGAATGTTTAGATCTCTAGCAACGCCAGGGAAGTTTTCCTCCATGATGCCCTCGAATAGGTTTTCCAAACCTGTTGCTTTCTCAAGACTATCTTATTTATGTTAGTTCTTTTGCATGTCTGTGTAAGTTTCACAATTGGGTTGTCAATTTTTACAAAAAGTTTGCTGGGGGTTGTATTAAGAATGTTGCCTTTCAGTTATTTATATCTGCTTCAATTTATCTCAGCAATATTCAAAAATTCCTGTACATCTTTTATTAAATTACTCCTTGGTATTTGGTGTTGTTTATACTATGGTAAATAATATTTATTTCTAATATCATTTCCTGAATTTTTAGAATTACTATACATAAATTAAAATTTAGATTGATCTTATTTTGTAATTTTGCTAAATTCACTTATTTGTACTGTTTTTAAATATATACATTGTTAAATATCTCTTAGTTTTCTATGTAAATAATGTTATCTGCAAATAAAGACTCTTTTACTTCTTCCTTTTGAATCCTTGTGCCTTGTGTAGCTTTTTCTTAATACGATGGTTAGGACCTTCATTATAATGAATAAAACTGAGTAAATGTGGACATCATTTTGTTTTAGAGGCAAGGAGTTCGATATTTCACCATTATCAAGTTAGCTGGGTTTTTTTTGTTTGTTTTTTTGAGTCAGAATCTCACTCTGTTGCCCAGGCTGCACCACAGCCTCAACCTGCTGGGCTCAGGAGATCCTTCCACCTCAGCCTTCTAAGTACTACAGGCAAGCGCCACCAAGCCTGGCTAATTTATTTATTCATTTATTGTAGAGACAAGGTCTCACCAAGTTGCCCAGGCTTGTCTCAAACCCTGGGCTCAGGTAAACCTTTTACCTCAGCCTCCCAAAGTGCTGGGATTACAGGTGTGAGCCACCTCGCCCAGTCTAACAATGGATTTTTTAAGACACCTTTCATCAGACTGAAAAATTTTCTATTCCTAGTTTGCTAATATTTTAAAATCATAAATGGATTTTTAATTTTGCTACTTTTCCTGCATTTATTGAAATTTTTTTGTATTTTTTCTCCTTTATTTTGATAACATGGTGAATTACATATTGAATTATATAGACTGTCATTAGTTACATAGATTGCACATTAGTTGGTCATGATACACTATCCTCTTGGTATATTGCTGTATTTGCTTTTTTCCTTTTGAGACTTTTGCCCCTAAGTTCATATGGGATATTTGTGTGCAATTTTATTTTCTTGCAATGTATTTTTAAGGTATATTATTAAAACTATACTAAGTTCATAAAACGAGTTGGTAAATATCTTCTCATTGCTTATTCTCTAAAAACGTTTGTGTAAGATTGGTATTATTTCTTCTTTAAATGTATGTAGAATTTACCAATGGAGTCATGTAGACTTGAAGTTTACTAAGTAGACGTGTTTTAATTACAGACTCAATTTCCTTAACATGTATAAGACTATTCATAATTTTCTATTTCTTGTCAGGTTTTGTTTACAAAAATTTTCCATTTCCTCTAAGTTTTACAATATATTTGCCTAAAGTTTTTCATACTAACCTTATATCTTTCTAGTAATAAATACAATCTGTAGGATCTATAATAATTCTCCCTTTTCCATCTCTGATATTGACAGTTTGGATTTTCTCTCTTTTTATTCTTGATCACATGTACTGCTAAAGGGTAATCAAGTACATTAATCTTTCCAAAGAACCAACTTTTGGTTTTGTTCGTTTTTTCTACTATTTGTTTTCTATTTTGCTGCCTTTATATTTATTATTTACTTGTCTACTTTCTTAGAGTTTAATTTGCTGTTCTTTTGCTCACTTCTGGAAATGAAAATTACTAAATTTCCAAAATCCTTCAAAAATTTTCCTTTGCTTGCATCTTGAAATGGAAATTTATTAAACTGGTTTTAACCTTTCTTCTTTCTAATATATACTTACAAGGTATATAAAATGTTACCAAATTAAATGTACTAAGGCTATAGATTTTCCTCCAAGCATTGTTCCAGCTGCATCCACATTGTTTTGTTTTGTTTTGTTTTTGAGTTGGAGTTTCACTCGGTTGCCCAGACTGGAGTGCAGTGGCCGCTCCCGGCCACCGCAGCCTCGACCTGCTGGGCTCCAGCGATCCTTCCGTCTCAGCCTTCCAAGTAGCCAGAATTACAGGCGTGCGCTACCATGCCCGGCTGATTTTTTGATTTATTGTAGAGATGAGGTCTCGCTGCCCAGGCGGGTCTCGAACCCGCAGGCTCAGGCAATCCACTCACCTCAGCCTCCCAAAGGCGCGGGATTACAGGCTGAGCCACCGAGCCCGGCTGCATCCACATTGTTAAGTAGTCATTATCATCACTATCAATAGTATACAGTATTTTCTAAATTCCCTTGTGATTTATCCTTTGAACTATGGTTTTGCAGTTGCCTAGCTTCCAGATAGTTAATGATTTTTCCAGATAGTTAATGATTTTGTTACTGATTGGCAAAATTCCATTATCATCAGAAAACAAATACTGCATTCTTTTAAACCTTTGAAAGTTTTGAGACTTGCATTATGGCTAAGCATGTAGTCTATTTTGGTGAATGATCCATGTGCACTTTAAGAAAAATTTATTCTGCATTTTCTGGATGTAGTGTTTTATAAATATCAATTATGGAAAACAGTGTTCAAATAGTCTATGCTTTACTTACTTTTCCTACTTGTTCTATCAATTACTAAGATATATGTGTTAAAATCTTCAACTATAATTATGGTTTTTGCTTGCTTGTTTGTTTAGCAACAAGTTCTCACTCTGTCACCCAGGCTGGAGTGCAGTAGTGTCTTCATAGTTCACTGTAACCTTGAACTCCTGTCCTCAAGTGATCCACTCACCTCAGTCTCCCAAAAATGCTGGGATTACAAGTATGAGCTACTGCCAATTATGAATTTTTCTATTCATCTTTTGAGTTCTGCCAATTTTTGCTTCATGTAGCATAAGGTTTTGCTTTTAGGTTTAGTATTGGTATGTCTTCCTGATGAGATTATCATTTAAGTTTTTAAGAAATGTTTTTATTTTTCATGATACTGTCTAAAAGGCTGCTTTGTTTCAGTATTAATACAGAACTGTACTTATCATTAGTGTTTGCTTGAATATTTTTCGATTCTTTTACTTAAAACCTATCTATTCTTATTTTTAAGGTATTATGAACAGCATATAGTTGTGTCTTGTTTAATTCAGACTGACTGTATATAGTTTTTGATACCTAGTTTATTTGCATTTTTAATAAATGTTTTATTTTGGAATAACATCATATTTCCCAGAAAAGATGTGAAAATACTACAGAGAAATCCTGAATACCCTTCACCCAGTTTCCACTAAGGTTACTATCTTATGGTCAGGTACAGTGGCTCACACCTGTAATCCCAACACTTTGGGAGACCAAGGCAAGAGGACTGCTTAAGCCCAGCAGTTTAGGACGAGTCTGGGCAACAGAGCAAAACCTCATCTCCATTTCTAATATATACATATATATACACCACAGTATATTTATCAAAACTGAAAAGCCAATATTGGTGCATTACTGTTAAACAAATTCTGGACTATATTTGAATGTTACCCACTTTTCCATTAATGTCCCTTTTCTGTTCCAGAATCCAATCCATGATTCCACATTGCATTTATTTTTTATTCCAATTTTACTATTTCATCATCTACTTTTAATGTAATTACCAATATGGATGGGTTTAAGTCTATCAGCATGCTATTTTTTTTCTATTTGTTCCATTTTATCTTTGTTTAATCAAGAATTTTTTTTAGTATTCTATTTTACTGCACTACTACATTTTCCTGGCCCTCATTGATAACGTCCCTCTGGTGGGCCCAATGAAGCATCCAGAACCCAGTGGAAAAACTATTTAAAAGATGTTGCTCTGTTCCCCACACAGGACTCAAAGCTCAAGCTTCATGGCCACCTCTCCCCACTAAGGACTGGCTTGCTGAGGACCGAGGAGAGATGGGGAATCTAGAACACGGAGAACACGACTGGCTGGGCCAGGTCTGGCCATAGCTGTCAGGTGACATACTAAGCAATATCAAAGGGCTGGAGTTCTCAGAGCAAGAAACATCAATGGAGCAAAAAACTGCAGAGGAAATAACAGATGTGGAATACCCAACAGTGAGTTGTGAAGCTGAAGATAACCCTTTTCTACAATATCAGTAACGAATTCACTAGGCTGAAATATTTTTGCTCTTTTTTAAATTAAAATCTTACATAATAATTGTCATATGATGAGGTGACCAGAGACTATACAGCCAAAAATGTTAGGGGAAATTATCATAGAGAGCTATCAAACAGTTATTATTCAGGGTTTCATGGTGTTTATGACATCTATAATGTATCATCATTTCTGTCTTTCCAAATAAGCACTCACTTTCATATCTAATTTTGTATTTGTAGTTTCGAATCATTCTTTTTAAAGATCACCTTTACCAAATTTGTATACTTCAGACTAGATCCACTCCTGCTGTGATATGTCCACTTTTAGTCCTACCATTGTAATCTATACTTAAATACATACACACACACACACTTACACAGTACTTACACATATTCTCATACACACACACACAGATTTTGCAGTTTGTTTTGTTTTCTAACTTGTGTTACATGAGCTACATTTTTAAATTTTCTCCAGTGATCTTAGGAGTGTGCATATTATTTTAGATTCCACTAATGGTTATCATTTATGTTTTCAAAAATTTATACCTGAACTTCCATTTTTTAAATTAGCCAAGACTTAACTAAACAGTTTATTTTGGCTCCTCTTTTGTAAGATTAATATAAGAGTTTAGCACATTTTTCTGCCTTATATTGAATATCTCTTAGCCCTGCCTCACATCCTCTGGACCCATTTCTACTCTAGCCACTGCTATGACAACCAGCTTCACAAACCTAAAAGTGAGAGCAGTTCAACTCACCTGCATAAATTTTTGTTCTGCCTCAGGACTTCTCTAATATTATACCATTGCACAGAACATCTGTAGAAACCCTCTATATATTAATGCAGGCAAGGCAGCAACACGTCATGTCAGCCTTATATGAACAGGGGTTATAAACTAATGGATAAATGTCCCCTTTTCTTTGGTCAAGTAATTTTGAGCCACATCACACACGATCATTATAAGGTTCCAGTGAAGTTGAGCTTTAGTCACCCATACCAGTGACTACACCACTGGTGTACACCACTGGTGAAAGCCAACACCACAGTGTACGTTTACTTGGCTTTTCACCTATGTTTCTTTCTCCTTGTTTCCACAGTCTTGCTTTCTCACTTATTATTCCAAATAAATTACCTGGATACAAGTCTTTGACTCCACTTTGGCAACCAAGACTAAAACACCCATCTTCTATCCGTCTCCATATACTACCCTAGCCTTGTTGATATAATTTGAGGTTTAGAATTATTACCATGGCATTAGAAAAAGCCAGCCGGGCATGGTGGTACACACCTGTGGTGCCAGCTACTTGGGAGGTTGAAGCAGTAGGACTTCTTGACGCCAAGCCAGCCTGGGTAACATAGCAAAAAGAAAGAAAAGAAAAGGAATCCCACTACCAGATCATTTTCTGGTCATGTGATGATAATTCACATCTGCAGCCATTCTTCTCACCTCTCAATCGAGAAGAAGCACGCCTGTTATTCTCCTGTGCATCTAGAAAAAGATCCACCAACTACCATATTAATAACAAATATTACTTATATTGCTTCACAATTCACACTTTAGGTCATTCCTTTATTCGAGCTTTTCAACAGCTCTGTGAGACAGGTGTCATTCCTATTTCAGAGAAGAGAGACTAGTACTCATAGCGACAGGGCCCATGAGCCACAAGGCTTATACTCAAATCCGAGGCTGTCACCGCTCCGAATCGTAAGCTCCGGGAAAGACCGCGGACCCTGGAGCTCCCCCAGATACCCACCGGCCTTGGATTTCCAGGCAGTGGTTACTTCTTGCCCATGCGCACCGCCACCAGCAGCCATTCACCCAACACCAGGAAAAACCACCGGGACGCAGGTGCGCGTTCGGTCTATCCTAGCCTGGAACCGTAGATCTTACGGACCGGGGCCGCCCAAGATTCCACACTCTGAGGGTTACCCAAGAACCCCGACCACGCATTGTTTGACTGACTCAGGTTTCCAGCCCCCTCCCGAACGGTCACCAGGAATGCTCTCCAAAGCCGGCTCTTCAGCCTCTCCGCTCACGGGCCGCTCTAGCCGCGCTGGGAGCAGGCAACTCGTTGCTCCCGGCTTGACGTCATCAGCGGGCGCCGCAGGGCAGTGGCGAGCACGCGCAAGCCGAGAAGATGTCTCCGACGCCGCCGCTCTTTAGTTTGCCCGAAGCCCGAACGCGGTTTACGGTGAGCTGTAGGCGGGAGGGTGCTGGCCCGACCCGGCGCTATTTTTTGTCCTCCTTTCCTTGAAATTACTCGAATTTTTCCCTGGGGTAAAGCGAGACAGATGTGTGTCCGCCGCAGCGTCCGCTCCCGGCCCCGTCAGCGGCTGAGAGATAGGGAAAGACGCACTACCTGCCTCTTCCTTGCGTCCTCTGCTGTCAGCCTCCGCCCGCCCCCCCGCGGTCCAGACCCCGAACCCCGCGTTCTGAGGTGCCCGGCGTGGAGAGCTCACCGGCAGACTACCTCTGGTCGGGTCCAGCCCCTCCACTCGCTTAGAGGAGCAGGTGATCCAGAACTGGAAGGGGAGCTCCTGAAGGGCGGGGTTGGGTGAGGTTTCAGCCCAAAGACCTGGCTTTCGCCCCGGCCTTCAGAGCTGCGGAGTGGTTGTTGCCGCTGCCTACTGACCATCCTTGAACCTCTGTGTCTCACTCCTAAGACTTCAGTGAGGAGATTCTAAGCAAGAAGAGGCAGGCAGATCATCTTGGGAAGGGCTACCAGGTGCCATTTTATTCTTGTCCAATGGGAAAGGGTAGTTTGAACACCTGAGAAGCACTTTACAGAGCTCCTTCATGTGAACTCATCTAACTGTTACACTGTGAAGTAGGCTTAATTTTATTATTCTTGGTACATGAGCTAGAAACTGACACCCCCCAAAAGTTAAGTGATTTCACTTTTTTTCTGACTTAAGACCCATTGTTTATTCTGTGTTGCCAGTCATATTACCTTAAGTTTGAAGAACACTGTCCTAAATTTGTCTCTAGCATTTGCATCAACATTTCAAGGCATGATTCAACTATGTACGTATTTAACTGTACTTAAATACAAATAGTTCAGTGATGCCAGATTGAAAATTCTGTGAGAGAAAATTATTCTTTATAGTTCATAGTGTTCTTGTTTGTAGGGTTTTTTTTTTAAAACATGCAGCCGTGAGGTTTGTTTTTAACGGATTATATCTTGTTTATGTCATCTGAAGTGTTTTCATTGTGTGTATTTTGCTGCAATCCCTGGTGCTTTGAAATTCTGCTAAGAGTACTTGAGGACTATCCAAGATCAAAGCGGCCCTGAAAGGGACCATTTAATTAGAGAACGTCTAGTCCAGTGCTTCTCAATCTTCATTGTGTGGTGTGATTATCTAGAGATCTTGTTAAATGCAGGCTGTGGTTCAGTAAGTCTGGAATGGGGCCTGAGATTCTGCATTTCTTAAAAGTTCCTAGGTAATGCTGCTACTGCTGCTGCTAGTAATAAGGATCTACAACAGCCCTCTTATTTAACTGGTGAGGAAGATGAAGCACAAAAAGATAGAGACCCCAAATTACTCAGCCTATTAGTGGCAGAGCCAGGAATGTATAAGTGGCAGAGCCAGTTCTAGAATAAGTCTAACTCCTGTGAGATAATAAGGTGACTTTTCAAGTGTATGTGCAAATTTTCACAGAATGAATGGCTTTGCGATATTTTTGTCTTTAAGCTAAAACTAAGACAATCAGCAGGTATTTTTTCGGTGCTGTGTGTCAGGGTCTGCACAGAGCAAGATACTTAGAGGAGATATGACTTGAGATGGGAGAATGGATAGAATTTGGTTGAGCAGATATAAGAACCATATGAATGTGTGAATACTCTAGAATGAGCTTGATAGAAAATGATGAGAGATGACTAGACTCTAGCATTTTGCAGTGTGTGTTAGGGAATAGTGGGAAATAAGGTTGGATAGATTGAGTAGGATAATATTATCAAAGACCTTGGGGAGGCTATGAAACTTAAGAACCAAAACATGTAATTACGGAGCCATGTGGGGATTTTTTAAAAAAAGGCAGAATTCTGTCATCGATGTGATATTTAAAGAGGTAGTAGGAGGGAAACCCTAGAATGAAAAGTTATAGGTAGGAAGCTCTTGGAAGATTTAAAGTGATGTGAATGTGTATTATAACTGGCATTTGGAATAAGAATTACTGAGAGAATGACTGAATATAATTTTTTCAGATATAAACACTTTTTAGTTGAAAGAGATACTATTAATGAATTGTCTGTTTTTTAGTAAATAATTTAAGAATCTTTCCAATTATTTGCCATTTTTTGTTTTCTAGAAGTCTACCAGAGAGGCCTTGAACAACAAAAATATCAAGCCATTGTTAAGTACCTTCAGCCAGTTACCTGGCAGGTAAGGCATTGATACCCATGAAAAAATACTTGCCTGAATCTTTATATTTTCCATGAGCTGTTTAAAAAAATGAGGATGTCTTTTGTTTTTAATAGTGAAAATGAAAAAAAATGTACCCTTGACCAAGCTTTCAGAGGTGTTCTAGAAGAGGAAATTGTAAGTATGTTTTTCCTTTATTCATTGTTTAACATTTTGCTGGCAAATTAGTAAACGATGTTAGTTTAAAAATTGCTGCCAGCCATGGCAGCTCATGCCTGTAGTCCTAGCATTTTGGGAGACCAAGGCGAGAGGATTACTTAGGCATCATAGTGAGACCTTGTCTCTGCAAAAAACAAAAAAATTAAAAAAATATATTTAAAAATTACTTCTATTCTTAGAGTGGATATTTAAATATGATTTTCTTTTTCTAGAGTAAGATCGCTGCCTTGTGAAAGCAGACTTGATAGTCAGTGCAAGAGTTATTTCATAATTAAGAATTTTGATAGCACAGACACAAATTAAGGGCTTGTTTTAATAAATGACAAGAGTCCCATCCGAGTCAAATAACAAAAAGTTGACGTGAAATCTTAGTGAGCAAGAACTAGAGCTTGAAGATGGACTCTCTCACTTTGCTGTATAAACAATAGCATGACCTATAGTAGCATGAAAGGTCTAGTTCAAGGATGTTTAGTTTAGGAGCTGAGATTCCAAACTCTCATTTTTCTATGGCATCTTCCTTATCAGTAATTATAATAAGTAATTAAGACCTCTCTAACCTCAGTAGAGAAATCTAACCATGAAAAATCATTACTGTTAATGGGGCACTTGAATGAAAGGAAAAGTTTCAACGGTATTCTTGGTCAAACAAAGGTTGGGTCCCAAAAAGCTAGATTCTCTTCTAGTAGCCATAATGCAGTGTCCCTTTCAGGCAATTCTGGATCAAAAATGATTCTTTCCCTGTCTTTGGACTTAGTCACTTTTCTGTTGTGAGACCTTGCACAAATTATTTTGCCTTTCTGAGCTTCAGTTTCATTTGCAAGAGAAGAAATACAATTCTGTCAGTGTTATTGTGTAAAACAGCCCTTAATGACCAGTCAGTAAATGCTGGTTATTATGATTTTATGGAAACTAAGCACTGCCTTCTAGTAAAATGCTCCCTCAGACATATTGATGCACTGGTTCATTAATTCTCCTGACCCAGCCTTTGCCCTGTGCCATTGGCTGAGTTATGGTCTCTGCACTCCTGTACTTGATTAACTTATATCCTTAATCATGCTGATGTTGTTGTTTTCCTGAGGCCATTAGATTTTGAGTGAATCAACTGCTTATTGATTGACATACTTCTGCAAATATTGATTCTATATATTACTGTTCATTTTTTGCATGTTCATTTTTTAGAAAATGTTTTATCTTCTGTAATAAATATTTTTATTTTTTATTTTTGATAGGCAATTTAATGTTAGAGAACATGTTTTTGTTGTAATCAAATTAGTCTGTTGTAATCAAATTACCTAAATTGTTTCTTCTCTGTTGGTAGATAAATCATTCATCATGTGAAAATGTTTTAGCTATTATTTCTCTTGCTATTGGGGGAGTAACTGAAGGTAAGTATGGTATTGTTTTTAAAGTAATTTTGGGCATGATGTGCTTTATTTAAAACCTCTCCCCATACCGCTCCACTTATCTGATTGATTTTGTTTATTCCTCAGATTCTGCCTGACTCTCACCTTTGCCAAAAAAATTGTCCCAATCAAATTAATTCACTCTTATTTCTCATCTCTATTACGCAGTGCACATTTTGGCACTTCCTTTGTTCTCTAATTGTTTCATTCATTCAGTATTGAGTATCTACTATGTGCCTTGTACCGAGCTAGGACTTGGAGAGTCAATGTGGTGAATAAAACATGTTCTCCTGCCCCTAAAGAGCTAATGGAAAAAAAACAGATGTAGACATGTCTTACTGTGGTGCAAATACTGTGGTTGAAGTGGGAATGCAATGTGGTTGGAGGAAATAGAGGAAAAGTGACTCTCCAAACCCTTAAGTTTAGAGGAGTCAGGAAAGGTTTTAGAAAGGAGTTGGGACATGAAGGATCAAGAGTTTGTCAGACAGAAACTGAGAAGGGAATAGCTATGCAAAGGCCAAGTTCAGCATGGCTAGAGAACTGTGTGGAGCAGAAGGGGGAGAGAATAATGGGAATGGTGAAGAAAGAAACAGGAGGGATAGGTTAGGGTCATTTATAAAGGGCTTTGGGTGTCATGCTAAAGAACAGCTAAGGAATAATAATTGCATTGGGAAAGGCTGCTGGCAGGAAAACGGGGCAGGGGCCTGTTAAAATGGCAGGGTGGAATAGTTTTAAGATACTTAAAGTAAACAAGGCACGTAGTAAGTACATAGTGCCTAACACAGTAGAAGCTCATTGAATATTTGCAGAAAAAGAAATGAAAAAATAGTTAATCAGCAATCTTAAACCAATTTGGCTAAAATACTCGTTTGATTTTGATTAACTTAGATAATATATGTGAAAACTGCCTTTTAATCTGTAAAGCATTCACATAATTTATTATAATATGTATTTTTACAAAAACTGGAACACAGGGTAAAAGTGAACTCCCAGTGGCGCAGCAAGCTATTTGGTGAACTTAAGTTTGTAAATTCACACTGTTAAACATTTATACGAGCTGCCTAATCATTTATTCTTTCATTAGTTATACTTAAGTGAATTCCATAATGCAGTGTTTCTTGCCTAGTCTGACAAACAATTTGTAGTGTGTGCTTAGTTTATTGATAAACTTGGTATATTACTCTTATAAAGCTGGTGGTGATTTTAACACATGAAGTTATACAAAGTCTATACTTAGATCTTTTGAGACAAAAGATAGAGACTTAATAACTTAAACTGTAAATAAAGATTTAAATACACTTTTATTTTAGTTTTAGGGGAAAAGTTTCTTTTTGAGAGAGGTTGTTATTGTTTATGTGACATGTTTTCAAAATGTACATAAATATGTTTTGTTAAATTCAACTCAGCAGCTGTTTGTTTATTGTGTCAGACATTTTATTGGTTAAAATATGCCTACCCTTAAAAAACTTATAGTGTACATTATAAAGATAGTTAGGATCTGCTTATGCTACAGTGTGTTTATGTACAGTGTGCTTCAGATGCATAAATGAAGTGGCCTACTCAAAGACATCAGAGTGTTTTTCAGATGAGCTGACATGTATTCTATGCTTTGAAAGGTGGAGTTAAAATGTACCATTTGGTAAAGAAGAAGAAGATTACTTAGGCAGAAAAAAAATTGTAAGCAAAACCATGGAAGTATGAATGTAGCCCAATGTTTGGGAACTGGGGAAGGGTATCTGTGGCCAAGGTTAAGGTAAGCAGAGATATTGGTGCAGAAGCTGGGACATAGGTTATAAAAGTTTTGCAGGGGATGGGAGTCATGCTGTATATCCCTGTGGTTCCCACACTTGCCAGCTCATCAGAATCACCCATGAATCTCTATTTTTAAATTAGATTCCCAGACCCTTGCTTAGTTCTTCTGACTCAAAATCTTTGACAATTGAAATATAAAAAATTTTCTCGAGTTCTATAATTAATAAATGTAAGTTAACTAATGCCAGAGTATACTGCAACTAAGGGCAAGGAGTATGCCTCTCAAATCTCTTGAAAGTGCAGGATATATAAGACCACAGAATCTAAGTGTTGTTGGGGACTTCAGAGGTCATCTGGTCCAATTTCATCTCTGGCCTAGCCTACCACCCTGATGTAAACATCCGTGACAGGTGGTCATCCAGCATCTTCTGGATCTCACTCATTAATGGAGCTCACAGTTTGAGTCTTGTTAGACAGTTCTGTTTATTGGAAGGCTTTCCTTAAATTGAGTTGAAATCTATTGCCTTATTCTACCCACTGGTTCTAGGCAGTACCCTTCACATCACATTCCAGATGTGATCTTACTAGTGCAGAGCAGAGCTAGAAATACTTTCTTTTTTCTAGACATAATGTATGTTTTGGGCTTATAGTGCCCCAATGTTTGGGGCTTATAGTACCCCAGGGTTTTTTTGTTTTTTTCTTTAATCACATACCATGCCTAAGTGACCACTTTTCTTAAACACTTACAAATGTTAGTAAGTACCCATTACCTTAAAACAGAAGGAAGAATGAGTAGGGATGTAAAAGTATTTCTAAGTAGTCTAAATGACATTTTCATAAGAAAAATCTTTCATTTATTGTTCTTTAATAAGATTGATTTTAGAGATTAAACAGTGACTTTCTACTTTAGCATTCTTTTCCCTGAAACAATACTGTTATTTTAAATGTTAAATGATAGTTTAAATCATATCAAACCCTTTTATCTTTTTTTGAAGATGATCTTTTCACATCACAAAAACAACTTAGCAACATTACAAAACATTAGGAAATGAGAAAAAGGGAAATTATTGTCATAATTCCTCAACTCTTAAAAAATACCATTCATTTTGGTATAGTGGTTTTGGTTTCTGTAGTCTTAAAACTTTTTTTTTAGCTGTTGTAACATACATAGTTTTGAATACTACCTTTTTCACTTATAAGCATTTTTCCAAGTTATTATAGTCATCATAACCATCATTTTTAATTGGCTGCATTATATTCTTTTGAATAGCTTAGTGGTGAAGAAAACAGACTGTGGAGCCAGACTGCCTGGGTTCGTATCCCAGCTCTACCATTTACTGGCTCTGTGATCTTGGGCAAGTTATTTAACCTCTCTGTGTCTCAGCTTTCCCATTATATAAAACAAACATAATGATGAAGATCTACCTTATAGGCTTATAAGGATTAAATGTGTTTGTATATGTAAAGTATTTAGTGTGCCTGACATATAGTAAATGCTCTAGATGTTATCAAGAATCATTACTGAGTATATATCTCAACAATTGCTTTTGTCCTGTTTTGGGACTTTTAGGTTGCTTCCGTTTCTTGACCTTTTAAAGCCTTGTTATGAGTGACAAAGCGTACCTTTTAAGACATTCAGAATTATTTTTCACAGGCTATTTTACACTGCCGTTTTTTAAACTTATAAATTGGCTTGTGCTCCACTTGAAGGTATTTGTACTGCATCTACACCTTTTGTATTGTTGGGAGATGTTTTGGATTGTCTTCCTTTGGATCAGTGTGACACAATATTCACTTTTGTGGAAAAAAATGTTGCTACTTGGAAATCAGTAAGTGCCTTAGTTTCTTTTCCTTCTAATATTATCTTTCTGTAAATCCACAATTCTGAGGGTAGATTTTTTTTTGTTGTTTACATTTCTAGTATGGTTGATTGCCAAAAGGTGCCCCTATAAAATAATTATATAATATGCTCTTTTGGGAGAACCAAATAAAAACCACGTGTGGAGCTGGGCATAGTGGCTCACACCTGTAATCCCAGGACTTTAGGAGGCAGATTGCCTGAGTCCAGCTCGAGACCAGGCTTGGAGAGACCTCGTCTCTACAATAAATCAACAGTTTAGCCAAGCGTAGTGGCATGCATCTGTGGTTCCAGCTACTTGGAAGGCTGAGGAGGAAGGATCACCTGAACCCAGCAAGTTGAGGCTGTGGTGGCCATGAGCATGCCACTGCACGCCAGCCTGGGCGTCAGAATGAGACTCCTATTCAAAACTATGTGTGGAGAAAAACTTGGAAGTGCAAAATGTCAGTAGTGACAGTTAACTTGAAAATTCATGTTTAAAACAGCTACTTAGTACATGTTTTCTTATATATCTGAAAATATTATTTAATAGAAAATTTTATTTGCTTTAAAAAAGTGAAAGTGGCATAGTAGATTCTCAGTGCATGTCAGTATTAGTTAATTTTTTACTTCCTGTGATTTATTATTGAAGAACGTGCAGCAACTTCTAAAGAATGTTAATAATTTCTATCTTAATTTCAGAATACATTCTATTCTGCTGGGAAAAATTATTTACTTCGTATGTGCAATGGTAAGTAATTCAGATTAATAGTTGTTTTTAAAAAAGTAATCGTGGGCTGGGCGTAGTGGCTCACACCTGTAATCCGAGCACTTTGGGAGGCAAAGGTGACAGGATGGCCTGAGCCTAGGTAATTTTGAGACCAGCCTGGGCATTTTGGCAAGACCTCATTTCTACAATTAATTTTTTAAAAAATTAGCTTGGTATGGTGGCATGCACCTTTGGTACCAGCTACTTGGAAGGCTGAGACAGAAGTATTGTCTGAGCCCAGCAGGTCAAGGCTACAGTGATCACAAGCATGCCACTGTACTCTAGCCTAGGCGACAGAGTGATACTCCAGCTTAAAAAAAAAAAAAAAAAGTAAATGTGACCAGAAAAACAGATCATTGAATTAAATGTAAGTGATAACTTTTTTTTTTTTTTTGAGTCAGTGTCTACTCTGTCACCCAGACTGGATGCAATAGCACAATCACTGCTCACCACAGCCTCAACCTTCTGGGCTCAGGCAGTCCTTCTGCCTCAGTCTCCCAAGTAGTGGGCCTTGCTGTATTGCCTAGGCTGGTCTTGAACTCCTGGGCTCAAGCAATCCTCCTGCCTTGGCCTCCCAAAATGCTGAGATTACAAGCATAAGCCACTAAGCCAGGCCTCCAGTGATAACATTTTAAAGATAGATTACTGTCTGCATTTTTAAGTAACAGTCTGATTTATTAAAACCAACCGTTCACTTTAAACTGTTTTCATCTTTGTTGTAAAATTAATGAAAATCAGACAAACTTTAGTGACATTTATCTTGTTTGTACTGAACTTGTTTTGTTCCTAATTTATACTTCTTTTTTGTGGCAGTGGTTTCTGCTTCTCTATTTTGAGAACTACTGCTTTAGGAAAGTACCCTTGACAAACTGGCTAAGAAACTTAGGTATGGTCGTAATAAACATAGAATGATCTTTCCTGTGTAACATTTATTTCCATATATTTTTAGATCTTCTAAGAAGATTATCTAAATCTCAGAATACAGTCTTCTGTGGACGAATTCAACTCTTTTTGGCCAGGCTTTTCCCTCTATCTGAGAAATCTGGTAAGCTTTTATACGTTAAATAAATTGTTTGCAGTAAAATCTTTTCCAGTTTTTAATGGATTAAAATCTGTCATAATGGTAAAGAGAAAAATGGTTCTAAAAAGATTCAAAGACATCATTGAAAATTGTCCCTTTATTTTCTTTTACTTATGAATAATTAGACCAGTTCTGATGTTCTGTAGACCAGTCAGATGTCGGTCTCACTTCTTTGAAGATAATCTAGGTTTTTTTCTTCTCTCAAGATTTTTTTTTTTCCTGCAGTTTTTCTATAATGTATCTAAGCATGGATTTCTTTTTATTTATTCTGCTTGGGTTTGTGGACATCTTGAATGGATTCATGTCTTTCATCTAGTGTGTACAAATTTTAGCTATTATCTTTTCAACATTGTATATACCTCTATCTTTTTCTTTTTCTGGAACTTCAGGTAAACATCATTATATCTTCTCACTGTATCCTCTATATTTCTTAATCTTTGTATATTGTTCATCTATTTGTCTCCATATTCTGAATAATTTCTTAGGAATTGTTTTCTAGTTCACTACTTCTCTCTTTAGCTGTGAATAATCTGCTAAATGAGTTTGTAATTTGTTAATATGTTTTTCATCATGTTGTTTTATAGTTTTAATTTCCAGAAGGTCTTTTTAAGGTCTGCTTTGTCACTTTTTAATTTATTTCCAACTAATGTTTTCAAGCTTGCTTTTTAGGTTTTTAAACTTCATAAGCATTGTTGTTTTATTGTCTGTATCTGATAATTCCAGTATCTTAATTAACTCTTTGTGGGTTTGTTTCTTCTGTCTGTTTCTACTGTTTCTTACTCAGTATCTTGACTGTTTGTGTGTCTGGTTATCATTGGATGTTATTTTTGAGAATATATTTGAGAGAGTAATTTTGAGGCCTAGGATAGATATCTTTCTCTGGATAACGTCTTCATTTACTTCCCTCAGGCATCTTTTAAAGGGGGGCATCTTACCAGTCCAGGATTACCTTAATCCAGCCCAGTTTAAGGCGTTGATTCCTTAGGTCATCCAGAAGACTTGGTACTGGTTACAGTTTGGTTTATTCTTACCTGAGAATATGGCCTACAAGTTCCCAACTTTGAAGATAATTGGGCATGAGATTTGTTAACTTATTAAATTCCTCACATTCCTAGGGTCCAGAGACTTATCATCCTAGCTCTAGGTTTAGCTGCTAAATAGTAGCTCAATTTTCCAATTGATACCTCTTGTTTGACAGATGTCCTCAAGGAAGAAGTAGCTTTGAGTGCTGATCATGCATTGTTTTTTTTGCCTTCTGGATTTTTACCAAGTATTTCTCACCATCTTGTCAGTTCTTTATTGTTTTTAAGAAAATTATTTGTCTATTTCATTGCCTCAGTGTTATGAACTTGGTATATGCTCTATAAATATTTACAGAATTAATATAATTTATCTAAGTTTTCAGTTGTCCTAAGAAAGAATTAATCTGAATAATTTAGCCTTCCATTATTAGAAATCTCACCTTTTTATTGTTTTTTTCTAAACAACTTTATTGAAATGTGAATTTGCATATCATGCAGCTCACCCATTTAAAGTGTACCATGGATTGTTTTTCAGTATTTTCACAGGGTTGTACAACTATCATCACGGTCTAATTTTAGAGCATATCTCACTCTAAAAGAAACTGTACACCCACTAGCTGTCATTCCCTGCTAAACCCAGTCTTTACCTTCTCCCCCAAAAGTTCTAAGCAACTGTTAGTCTACTTCTAGATCTCTGTAGATTTACCTATTCTGGACATTTAGTATAAATGGAATAATAGAACATGTGGTCTTTTGAGACTGGTTTCTTTCACTTAGCATAATTTTTCAAGGTTCATTTATGTTGTAACATGTATCAGTATTTCATTCCTTTTTATGACTGAATAATATCTCACTGTAGGAATATACCACATTTTGTTTATCCATTCATCAGTTGATGGATATTTGAATTGTTTCTAATTTTTCAACATTATGAATAATGGTGCTGTGAGTATTAGTTTTTGAGGTTTTGGGTGGACATGAGTTTTTTCATTTCTCTTGGGTATATACTTGGAGTAGAATTGCTAAGTGATATGCTAACTCTAAGTCTTGATTCCTCCTGGGAATATATCTAAGAGTAGAGTAATGGAGTCATATAGTAAGTAACTGTTTAAATTTTTGATAGACTATCACACTTTCTCAAAGAGGCTGTACCCATTTTGCAATCCTGTCAGTAATGTGTATGGATTCCAATTTCTCCACACTCATAATAATGCATGTTATTATCTGTCTTTTTTGTTATAGTCATCCTAGTGAGTATAAAGTGGTATCTCATTGTGGTTTTGATTTGCCTTTCCCTAATGATGTTGAGCACCATGTGCATATTGACCATTTGTATGTCTTTCTAGCAGAAAAATTCACATTTTTTGGTCTACTTTTTAAATTAGGTTGTGATTTTATTGTTGAGTGTATAAGTATTTATGTATTCTGGATACTAGATAAGGTATCTATTTGTATTCTGCAAATATGTTCAGACATAAAATTTGCAAATATTTTTTCCCATTCTGTGGATTGTCTTTTTATTTTCTTGATAATATCTTTTGCAGAACAAAAGTTTTAAATTTTGGTGAAGTTTTATTTATCTCTTTTTTCTTTTTGTTGCTTGTGCTTTTGGTGATTTATCTAAAACACCACTTCTTAACCCAGGGTCACAAAGATTTACTTCTCTGTTTTCTTCCAAGAGTTTTAGCTCTTGCATTTAGGTCTGTGGTCTGCTTTGAGCTTGCTTTCTTATGAGACGGGATCTTGTTGTGTTGCCCAGGCTGGAGTGCAGTGGAGCCATCATAGCTCACTGTAGTCTCAAGCTCCTGTTTTAAAGCGACCTTCCTGCCTCTGCCTCTGAAGTTGGGACTACAGGTGTGTGCCACCATGCCCAGTATATATTTTAAGTTAATTTTGGTATATGGTGTGAAGTAGGGATCCAGTTTCATTCTTTTGCATGTGGATGCCCAGTTGACGCAGCACTTGTTGAAAATTATTCTTTCACCCATTGAATTGGCATCTCATCCTCATTATTTTTACCTTCAAAATATCAAGATCATTGCCATCTCAGGGCCTTGGCACAAACTTTTCCCACTTTCTATAAACTTTTTGTTCATTATTGACTTTTACTGTTGCTCAGTCTGTTTAAATTTTACTCTCTGAAAGGCTTTCTTTGAATATTTAACCTAAAGCCATTATCACCACCTGATTTCATATCTTAGCACTTAACATGATCTGGTATTTTCAGTGTGTTTGTGCTGTTCACCTCTATGTTCCTTAGCGTGTGCTATAGTGAATAATAAATAAAAAATAAACAGATATTCTAAGTAGGTAATGCTAAATGGTCAGCCAGGCTCATTCACTAGTTTAATGTCTTGATATAAATTATTCCATATTGCATTCTATGGTATCGCTCTTGAATAGTTATGAATAAAATAACAAGGGTCAACTCTATTTGTCATCATAATTTATATATAATTCTGTGTGCAGACATACCTTAGAGATATTGTGGGTTTGATTTCAAATGATTGCAGTAAAGCAAATATCAAAAAAGCAAGTCACATAGAATTTTTGGTTTCCACTTGTCACAATACCACAAGAGAGGAATCAGCAGTAGTGGAACACTGCCGGGTGTGGGGTGGGGGCACATAACATCACTAAGGGTACCTGATCCTAGACCGGAGAAGTGAGGACCAGTGGGAGGCCCAGACTTCACCTGCATGTACACCACTTATGTAGCTAATCCTGACTTGTACCCCACATCTTTAAAATAAATAAATTTTTTGTTTCCCAGCACTTATAAAAGTTATGGTTACACCATACTGTAGTCTATTAAGTATGCAATATCATCATGTCTAAAAAAAGTATATACTTAATTTTTAAATTCTTTATTACTAAACAAAATGCTAATCCGAGCCTTTTGTGACTGTCATGTTTTTTGCTGGTGGAAGGTCTTGTCTTGATGTTGATGACTGATGACTGAGCAACGTAGAGGTGCTGAAGGTTGGGATAGGGTGGCAGTTTCCTAAAATAAGACAATGAAGTTTGCTGTATTGATTGACTCTGGCTAAATATTTCTTCGTAGCAAACAATGCTGTTTGATAGCATTTTACCCACAGTAGAACTTTTTGCAAAGTTGGAATCAATCCTGTCAAACCCTGATGCCTGCTGCTTTATCTACTGAAGGTTACATAATATTCGAAATCCCTTATTGTTATTTCAATAATGGTCACAGCATCTTCACCAGGAGTAGAGTCCATCTCAAGAAACTACTTTCTTTGTCCATAAGAAGCAACTTCTCACCTGTTAAAGTTTGATTAGGATATTGCAGCAATTCAGTCACATCTTCAGTCTCCACTTTCAATTCTGGTTCTCTTGCTGTTTCTACAATATCTTGCAGTTTCTTCCTCCACTGAAGTCTTGGGCCCCTCAGAATCATTCATGAGGGTTGGAATCAGTTTCTTGGTCCAAACTCCTGTTAATATTAGTATTTGATTTCCTCTAATGAATCACAAATGTTCTTAATGGCATCTAGAATTATAAATTCCTTCTAGATGGTATTCAATTTACCTTACCTAGATCCATCAGGAGAATCACTATCTATGGCAGCTATAAATGCAAAATGTATTTTTTAAATAATAAAACTTGATCTATGGGCTGCAGAATGATCCATGTTAGCAGGCATAAAAACATTAATCTTTTTGTACGTGGTCAATGAGCAGTAGTATTTTGAGAGGTATCCTTTTTTCTGAGCAGTAGGTCTCAACAGTGGTCTCAGAATATTCACTAAACCATATTGTAAATAGGTACACTATCATCCAGGCACAGGCAGAGTATATTTCACAGAATTCTATGAGCCCCAGAATTTTAAGATGATAAATGAACACTGGCTTCAACTTAAAGTCAGCAACTACATTAGCTCCTAACAAAAGAGTAAGTCTGTCCTTTGAAGCCAATTATTGGCTTCTTTCTAGTTAGGAAAGTCATAGGTGGCATTGTCTTCCGATGTCTGTCTGTTTCACCTGCATTGAAAATCTGTTGTTTAGTATAGCCACCTTCATCAATGATCTTAACTAGATCTTCTAGATAACTTGAAGCTTCTCCATCAGTACTTGTTCTTTCACCTTGCATTTTTATGGAGATGGTTTCTTTCCTTAAACCTCGTGAACCAACCTTTGCTAGCTTTAACTTTTCTTCCACAGCTTCCTCATGTCACTTATCCGTAACAAAATAAGAGAGTTAGGGCCTTCTTCTGGATTAGATTTTGGCTCAAGGGAATATTGTTGCTACTTTGATCTTCAGACCACTCAAACCTTCTCCCTATCAGCAGTAAGACTGTTTCACTTTCTTATTATTCATATATTGACTGGAGTGGCACTTTTAATTTCCTTCAAAACTTTTCCTTTATATTCACAACAATTGTTAGGTAAAAGATGCCTAGCTTTCAGCCTAACTTGGCTTTTGACATGCCTTCCTCACTAAGCTTAATCTTTTCTAGCTTTTCATATAAAGTGAGAGACATGTGACTCTTCTCCTTTACTTGAACACTTAGAAGTCATTGTTTCCTGGCTGCCCTGTGGGCTCTGGAGTCAAGCCCTGGAGTTTGCTTGTAGTGTCCATGTGTTGTGTGAACGAAGGCATGTTGCAATCTAGAGTGTTAATCTCACCCTACTAATTTAACCGGTCACTCTTGGGTGGCTTCTTTAATAAATAAACCCCTTTTCCTAAAAAAAGAAAAGAAAAGAAAAGAAAGTCATTGTAGGGTTATTAATTGGCCTAACTTCACTATTGTCTCAAGGAATAGGGAGGACCAAGGGGAGAGAGAGAAAAACAGAGAAATAGCTGGTCAGTGAAGCAGTCAGAACACATGTAACATTTATTGTTTGCTCTCTTAAATGGTCACAGTTAGTGGCACCCCAAAACAATTATAATAGTACATCAAAGATCACTGATCACAGGTCACTGTAACAGCTATAATAATGATGAAAAAGTTTTAAGTATTGCAAGAATTGGCCAGGCGCAATGGCTCACACCTATAATCCCAGCACTTTGGGAGGTGGAGGTGAAAGGATTGCCTGAGTTCAGGGGTTCAAGACCAGCCTGGGCAGCTGGTTTCTACAATAAATCAAGAAAAATTAGCCCAGTGTGGTGGCATACACATGTAGTTACAGCTACTCGGAAGGTGAGGCAGAAGGATCACCTAAGCCCAGCAGGTCAAGGCTGCAGTGGCCATGAGCATGCCACTGCACTCCAGCCTGGGCAAAAGAGTGAGGCTTCAACTCAAAAAAAAAAAAAAAAAAATGTATTGCAAAAATTATCAAAATGTAGCCGGGCTCGGTGACTCAGCCTGTAATCCCGCGCTTTGGGAGGCTGAGGTGAGTAGATTGCCTGAGCCCGTGGGTTCAAGACCCGCCCCGGGCAACTTGGCCGAGACCTCATCTCTACAATAAATCAAAAATTAACCAGGCGTGGTAGCGCGCTCCTGTAGTTCCAGCTAATTGGAAGGCTGAGGCGGAAGGATCGCCGGAGCCCAGCAGGTCGAGGCTGTGGTGGCCGGGAGCAGCCACTGCACTCCAGTCTGGGCGACAGAGTGAGACTCCAATTCAAAAAACAAAAACAAAAACAAAGAATTACCAAAATGTGACACAGTAGATAGCACATACTGTTGGAAAAATAGTGCTGATAGACTTGCTCAATGCAGGGTTGCCACAAAAACTTCACTTTCTAAAAATATAACATCTTCAAAGCACAAAAAAATAAAGCAGACAAAGCAAGGTATTCCTGTACTCAAAAGGCATTTTTAAGAAGTGAATTTTTGAAAGGGTTTGAAAATTAAATGTATTACTATTAGCTAATCTTTTGTTTGATTATGGATTTGGCATTTTTAATGTATTTTTTGTAGAAAGCAGAATTTATTGAGAGGACAGAAAAACTCCCACAGTGGGAGGGGACATGAGGGGGGTTGCCTTATATGTTTTGATTATGACAAAAAAGTTACGATCATATACATATTTAGGTGTCAATGGATTTGTTTTGAAAATCTCACTCTTTTTTTTAATAGGTCTTAACTTACAGAGTCAATTTAATCTGGAAAATGTCACTGTTTTCAATACCAATGAGCAGGAAAGCACCCTGGGCCAGAAGGTGAGACTGATTTGAAATAATTTCACAGAACCTGTATTTATCAGTTTGTTGGCTGGCCACAGTGGCTCATGCCTGTAATCCCAGCTCTTTGGGAGGCAGAAGTAAGAGGTTTGCCTGAGACCAGGGATTCGAGACCTGTCTGGGCAACTTGATGAGACCTTGTCTCTACAATAAACCAAAAGTTCCAGCTACCTGAAAGACTGAGGCAGAAGGATCGCCTGAGTCCAGCAGATCAAGGTTGCCAGCAGTCATGAAAGTGTCACTGCACTCCATCCTGGACAATAGAGACTCTGACTCACATGAGAAAAGGAAAAAAAATTATTGAGATGACTCATATGAATGAGCCTCTAGGTCATCAAAAATTTATTTTTAATTTATAGAAATGCTATGTATTCTATGTAAAAAAAATTCAACAGTGTTTGAAATAGAAACTACAGGCTGGGCGCAATGGCTCATGCCTATAATGCTAGCAGTTTTGGAGGCTGAGGTGAGAGGAATTGCCTGAGCCCATGGGTTTGAGACCAGCCTGGGCAACTTGGCGAGACATCATCTCTACAGTAAATCAAAAAATTAGCCGGGTGTGATGGTACACACCTGTATTTCCAGCTGCTTAGAAGGCTGAGGGGAAGGATTGCCTGAGCCCAGCAGGTTGAGGCTGCAGTTGCCGTGAGCTTGCCACTGTACTCCAGCCTGGGTGACAGAGTGAGACTCCAGCTCAAAAAAACTAAATTAAATTAAAATAAAATAAAAGTGTAACTTGTCTGTAATCCAAGACAGATTATGGTAGATTATGGGGTAGCTATGCTTTCTATTAAAATTGATTAATAAAGTAGCTATATTTTCTGTTTTAATAGTGGTAATCTTAAAGTGGATTACGGAGTAACTTTACCTTCTTTTTTAAACATTGTTCATGCTTTTTACACAGAATACTTATTTTTTCTATAAATATATATTATCTGTGTAACTACTTATAACATTGTCTGACCATTCCAGGACTTTTTGTATATATTTACAAACATGTTGTATTTTCCAAAATGAGGTCCTATACTGTTCTGAAATTCACTTTCTTCTTTTAGCTGATATATTTCTGCATCAGTACATTTAGATTTGTCTTAGATTTTTAATGACTCATGATAAGTCTTTGAGTGGATATATCCACTTTTACATAATCTCTAAAAGTGAAAAATTGTTAACAATGTTAGAGTGAATAGTTGTGTATAATATCATTGCTAAATTATATAGGTGTCTCCTTTGAATACATCTCAAAAAGTAAAATTGCTGGATCAAATATATGCATATTTCAGATTTTGATATCTGTTGTCCAGTTGCTTCTCAAAGAAGCTGTGCCCATTTATACTGCCACCAGCAGCACATGGAGAGTGCCTGCCCACTTTCCTATAGCCTCATGCCAACACTGAGAGTCATCAATTTTTTTAAAATTTTGCTTAATTCATATTTATACTTGAAAAATAATTCTTTGTCTAATTTACATTTTCTTTATCATTATCAGAATTGGGGAACTGAATATATGTTGATTGGAATTTATCTTTCTTCTATGAATTGCCTATTAATGCTATTTGCCCATTTTACTATTGAATTGTCTTTGTCAACGTGTGCATTTGCAAAGCATCCATAGAACCTTTATTCCCATAGAGAATCTACTGGCCATGTTTAAAATCTGGTTTAAAATTTTCCACTGTCTTCATATATCATCATACTGCTCCCGAGTTCTTTGATACCTGTCACATAGGATTCTAATTGCCTTAAAGATTAACTACAGGTCTAGATAGTTACTGTGACTAGACTTCTTTTATAATGTTAGGCATGTGTAAATGACCTATTATTCTAGCTTTTATCTTCTAATGACAGCATCATGACAGGCTATACATTTTTTTTTTTTTCATTTTAGCACACTGAGGATAGAGAAGAAGGAATGGACGTTGAAGAAGGTGAAATGGGAGATGATGAAGCTCCAACAACTTGGTGAGTTTTCAGAGCTTAACCTTTCTTGATTTACAAAGATAATCCCTTAATGATTTATCAAGTGTCTTCTCTGGAGTGAGAATATTGATAAGGAGGAAGGAAATCATGTCTATAGAGTTCTTTCATGTGTAACTTTCATGTATATTACTTAAAATAATACATCCTAAAATCACCAATGGGCTCTATCTGCTGGTTTCTAAATTCTGTGCAGACATTTCACTGTTTACATAGTCTACCCTGTGCATAATCCCAGCATCTGAAAAACCAACCACGGGTAACCTTAGGAGCTCCTCCCCTTAATCGCTTCCATTAAACTTGTTCCTGTGTGCCTATGGGTGTTGGACTGACTTTTAATGAAGTAGGAGAGATGAGAAATTTTTCCCTCTTCTCTCCTTCCTCTCTATCCCTGTGCTTTTTTTCCAAATACAATAAGTCTCACTGACATCATCAATAGGTTCTTGGAAACTTTGGCTTTAAGTGAAATGACATATAACGAAACCATATATGAATTTATGTAAACAAGGTTTAAGTTCCTATGGCCTATTTCTGGACACAAAAACATCTCCAAACTTCTAAATAAAGACTTCTAATATTAAACACTGATATACATGTAAGCTATACATATATTTAAGAAAGATTAATACAAACAAGTAGGATAATTATTTACTCAGTTATTCCAAGTCAAGGTCACACATGTTCAGAGTCTATCCTGGCAGTTTAGGGCACAGGCAGGAACCTGCCTTGGACAAGATACCGTTCTGTCACAGGCTGGACTCACATACACACCCACACTCACTCATCCTGGGACTGTATAGATATGCCAGTTTTCCTAATGTGCACATTCTTGGGATGTGGAAAGGAACTAAATACCTGGAGAAAACCCACACAGACATACATAGGGAAAATGAAGACCCCCAACTAGGAGTCAATTTTTTTTCTTGTCAACGTTAAAACGAAACAGTTTTGAAGGAAACACCTGGCATAATTTCTTCCTAGTGCTGGTTAGAAACAATGAAGAAGAGGAAGGTATTGAGGAAAACTTTCTTTTACTAACATTCTTCCAGGTGTCCAAAGTGATGAAAGTTATTATCATCAGTCGTAATTGAAAGACTTTCCACTATTATTGTCTAGAAGATCAAGAAGAGATTCCTATGTCTGCACAGGGAGATGTATTCCTGGCATTTCAGGTTTCAAATTCAAACACATCTCCAAAAGAAACATCATTAGTAATGTAGTTACCGGCTTAACTCCAGTACTTCCTAGTCATGTGACCTTGAGCAAGTTACTCAACCTCTCCACAACTCAGTTTCAGCATCTTTAAAATGTAGTAATGCCACCTAACTTCTACAGTTGTTGAAAGGATTAAATGAGATGATGATTGGAAATAGTCTATTAAGGCACTTAGTTATTATTATTACTGTAGTTTAGTTTGTGTGATATGTAGTGGTAAATATAAAGCACTTAGAACATTGTCTATTCAGTGTCCCTTAGCTTTTATTATTAGCTATAGTTTTGTTTTTTTTTTTTTTGAGTTGGAATCTCACTCCTTTGCCCAGGCTGGAGTGCGGTGTCACGCACGCACGCTCACTGCCACCCCAACGTCGACCTGTGGGGCTTTAGCGATCCTTCCACCTCAGCCTTCCAAGTAGCCAGAACTACGGACGCATACTACCACACCCGACTATTTTTTATTTTATTGTAGAGACGAGGTCTCACCAAATTGCTGGGGCTGGTCCCAAACTTGCGGACTCAGGCAATCCACTCACCTCGGCCTCCCAAAGTGCAGGGATTACAGGCTGAGCCACTGAGCCCGCCCTATAATTATTTTTTTAGAGACCTATTTGTTCATATTCCTTATGGATAGAATAGGCTTATAGGCTCTGGCCCAAGCAACATAAAGGCCCTGGGCCATGTTAGCGGACTCCAAGATAATGGGTCACTTGAAGTGTAAACAGCCTCAAAGATGCTCTAGCTAATGTAGTTTTGTCCACTTAGACTCTGCCTAGGCCTGCCTTGACAATTCAGTCCTACTGGTTATGTTCATAAATCACTGAAACAGGACCAATATTGGGTTATGTTGCTTCTGTCTGTCACAATCACTTTTTTGGATGGAGAAAGAAAGTATGGGGAATTTCTTTGTGAGCAACTGTATCACTAGATGGCCTTAGGCACTATAATTTATCATTCAGAACACATTACCCACTTATGTACAATATGAAGTCCATTTCAGATTTGGCTCAAATACATCAATAAAAATTTTTGTATTAAAAACTTTCTTACTGTGTAAAGTCCTATAAAATAGCTCAACATTTTTTAAAATTATCAAGTTTTTTTTGTTTTTTGTTTGTTTGTTTGTTTTTTGAGTTGGAGTCTCACTCTGTCGCCCAGACTGGAGTTCAGTGGCCGCTCCTGGCCACCGCAGCCTCTACCTGCTGGGCTCCGGCGATCCTTCCGCCTCAGCCTTCCAAGTAGCCGGAATTACAGGCATGCGCTACCACACCCGGCTGATTTTTTGATTTATTGTAGAGATGAGGTCTCGCTGCCCAGGCATTATCATGTATCAAGTTTTATAGAATATTTTAGATGAAATAGTTGCAAGACACTCTTTTACATAAAACTGTCACTTCTAACGTATTTGCAAATGCAACAAATGGTTACATTTACTTTGTGGATAAATAGAGTTGCTAAACGTTTCTGTGGAGTGGTGAAAGTGGAAAGCAAATTGCAGTGGGATGAAGAATGATTGGAAGGTAACGTAGTAGTGACATGAAGTATAAACAACTCTTTCAAAAAGTTTATTTAGCCATAAAGGAAAAGAGAGAGGGACAGCATCTAGTGGGGGGCAGTGCAAGCACCAAGGAGGAGGATTTTTCAAACATATATTACTGCCTAAACTATAAAAATTTCTTCACAGTGACTTATTATTTCTACTGTAACTTTTATTTTGTGACACACCTCAAACGCCAAGCCAATTCAAGATAAAAGGAGAGAAGGCACTTACAGATAGGAGGTGATAATTAGCAACTTGGGATAAGATTGTTATTGGTATAAAGTTTTAAATCACATGTGAATTTTGTGGCAATGGAGACAAAAAAGGACATGTAATGGTTACATGATTCTCGTTCTCTGTTAGAGGTAGCTTTCATTTTTCTTAACAGACAGACTTTCCTGGTACTACATTTCAAGAAGTATTTATTATATTCAATCTTATATATTGTGACTTAGTAATATTGTGTATAAATGTGTAATTTTAATTGTGTGTATATATGTTTATATACACATTTTATATATATTTATAGTCTTCAAAAGCAATTTTGCTTTAAAAACCTTATGTATATGGAATGATACAAATATTGGTTCTTGGTATTATTTCATAGATATAAATAATTTATATAGTTTTTCAGTATACTTTCCTTTTCCAATTTACTTTTACGTTTTAGAAAATGCTCACTCTTATGGCTTTAAAAAAAAAACTAAATTCATAGACAACCCAGAGGTATAATTTTATTGTTGTAAATCAGTAAAGTTCCTTTAATTTTTATTTTTTCTTTATTTCAATAGTTTTTAGTTACATGGTTGCATTGTATAGTAGTGAAGAAGTTTGGGTTTTCAGTGTACCTACAACTTCCACCTGTGCACATTGTCCCCAGTAGGTGATTTTTCATCCCTCCACTCCTTTCCCCACCTTCTGCCTCCAGTGTCCATTTACCATTCTCTGTGCCTTTGCAGATTCTTAGTTTAGCTCTCACTTGCAAATGAAAGAACATGAAGTGTTTGGTTTTCTGTTCCTGTGTTAATTCACTTAGGATGATGTTCTCCAGTTCCATCCAAGTTTCTGCAAAAGACATTATTTTATTCTTTTTTATGACTGAATAGTATTCCATGGGGGTGTGTGTGTGTGTGTGTGTGTGTGTGTGTGTGTGTGTGTGTGTGTGTGTGTGTGTGTGTTTTGTTTGTTTTGTAAATGGCCATTCTGATTGTCTGGTGTAAGGTGATATTTCATTGTGGTTTTAATTTGCATTTCCATAATAGTGATGTTGAGCATTTTTTCATACATTTGTTGGCCATTTGTATATGTTCTTTTAAGAGATGTCTGTTCATGTCATTTGCCCACTATTTAATGGGGTCATTTGTTTTTATCTTACTGATTTGTTTGAGCTCTTTTTAGATTCCGGATGTTAGTCCTTTGTCAGATGTATAGTTTGCGAATATCTTCTCTCATTCTGTGTAGTGTCTGTTTGCTCTGTTGATTATTTATTTGACTATGTGGAAGCTTTTTAGTTTAATTAAAGTCCCACTTATTTTTGTTTTTGTTGCATTTGCTTTTGAGGCTTTAGCCATAAATTATTTGCCTAGGATGATATCCACAAGAGTTTTTTCAATGTTTTCTTTTAGGATTTTTATGATTTCAGGCCTGACATTTAAGTTTTTTTTCATTTTGAGTTAATTTTTATATACTTTGAGAGATAGAAATCAGGTTTCATTTTTCTGCATGTAGTTATCCAATTTCTCCAGCACCCTTTGTTGAATAGAGTGTTCTTCATGCAGTGTATGTTTTTGTCTGCTTTGTCAAAGATTGGTTGGTTGTAAGTATTTGGGTTTATTTCTGGATTCTCAGTTCTGTTCCATTGGTTCACATGTCTGATCTTGTATTAGTACCATGCTGTTTTGGTTACTACAGCCTTGTAGTATAATTTGAAATCAGGTAATGTGATGCCTCTTCTTTTTACTTAGAATTGCTTTGGCTATTATGGCTCTTTTTTGGTTCTGTATGAATTTTAGAATTTTTTTTTCTAATTCTTTGAAAAATGACATTGGTAGTTTGATAGGTATTGTGTTGAACTGTAGATTACTTTGGGTAATAGGGTCATTTTATCTGATTCTTTCAGTCCGTGAACATGGGATATTTCTCCATTTGTCATGTCCTCTACAGTTTCTTTTATCAGTGTTTTGTAGTTCTCCTTATAGAGACCTTTTTGTCCTTAGTTAAATATATTCCTAGGCATTTTAGCTTTTTGGTTGCTATTGTAAATGGAATTGAGTTCTTGATTTGATTCTCAGCTTGGTCACTATTAGTATATAGCAGTGCTACTGATTTGTGTGTATTAATTTTGTGTCCTAAAATATTAGTAAATTCATTTATCAAGTTCAAGAGTCTTTGGGGGGATCTTTAGGATTCTCTAAGTATAAGATTGTGTCATCAGCACACAGAAATAGTTTGTTTTTTTCTTTTCCAATTTTTACACCCTTTATTTCTTTCTCTTTCCTGATTGCTCTGGCTAGGACTTCCAGTACTATGTTGAATAGGAATGGTAAAAGTGAACATCCTAGCCTTGTTCCCCTTCTGAGGGAGGATGCATTCTGCTTTTCTCCATGCAGGAGGATATTGTGAGGAATGTTCCTTCTTTGCCTGTTTTTGCTGAGGGTTTTTATAAGGAAGGGATGCTGGATTTATCAAATGTGTTTTCTGTGTCTATTGAAATTATCATGTGATATTTGTTTTTAATTCAGTTTATTTAGTGTATTATGTTTATTGATATGTTGAACCATCCTTGCATCCCTAGGATGAAACTTACTTGATTGTGATGGATTATTTTTATGTGCTATTGAATTCAGTTTCTGATATTTTGTTGAAGATTTTTGCATTTGTGTTCATCAGGGATATTAGTCTGTAGTTTTCTTGTGTCTTTTCCTGGCTTTGGTATCAAAGTGATACTGATTTCATAGAATGAGGGAAATTCCCTCCTCTCCAATTGTATGGAATAGTAAAATTGGTACCAGTTCTTCTTTGAAAGTCTGGTAGGAATTCAGCTGTGAGTTCATCAGATCCTAAAATTTTTTTGTTGGAAAACTTTTAATTACTGTTTCATTCTCATTACTCATTATTGGTCTGTTCAGGGTTTCTCTTTCTTCCTGATTTAAGGTTGGGGGTTGTATGTTTCCAAGAATTTATCCATTTCCTCTAGATTGTCTAGTTTGTTTACATAGAGGAGTTCATAATAATCTTGGATCTTTTGTATTTCAGTCGAATCAGATGTAATATCTCCATTTTCATTTCTGATTGAGCTAATTTGAATCTTCTCTCTTCATTTCATAATCAATCTAGCTAGTGATCTATCAATGTTATCTTTTCAAAGAACCAGCTTTTTGTTTCATTGATCCTTTGTATTCTTTGATTTCAGTGTCATCTAGTTCATCTCTGATCTTTGTTATGTATTTCCTTCTGCTATCTTGGGTTTGGTTTGATCATGTTTTTCTAGTTCCTTGAGGTATGAATTAGTTTGTCAGTATGCAGTCTTTCAGTCTTATTAATGTAGTACTTAAGCGCTGTAAGTTCCTCTCTGGGGCATAGCTTTGCCTGTGTCCCAGAGGTTTTAATAACTTGTTTCATAGTTGTCATTCATTTTGAGGAATTTTAAAGTTTCTGTCTTGAGTTCATTGTTGACCCAAAGATCGTTCAGGAGCAGATTGTTTAACTTGCATATCTTTATTGGATTTCATGAGCTCCTCTTGGAGCTAATTATTCCTTTTTGTCTGAGAAGATGCTTGACATGGTTACGATTTTTAAAAAATTTATTAAGACTTGATTAGTGGCCTATTTTGGAAAATGTTTCATGTGTTAATTAGAAAGTGTATATTCTGTAGTTGCAGGGTGGAGTGTTCTGTAGATTTCTGTTAGTTCCATTTGCCGTAGGTTCCATTTTAACTCCAATATTTCTTTGTTGATTTTCTGCCTTGATGATCTGTCTATTGCTGTCAATGGAATTTTGAAGTTTCCCACTGTTTTGAAGTCTCCCACTGTTTTGAAGTCTCCCATTGTTATTTATCCGCCTCAGCCTTCCAAGTAGCTGGAACTACAGGCGCTTGCTACCACGCCCAGCTAATTTTTTGATTTATTGTAGAGATGAGGTCTCACCAAGTTGCCCAGGTGGTTTTATCTGATGTGAGATATCAGGTAAAAAAGCATCTGGATGTTTTAATCTCTGGCAAGGTTGGGGAGGTTTTCCTTCATTATTACCTCAAGTAGATTTTCCAAACCTTTTGTTTTCTCATTTTCCTAAGAAACACTGGTAATCCTTAGATTTGGATGTTTTATAATAATTCCACATTTTTTAAAACTGTGTTCTGTTCTCTTGATTATTTTTCCTTGTTGTTTTCTGATTGCCTTGTCTTCAAGTTCTGAGCTCCTTCTACTTGTTTTCGTCTACTATTAAAACTTTCTCTTTTTTTATTAATCAATATTTTTTATTTTGATATTGTGGGGTACAGTTAAGGGTTAGGTATACAAATATGTTTCGTTCAGGCACCCTTGTTGATAAGGGGTGTCTCCCCGTACTGTTAAAACTTTCAATAAAATAAAATAAAAAATAAAACTTTCACTGCATTTTGTACTTCCCTAAATGATTCCTTTTTCGGAATTTCACCTTGATGTCATTGTGTTGTTTTATTTTGTCTTTAAGGTGCCTATCTCTTAGGAGAATGTTTCACTAATGTCCTGAATAGTTTTTTAAACTTCTTTATGTGGTATTCAACTTTCTCCTTATATCATTGAGCAATTTTATAATCAGCCTTTTGAATTCTGTGTCTGGAATTTCAAAGACTGCACTTTGGTTAGGATCCATTGTCGAAGAGTTAGTGTGGTCTTTTGGGCTGTTGAAGAACTCTGTTTTTTCATATTGTCTGAATTATTTTTCTAGTTCCTTCTCATTAGGGTAGACTATTTCTTCTTATTATTTTAGGTTGACAGGAGGCTGATGTAAGTACAGTAGGGTTTCTTGGTTTTATATATAGACTTTGTGTGGTGAGTTTCTCAAGTGCTAGCTGTGACAGTCCTGCGCTGGGAACCTACATGGGCTCAGAGGCATTCTGAGTGGTTGGGGTGGCTTGAATAGTGTTATAGTTAGGGTCTGGGATCAGACCTTCTCCAAAGCTGAGGGATTGTGTCAGATGCAGTGGGGTGTGCTGTTGACCTCCTTCTGGGAGGTGTTACTTATAAAAGGAAGCCAGCTGCAATGTTGTCTGTAGGCTTTCTGCTTGGCCTGTGTTACTCCGAGGAAGTGACCAGCTAACCTAAGTGGTGGATGGGGTTGGGGGGAGTGCTCAAGTTCTCCACCTGTACACTCTTGGCTATACCAGTGGGGATTGGGAGGGAGTCCCTGGCCAATGGGGTAATGCTGTTGTGCAGAGGCTGCGGAAAGAGTTTACCTAGGGAGTGAAAGGTTGCTATGGTAAGTCCTACCTGGCTCTCCAGTCTTAGCCTCAATGTGGAGGCAGCCTCAGGTGTTCTTACAGCAGCCCACCCCAGGCAAGAGCTGTCTGCCACAGAGAGGTTTGTCCTTGAAGCCCCTTCCCTACCTGGCTGGCTAAAACTCACTTACCAGCAAGGGTTGAGTTGAATTCCTAGAAAATAGCAGTGGGAGATGCTCAGGGCTTTGTTTCCCTGTACCACTCCACATGATTTTTGGCAGATCATGGCTGTGAGTGAAGAAGTTTCCCATGGGCTGTGTGGGTGAGGCTGTTTCCCATGAGGAACTGGAGTCCCACAAGGCTTAGAGGGCCCTCTAAGTTCATGTCAGAAACACAGAATTCCTGAATTTCTCTCACTTACTTTCCCCCACTTCGTCCTGGAGGCCTTGTGATCCAGGCGAGTCTAGCTAGATCCAACCTAGGTCGATCATTTTTTTTTCTTTATGCTTTGTGGTTATCACTTCTTTGATGAGCCATGGAGCATACTGCTGATATCATTCCTCTCTCGGTGCTGAGGAAACTCTATTTTGGTTTAGTCTATGGGAGGGTCACACACTAGCTGCTGCTCATCAGACATCTTAATCATAATCCTACGCCGCTTTAATTTTAGAGAGAAGTTGATGTTCAGAAAATTGTTTTTCTGTTTTCAGAGTTACTGGAGAAGGGTTTAGGACCAGTAAAAGTTAACATTTGCATTAGATTCTTTCAGGTACAGGGGGTTCTTGATAAAACTTTTGGCAGAAACTAGATTTTTGTCAATTAAAAAGTTGTCAGGCTGTGCAGGATGGCTCACACCTATAATCCCAGCACTTTAGGAAGCCAAGGCAGGAGAATCACTTGAGACCAGGAGTTCTAAACCATCTTAGGCAACATAACAACTCAAAACCATTGTAATCTGGGTGAATACCTAAACATAATTTCATCAAATGTTCCCATATGTTTTACTAAATTACTTTTCCTTTGTTCTGAGATCACTTACCTTTTCAAACTTTTTTGTAGGAAACTGAATTTTAAGCTGATAAATTATTTTATACTTTTCTGCTCTAGCCTCTTTACTTTATATACAAAGAATCTAAGGTTTTCAATCTTTCAAACATTAACCACCCCCCCAGAAAAACTTGTAAAAAGTATGTGAAGCTAGGCATGGTGGCTCACACCTGTAATCCCAGCACTTTGGCAGGCTGAGGTGGGAAGACTGCTTGAGTCCAGCAGTTTGAGACCAGCCTAGTCAACTTATCAAGACCTGTCTCCACAAAAAATAAAAATTAAAAAAATAAAAAGATTAGCTGGGCATGATGGCGTGCGTGTAGTCCTATCTATTTGGGGGGCTGCAGTGGAAGGATCGCCTAAGAATTTGAGCCTAAGAATTTGAGGCTGTGATGAGCAGTGAGCATGTGACTGCATTCCAGTCTGGGTAGCAGAGTGAGATTCCAACTAAAAAATATATATATCCAAGTATACATGTGGTAAAAATTAAACTCATTTAATTTTACTATAATCCTTTAAAAAGCATTGTAATATTTCCCCTGATGCTCCCCAATGATCAGAAAAAGTAATTTTAAGTGTATGCATTCCTAAAATGAAAAATGGGGGATTAATTTACTTCCTATTTTTGGCCAGAATATAGAAGGCAGGACTCTTAACATCATGGTACTGTTGTAGATTACTGAACTCACTTCCAGTTTCCCATATAAAATTATGATCTTGGAATATATGTATGGGGATGAAGCTTAGAGAAAATGTTAACTGTAATCTGTAGGTTCTACTTACTAAGGTTTATCTACTATTTTGAGGGGGTTTTTTGTTTTTTGGAGGTTTTTAATTTTTTTTGTTTCAGCTTACTAAATTTTATTTTGAAAGGATGGGGTGAGGTAATATACAGCTGTGTTTACAGACAAATTTATTTCATAGAGACAATCTGAAAAGTTTTGCAGATATTTGAGAGTATGAAATAGTTGATACCTCAAACATTTTTAATATATAGGTAATACTAAAGCATTTCATGGGCTGTTGTGAATGATATAGAGGATTTTACTAAAACAACAATCTCTTGGGCCAAAAAAAAGTCTGAAATTTTTGTCTTAACATTAAAAATTAAAACATATTATATAGTTCAGGTTGATTATTCCTTATCTGAAATGCTAGGGATCAGAAGTTATTTCTGATTTTTTTAATTTGGTGTGCTACACCTGTGTAATGATTGCTTGTAAAGTTAAAAATAATATATTGACACTGTAGATTTGTAACATCAGATCAGGAATTGAATTAGTAAAACCATAATAAAGTCACTAGAGAAAAGGCTTATTTTTGTAATACCAACTTGATATTTAACTTATATTTTTGTTTCATACTTAGAATATGCCTGTTGCTTTTAACATAGATTCAGTTTAACATTGGTTCAGACAACATAGAAGTTGATCTTTTTCTCATGTCAAATTATGGAAACAGACCAGGACTGGTAGGACAGTACTACTCTGTAAGATGTTCTAGGGACCCAGGTTCCTATAGTATAAAACGGCCCATCCTCACATCTGCAGTCTGGCAGGAAGGCAGGAAGGGGCAAAGGCAATGATAAAATATGGTCCAAAAGTTGCACACATGACTTACATTGCATCTGACTGACCAGAATTTAATCACATGGCCATACCTAGCAGCAAGAGAAGCTGGAAGAACTAATCTTGAATTCTGAATGACCATATGTCCAGCCAAAATTCATTAGCTCCACCAGTACAGGCAAAGAATGTCTATTGGGGTCTACAAGTTCTCTAAAATTGTGTGCAAAAATGTATGTAAGTATTTTAAATGTGTACTTTTCTGAGGAAAGAAGCTATAGCTTTCCTCAGCTTCTAAAAGGGTTTATGACCCAAGAAAAGTTAAGAACATTTAGATATTTGTCAAGGAGTTTAAATGATTAATTTAATATACCATTTATTTTATTAGCTCCATTCCAATTGACTACAACCTCTATAGAAAATTCTGGTCACTTCAGGATTACTTCAGGAACCCTGTGCAATGCTATGAGAAGATTTCATGGAAAACTTTTCTCAAGGTGAGTTGCTGATCCCAGTGTTTTGCAGTTAATGGCAGCGCTAAAGCTTACTCTTGTTCAACATTCTATTCACTGTAATAATTCTCTCTTGCATTTTTATACCTATTTCAGAAGCTAAGTATACAGAAGCTAAATTATAGATTAATATTTAAACCACTCATTTTGTGAAGTAGCTTATATGTATCAGAAATTTAAAAGTGAGTAATCTTAGCCTCGAGCTTTTTAAAATATTGTTAGTATTTTCAACATAAATTGATGATTTTTTGCAGAATACATTCTGTCTTTGCACAGAATTATTTCAGCTATCTTGTTAAAACAGGGGTTTTCAAACCATGGCCTTGTGCCAAATCCAACCTACTCCATTGTAAGTAAATGTTTATTGGAATACAGCCATGACCATTCATTCATCTGTAGCTGTTTTTGTGTTATAATGGCATAGTTGAGTGGTTGCAACTGAGACTATACATTACACAAAGCCTAAAAGACCTACTATTGGGTCCTTTATAGAAAAAGTTTGTCAACCCCTTTTGTAGAATTCTCCATCTTTGTGTTTTTTTTTTGACTACCTGAAGATCACTTGTCCTTTTTTGTACAACAAAAAGTTCCATTTCAGAATCCAAGCTAAATAGGTAGTTCTTAAAGTAGCACAGTGTAGTGTGTTACATTTTTTTTTTTGAGTTGGAGTATCATTCCGTTACCCAGGCTGGAGTGCAGTGGCATGCTCACAGCCACCCCAGCGCTGACCTACTGGGCTCCGGTGATCCTTTCACCTCAGCCTTCCAAGTGGCCTGAACTACAGGCGCAGGCTACCACACCCAGGTAATTTTTTATTGTAGAGACAAGGTCTCACCAAGTTGCCTGAACTGGTCTCGAACCCATGGGCTCAGGCAGTTGCCTGGATCTCCCAAAGTGCTGGGATTACAGGCTGAGCCACTGAACCCGGCTGGTGTGTTATTTGTAATAGTTATTATTTTTGAGTTGGAGTCTCACTGTATCGCCCAGGCTGGAGTGCAGTGGTGCACGTTCACGGCCACCCCAGTGTCGACCTGCTAGGCCCCAGAGATCCTTCTGCCTCAGCCTTCCAAGTAGCCAGAACTACAGGCATGCTACCGTGCCCAGCTAATTTTTGATTTATTGTAGAGACGAGGTCTCGCCAAGTTGCCTGGGCTGGTCTTGAACCTGCGGGCTCCCAAAGTGCTGGGATTACAGGCTGAACCACTGAGCCCGGCCTTAATAGTTATTATTTTATATATAGTTTCTTGTCAGGGGAGAGCACCAATCCAAATTTGATTAAGTGGTTAGTGAGAAATCATCTGAAATTGTCTTCCTACAGGACAGAATTTGACATTGTTTTATTTAATCACAGTCTTTACCACAAAAAATGCTTGAGAGTTTCCACAGCTCGTTAGGTAATTGATTTCACTGGTAAATTTCTGTATACTCTCAAATTATTCCTGTCTCTGTTTACCCCTACACAGACTTCACAAGAAATTGTACTTCTTCAGGAGTAGAGAGTCTATTCCTACTTTTACAATACCATGAAATCTCATACAAAATCGTTTTTACCCTTTTTTTGCTATCATAATTTTTTTATTCAATGTTCCTTACAATATACATGTATGGTTGGCTTGGAGTAAATTCTAGGTATTTTGATACAGAAAAGCACTAAACTCATTTTTAAGCAACAGTGTCAAATTAACTAATATTTTTGTTTTGCAGTATTCTGAAGAAGTTTTAGCTGTTTTTAAGAGTTATAAGTTAGATGATACTCAGGCCTCAAGGAAAAAGATGGAAGAATTGAAAACAGGAGGAGAGCATGTATATTTTGCAAAATTTTTAACAAGTGAAAAGGTATAATTCTTTCTTTTTCACTAAGCATAATAAGAAATAGTCTTGTTTTATTTCTATTAGCTGATAGCCTTTTTACATTAAGTTGAATAGAAAGGTTTCTTACTTTTGGTTAAAGTTTATAATTTTTAGTTTGAGAGTCTCATTTCTTTCTTGCATAAGTGGACTAATTTTATTTGAGGTAAAGAAAGATGTTCTTCATTAACTATTTTGTGGACTTATTTAAATGCAGTTTTGTTACTTTCAAGTGTATATATTTTAGACCTCAAGTTAGGATTTAATCTGCATGTATGAAAATATTTTGTAGTTAGCTTATCATTTAGGTACAAATAAAGAGTTTAAAAGTTCATAATCTTATTTTTTCATCTTAATAAGTATATTTTGTTCAAATATAATGCTACAGGTTTCTGTAAATTTTCTAGTCAAGATGGCACTTGAGTATATGTTTCGACTCACTCCCTTTGCTCCAAACACATAGCAGTGACAGGTAAAATATAAAACAAGAGAGCAAAAAACACAAAGCTGAGCTTCCAGAAACAAAATTAATAATTTCATGGACCAGAAATGCCAAGTAGTGATCAAAACTGAAATCTTGGCTTGTTGGACTCAGTCCAAAGCAGGTGGTATGGAATGCAGGAATTTGGCTACAAGAACAGAGACCAAATGTACTCCAAGTGAGACCAGGTGCCAGAGTCAGATTCACAGCTTGAAGCCAGGAACTGAGGTGAAACTTTACTCACCTTTGCAAAAATACTAAGAAAAAATATTGCCAATCTTCTGCCAAGGGCTATGGTTTTATAGGTCTTTGGGCCTAGGGATAACAAGGCTTTGTGTCCATCTGCTTGCTCAGTGACCGAATATGTGATACTCTCAGAATACTCAAGAAACAGCTGCTGTAAAAAGTCATAAGACTTTTTTCAAACTTGGGTGCAGGGGCTGTGGTAGAAGCAAATGCATAACTGCTAGATGGGGAAAGGTATACACAGAGGGGGAGGGGGGAAGTAAACAAAAATCCCAAAAGAAAAGGTTCCGATTTCCCTGATAAGTTACAATTCACAAAGAAATCTAATGTTAAGGATCACCAGCAAAATCAACTTTTGGGATATACATATATTTATTGCAGATGAAATATATAGCCTGACCAAGACTTATATATGTTTTGGAGACTCAAAAAGATGATCGATAAAATAGCATCCATTGAAAAAGAGCAAGAAGCCGGGCTTGGTGGCTCAGCCTATAATCCCGCACCTTTGGGAGGCTGAGGTGAGTGGATTGCCTGAGCCCGCGGGTTCGCAACCCACCTGGACAGCGAGACCTCATCTCTACAATAAATCAAAAAATCAGCCGGGCATGGTAGCACCTGCCTGTAATTCCAGCTACTTGGAAGACTGAGGCGGAAGGATCGCCAGAGCCCAGCAGGTCGAGGCTGTGGTGGCCGAGAGCAGCCACTGCACTCCAGTCTGGGCGACAGAGTGAGACTCCAACTCAAAAAAAAAAAGAAAAATAGCAAGAAATCATTGAAACAGAAGTGGAAGTGAAATAGGACAGTTGATAAGCCAACTAATTGGGAGTCCTGGAAATGAAAAATATCATCATCGAAACCAAGCACAGCACACAGATTTAAACTATAGATTGGACATAGATGAAGAGAACTAGTAAACTGAAGATAATGATGAGAACTTCACCCAGAATGCAGCACAAAGAGATTATTTTTAAGTGAAAGAGCAATCAAAAGCTCTGGAGAATAGATTGAGAATTTCCACCATCTGTCTAATAGGATTTCCAAATAGCAAAATGGAAAGAATGGTAGAGAAACTGTATTGCAGAGAATTGAAGGAAGTGTCAAGTTCTCAGCTTAAAAGTGTGCTACAACTACCAAGCAGGATAAAGAAAGATAAATCCACACTTCAGTGTATCATGCTCTTTAACTATGGAGATACAGAGAAAACCTTCAAAACCACTAAAGGATAAAAAAAACAAATATACTGGGAAGGAACAACTCTTTGTTAGCAGATTTCTAGCAGATATCAGCCATCAATACTAGAAGACAGTGGAGAAATATTAAAGTGCTGAGAAAAAAATAACTTTCAGTCTAGAATTTCATACCCAGCTAAATATACTCAAAACTGTGGATGAAAGACATTTTTATTCAAAGACCACAATAATTTATCACTCAAAGACCCTCATTTTGAAAAAAAACTACTAAAGAACGTTCTTCAACAAGAAGGAATTGAGCCCGTAAGAAAGGAATGGGATACAGAAAGCAATGGTGAGCGCAAAAATTGAAAAATATAGCAGTAAATTTTCTACTATTAAAACAAGTCATAATAAGCAATTAAATTTTTTATTTAAAAATTTTATTAATGTGGAACTTAACTAGATGATAACAATATGAGAGTGGAAAGCAGAGATGTTTAATGAGTAATTTAAACTTACTATAGTCTTGTAATCTTCAGGAGTTGGAAAGGAATACTGAATAACTAAGCTTTTTATGTATATTAAAAGGGTAACCACCAAAAGAAAACCAATCTGTTGTTCTCAAACAACAAAGAGATCAAAGGGAAGGAAAGAAGGGACCTAGACTACTTTATAAATTTAACTGACAGCAGGAAGGGAAGGAAAAAGGAGCAGAAAGGAGATTAGAAATGTCCACATATATCAGTAATAACATTATAAACTGATTTAATATATCTAGTAAGACATTATCAGAATACATTTTTTTTTAACTCCAGCTATATTTGTTAGTTTAAATGAAACAAACAAACTCTTTGGTTGAATAAATAATTCAAAACTTATTTTACCCTCTGTAGAAAAGGGGAAGAAAATCCCAAAGCTCTTCTCCTTGCTTAACAAAGAACCTTCCCAAAGACCAGACACCTTTTAGAGAGCTGAGGTGTCAATTTAATTAATATTAACAGGGCAAAAAAGTTACAAAATAAAACAACCAATAAGAGTTGTGTACTTCTAAGAGTTTGCAGGTTACATTTCTCAGGACATGACAGCTAGTTTTGGTAGCTATGTTTTGGTAGCTAGAAATGATAACATTTCTAGGCACCTTTTAATAATGGAAAAGAGCAGGATTAAACACTTTCAGAGAAATCTCCACATTGGAAAGTGAGATTGATGCTTTTTTGTATCCTTCATTTACTTTATCAGACTGGACTGATTCTTTGTGAACTTGCTTTTGTCAGAGTTAGGAAAGCATGAGCTTTCAGGGTTAAGCACTGGATTTCAATAGTTAATACCATGAGGAAGGTAAAAGCAGCTTTGAGAAGCTTAAAACTTACCATATGAAGAAGAGAAAAGGCACAGAGAATTATTATCAAAGAGAATGCATGTAGTGTTTTACATCTCATTTCCCTTCTGCTACTTAAGCAACAATTTTATCTTAAATTTAGAGCCCTTCTTGTATATTTTTCATGTATTTCCAGTTGAAATTTTTGTCATTTATTACTATAGTATGAAGAATGTGCAACATTTTAAAGCTTTACTGTGCCACTGAAAGAAGCCTTCCAGCATCTTTATATCTTAAAATATCTTACATGGTATTTTAATCTCAGGATTCCCACAAAGGCCATCCCACCTAAGTATATGCCACACTTTGGTCTGATGTTACTTTCAACTTTCTTCTGATGGAACTTTGATAAACTATGGAAAAGCTCTGATATTTTTATCCCTTGCCAGCAAGAGCTAGCTGAAATGAAATCTAAAGCTATGATTATTTGAATCTTAATTTTAGAGCCCATTTCATTGATAAGCAGATTTAGAGAAATGGTCTTGTCATTACAAGTTAGATCTTTCATCACTGTAAAGAGCCTATGACCCCTCTAGGGCCATAAGAATATTATTACCCAGAAGCATTAAGGAGAGTCAGGAGATAATACATGGCAAGTATAATATCACTTTTATAGTCAGAGACAGGCCAATCATTAGCAACCATAGGTAGGTATGGATTCTACAGATAGGTGTCTTTGTATATCTTCTTTCTTAAAGATAGAAGTTTCCCCTAGAAACAAAGTGACATTGTAATTTTCAAGGGCCACTTTTTTGTGCTGCCTGGGATATGATTGTAAGTACTAATTCCCAACAATGAGGTTCTTTCGTGAGATAGCAAAAATAGTCCAGGGATATCAGTTGCTAAATGTAGAGTTGAGACATCGGCATTTTTTTATTTTACTTTTTTAATGGAGTAGAGAAGGATCTGTTCTTTAAGGTTTCTCAGAAATTTTAAGGGAGGATTTCACCTCTAACTATCCCAACTTATCATACCAAATAAAAGGCACTGGTATTATAGTGATTCCTTCCTCAATACTATGTTGCATGTAAAAGCAGAATACATTTAAAAACACTTAAGTACCATGAGTATATGGGTAAAGGAATGTATTTTTATTTTCTTGAGTATTCATAGACAAGAGTATAGTAACGGTAACTAGGTATAGGATTCTGAGTTGCCTAGTTGTAGTGGTAATAAATCCTGCTCACTTTCTATTTAAGACTCAATGACTGAAAGAAAAAGATCAGGTGGAATACTCAGTAGCTAGCAGTTACAAGAGTGGTTACCCAAAGTCACACACCGTTGACCCTAGTGTGGTTATTAGGCAATTCCTGTTCGTGGAAAAAAAAAGAATTTGCAGTTCTGTACAAACGGCATTGTGTGACAAGGTCTCAAATTAGAATGTGTGGTCAATTTTTTAACAAGTTCATGGCAATAAGAAACTATCAATACAGTTGTTCTGCCCTAAATTTTGTATACTTTCTGTGTGCATTTGAGAGGTAGCTAAGGCTGAATCTTTATGCAGCAAAGGCAAAGATAAGTCTGTTCCTTTCAGAGACATTGCTGCCTGGTTAGGAACAGATGAATCTCATTCCTTGTTTTCAGTATGAGAGGTTTTTGGACAACTGGAAGATGGTTTGAGTTTTCTTTGTCAGCAGCCCAAAAATATAGCTCAACCCTTCAGGTAGTTCCAGGACTTTACCATGAACTTCCTGCATGGTATCACCATGCTCTGAAAGTTAAGTAGAAACTAGATCATAAGACATTAATAACAAAAATATGTTAAATGGGTAAGGCTGACACTTATAGATCCAATATGGAAGGCCTTACACATTAAAAGCCACGTTAGCACTAAGCATTTATCAGTAAGATCGGAGTGATGTTTTCCAATGATGAATCTTGATGTAAATCTGTCATCTGGTTTTACATCTTGATACTGTTCATCTGATTCAACTAGTAGAGCTTCTCACAGCTATGATTGGAATGATTGACTGACATGGTTTATTCTTTGAAATAAATCTAACACTGTTATTTATCACATCAATGTTGGGCTTTATTTAGGTAGCCACTGAGGAAGTAACAGAAAGCTTGTTGGTTAACCATTAATATTTCATGAGGAAGCCGGGCTCGGTGGCTCAGCCTGTAATCCCGCGCCTTTGGGAGGCTAAGGTGAGTGGATTGCCTGAGCCTGCGGGTTTGAGACCTGCCTGGGCAGCGAGACCTCATCTCTACCATAAATCAAAAAATCAGCTGGGCGTGGTAGCACATGCCTGTAATTCCGGCTACTCAGAAGGCAGAGGTGGAAGGATCGCCGGAGCCCAGCAGGTCAAGGCTGCGGTGGCCGGGAGCGGCCACTGCACTCCAGTCTGGGCGACAGAGTGAGACTCCAACTCAAAAAAAAAAAAAAAAAATTTCATGAGGAGATAGACCAAGTCTTCTGCTTATTATAGACCTCATTGTTAAGTGAGCTATGTATATCCAGCTACTTTATTTTTAATTTTTTTTTTGAGTCGGGATCTCACACTGTTGCCCAGGCTACAGTGCAGTGGCATGACCACACCTTACTGCAGCCTCAAACTCCTGGGTTCAATCAAGAGATCCTCCTGCCTCAGACTCCCAAGTAGCTGGGACTACAGGTGTGCACTATCGTGCCTGACCAATATTTTGAATTTTTGCAGAGATGAGGTCTTGCTACATTGCCCAGGTTGGTCTTGAACTCCTGGGCTCAAGTGATTCTCCTGCCTCAGCTTCTCAAAGTGCTAGGATTACAGGCATGAGTCATGACACCCAGCCTGTCCAGCCATTTTAGATGAATGTTGCACAAATTCTGGGGTTAGTTTATTTTTCAGAATTTCATTATGATGTTTGATTATCTATCTTCTGAATCCAAGTTCTGTGAGCAGTGAAGGCATTGGTGAATCTTGAGGCTTTGAAAGCTTTGCAATTTGAAGCTTTTTAGAAGTCTTTTGTTGACAGTTGTGTCAGCCCTAGCATATGGGAATACTTTCACCCATCCTGAAAAGGTAACTACTACTACTAAAACCTTTTCATATAATTGACCTTTTTGTACATAAACGCAAACCTGAATTGATCCTAAGGGCAGAAGCATGAGCTTCCCTCTTCGTTGTGACAGTTTTGTACTCTGTGGGCCTGACAAGTTGAGCAGCTCTTTAAGTATAATTGAGCAATTGGAAAATTTAGAGCATACTCATCCATCTCACTTATTTGTAGAGTCACCTCTGTATATGAGTCAAGCCATGGTTATACAATCAAGATAAGAGAGTAAATTCACTAATGCCAAGTAACAGTCATCTAGGAAATACTAAAGACGAGGTGCAAAAAATGCCATGCCAATGTAGACTGTGAATTCAAAGCCTAATTGTGGAGGACAAAGTCTTAAAGGCTTGGCAGAGGACTGGTTATCTGTAAGATAAAGATAAGAGCAAAGATGGAATAAGAAATGACCCAACCTTGATATCAGCCAACGTAATAGCAATTAACAATAGCTACATACTTTGGGAGGCAAAAGCAGGAGGATCACTTGAGGCCAGGAGTTTGAGATCAGCCTGGGCTTCATAGTGAGACCTTGTCTCTACAAAAACGTTTTTAAAAATTAGCTGGGGGCCGGGTGCGGTGGCGCACACCTATAATCGCAGCACTTTGGGAGACAGTGGTGAGAGGACTGCCTGAGCCCACAGGTTTGAGAGCAGCCTGGGCAACTTGGCGAGACCTCAGCTCTATGATAAATCAAGAAAAGTTAGCTGGATGTGGCGGCACATGCCTGTAGTTCCTGGCTACTGGAAAGGCTGAGGCAGAAAGATCGCCTGATCCCAGCAGGTCAAGACTTTAGTGGCTGTGAGCAAACCATTGTACTCCAGTCTGGGTGATAGAGTGAGACTCCAACTCAAAAAAAAAAAAAATTAGCTGGGCATAGTGGCACATGTCTGTAGTCCTAGCTAATGGGGAACGCTGAGGTGAGAGGATTGCTTGAGCCCAGGAGTTTGAGGTTGCAGTGAGCTATGTTCACGCTAGTGTACTCCAGCCTAGGTAACAGAGCCAGATCCTGTCTCTAAGAAAGAACAAAAAACCTACAGCAAAAGGATTCTTAAAAATTATAGGTTCTCTCACTCATAAGCAAACCCTGAACTATGATCATAATACCATAAGAAAGGGATTAGCAGTAGTGGGAAACTGCCAGGGAAGGGGAGGGTGTACACTTCATCAATAAGGATACCTGATCTCAAACCAGGTAAAGTGGGGACCAAACTTTACATGTACAATGACCATTTGTAACTAACTCTGACTTGTATCCCACATCTTTTTAATTAATTAAACGTTTAAGAAAATTGTAGGTTCTCTAGATGTGAACTCTCATCATGTTTATAACAGTACAGTCATTATTTCACTAGAGCATAATGAAATATTTATAAATGTTAACAATCCTTTGAAAAGAAAATGTTGATTGGGCATGGTGGCTTACGCCTGTAATCCCAACACTTAGGGAGGCTGAGGCAAGAGAATTGCTTGAGCCAAGGAGTTGAAGACTAGCCTAGGCAACACAACAGGACCTCATTTCTACAAAAAATCAAAAATTAGCCAGGCATGGTAGTGTGCGCCTATAATCCCAGCTACTTGGGAGGCTGAGATGGAAGGATTACAAGAACCCAGGAGGTTAAGGCTGTGGTGAGCCATGATTATGCCACCGCTCTCCAGCTGGGTGACAGAATCAGATCACAACTTGGAAAAAAGGCAAAGAAACTGTACTCTAATGAAGACAATAATTACTAACTTCTGGGCAAAACATATAAAGGGCAAAAACATTTTATTACATTTAGGAACAACTACATACCCAGAGACAAAAACGAATTTTGTTTCTCTGAGTTAATCGGTCTTCCTCCTGTATGATATACAATTGTTTATTAATTTTCAATACATTTTGATATGCATGTTTTAATAGATCAAGCATGTTTAATAATATAAAGCTTTAAAACTGGTTTTTAAAACAATTCTATCAGCCGGGCATGGTGACTCCCACCTGTGATCCAGCACTTTGGGAAACTGAGGCGAGAGGACTGCCTGAGACCAGAGGTCCGAGACCAGCCTGAGCAACTTGGCGAGACCTTGTCTCTACAATAAATCAAAAAATTGTCTAGGCATGGTGGTGCATGCCTGTAGTCCCAGCTACTTGGAGGACTGAGGCAGAAGGATCGCCTGAGCCCAGCAGGTAAAGGCTGCAGTAGCCGTGAGTGTGCCACTGCACTCCAACCTGGGTGACAGAGTGAGACTCCAAATCAAAACAAAACAAAACAAAAAACAACCCAGTTCTATCAAGTATGTTTAAACCAATATATAGACACTGGCTATTTAATCACAACTTGATTTAGCTGTTCACCCATGTTTATGTTTAATTAATTCTAAATATTAATGTAGGTAATAACATAATAACATATATTAATTAAGGTCCATTTACTTTAGCCTTTTAAAGGCAGAAAATAAGTCTCATATTTACTAAAACTGCATATTTGCATCATTTTCTGTTTTGTGGTTAAATCAAAGAAAAGGCCTTAAGCCATCTTTTAAACCCAAAATTTATAAATTGTACTAATGTAAAACATTAAAGAGTTTATGTTTTACATTGATTGGGAGTATTAAGGAAAATGAGATTAAAATTTAAATTTTTTAATGTGTTTATGGAGATTGAGATCTCGCTATCTTGCCCAGGCTGGTCTCAAACTCTGACCCTCATGCAGTTCTCCGACCTCGGCCTCCCAAAGCACTAAGATTACTCGTGTGAGCCACAAAATTTAAATTTTTGATATTTAGCTGGTCTCGGTGGCTCAGCCTGTAATCCTGCGCCTTTGGGAGGTTGAGGTGAGTGGATTGCCAGAGCCCGTGGGTTCTAGACCCACCTGGGCAGGCGAGACCTCATCTCTACAATAAAATAAAATAAAAAATTAGCCGGGTGTGGTAGCGCGCGCCTGTAATTCTGGCTACTTGGAAGGCTGAGGCGGAAGGATCGCTGGAGCCCAACAGGTCAAGGCGGCGGTGGCCAGGAGCGGCCACTGCACTCCAGTCTGGGTGACAGAGTGAGACGCCAACTCAAAAAAAAAAAAAAATTGATACTTGTTTTACTAAGGTATATTATAGTCTTCTAAAAAGTCTCCTTAAAAGTATAGTCGTGTGCCACATAATGACTTTTTGGTCAACAACAGACCCCAGATATGATGGTGATCCCATGAGATTATAATATTGTATTTTTCCTGTGCCTTTTCTGTGTTTACGTACACAAATACTTACCCATTGTGTTTCAGTTACCTACATTATTCAGTGCAGTAACATGCTGTACAGGTTTGTAGCCTATGTATAGTAGGCTATACCACCTAGGCCTGCATAGTTAACACTTTAATATCACAAGATGAAGAAATTGCTAAGTGACACATTTCTCAGAATGTGTCCCTGTCATTAAGTGACACATGACTAGTCATACAGAAAGTTTTTTAAAACTTTTTAATTTGTGACTGTAGCGTTAAGTTACCTTTTTAACTAGAGAAAACAGTTGAGACCTGACAGCTCCAGCTTCAGTAGACGCGATTCCCGCCTTCATCTTGTAGCTGAGACTTTTAAACTAAAAGTAAATTTTTCATTTTCTTAACGTTTTATGAAAGTTTTTAAAGAATCATTAGAAAATAGAAATGCTGCTTAAATGTATAATTTAGTTGTTTTTATACAATTGTTTCTACATTCCTTTTCCTCTCAGAAACCAAATGTTCTATAATTCAGTTGAGTAAGATACATGAAAGGCACCTATTTCAAGTTGAAAACAATTTTACAGCAACCCCTCAGGTCCCCTCCCACTGTGGAAGCTTTTCTGTCCTCTCAAATCATAAATCCTCCTTTCAAAAAAAAAAACGATTTTATAGTTTAGTCCTCTAGACCCTAATTTAGCATCTAATCCATATATGAAAAGTAAAAGTTTAAAATATGGCTCTCTTTTGTAAGCATAATGACTATAAAACCTGTATTTTTCCCCAATCTGAGGAGAAAATTCGAAACGTTTGAAGTTTAAACTTGATTTCTTAATTGTTTAAGATTTTTAGCACCATGTTCAGGATTACATAAGCACTTAGTGATACCTTTAAACAATTGAAAATGGAAATCCAGTTTCCATTTTAAATGGAAACTTGAGAGATTTTATACTTTTCTAGAAATCTCAAGACACACAATCTGATCATGGTTATATACAGTAGAAAATGTACAGCTGTGTTATTTTCAGATACTCATTTTTTTTAGAATTATGCAACTCCTGCAGCCATGTAACTGTTACTCCCTGATGCACAGTTCATGTGGGTTTTCACATAAAAGGAAAATAAGTAAGCCTAAGTCAACAGAAGAAAGTATTACATTTTTAGGCAAGCTGAAGATTATACAAAAGCATTTTTACTTTATGAAAGAAAGTATTCTGAACTAGCTCAGATAAGGCAGATAGAAGCAGTTATTTTTTTTCACTCTACCTCACTAATGGCTCAAGAGTAAAACATAGGTTCACATTTACACAGATACTCTGAGCTTCCCATTCACCAGATTGTCATTGGTGCAATATTTGTCTTCCAGGGAGCAGTAGTTTCCATTTAATGAGTTTTGCATCTTAGAATTGTATCCCCTCCTAGTTTACTTGCAGTGCAAAGCTGAGTTCTTCAGTTTCATTGATTTGCATTAAGAAGGAAGAAAAGCAGGCCTAAGAAGTTTAAAACCTATGTGGAAAAGAAAACACAAGAGAAATTTAATAAATGGCATATGGCATGTGTAATAATTTAAATTCACAAGGGATATATGCCTAAAACAAAACTATTTTAAAAGATTGAAAGAGACACATCAAGCTAATACCAACAAAAAGAAAGCTAATTTGTGTACAAATACCAAATAAAATAGAACTTAAGGCAAAAAGCATAAATAAGACACACACACACACACACACACACACACACACACAAACCTATACAATAAAGGAATGAACCACCAAAAAGATATCATGAACTATATGTACTTAAACAGTATGTCCTCAAAATACATTAAGCAAAAACTTATAAAATTATGAGAACTTGGCATATCCAATAGGATATTTTTTAACTGCTTTCATCAAAAACAAATGAATCAGGCAGACTAAAGATTAGTGAGTTATATGGAAGATTTTAACAATAAAAGTAATAAACTTGATCTAGTATACATGGAAACTTGTACAAAACAAATAGAAGCAATGCATTCTTTTTATGTATACATGAAACTTCACAAAACTTGAATATGTACTAGATCATGAAGGAAGTCTCAACAAATTTCAAAGATTAAATATTATGCAGAACTAATTCTCTGGCACAGTAAGAATTATAAACTAGAATTATAAAAGTAGAATTGCAAAGAGGATGGCTTAAAAAGAGGCAAATACGTGGAAACATAAATGCATTTATTTATTTATTTTTTTTTTTTTTTATTTTTTGAGTTGGAGTCTCACTCTGTCGCCCAGACTGGAGTGCAGTGGCTGCTTCCGGCCACCGCAACCTCGACCTGCTGGGCTCCGGCGATCCTTCCACCTCAGCCTTCCAAGTAGCTGGAATTACAGGCATGCGCTACCACACCCGGCTGATTTTTTGATTTATTGTAGAGATGAGGTCTCGCTGCCCAGGCGGGTCTCGAACCCGCGGACGCAGGCAATCCACTCACCTCAGCCTCCCAAAGGCGCGGGATTACAGGCTGAGCCACCAAGCCCGGCTCATAAATGCATTTATAAATGCACACATATATGACTTAGGAGTTGAAGAAATAATGGAAATTCAAATTTTGTTATAAAAGGATTGTATATAAAATTGTAATTATATGTCAGAATGTGGGCTAAAAATAAAATGAGATATAAAGGGAAAATTACAGCTTCATGTGCATTAAAAAAAAAATCATGAAAGTAACAAATTAAGCATTCAACTCAAGAAGCTAAAAATAGTACAGAATAAACCTCAGAATACAAGTAATAATAATAGTACAAATTAATGAAATATAACAAAGAAACTAAAGAACACATCAGAAAAACCAAAGCTATTTCTTTGAAAAGAAAATGTAAAAAGAAATCTAGGACAGACCTGAGCAAGGAAAAAAAATTGAAAAGATATCAACAGCAATGTTAACAATAAAAGTGAACATAATTAAAAATACATATTTCAAATGTGTAAGAGAATATAGTCTGAACAACTTGTAGTAAATTTTAAAACCTAGTGAAATGGGAACTCTGTAGAAAAATGTAGTTATCAAAATAGACTCAAAAAAACAGAAAACCAAATAGTTGAATAATCATTTTTAAAATAGCAGTCAAAATGACACCTTTTGAATGACATCAGGCCCAGAGGTTTTTAGGCACATATTAACAAAACTTAAAAGGATAGGTAATTCTTATCATAAATCGAAATATTCAGAAATTAGAAAAAGGGAGAAGCAGACCAGTTCATTATATAAGATTATAACTTTTAAACAAAATCCCAAGGACAAAAGAAATATATATATCTCACAAATAGAAATTTTAAAAATGCTTTTACAACTCACAAATCAAATGAAGTAGTTATTTTTTAAAAATAGAGACTAAATAGAATTTATTCCTAGGAATATAGATACAGTTCATCAAAAAGATGAATATAATACCGAGTTAACAATAGATTAAAGATTTTTTTAAACTGTGTGATTTTCTCAGCTAGAAAATTTGAATAGTAAAATCTAGTATATCCATAACAAAAGCAAATCAGAAGTAGAAGGGAATTTTCTCTGAGTTGATAAAGGGATTGATAAAAAAGCCTATTGCAAGGATCAGACTTTAAAAAATATGTCCATTAAATTCAAGAACAAGACATGGGTGTCTACTACCCATATTTCTGCCTAACGTTATACTGGGGGACCTAACCATTCAATAAGAAAAAAAAAAGTAGTAAGTTATTAGTAATGGAAAGAAAAGACCAAACTGTCTCCATCTGAAGATAATGTAATCGTCTACTGAGAAAATTCAAGAGAATCAACAAACTATTAGAATTAATGAAGTTTCAACAAGGTTATGAGAGAAACATCAATAGTGTTCTTATTACAAACCAGTAATTTATTATAGCATTCAAAATAGCAGTAAAAATGAATGCCTTGGGAGTAATCTTCATAAAGAAAAATCACAAAAATGGAGGAGTCCTACTACATTTATAGAAAAGGAAAACCCAGTGCTATTTCTTCCCAATTCATTCACTGAATCAAGTGGGTTCTTTGAGGGAACTCAAAAAATTAATCTCACAGTTTTTATGGGAAAGCAAAGAACCAAGAATAACTAAGAAAAATTTGAGGAAGAAGGGAACACTGCTTGCCCTGGCAGATATTAAGATCTATAAAGCTGTAGTAATTAGAATAGGTAACTATTTGTACCAGTATAAAGAAGAAAAACACTGAAACAATAAAAAACCCAAATTATAGAAAAGCTTGGTAAGCAAAAGAGGTTGCATTACAAATTCATGATGAAAGAATGGATTATTTTTAATAAGTGTTGCTTGAACAACTCATTAGCCACATGGGAAAATTTAAATTCAATCCATACCTCAATACATGCATAATCAATTCCAGGGTAATTGAAAGTTTGAATGAAAAAAGCAAAACTTTTAAACGCTTAGAAGAAAATATGATATACATAAATTTGGAGTAGAGAAGGATTTCTGAGCCACAGAAAGCACAAATCGTGAGGGAAAAGATCAATTTAATATTTAATTAAGATTTAATATTAAAATGTAAAAATGAAAAGATGAAGAGGTAAAAGACAAGCTACAGACTGTGGGAGGATATTTGCCACCTTCATAACTAGAAAAGATTAGTATTTAGAATGTTCCATTGATAAAAGACAGCCAGATGGAAAACTGGAAAGATGATGTGAGCGAGTAATTTACAGATGTGAAAATCTGAATAGCTTATGAGCTTGTTATAAAATATACTAAACATCTCTAGTGGAAATAAAATGATGAGATAACCTTTTCAAACTTATCAAACTGGCAAAACTAAAAAAGTCAATAATCATATTGGCAAGGGTATGGGGAAAAGAGAACTTTCATATACTGTTAGTTGAAGTATAAATCGGATAAGCCATTTTGCAGGACACTTTTATAATAACTAGTAAAGAAAACTTTTGACCCTAAATGTGGCCCCTAGAGAATCACCCACATGCACAAGGAAGGATATAAGACTCACTGTATTGTTGTTTTAAGTGATGTGTTTGTAAGTGAACGTTTGGAAACAACATCAGTGTTCATAAGCAGGAGACCGGGTGATAAATTATGGTAACTACACAACAATATAGTTCTATAAAGCACTGAAAGTGGGTGAATTAGAGCAGGGGTCAGCAAATCTGGCTTACTGTCTATTTTTAACAGTAAGTTTGACTGAAACACAGCCATCCTTATTCATTTACAGATTGCCTGTGACTGACAGAGACCATACTATCCACAAATACATAGGGTGCCAAAAAAAAGCGAAACACATTTTAAGTATGACGTTCGCTCAAAGGATAGCATTAATCAGATGACTGCTAACATCACCATGTAACAGGCAGGATAGTCAAAGAAAGTGGCGGAAGCAAAGTTGAGTGAACGTCATACTACATTTTGCTACCACAATTAAATTCAACTCCGTAATACAAAGATAACATCTCTTAAAATGTGTATACATTTTTTGGCACCCCTGTATTTTCTGACTAGTGTTTAGCAAAAAAAAATTGGCCAACACCTAAACTAGAGCTACATGTAACGGGTAAATTTCAGACATGGTGTTCTATGAAAATAGCAAATTGCAGAATAATGCATACAGTATGGAATTTGAAGACATGCCAAGTAATCCCTATATTATTTATAGATCGTATATATGTAGTAATAGTATAAAATAAGCATAAGAGGCCAGGTGCAGTTGCTCATACCTATAATCCTAGCACTTTGGGAGACTGAGATGAGACAATTGCTTGAGCCCAGTAGTTCAAGAATATCCTGGACAACATAACAAGACCATGTCTCTACAACAAAAATCAAAAAATTAGGCAAGTACATGCATGTAGTCCCAGCTACTCAAGAGGCTGAGATGGAAGTATCTCCTGAGCCTAGGAGGTCAAGGCTGCAGCAATCTATGATCATGCCACTGCACTCCATCCTGGGTGACAGTGAGACCCCAACTTAAAAAAATAAAATATGCATAAGAATCCTATCCATCAAATAAGCTACCATAGTAGAGAGGGAAGAGAATAGGAGTAGGGAAGTTTATAGAGGGGGCTTCAACAGTTTCTATAATATTCTGTTTCTTTAATAAATGTGAAACAAGTAAAAATGTTAGCATTTGATTTGTAAGTGGGTAGTGGGCACATGAATGTTGTATTAATTATGCTTTTTGAACATTTGAAATTTCATAATTTAAAAATAAATAATGGGATCTCTTGTAAGTGGGTAGTGGGCACATGAATATTGTATTAATTATGCTTTTTGAACATTTGAAATTTTGTAATTTAAAAATAAATACTAGGATCTCCACTGATGTGTTAAAGATGACAGTTAGTGAGATTTTAATTAATGTGAATGATCTGAGTATTTTGGTTTTTGGCACAGATTTTTAAAGTATTTTGTGTTAAATTGATAGAAATGGAAGATTTCATACACTTTAATTTTACCAAGGATAAAACTAATTGATGGAAAGACATGTGAGGATGATTAAAAAGAATAGCATTAGCCTTTTTAGGTTTAGAATGTCAGGAAGGCTGAGGAAGATGTACAGTAAAAACTAAGGACAGTAGCTGGTTGTGATGGTGCGCATTTGCAGTCAGTCCCAGATACTCAGAAGCTGAAGTGGGAGGATTTAGTTTTAGCCCATAAGTTTGAGTACAGCTGGGCAACATAGCAAGACCTTATCTCTAATAAATAAATAAATAAATTAATAAATAAAGCTAAGGTAAAAATTAAAAGTCCCTTTGTTTAAGACACAAAGACATTTACAGAGAAATGTCTGACCCATAACAAACTTTGCGTAGGTAGTTTTAACTTGGTTAGGCCTGCTTTCCTTAAGTGTAATTAAGGAAATAATTATACAAACTTTACTTGAGTGATCACACTAGTCCCTTTCTAGTTCTGATTGTCTTGTTGATTCCTATTTTAAATTTATTGTTTCAATCAAGAAAAATTTTCTTCTAAGATAAAATGTGGTAAAGGGGACTCAAAGACCAAGATAGATGAGAGTTAGTAAACATCACCTTGCCACTTGCTTCATCTCTTCAATCCAGGAGTTCATGTCTCTGTGAACATGTAGACTTACTGAACTGCATATTTAGGTTCTTTGAATGAGCCCCAGTCTCTTACTTGGCTTCACATCTTTATTTTTTCCACTCTTCCTCCTGTGTTTTTCTTACCACCTACTCTTCACCTTTAAGTTTATTTCTTTTTATAGTTTAGATGCAGCTTTCTCCAGGAAGCATTCTTAGAGTTGCTTAGGCAAATGGTTGGATGTTGGAGCCTCTCATTGAATTAGCCAGTACCAGAGAAGAACAGGTTTTTGTGGGCAAAATTGGTGTTTTCCTTTGTTCATGAAATTGTTCAAGTGTCAGTTGAACATTCAATTAGAGATATATAGTAGCTTTTTGAGTATTCAAATCTGGAGATTAGAACAATATCTACATTGAGAGTATAGACTTGGAAGTTACTAGCTTCTGAGTGGTAATCAAAGCTGTATGGTATATGAGATAAGCTAGAGAAGAGAGGGTAGATTGGGAACAGAAGAAAGTATTTAATCAAATCCTGAAGAAAAACATTTAAAGGAGGAAAGGAGAGGAAGAAGATGATCATAGTAGAGAGGGAGAGGAAGAGGAGTAGGGGAATTATAGAGGGGGCTTCAACAGCAAGATTAGAGAAAAACTAGAAAAGCATGAATTCATGAAGGCCAGGCATGTCAAATAGGATGAGGACCTTAAAGAGCACATTCACAGGGTTTAACAGCAACTAAGTCATGGTGATCTTGGCAAAAACACTTTGAATGGATTGGTGAAGAAGAAAGCCAAATTTTAGCAGGTTGAGGGGCAAATAGGAAACAGTACATGTAGTCAATTCTTTCAAGCTGCTTTTCTGTTGAAGGGAGGGTAACGTGACATGTGAGATATCGTTGAGAGAGGTTATTTAACATTCATGGAAAGGAACTTGGGAAGAAGAGGTTGTTGATGCAGGAACCAGGGCAGTTAACTGCTAGAACTCAGTTATGAGGGAGATTGGGATGTCCAGGTGGAAGGATTACCTTTAGCCATGAAGATGTTGTGACAGAAGGAAATGAGGAAAACAAAGGTATGAGTGCAGCTGATTTTTGGTTTGAGGCCAATAAATTAAATTGCTTCCAATTTAATGAATTTTTCTCCTTATTGAAGGCAGAAGTCGTTATCTTCTTAAAATGAGGAAGATGTCAAGTAGTGTTTTGCTACATGGAAAAGGTTTAAAACACCTGCTGTAGAAAACAGGAGAGAGAACAGACTTGGAGAGCAAAGGATTCCTGATTGAGGCAGATTTTTAAGTTGGAGACAGCAACATGCAGTACCATCTGCATAACTATGTGCTTGGTGTTATTTGCTCAGGCATCTTACTTTCAGCTTAGATTGGAATAGCATTGGTATAGAGAAGGTGACTAACAGTTTATTCAAGGTTGCTGTTTGCTCAGTAGGTATGACAGAAGTGTGGGACAAGAGTTTTGATGAAATGGCAGGAAAATGGTTGTAGAGATTAACCATGAAGTCTAGACCACAAACTACAGCCCACAGGCTGAATCTGGCTCACCACTTATTGTTGGTGGTGGTGGTTGGGTGTTTTTACATTTTAGATGTTTACAAAAGTACCTACATAATATCCGTTATATGCCTCTTCACTCACAAAGCCCAGAAGTATTTAGCATTTGGCACTCTAGGAAAAATTTTGCTGACCCCTTGACTAGACTACAATGAGATTATAATAAAAACAGGACAGCCTGAACACATAGGCAGAGAATAGACAATTTGAAGGACTTGTGGTCTCAGGAAGATCCAAACATTAGGTATATTGGGAGTAATTGAGCAAGAGACCTGGAAAGGATAGAGTTTGTGGTGGTATAGGATTGTGGGTTAAAGATTTCAGAGTCAGGGCAGCTGTAAGTGGCCACCAGGTCTAAATTGTGGCCACAGTAGTGGGTAGCCAGAGCAAAGGGATTTACCTGTCAGTGGAATTGGACAGGTCAAGAGAGCCTGAGTAGAAATAGTAAAATTGCCCAGGAGTTGGAGGAAACAGAGTGATGGCCTGTTATTTACATTGCCAGTTTGGGATGGGAGAGTTAATATAAAAGAATCAAATATTCAACCATTTATAGAGTGGGAAACTTGACTGAAAGGCCCACCTAGTTTTTTAAAATGAGGCTTGCTTAAACAAGAGCCAGCAGTGTGGAAGAGGTTACTCGTGAATGAAGAGGCTCATGCGTGTTAGGTTGCAAGGGTATTTGGAACCTTGCCATCAGGCAGAACCAGCAGAACTTGGGATGCCGAACCAGAAACCCAGCACTAGGGCTTTCAGCTGTCTTACTGGTTATTCATTTAGAAGAAGGTGGCTTCCCATTGCTGCTGAAACTTTTGAAGGCAGAACCAGCATGAGTTTGTGGATATAGATTTCAGCTTTCCTTCAGTGCTCTGTGGCCATCATCAGAATGCCCTTCCTTCATCACTGGAGGTCCTTCTAACAGTAGAACCAGCTAGATGGCAGGGTTGTTGAAACGCTTCCTCATAAATGACCTTTAAGACCTTTCTAATCCATATTCTGTGATAATACAAGTATGATGCAGTTTTCTCCAATACCTAAAAAAGAAAGCCCATTTAATTCACAGATGATTCTTCACCTCTAATTCCATATTCTTGAGAACCATCTGTGTTACAGGCACTTTGTTCATCTACGATAACGAATGGCACTTGATGTGCCATTTATCCATATGAAACTCTTCTTTTGGCCATTATTTCTTTATATGTGGAAATTTGACAGCCAGACTTTCACTTTAAAGTTTGTTTTTTTTTTAAATTTTGAGTCGGGTTCTCACTGTGTTGCCCAGGCTACTCTCAAATTCTTCCTGCCTCAGCTTCCCAAGTAGCTGGGACAACAGGTGCGTGCCACCACACCCAGATTACTTTTTTATATTTCTGTCTTAATTTATCCTCATGTCAGGACCACCAACAGAACATTGTTATCCACCATCTTGAGTATTGCATATCATAAAACAATAAAGAAACCTAAATGAAACCTTTACTACTCTGTGGGCTTGTGCAGTGATGCCTCACATACAGTGAGTGCTCGACAAATATTTTCTTAATTGAATTTGAATCTTCCATTTCTCTAGTAGCATAATCTTTACTTTTGGGCAAAACTCGATTTTAATGTGCTGTTTGTGTGTGTGTGTGTGTGCTTTTTTGAGTAGCTGATGGATTTACAACTGAGTGACAGTAACTTTCGTCGACACATCCTGTTGCAGTATCTTATTTTATTCCAATATCTCAAGGGGCAGGTCAAATTCAAAAGGTAAGTTAATATGGGTAGTAAATGATTTATGAATGGTAGCAAAGAAAAGGACTTGTTTAATGTATTTTTCTTATATATTGGGTCCATTTTATGTATGAAGGTTACATCCCTAAAATACTTTCATTGCAGCACACACATAGCTAATTTGGGACTTTTAGATGTTGGGATATTTGTTCGAGGAAAAGGTGTTAAATATATCTACTGTCAGTGTGAATCTTTCCTGCCAAGCTCCAGGGCTTTCTGGGAGTTCTTGTTTTTATTGGTGAGTAAAGGTCTCTTGTCCTGACTTCCATCATTCCCTTCTCACCACACTCAAATTTCCTCCAAAGCTGATTTGAAAACTAAGCCATCTGGGTGCTGTGGTTCACACCTGTAATCCCAGCACTTTTGGGAGGCAGAGGCCAGATAATTGCCTGAATCCAGGGATTTGAGACCAGCTTGGCCAACTTGGCGAGATCTCGTCTCTACAATAAAATCAAAAAATTAGCTGGGCATGGTGGTATATACCTGTGGTTCCAGCTACTTGGAAGGCTGAGGTGGTCGGATTGCCTAAGCCCAGCAGGTCGAGGCTGCGGTGGCTGTGAGCATGCCACTGCATTCCAGCCTGGGTGACAGAGTGAGACTCTGACTCAAAAAAAAAAAAAGAAAACTAAGCCAATAATACTTCTCTCAAAAGGTGTAGAGCTGGGTAGGACATTAGAACTAAGACATACAAAGGAAGCCTTGAAGCGGAGGTGTTCCAGTTTCTTTGGGGTTTCACAAAACCTCATCAGGATTCCTACTGTTTATGTAGATCCCTCCATCCTAGCATCCATTTCCTCTTGCCCTGTCTGTAACTGAGGTAGAGCCTACTTTTACTCGAGGATATTTGTGCTAAGTACACAGTGTGATGTTAGTTGTTTAAAGAACATGACTTTCCTACCTGCTAAGTTGAATCCCAGAATCATCACTCGCTGGCTTCAATGGAGCTCTTTCAGACATATAATTTTAAGGTAATAGTACATGGTAAACACTTAGAAATCTTCTCACCCTCTGAAATAGAGGTTTAGAGGGTTGCTATATAAACCCTCTAAAATAGAGGTATAGCATGGTAGAACCATTTGACTTTGGAGTCAGACTTAGGCTTGAATTCAAGTTTTGTGGTCTTGGGCACATCATTGAGCCACTGTAGTCTCTGTTTAATTTGCACATTAATCTTTCTGAGAATTCAGTGAATAATGCATATAGAGTGATCAGATCCTAGCCATCAATATTTAGTGAATGACTATAAAGCACCTAGAACATAGTGAGACTCAATGAATGGCAGATATTAACAATTTGGGTTTGCTGTTTAACAATTAGGGTTTTGAGATTTTTATTCATTGTACTTTGAATGAGTTCTAAAGGAATCTAGCATGCCATTCTGAATGTGTATCATGTATAGGAATATGTTAATATTGTCTCAGAGAGAGAGCTTCACCTCATATTAAACTTATTTTAGAAACATCTGTTGCTCTGTTCATAGTTAATCTGATTATTTGAATGTTTTATTCTTTATATGCACCATCATTTCTTCAGTTCTAACCGTCTTATGTTGAGGATAAAGTACAAGAATTTTCTTATGTTTGTGATTTTATCTTGGTAATGTTTGACACTATTTTACAGTATGGTTAACATACGTCACATGCCCTGTGTTTTTTAAACCTTAAAGTTGAATATACATTGCTATAACTCAAGCATGCTTTCATTGCTTTGTTCCCTAGTTCAAACTATGTTTTAACTGATGAGCAATCACTTTGGATTGAAGATACTACAAAATCAGTCTATCAAGTAAGTTCAACACGCAACAAACCCATGATTGAAAAAATGGAAATTTAGAATTTTCTTTGTTTCAGCCCCAAATAGGAAAATAAGGATAAAGTTAAGCTCAGGTACAAGACCACAGACACACCTTGGTTCTCTGCCTACAAACCACTCCTATGATGCAGAAAGTTGTCGAAAGCTTAGTATATTCTTTCTAATCACAGCTACTATCTGAAAACCCTCCCGATGGAGAAGGATTTTCAAAGATGGTAGAGGTATGTGTTTTATATTTACATAGTCTAGTCTTCTTAGCACCATATAGAATTCCAGAGGATTCTAGTGTGCAAATGTAATTTCGTGTTTTTCCCAGCATATATTAAACACTGAAGAAAACTGGAACTCATGGAAAAATGAAGGTTGCCCCAGTTTTGTGAAAGAAAGGTAAATATATATACGATCATCATAAGAAATACGAGAAAAGTATTTCAAAGTATAGTTTGATACATTATACTCTATATAAATGTGCATATATATTTAAAGTAAAAAATTTAAATTGAACTCCTAGAGTACAACTACTTTGATTTACCATTGTTTGTATTTTTTACTTCAAATTTCTTGTCATCAAGTCCCCAGAACAAATTGATCTATATTAATTATTGGGGGAAAAATGCTATATCCTTATCCCTTGTAATTTGCCCTATTGTATGGCATTTTTGTCTTATGTCTGATTTATTCTATCATAATACGGTCTCATCTTTTTTAGGAAGAAAGCAGTAGTTAGGTTTTCTTTCACGTTAAACATTCTTCCATGTCTGCAATCCATTTCTAGTTCCTAAAATACTACATGTTTTATTCACCACAGAGCATCAGATACCAAGCCTACAAGAATAGTACGAAAGAGAACAGCACCAGAGGACTTTCTAGGGAAAGGACCCAGCAAAAAGATTCTGATGGGAAAGTAGGTTAACTTTTCTTCATATGTGAGATGTTCTTAGTTTTTATCTTGAAGATGTTACTATAAGAACTCTCAGTTTGTTACATCCAAATATACCATGAACTTGTATTTGGCATATACATAGATGACTAAAGCAAACTCCACCCTGTCAATCCCATTATGTGGATTCATGTACTATGTAAACCTTCATTTTGTCTTCAGCTTCCAAAATCTATGGCTTGAGACTATGCCACTTTTCCCACGTCACAGATAATAGAATTGTTTAAGTTGATGCAGCTCATTCCTAGTTATTACATAATTCTTGAGTTCTGTTACCTTCCAGTAACTATTTATCCCTTTATATTGTGCTTGAATATTTTTAGAAAAAAACTAATGATTATCACTAATCTTTATTATAATTAAATGATTACATGCTCATATAGAAAGTCTGTTAAATATCAAACATTATAAGTCAGAGAAGTAAAACTCATGCTACCACCACCCCAAAACCCACTGTATACATTGTGTTGTTTTCCTATTCAGTTTTAAGGCATACGAGGATGGTGTCCGTAAAAATATATTTATTTATCTGTATATCTATTTTGTAGTGAGGAGTTAACAAGGCTTTGGAATCTCTGTCCTGATAATATGGAAGCCTGTAAATCAGAGACAAGGCAAGTTGAAAATTTTCAAATGAAGTGTTGCTTTTCTTAGGTGTTAAGTAGGATAGAATGGAACCTTTCTCAGCTGTGATCAGAGCTCAGGAGAAATGTAAAAGCCTATTGTGGTTGGCTTTTGGCACAGCAGAATATGGCTTTCTACCATAAAGGACCTAGAAGTGCTAATAAAGTAATTTTAGAAATCACAAGAAAAAAAGATTCCCAAAAGAAATAAAAACTACAAACCAAAAGAGTAAGCCTCTGAACTGATGTTTGCATCTAGCTGGGGAGCAGTGCGGGTGACTCTCAATTTTGAGAACCAGGGAACTTGGGTTTAGTAAGTCACAGAAAGACAGAAGGTAAGGCCTTAGGCCTGCGTGAATTTATGAGCAAGTTTCCCTTGAGTAAAGCTGAAACTGTTGAAGCACATATATACATCTGTCAAAGAGAGGTGGTGGGGAATGCCTGTTTCTACTGAGGTTGGGTGAAAGGGAAAAGAATTCCCGGAGAAATTACACTTTCACGTAGTCTTACAGTTTAAATTTGTACTCTCAGCAGTATAAAGGTATCCTCAAGCTAAGACAGCAAGCTAGAAAGTCCCAGGCTGGCCATAAAAATCTTTCTCGAAGTCACCTTCAACTAAAACCATATAACTTCCTCCCAGAGATAAAAATCCAAAGATAAGTTCAACTATCCAAACTTTCAAAACATACCTTGACCAAGAATCGGCAGACAAAACAAACAGAAGTTGGCCTCTTTGGATAACAAAATCATCAGATAAAGGCTATAATATAAGTTTATTCCATAAAATTTAAGACAACATAGTGAAGAAATTTGAAACAAAAGAAAAAAGAACATGACACTATCAAAAAAGACCAGGGGCCGGGTGCAATGGCTCATGCCTGTAATCTCAACACTTTGGGAGGCCGAGGCGAGAGGATTGCCTGAGCCCAAGTGTTCAAGACCAGCCTGGGCAACTTGGTGAAACCTGGTCTCTACAATTAAAAAAAAAATCAGCCAGACATAGTGGCATGCACCCTGTAGTCCCAACTACTTCACCTGAGCCCAGCAGGTCAAGGCTGCAGTAGCTGTGTCCATGGCCACTCACTTCAGGCTGGGCAACAGAGTGAGACTCCGACTCAAAAAAAATAAAAAAGGACCAAGCAAACATTGAATGACTTCTAGAAATGAGAGAATAAAGTCATTGAAATTACAAAATCAGTAGATTAAATAGCAGACTAGATAGAAACAAGTAAGAATTAACAAGTTAATAATTAAGTCACCCAGAAAATAATACAGAAGTATCAAGAGTTAGAAAATATGAGTTTAGAGCAATAAAATGAGAAGGTCCATCTATCACTGAATGGCAGGAGGAAATAATAGAGAATGGAAAAGGGGCAATAATCAAGATGATGAGTGAGAACAGGTGTGAATTCATAGGTTCAAGAAGTAGGCCGGGTGTGGTGGCTCAAGCTGTAATCCCACCACTTTGGGAGGCCAAAGCGAGAGGATTGCCTGAACCCATGGATTCGAGACCAGCCTGGGCAACGCATGGCGAAACCTCATATCTACAATAAACCCCCAAAATTAGCCGGGCATAGTAGCGCACCTATAGTTCTGGCTCCTTGGAAGGCTGAGGTGGAAGAATCGCCGGAGCCCATAATTTTGATGCTGGGGTGGCCATGAGTGTGCCACAGCACACACGCCTGGGCGACAGAGTGAGACTCGGACTCAAAAAAAAAAAAAAAAGTAGTAGTATAGGCCATTTTTGAGACTAAAACTGTGAAATTGTCATCAACAGTCCCTAGTAAAAAAGCTGTCAAAGGAAACTGAACCCAGAAAGGAGTTGTAAAAAGGATTACTGTACAAAGGCACTGGTAAACATGAAGAAATCTGAATAAACCTTATAAAGAACATACTATATAAAATAATAATTTCTAATTGGGGGTTATTTTAAAAGGTAGAACCTACTTGCTAAAAGCGACATGTAGGACAGGAAGGAATGAATGGTCAGAAGTAAATAATATTTTGGATGAAGATAAAGATAATAAATAGCTAGACTTTAAGTCAAACATAGCTGTTAAGCATTTGAAAGAAATAGAATACATAATTTTCTAACAAACTGAGGGTTAAAAAGATAAATATAGACAAGTGAAGCAAGAAAATGATAGGAGAAAAAACACAGAAGAAACAAAGCACAAGACAATATAGTTAAAATGTATAAAAAATGTCAGTGGACTTTCTGGCTCAAAATATTAAAGGTATTTTAAAAATCCACTGAATGGCAGGAGGAAATAATAATTTAAAAATCCATCTTCTTTATGTTATTTATAAGAAACACAACCAAAGAAATAAGGATATTGGCGAGGCAGGATTACTTGTGCACAGACAACACTAGCATGGGCACATGGCAAGACCTCATCTTTACAAAAAATAAAAATTTTTAAAAAACGGTAGAAGAATACAAGCAGGATTCCATTCATAGAAAGTTTGAAAACTTTATACATTGAAGATCTTTATTTTTAAGGCACAGAAATGGTAAGGACCAAATTCTGAATAGTAGCTACTTCTGGGGAAAGAGGAGAATGGAATTAGAAAGGAGAATGCACAAGGAGTCTGTTTTCTTTGTATTTTTGTTGTTGCTTTTGTTAGGTACAAGGTCTCACTCTGTCACCTAGGCTGGAGTGCAGAGGCATGATTATAGCTCACAGCAGCCTCGAACTTGTGGACTCAAGCGATCCTCCAGCTTCAGCCTGCTCAGTAGCCGAGACCACAGGCATGCACCACCACACCCAGCTAATTTTTTTTTGCAATTTTTTGTAGAGACAGGTTCTCACTATGTTGCCCCAGCTGGTGTATTTGTAATGTTTTTAAAAATCTGAAGCAAATACGGCAAAAGCCTTGGATGTGGAATACAGACATGTTTGTTACATTAGTCCTGATTGCTTAAAATACATTATTTTAAAAATAGCAAGTGGTTCCCAAACATTTGTGAATGACAGCTCTGGCTGGGTTTTACTGTGAATACTCAATTTTGTCTGGTGTGACACATAGGAGACTGATGGTAAACTCACAAGAAAGCTCACAGGCCCACAATATTTATTATGGAGCATGTTATTGTAATGAAATGTTATGTCATGAGATTTGACACTAGAGTTTTCTTTAGAGAGCACATTTTTCTAGTTTTAGTCAAAGATGCCTTCTGATCTGATTCTTGGATCTGATTTCTTTGCTTGACTTTGTGTCAAAATTTTATTTTTAAAAACAAATTCAAGGAAGATGCAACTGAAAACCAACCATGCTACCCTGTTAACAATTTAAGTAAGAACTAAATGTTAAACTCTTGAAATTGTATTATGGTCTGGTTATTCTGATTTAAATTTAAGAAGAAAGAATTCATGAATGGGAACATGTGAAAATGTCTTATTTGCTGGTGAAATTCAAGTGCTATTAAACCCCTGACTGGCCTCTGTGAATAGCAACAGATTCATACCTTATAGTGTATTATATAATGTTTGTTGCATTGCATAGAGTATAAATAGTATATAACTTTGTATAGTATTAGACTACTCATTATTGTCCTTTTTGAGTTTAGAGTGTTTTAAAAATCTGAGTAATCTGTGTCTAAAGTATGAGTACCATCAGAATCTTTTATTGTCACCATTTTGTGTTAGTATCCTCACTAGTTATTTTATAATGCCCAGGGAATACATGCCAACTTTGGAGGAGTTCTTTGAAGAAGCCATTGAACAGGCAGACCCTGAAAACATGGTTGAAAATGAATTTAAGTAAGTAATGTTTCTCACAGACTAATGTTAATTTTCTCCAATGGTTTTTCGTAAGGAAATGTGTATATACTAGAAAGCTTTTTTTTTGAGTTGGAGTCTCACTCTGTCACCCAGGTTGGAGTGCAGTGGCATGTTCACAGCCACCCCAGCGTTGACCTGCTGGGCTCCAGTGATCCTTCTGCCTCAGCCTTCCAAGTCATCGGAACTACAGACATGCACTACCACTCCCGGCTAATTTTTTAATTTATTGTAGAGACGATGTCTCACCAAGTTGTTTGGGCTGGTCTCGAACCCACGGACTCAAGCAATCCACTTGCCTCAGCCTCCCAAAGTGCTGGGATCAGGCTGAGTAACTGAGCCTGGCCTAAAAAGCTTATTGAGGGAGACAGTAGAGTAGTACTACTTTTCCTGTTGAGTTTATGTTCCAAGTTCACATTGATTTCAAGGGTTATTCTCACTAACAAACATGACTTGGAATCACCCTCGCTTCAAAATAGAAGGAAAAAACCCCTCATCCCACATCTCCCTCCGTCTGTTAGCTCTTTCCTCTGTCCCCTTCAAAGCATGGCATCTCCCAACAGCCATTATAATCCCTGCCTTCATTTCCTCACTTCCGGTCGTCCCCTGTCACTCCGCTGAAGCAGTCGTTGGGAGGTCACCTCTTCTTTTTTGACCTCTCAGCAGCATTTGCCAGTTGCCCTATCCCTTTCCTCCTACGTATTTTCTCCTCTTGGCACCCACGTGCTCATCCACCGCCTGCTGTCTGCCCTTGGCCCTTGCTGCCCACCCCGCCTGTCTCCTTTACTGGCTCCACACCCTCTGCCTCTTCGACATCAGTGATGATCCCATGGCTTTCAGTCAGCAGGTGTTACAGGAGAGTAATTGAGAGGCAAGGGCAGAGTGTAGGTTTTGATTCCCTCTACTCTGACTCACTAGGCAGCCAGGGCTGCTTTAATAATTAAACCCCTGTATCGCTTTTCTTCTCTGTTAAACAGTAATGTGTCATTTCACAGGATTATTCTGATTACATAAGATGATTCACTTTGAACCATGTACTTACTGCATTTAATTAGCACTCGATGTTCCTGACTATTGTGACCCTGTGACTAGAGTTGTTACAGTTACTGTGACTTCTTAACTAGTCTGTGGTCAGTTAAATTTCCCATGCATCAGTCAGTGGTTTTTAAAATAAATGTACAAGTTCAATCTCCTGCTTAAAATCCTACAGTGAGTGCCAACTCCAAACTCCTTCCGAGGGCCTCAAAGGCCTCTTTGGTTTGGCTCATACCTGCCTCTCCAGCCAAGCCTCCATTTTACTGTTTTCTCTGTTTTAACCCCATCAGCCATGTTTCTCTTCCCCTCTGTGGCCTTTCCCTTCAGGCCCTTTGCTCTTACTCTCCTGCTAGCTCATGAAACCACTTCCCCCACCCCCACCCAGGTCTTCCCATGGCTGGCTCTTTCTGCAGACCTCCCTGGCCAGGAAGCTCCTCCCTTCCCCAGCCCCCTCTACTGCCTTCATTGGTGTTTATTTCATAGCACTCAGTACTGTTCAAAACTCTCATTTCTTGTGTTTTCTTCATTCTTACTACTGTCTAAAATTGCCTTTCACCCTCTATGCTAATCAGTAAATGTTTGCCAACATTCCACATCACTGTGTCAGGTATTCTTTAAGTACTTACCTTATACCATTTTATAGTTAAGGAAACTGAGGCACAGAGGGTAATTTACGTAGGTTCTCAGCTAGTAAATGACAGAACCAGGAAAGTCATTCTGGCCTCAAGGGCCCTGTTATTTTTCTTTTTTGAGTCAGAAAAGTCTTACTCATGCCCAGGCTGGAGTGCAGTGGCACACTCATGGCCACCACAGCCTCTGCCAGCTGGGCTCAGGCGATCCTCTTACCTCAGCATCCCAAAGTGCTGGAATTATAGGCATGTAAGACCCTGCTCTTAACGACAATATTATTCTGCCTCAAGTGTTCAGGATGCATATCTGCATGTTTTCACAACTCAAAGGCCTGGCTCAAAGGCTTTTTTTTTTAGATAGGATCTCACTCGTCTCAATCTCAGGCTGTCGTACAAGAGCATAGTCACTGCAGCCTCAAACTCCTGGCCTCAACCAGTCCTCCTGCCTCTGCCTCCCCAGTATCTGAGATTACAGGTGCATGCCACCATACCTGGCTAAAAATATCTGTTGATCAAAAGAATATTAATTTATCATTGTTACCTAACACTAGGTGGATTCATTCTTACAGTAATAGTTCTCTAGGATTGGTGTAAGACCTTGAATGGTATGGATCTATGAAGAATTAGAAAAATTATAGTTGATAAAGAACTCTGAGCTGGGCTCGGTGGCTCAGCCTGTAATCCCACACCTGGGAGGCTGAGGTGAGTGGATTGCCTGAGCCCGCGGGTTCGAGACCTGCCTGGGCAACTTGACGAGACCGCATCTCTACAATAAATCAAAAATTAGCTGGGCGTGGTAGCGTCCGCCTGTAGTTCCAGCTACTCGGAAGGATCGCCAGAGCCCAGCAGGTCGAGGCTGCGGTGGCCAGGAGCGGCCACTGCACTCCAGTCTGGGCGACAGTGAGACTCCAACTCCAAAAAAAAAAAAAAAAAAACTCTGAAAATGCTCAAAAGAATAAAATTGTTAAACAGAGATGTGTCAGAGAGGAATATTCTCAACTGTTTAGGCAGCAGGTGTTAGCACAGGAAGTCCCTAGTCTCTAGACGAAGTTCCATTAAGTCTTTGGTGATACTAGCACATCTAAAAGGTGTCTTAGGCTTATTTATCAGAAATGACCAAATAAACCGGGTTGCTCCTCTGTGAACTTAGGATGCAGGAACTCCCAGAAACTCATGAATGGAATGTGTCGATTGATTTGCAGCATTGCCTGTTCCTGGAGCATTGTCTTTAGAATTTCTCTGAGGTTTCTTTTCTCACCTGATAGAATACCCATTACTGCTGTGCTTCATTAGGGAACAGTTCGTGGATTCTTTCTTAACATCACTGCTTACATTGTTGGCTAGTGGATTTCTCTTGTTTTAGTATTTGAGCTATTTGTAGTCATAGAGATTGGTATTAAGTGAATTAAAGTTTAGATATATATAAATAGAAATCCAAATATTTGTTAAATTAAATGATTTATACAATATTCTGAAACTCACACCTGCAGATGACAAGTATGTCTATTGGCCAGGCACAGTGGCTGTCCCAGCACTTTGGGAGGTGGAGGTGAGAGGACTTCCTGAGCCCCAGGGGTTTAAGACCAGCCCAGGCAACTTGGCGAGCCCTCATCTCTACAATAAACCAAAAAAAATTAGCCGGGCATGCTGGCATGCACCTGTAGTCCCAGCTACTTGGTGGATGGCTGAGGCAGAAGGATCACCTGAGCCCGGTCGAGGCTGCAGTAGCTGTGAGCGTGCCACTGCACTCCAGCCTGGGTGACAGAGTAAAGGTCCTACTCAAAACTTAGGTACATATTTTTTATTTTCCAGATTAAGCAGATGGATGATTTCCTGTCACACACATAAAGCTTCTAGCCAGTACCAGACCCATATTCACTGTTAAAATTAATCAAAATGTATGTAAACTTTAAAAATGTGTGCCTCTTCAGACTCTTTTGGTTTCTGTTATGAGTTATGTATGAATCTGTTGGTTTCTATTATTTCTAAGTAGACTTACATACTGAGAGGTTCTTTAGGAATAGAATTAGAATGCAAAGACTGGTACTTTGAGCTACTTAAAGCATAGAATTTCACATGGCAGAATTATATGAAGTAGAAGGGAATACAGAAGTAGAAAACCGTAAATTACAAGACTGATCTCCCTTTTCATAGGGCTGTGAACAATTCCAATTACGGCTGGAGAGCCCTGAGACTGTTAGCACGGAGAAGCCCTCACTTTTTCCAGCCAACCAACCAGCAGTTCAAAAGTTTGCCAGAATATCTCGAAAACATGGTAATAAAGCTAGCCAAGGAGTTACCAGTAAGTAACATAAATCAATTATGCCCTTTAGTTGACATTATCTTCTTTAAAACTGCCATCACTATCTGAGCAAAAGAGCTGAATTAGAGTTTATCATGTGAGAAAAAATAGTGATCCAGACTCCCATGTTTTATGAGGAAAAAAAATGCACTTGAGTATATACATTTATAGGAAATACAAACTGATAGAGGTAACTGATAATTTTGTATACAGTGAGTACTTTAACATAAATTCATAGTACTTTGGGTAAACTGTTTCCCACCTCTAAACTCAAACATGAAGTTTTTGTGTTTGCCAGTACATTATGTATTGTCTTTTATCAAAGGTAGGACTTAAGGGGTCAGGAACTTGGGCCTGCCTTTCTACTCTTCTCTTTTCCAGTACAGTTTTCTAATGGTCTTACTACAATATGGTAAAGATATTGTGTGCCTAAAATCTAATGGACATTGTTGCTTCCTGGCTTCCTTGAGGCTTCTTTACTAAACCCTCTGTATTTGCAAATCCTATTACAGGTATTTGCAAATTCTGTTACTGGGCTTTGTACCATCTCCCTGCTCCTCAGGTTTGGGGTGGAGAGCCCTCCCAACTCTCACATTCACCTGTTCCTTCTGCAGGTTAAGACTTATGATTCTTACCCAACATTCCCATTTAATGCTCTCAGGGGTTAGGTTCTGGGGCCCTGTGGTTGGAATCTCACAACCACTCTTACCTAAACAAAAAGCATCTGTTACCTTACTTCAGAAGTTGGCATTATTTTAAACATTCGTTTTTCTTATTTTTAAGCCTCCTTCTGAAGAAATAAAAACAGGTGAGGATGAAGATGAGGAAGATAATGATGCTTTACTGAAGGAAAATGAAAGTAAGAATTGAATTTTCTTGGCTATTTTACAAAATTGGAAAAGATTGGGGTTTGTTGAGAGGTACGTTATTTAATTTGATCTACTTCTCAACTTCTACCATTTTGTCTCAGCTCCGTTTCTGACTTATAGTAAAGAATGATAAACATTGCTTTAGTAGCTTTAAAAATACTACATTTTATTCAGTAAAATTTGAAAGTAATGACATTTTAAAAGGGAAGAAACAAGCTTTAATTTGATTCTTGATCATGATTATGAGGGTTATTCACTCATGGAGAATATAAAAAAGAATTGTTTTCCTTTTAAAATAAAGCTTATTGAATGATTAATACCCACAGCTTTCCTATTCTGATGTATACCTAGGACCGCACATGTCATTGTACTTTGCACATGATTTATACTCTGTGTTTTCTAGGTCCTGATGTTCGGCGAGACAAACCTGTCACAGGGGAACAAATAGAGGTGTTTGCCAACAAGCTGGGCGAACAATGGAAGATACTGGCTCCCTACTTAGAAATGAAAGACTCAGAAATTAGGCAGATTGAGTGTGACAGTGAAGACATGAAGATGAGAGCTAAGCAGCTCCTCGTTGCCTGGCAAGACCAAGAGGGAATCCACGCAACGCCCGAGAACCTCATCAGTGCACTCAACAAGTCTGGATTAAGTGACCTTGCAGAAAGTCTAACTAATGACAATGAGACAAATAGTTAGCTTATTTCTTTTTTTTTTATTATTAAAACTGTGATAAGATTTTGTTACCAAGCAGCATTTGATAAGAGGTCCACTGGTTTTGGTAAACAATAAACATTTTTGTAACAGTTGTTGTACAGTTGGCTGGTGCTCCAAGAACAACAACAGAACATGTATTGGCTCAAACCCAAGTTTGGGGAGGATGGGAGGGTGGGTGGGCAAAAGAACCTAAATGAAGTGACCTCAAGAACACAAATATATTTTTGTTAAATAAATATGTATTTATAGTGAGGTTAAATAAGCAATATTGAGGGATATGTTGTTTCCTATACCAGATTAATTTCTTGTGTGCTGTTAAGAGTTACAAAAATCTAGGTATTCTGAAGTCCCAGAATAACACTTTCTGAAACCATATGACTATTGTCATTTATTCATGCTTTAATAAGGGATCGGCAAATGATGGTCTGCTCACCATCTGTTTTATAATTGAAACGTATTGGCACCTAGCCATGCAAACACTTGTTCATATTGTCTATGGCTTCAGTTGTACGATAACAGCAAAGCTAAGTAGTTGTAGCAGACAGTACTTTATAACCTGCAAAGCTTAAAATACTGTCTGGCCCATTACAAAAAAAAAGTTTGCCGACCCCCAACTTTAAAAGAAATGGGGTGAAGTCTAACACCTCACTCTTTTATGTGGCTTTATAAAAATTATCTGACTACTCAAGACTTTAAATTACCTCAGGGATTGTTGTGAAGTTCAAATGAGATGTACGAGAAAGCGCCCTATACACAGCAAAGCACTATGTAGTGGTGGTGGAAGACAGTACCATCTGCTCTTCCTGTTGTTCCCCATGTAGTTAGTAAGCATTTCCCTTTAGAGCTCCAAGAGTACGTCATCATCGTTTCTATCCTGAAGAAGGGCTACTTAATGCATATTACACTGCAGATGCTCTGGCTTGGGTCTCACTTCACTAGCTAGTCAGTGATCTAGCACAGCTCTAATGTTGAAATGGCCTCAATGTTAGTGGCACCGCTTATAAGGCACGTTCAGGAATCAAGACTTTTTTGGCCTGCTCTCCCTTCTCAAAGACCTTACATGTAAGACTGAATTGTTAAACAGCCTTGGTAGTTTTTAAAACAACACTGGTGTAAATCCCATTTCTACTGTAAAAAATATCTTTGGAATAATGCTTTTTTAGAGCAAATAAAATGAAATCAACCTATTTATAATGACAAGGCATTACAATTTTTAAAATTCTAACACATTCCATACAAGGTTTATATACTTTGTTTTCTAAGCCTGCCTCACTTGGTCTGGTAGCTACAGCATCTGGCAAGTCAGAATATCTAAATCCTGACTGCTAAATTCATGTCCTCATAAAACTGTTCTGACCAAATGAAACAATGAATAAAAAAGACTTTGCAAAGTTACAGGCATTATACAAACATAACAAATCATTACAAGTCTTAGGGTCTCATCCTTCCCATTCTGTCCCTCAGCCTCCCAAAGTAAAAGAGTATTGATTGCCAACAGTCAACGTATTAGAAGAGGAAGCTATTTACAAGTAAGTTTCCCTGAAATGCTTATTTTAACCCCTAGTGTTCTCAGATTACATCACATCAGATTTGAGAGGAAAATGACTACTAGTTTCCAGAAATCTAATAGTTAATTATCAGTGTTGTGCTCTGCAGAGCATTAAAACAACATAAGCAAAGATGAGATGTCATGATAATCCGCAAACTTTGTTATAAATATCTAACTCAAAATCAGAGACATTAGCTAATATACTATCCTTTATCCTTTCCCTAGCAATCAAGGCTCCCGAAACAATGATGAGGAACTAACTAGAATGTATTAAAATGTAAGAAACCTACCACATTGAAAAATCTTATGCAGTTGGTATTTTCCCCATCTCTTGAAAATGGCTAAATTTTGAAATGAACATTAAGATTTTGGGAATTAAGAGACGGAAAACACCAACAGAGCCAAGGAACGAATCTTAACCACTGCATTTGGCATCCAGAGAAATCCATTAGTCTTACAACTTTGTGTTTCTTTGTAAATGGAATATGGGTAGGCAAAGAAAATGGCAAATATTTTTAAATGGATGCTTAACAGCACAGTATTATTAACCATCTGCAGAAACTGTATAGTATTAAGCATATCCGGATCTTCAGCCAAGCTCCAACACTCAGACAAAAGACTTGAGTTCAAAAGCTGTCAATCCCTCCTTTCTTTTTTTTTTTTTTTATTAAATATCCTCATTTTCTAAAAATAGGCAACCAGAGCTTGTCAACATTTAGGATTACTACAAAACCATTCCAAAGTTAAATGTACAATTCATAGTACATCAGAGAGAGACACAATAATAAAGGTATAATCAAAGGTACTGTTATTGATCACAATTTATTGTTAAAGTCGTGAAAAGCCAGCAGCAGTCAGGCTGGACAAATACTTGATTGTGCCCATGTTCCCATGGGATGGACAGCGGCACTGAGTTACACAACGAGAGCAATACTTCCTTCTCCACCTTCCTAGAAAAGTTTGTTAGGTAAGGCAAAGGATGGGCAGCTACCGAGTGGTGGTTGAACCATGCAAGAACGACAAATAATAGGTAACAGGTGTGCAGTAGACATCTGATTGCTCAATCTTGGGCTGAAAAAGGCAGTGAGAAAAATTACCACAGAGCGAATGGTTAAAAGGCATTTCAACTCAGAATTTCAGAAAATTAATGCAAGAAATAAGCTTTTTAAAAATGTCTTCCTGCCACCCTCATATAGGACAGCACGATCCAAGATAATTTTCTCTTTGCTTTAATTTTTTAGATTGATGCCCAGAGTGGTCTGCTTCTGCCCTTCTATATTCCACATGAGGGAAAACAGACAAAACCACTTAAGTGTCTTCCTCTAAAGCTCTGGATTATAGAAGTGATCAACAAATAACATTTATTTCACACCTAAGCATAAATATGTAAAATGAAGATTACTGTTCACTTTCCTCTTCCATTATTTCAACTCTGCGAGGCCCATACAGTAGAACATAAGCAATGTGCCAGTCTCCACCACCAGACAGCCGCAAGATATCTTCTGGTGTTACAATGCTGACCTTATCATCATCAAACTTAATCCATTCATCTGGATAAGGAGGGAAGAAAATGAAATTAATGCATGATTCTTTTCAGAGTTCCACTGCAAAACAGGTACTAAACAGTACAATGCACAGCAGTGCTCCATCTGCCACACCAACTAGTCCCGACCTCAAAGGTTCAAGAGCCTGCAGTGGGTCCATGAGGTTACAACTATTCTGATGCTACTAGAGCATTATTTGCATTTTCCACCCTCATTCTCTGGAGCGTACATAGGATTTTTCAGAGGCTATATGGTGTGTGATAATGCAACAGATTAAATGCAGAAACTGACAGGAGAATTCAGTTGTCTTCTATGAACCTAGACAGTAGAAAAGACTTAAAATGTAAATCAATACCATTTCTTCCCAATTGTTTTTGGAAAATGTCATTTAAAAAATGTTATTTAGGTTAATATTATGGGAGTATCACTCATTTTTAATAAATTAATTTTTTAATTTCTCAGTTTTAATTTCTCCTAATACAGTTGTGTGTGGGTTTTTTTTCTTGTTGTGTTATTTTTAGTTGGAATCACCCAGATTAGAGTGCAGTGGCACAATCACAGCTACCACAGCCTCCTAGCCTCAAGTGATCTCCTGGCCTCAAGCAATCCTTCCACCTCAGCCTTCTAAGTAGTTGGAACCACAGGCGCACACCACCTCACCCAGCTAATTTTTTAAAAAATTAATTGTAGAGATGAGGTCTCACTATGTTGCCCAAGCTGGTCTCAAACTCCTAGGGCTCAGGCAATCCTCTTGCCTCAGCCTCACAAAGTGCTGGGATTACAAGCACGAGCCACCACACCTGGGCTCTAAATACAGTTTGAATTTCTAATATAAAAGATACAAACCTCATAAACACTCTTTGAGACCTCAATAATTAAGAATGTAAAGGAGTTCTGAGACCAAAAAGTTTGAAAACCAAAATGCTATAAAAATTTATGATAAACTGTTGAAATAGTATTGAAAAATAAGAGACCTTTACCTTGTTTCCTCTTCACCCATGATACATAATGACCTGAAGAGCTAGACCTTCCCTGGTGTGTTAGCACAGCTTGTAAGTCATAGTATCCACAATTATTGGAGCCAATATCTAAAGAAAGATGTAACTCCATTAATAATAGACAATGAACAGATGTGCTTTCTCAAGCTAGGTAACAAGAAGCAACATTCAAGTTCAGATTAAGGATGTACTGCTTTATTAGAATCCAGTAAGCATTACTGTCAGATCAGAGTTAAGGCTTTATGACTGCTGTCTTAAAAGTATCTCACTCATAGATCTGTATGCTAAAAAAACTGATTTTTACTGTATGTCACAATAAGATAAATCATTCAAGACACCGGTCTTTGTTGTTGTTGTTGTTTTTTTTTTTTGTCAAAATCACTCTGTTGCCCAGGCTGGAGTGCAATGGCATGATTATAGCTCACTGCAGCCTCGACCTGCTGGGTTCAGGCAATCCTTCCGCCTCAGCCTTCAAAGAAGCAGCTGGGACTACAGGCACATGCCACCAAGCCTGGCCAATTTTTTAAATGTATTGTAATGAGGTCTTGTCATGTTGCCTAGACTGGTCTTGAACTCCTGGGGTTGGGCAATCCTCTCATCTCAGCCCCCCAAAGTGCTGGGATTATAGGTATGAGACACCGCACCTGGCCTGAACTTTTTTTTGGAAAGCATATTGGAATAAATATGTGGAAAGACAGCAGTTTTACCTAAAAAAAAACACATATAACTCAATTCAAATGAAAATTTTACTTACCATCAGCAAAAGAAAAGGGTTCATATTTAACTTCTTTCTGGGGACTACTCTTTTTGTCACTCTGAGGAAAAACAAATACTTTTAAATCATGATTTTGGAAATAAAATTTGTATTCTCAGCAAGTATTCAATTTTACAAATATTTGTACAGGGCAAAGCACAGAGACAAAATATAGTCTACCTTATAACTTACTAAGCTTACGTAACTACAGTTAACCTAAAACTAAATCCAGAGGCCCTACATTGTAACCATATGTAATCTTGTTATATAGTACAGTAATAGACCCCTGGATGTCATGACCAACTTTAAAACCACTAAAGCTACAGCCTCCCAGTGAATACAGCAGTAGAGTCAGTGATCTAGGATAGAAAAGGAAAACCCAATTCCCTCATTTTACAAAAACACTATCAAACCACAAGAGAACACGGCGGGGGGGGGGGAACTGCCTCAAAACAAGAGAGGTCAAATTACTGCAAGTTTTAGTAAAATCTCCTAAGCCATGGCCACCTGCTACTTCAGCCCAAATGAACTGAAATATTTATTCAGCAAAGATTTGCCTTCATAAAAAAGAGGCATGATTTACTACATTAAAGGACTTTTAGTAGAAACTAACTGCCTCAACCCATCTCAGTGTAAAATATTAAATAATTAAACAACTTATCTAGGCACAGGGCACAAAGCTCTTGAAAACTAAAACAGTGGCCGGGCTTGGTGGCTCAGCCCATAATTCCAGCACTTGGGAGGCCAAGGCAAGTAGACTGCCCAAGCCCGCGGGTTAAAGACCAGCCCAGGCAGCTTGGCAAGACCTTGTCTCTACAATAAAATAAAAAAATTAGCCAGGCGTGGTAGCACACGCCTATAGTTCCAGCTACTTGAAAGGCTGAAGTGGAAGGATCACTAAAGTCTAGCAGGTCGGCACCGGGGTGGCTGTGAGTGTGCCACTGCACTCCAGTCTGCATGACGTAGTGCGACTCCAACTCACCAAACAAACAAAAAAAAAAAAAAAAAGCCAGGCTCGGTGGCTCAGCCTGTAATCCCGCGCTTTGGGAGGCTGAGGTGAGTGAATTGCCTGAACCCGCGGGTTCAAGACCCGCCTGGGCAACTTGGTGAAACCTCATCTCTACAATAAATCAAAAATTCAGCCGGGCGTGGCAGCGTATGCCTGTAAAGGCTGAGGCGGAAGGATCGCTGGAGCCCAGCAGGTCGAGGCTGCGGTGGCCGGGAACGGCCACTGCACTCCAGTCTGGGCGACAGAGTGACAGAGTCAAAAAACAAAACAAAACAAAACACTAAAACAGTAATGAAGACAATGCCAGCAGTTTAAAAATAGCTGGGATGGCAAGAAGTCAAAGGATTCTACAACAAAAAATGGCAATTAAGCTAACTATACTTTTTATATAGATAATATAACACCTAGACCAACCACTAAGAAGATTTTTATAGAAAGAAATTCATTGAAAAACATAAATAAGTCAAAAAGGAACTCTCAAAACTGTACAAGTAACCCACAAGAAGGCAAAAAAGAAACCAGAGTAAACTGCAACAAAATAGCAGACTTAAATCTTAGTATATCAACAACTGCATTAAATGTAACTAACAGTATTAAATGCAAATAGTCTAAATATACCAATAGCATTTAAATTTAATAGAATTTAAATCGCCTAAGTGTCTTTTCTCACCACAATGGCATCAAACTAAAATCATCAAAGAAAGATAACAGGAAAGTTACTTAGATACTTCTAAGTAACCCATGGTCCAAGAGGACATCTCAAGAGAAATAAAAATAAAAATAATAATAAAAAAAAGGAACAGAATGAGAATGGAAATATAACATACTGATATTTGTAGGATACAATGAAACCAAATGGAAATACAATATACTCATATTTGTAGGATACAATGAAACCACCGCGGAAAGGAAAATTTATGGCACTAATGAATACATTAGAAAAGAGGAAATGTCTGAAATCAATAACCTTAGTTCCCCCCTCAAGAACATGAAAAAGAATAAACCCAAAACAAGCAGATGAGTAGAAATCACTAAATTTAAAAACAAAGAACAGAAAAAAAGCCAATTTTTTGAAAAGAGCAACAAAGTTAACATCCTAGACACAGGTGATAGATCTCATTCACAACCTGCAGACATCAAAAGGGTTATTAAGTAATACTGGGAACAACTCTACACACAAATTTTATAAGCAAAATGAAATTAACCCATTCTACAAAAACACAAACCACCAAAAAAAATTTAGTATGAAAAAATTCCTCTGAATGGCCCTTTAACTATGAAGAAAATCTAATTTGTAATTTTAAAACTCCTAAAAGATGCACAAACTGTTTCACCAGACAATTTTGTTTAACACCAATTCCACATAATCTTTTTCAAAAAATAAGAGGAAAAAATACCCAGAAATTCAGCGAAGTAGAGGAAATAAGATAAACATACAAAAAATAATTATATTTCTACACTACCTATAAATACTTGAAAATGAAATTAAGAAAGAAATGTCATTTGCAAAATCAACAAAAATAAACTTAGGAAAAATTTATAATAAATCAGTCAACTTAAAAAAAAAAAGAAGGCGAAAGACATGAACAGACACTTCTCAAAAGAAGATATACAGGCAGCCAACAGACACATGAAAAAGTGCTCAGCCTCACTCATCATCAGAGAAACGCAAATCATAACCACACTGAGATACCACCTAACCCCTGTAGGAATGGCCATCATTAATAAAACAAACAACAACAGATGCTGGTGAGGATGCGGAGAAAAAGGAACACTTTTACACTGCTGGTGGGAATACAGACTAGTACAACCTCTTTGGAAGACAGTGTGGCGATTTCTCAAAGAACTAGAAATTGACCTTCCATATGACCCAGCAATTCCCCTATTGGGAATATACCCGGAGGAACTCAAATTATTCTACAAAAAAGATACCTGCACACATATGTTTGTTGCAGCTCTATTCACAATAGCAAAAACATGGAACCAACTGTGTTGCCCATCGAAGCTGGACTGGATTAAAAAGTGTGGTACATATACACAATGGAATATTATGCAACCACAAAGAAGGACAAATATATGGACTTTGCAGCAATTTGGATGGATTTGGAGTCGATCATACTCAGTGATTTATCACAGAAACAAAGAACAGAGTTCCATATGTTCTCACTCATAAGGTGACCTTGAACAAATTATAATGCTATAAGAAAGCGATTGGTGGTAGTGGAAAACTGTCAGGGGAGGGGAGGTGGGAACGGGCAGTTGAGGGAAACTGCTAGGGGAGGGAGGGGCATACCTCATCAACAAGGGTACCTACATGATCAATGTTTGTATACCTAAACCTGAATTGTACCCCCACATCTTTATAATAAAATTTAAAAAAAAAGAAAATGAAATTAAGAAAGTAATGTCATTTACAAAAGCCAACAAAAATAAATGACAGGAATAATGACAGGAATAAATGACAGGAATAATAAATGACAGTTCACCAAAGAACTGCAAGAATTATACACTGAAAACTATAAAATAGAGTTTTTAAAAAATTAAAGGCCTAAATAAATACAAAGACATTAATTAAATTTATGGGCTGCACAGACTTAATACTATTAAGATAGGAAACTGATCCACGGGTTCACTGGAATCCCTATCAAAACTCCAATTACTTGTTTTGAAAAAATGGGCAAAATGATCCTAAAACACACCTGGAAATGGAAGGCACTCACAACAGCTAAACAATCTTCAGAAGAAGAACAAAGTTGGAGTGTTGACACTTCACAATTTCAATCCTTATTTAAAAAAACAACAGTAAGCTGGGCTCGGTGGCTCAGCCTGTAATCCTGTGCCTTTGGGAGGCCGAGGTGAGTGATCTGCCTGAGCCCGCGGGTTCGAGACCCACCCGGGCAGCGAGACCTCATCTCTACAATAAATCAAAAAAAAAAAATCAGCCGGGCGTGGTAGTGCATGCCTGTAATTCCGGCTACTTGGAAAGCTGAGGCAGAAGGATCGCCGGAGCCCAGCAGGTCGAGGCTGCGGTGCCCGGGAGCGGCCACTGCACTCCAGTCTGGGTGACAGAGTGAGACCCCAACTCAAAAAAAAAAAAAAAAACAGTTATCAAGACTGTAGCACTGGCAAAAGGACAAACATACCGACCAGTGGAATAAAACTGATAATCAAAAAACATACATCTATGGTCAACCAATTCTCTACAAAGATGCCAAGACCACTAAAAGAGCAAAAAATCGCTTATATTTTTAGAGACAGGTTCTTGCCCAGGCTGGAGTACAGTGGCACAATCATATCTCACTGCAGTCTCAAATTCCTAGACTCAAGTGATCCTCCCACCTCAGCCTCCCAGTCTTTTTAAAAAATGGTGCTAGAACAAGTGGATATTCACATGTGAAGAGTGAATTAGGAACCAGACCTCATAAATATAAAAAGTTAACCCTAAATAGATCAAAGATCTAAATGGAAAAACTAAAACTATAAAACTCTTCGGAGAAAACGCAGGTGTAAATCTTTGTGACCTTAATCTAGAAAATGGTTTCTTAGATATGACACAAAAAGCACAAGCAACCAAAGAAAAAAACAGATTGGATTTCATCAAAATTTTAAAAACTTTACCTCTGAAAAAGACCTCAGATTAAAAGGATGAAAAGACAAGCTACAGATTGGGAAAAAAAATATTTGCAAATTACTTATCCGACAAAGAACCAGTATCTAGAATAAAAAGAACTCTCAGAACTTAAAGTAAAAAGACAAATAGTCCAATTAGAAAACAGGCAAAAGACAAGAAAAGACATTTCACCACAGAGGATATACAGACGGCAAATAACAACATGAAAACATGCTCAATTTTGTTAGCCATTTGGGAAATGCAAAGAAAAACACAATGAGAGACCACTACAAAACTATCCTATGGCTAAAATGAAGACCAGTGACACCACCAAATGCTGGTTATTTCATTTATATAAATGTCCTGAAACAGCAATATTAAAGAAGTGAAGAACAGGTTAGTGATGGCCAGAAATTACGGAAGAGATGGGGTGAAAAGGAATGGGCCTGTGCCTACAAGGGGCAATTATGAGGGATATCTGTGGTGATGGAAATGTATCTTCACTATGTCAATATCAATATCCTGGCTGTGATATTGTATTATGCAAGACATTGGTTTTGCAAGATGTTACTACTGAGGGAGAATGGGTAAAACGTATTCAGGCTCTCTGTATTATTTCTTATAACCGCATGTTATTCTATAATTATCTCAAAATAAAGTTTAATTTTTTAAAAATGCTTTTAACACACACATACAAATGGTAATCTGAAGATTTAATTTTAAAACTTTATTTTTAGTTACCAGGAAATCTCTTTTTCATTCTGAGGAAAAAAATTCTAACATATAATTTAGCTGTATTTTATCTGAACTTACATAAACTTGGTATGGTTATGATTTTAGCAGTTACATGCATATCAGCAGCACCTATCAAAAGACATGACTTAGTTGTCACAGTGGGCATAGATCAACCAATATTTTTTTTTGTAAAGCAATCTGGTGTTTATTTATCATTAAACATATGTTTTTTATTTAATTTGCACCGAAAATAAAGGTCCAATCTAAAATACTCTTAATTTACTTCCTAAGTTTTAAATATATTTAGATAAACCGATATTATGTATAACCAATTCCATCTAAAGCGGGGATAATTCTATGCCTTACAAGGAAAATGATAATTCATGCTGAAAACACTAGGTAAGATTTTACATAAAGTGCTTTGAGGAAATAAACATAAAAGAAATAAGAGCTGCAGATTATAGGGGGAAAGAAAATATTAAGCTTATTCTATCATGAAGGACTCACTCACCACAAGGAGAGTTCCTGATTCTTATGCTAAATAAATCTAAAGCTTTAAAGACTTACACTAATATGTAGGATATGTGTATCTACTCATTGTAATATAGCTTCATCCACTTTTATTAGGAGGTTAACAATACAAAGTAATTGCTGAGCAGTTCAAAGATTAAGCTGTTAATACCAAAAAGTCAGGGCATCTTTACCTATGTGATGACCATTTGTATACCTGATCCTGAATTGTACCCCACATCTTTAAAATAAAAACATTAAAAATTAAAAGAAAAAAAAAGAACCTACTGTATTTGGCTGCTGATTTACTTTTTTATCTTCTAGATCCTTGAATTTTGACCGAAAAGAGACCATTTTCTCTTGAAGTTCTGGTGTACACAGTTCATACATATCCAACATAAGAGGAAACTTAACATCCTACACCAACCAAAAGAAAAAAAAAGTGTAAACACACTTATAAATACAGTAATTTAAAACATCGATCACACATTTAAAGTAATGCTTTCTTAATTCCAATAAAATTAAAAATAAGATCTGTGAAACTCACTTGGCAATCTCTGTTGTGGAAAACCTCTTAGTGCTTATTTTCACAAATGATCTGGTTCTAACTTTTTTCAGGTAAGAAATTTTCAAAACATGTTTTTCATTTAATATTTGAACCCATGAAACTGACCACAGATCAGGTACCAAAATGTGTACGACAGAAGGAACATTTTAGAAATATCACACCACTTACTGTGAAAATAATGGATCCTCAATTCAGGAGTCAACTTACAAATAGTTTTGTTTTTGTTGTTGTTTTTAATTTTAGACACAATTTTACATAGAAACAACAGTGATATAGTTCAACTTATATCACTATCAATATATATTTAAAGAAAATACCAGTAGATACTTAAACTACATTTAACCTTCTCATACAACACTAAGTATACTAGAAAATGTACTATGAACGTTCCCTAAAGAAACTAGAATTGTATTTCTCCCCCAGGGATCAAAAACTGTATGGATGTGTAGCAAGCAGAGCTACAGCTCAACAAAGCAGATCATGTGGCTGGCTCCTAAATCACGGGGCTACAACTCATGGACTCTTTGAGCACCAGGAAACTAACTCTCTCTCCTTTCATCTGGAAGAAAGGAATGACCGAGAACATAATGCAGCATGTTATACTGTCTCCTGCCTCACTCCTATCCCCAAACCTACTGAATCAGTATCTCTGAAGCTGAGGATCTAGGTCTCAGGAGTGTACTGGGAAGCCATCAAAATTATCTGTGAATTTTTTGAAAAATATAATAGAATAAGAAACTGGCCCCACCTGATACTTAATAAGACATTTGGAGTTGGAGGAAGAAGCCAGATGTGTGTTTAATTAAAGATTAAAAAGATAATAGATAATTCCAATACACATTCTTGATTAAGAATCACTTGTCTAATGCTAATAATTCCCTTAAATAGTTCAAAGAAAGCTTAACTATCTCTAAGAATGCCTTCAAAGAATTATATTTTATATACAAACTAAAGTTCATGACTAACCTTAAGAACTTTGGCATTCACAGATTCCTTCTCTTTATAAAAAAATCGAACCATCTGAATGGTCAAGTAAGCAGGCAGCCGGCTGATCTTGGACTGAGAAGAGAAAATGGAAAGAAACCTCATTATACCCCAAAACTACACAAGTTTTTAATTCCTTGGTGGTAAAAACAAAGACTAGATAAAAGTAGTTAATGGGAAATCTTTCAATGAAATGGAATATGATTTCAAAAGAAAATGCACAACTTACAGATTTGATGTACAAAGCATTTCGTTGAAGTGTTGGAGACTGTTTGGTGATTTCTTCCTGAAGTCGCTAAAAGAGAACATAACAGAAGACCTCTAATTCTTTTAGGAATTAGCGCTACTTAACAGACAATGCACAGCATATTAATGGATTGGTACCACTGGGAAACAAGTTGAATGAAGACAATATGGAAAGACTGTAGACACTTAAATGTGTATAAAGCATCAAATAATTTATACTTGTGTGAACTCCTCTGAGTGTAAATAATATTTGAAGTTTTTTTAGTTATGACCCAAATGTTGCTCCAATTCAGAGAATTTATATTCTATTTTATATAACATAAAGCCTTCTGTGTATAAATTATCAGAATATTCAGACGAGAGAAAAATCAAGAGACTGCAGGAAACACTTATTCTTTATGCTTTATTTAGAAAATCCTTCCAGAACCAATTACTGTTAAATTTTAGAAGAGTAGGATCAGAAAATCCCTGTGAATCTAATAGATGTTGGAAAGCCTTTAGACACGGTACATATCTTAGCATCATGACTGCCTGTCCACTTCTTGTGGCCTGTGCAACACTGGGAAAGGTATTTATTTATCCCCTCTGGGCATCATTTGTAAAAGGTAGTAACAGAGCCGGGCTCGGTGGCTCAGCCTGTAATACCGCGCCTTTGGGAGGCTGAGGTGAGTGGATTGCCTGAGCCCGCGGGTTCAAGACCCACCTGGGCAGTGAGACCTCACCTCTACAATAAATCAAAAAATCAGCCGGGTGTGGTAGTGCATGCCTGTAATTCCAGCTACTTGGAAGGCTGAGGCGGAAGGATCGCCGGAGCCCAGCAGGTCGAGGCTGCGGTGGCCGGGAGCGGCCACTGCACCCCAGTCTGGGTGACAGTGTGAGACTCCAACTCCAAAAAAAAATAAAAAAATAAAAATAAATAAATAAATAAAAGGTAATAACAGTATCTATAGTACAGTGCCTCTGTTAGAACATGTAGAAAATCTTAGAAATTATTCAATACTCTATGTTCAATAAACATTAGCTGCTATTTTTAATGTCAAAAAAATTAGCACTACTAATGTGCTCTGCTTTAACAAACAAAAAAGAAATTAAAATTAAAACAACTTAGTGGTAATGTTTAAGCATGTTATGCCTGTGTGATAATTTTTTAAAGTTTGATTTCTTGAAATTACTAATCACAGGCTGAGCACAATGGCTCACACCTGTAATCTCACAATTTGGGAGGCTGAGGCAGGAGGATTGCCTGAGCCCAGGAGTTCAAGACCAGTCTGGGCAACATAGTGAGACCTCATCTCTACAAAAAATTTTTTAAAATAATATATTTTTAAAAATTACTAATCACATTACAAAAGGAATCACTGTGGATTAGCTTTTTGACATTTAACCAAAGTTTATTTAGTAGCAAATCAGGAGAGAAACATGGAGTCAAATTACTCAAGAATAACCAGAACAGATTATGATAAGGCATCTTATAAAGAATATAGTTACAACTCAGGAATACACGCTTTTCAAGAAAGTATATCCGGGGCAATGTTATTTATCAGGCAAATTAACACCTATTATCACCAATGTGCTACATGGAACTTCTAAGTATAGTTTTCACATCATTTTTTAAAATTACAAAGAAAGTATCATCCTGCAGAGTTCCTATCAAAGTGTTCCACTCCACACTCTCCAGTTAACACCTATATTTCATTTTCTGACACCCTAAAACTTGCACATCATGATTCATGTAATTGGATTCTTGGGGGTTAGCTAGCATTTGTGTGCTTTTAAATGAACTTCTCGTAAAAATAATTATGCTCACATCCACACCATCACATCACAATACTCCGATGATATCACAAGGCAGAGTATCATTCTCTTCTTCTGTCTTCATTTACCAACCCTTTTCTCACCAGTCTTACCTCAAACTGTAGCTGGGAGCTCCCTGAAAACAAATCATCTTGTTTACCAATATAATCCCTGCCCCACTTCAATGCCTATCAACGCAACCCTTCTGTCTAACCTAGTCCTTATACAGAGGGCCTATTCCAATGTTTCATTATATTTTACTGACTTTTCTATACGACTTTTCTTCCTTAAAGACCTCTCCTGGGGTCAGGCTCGGTGACTCAGCCTGTAATCCCAAGCACTTTGAGAGGCCAAGGCAAGTGGAATGCCTGAGCCCACAGGTTCGAGACCAGCCTGGGCAACTTGGCGAGACCTCGTCTCCACAATAAATCAACAATTAGCCCGGCATGGTAGCATGCACCTGTAGTTCCAGCTACTTGGAAGGCTGAGGCAGAACAATCGCCAGAGCCTAGCAGGTCGCACCTGGGGTGGCTGTGAACGTGCCACTGCACTCCAGCATGGGCGATGAAGTGAGACTCCAATTCAAAACAAAAAAAAGACCTCTCCTTATTGGACATGGCTAGAGGAGACAGTAAAGAGAAACATCTAAAATTCTGACCTCTAGATCCTTCTTCAAATATCTAGACATTACAATGTGTAACTTTTAAAATAACTATCCCAATTATTAGTACTTTTGAAAGTCAGTAGAATCATAAGAACTACAATTTGGAACTATTAAAAGTTACCAGTTCAAACTCAAAGATGCTTCAAAGATACACATATTCCCCAAACCTCATCAAATTAATAAGGCAGCAAGCAAAACCATTATATATGATCAATGTGCTCATTAGCAGAGTAGAAATCTACATTTTATGTATGTGCCCTCTTTAGTATGGCACTGGAAAAAAAGTACCAATTGAGTAATTAGAAGAGAGTTCACTTCTGGCTCTGCCACAAAACAATTAAGTTACTTAAACTCCAGGGCCTCGACAGCAAGAAAGTACAGTGGTGGAATGACTGCATATCCTGACTTGCACAGTACAACCCTAGTTTATATCCCCTAATTGTTAATAGACCCTCATTCATTCTCCAAAGTGTCCTGCTTTAGACAACACACAGTATGGTCATCTTTGATGTTTAAGAGCAGGGACTGGGTAGTCAGAGCTATACATGAACTCTCATTTTATCCACACAACCCTTTGATGACTCTCTTTTTCATATAAGAAAGAAGCCTAAATTAAGTAACTTTCCTAAAAGTTAACAGTCCAAGTAAGTTATAGGACCCATGAACATAACTATCTCTAAGGAAAAATTAAATCTCTTACTCAAAAACATTCCTTGAGTGCTCTAAAATAAAGCTAGGCACAGCACAAAGTACTAGGTGCTGCTTCACAGTGAGATATAGGACTATCTATGATGACTAAAAGTGAACTTAGGATATGCAACCAAGTTAATAATGCTTTTGTCTAGGAAATGAAAAGCTAGTTGAAGTTTGATTTCTGACTGTACAGTTGATTTTTATTATATAGTAGTTATGTTCTACAAAGTCACCATGAACAGATTCAGCAAATGAACCACTGATCCTAGAAGAAACACAGGGTTAGGTTTCTGTAAGTATCTAGTCACATTTTCATCAACCAATCAATACATACTCTTGTTTGAAGTGTCCTTCTGTTTAAGGATGCCTTATTTCATATATAGTACTGATTCAGTAACACTGAACTCACAGCCAACAGCACTCTAACTCATGCCCCAATGAAGCTTATCTAACATTCATATTTTCTCAATAAGGCACATCACAGCCTCCTTGCACTTAGAACACTGAACAGCATTTCAGGACTACACTTGGGGGTCACATTAAAGAGCAAAGTCAACAAGAAAAAGCACAAAAATGAAAAGACATGGCATTAAGATTATTACTAAAAGAACACTTGTTCACAGTAGGAGAGCTGAAACAGGAAGGCAGAGGACTATCTTGTTTGAACTCAATTAGAATTGTGTGTGTTGAACAACTCAAAATTTGCGCTGCTTGGCTGGGTGTGATGGTTCACGCTTTTAATACCAGCACTCTGGTAGGTAAAGCAAGAGGATTGCTTGAGCCAAGGAGTTAGAGACCAGCTTAGGCAAAATCGTGAAACCTAATCTCTACAAAAAATCAAAAAATTAGCCAAGGCTAGGTGCAGAGGCTCAAGCCCATAATCCCAGCACGTTGGGAGGTAGAGGTGAGACGACTGCCTGAGTCCATGGGTTCAAGACCAGCGTGGGCAACTTGGTGAGATGTCATCTCCACAATACATCAAAAAAATTAGCTGGACATGGTGGCGCATGCTTGTAGTTCCAGCTACTTGGAAGGTTAAAGCAGAAGAACAGTCTGAGTCCAGCAGATCAAGGCTGTGGTAGATGTCTTGTAGCTGTGGTGAGCTGTGATCTTGCCACTACGCTCCAGTTTGAGTGACATAGAGTAAGACCCTTACTCAAGGAAGAAAAAGAAAAATGTGTGCTGCTCTGCACATGTCTACAAATGATCATTAACGCACAGCATGTACTGACTGCAGGTTAGATACATTTTAGCAAGCAGGTGGTCTCACAAATATGGAATACACGAATAATGAGAACCAACAGTGATTGTCCTTACCAATTTAAGTCCTGTAAAAAGATACTTGACTTCCTGATTGATAAAACAACTAAGCTGAAGTTGATTTTCCTTTCCTTTGGTGACTTCTTCTTCTTCAGATTCCGTACATTTCATTCTTTGTAAAATAAGATAAGGAACATGCCAATAGGTATCCAACTTGTTGTAAATCTTGGATATAATTAATTATCCTAATGCTATTAAACTTAATTGTATAATTCACTGGCATTTAAAACACTTTGGTCTCCCAAGAATTTCATTTCAACATACTTAAGAATGTTCACTTAGCTACCAACAACTCTGTAACAACGAGTAATAAATGTGAATTAAAGAAAAACTGAGATAAACTAAACAAATTTAAGTTGGTATTTAGTATGGTCTTATAATAGTCTTAATTTAAAAAAGTATATAAACAGTTATCTTTTCTAAGTTTTTCCACCTATGGCCTAGAAAATAATGCTTCCCTGATTCATGGTTTATGAATTTGTTTAATCATCAACCAATCAATACATACCCTTGTTTGAGGTGTCCTTCTGTTTAAGGACACCTTATTTCATATGTAGTGCTCATTCAGTAACACTGAACTCACAGTCAACAGCACTGTAACTCATGCTCCAAGGAAACTTAGCTAACGTACATATTTTCTCAGTAAGGCACATCACAGCCTCCTTGCACTTAGAACACTGAACAGCATTTCAGGACTATGCTTGGGGGTCACTTTAAACAGCAAAGTCAACAACAAAAAGTACAAACATGAAAAAACATGGCATTAAGATTACTACTAAAAGGACACTTGTTTATAGTGGGAGAGCTGTTTAATTATCTAATTTAGTTGATATATTCCATTTCATACAATTAAAAATTAACTCTTCGGCCAAGCACAGTATTTGACACCCATAATTCCAGCACTTTGGGAGGCTGAGGCAGGAGAATTACTTGAGCCCAGGAGTTCGAGACCAACCTAGGCAACAACGCGAGAGTTCAGATCTCAAAAACAAAATTTGCCTGGTGTGGTGGTATGTGCCTGTTACTCAGGCTGAGGTGGGAGGATTGCTCAAGCCCAGGAGTTTGAGGTAACTGTAATGACTGAACCACTGCATTCCAGCCTGGGTAACAGAATGTGACTCTGACTCTAAAAACAAATAATAATACACAAGTCAGGTGTGATGGCTTATGCCTATAATTCCAGCAAATCTGAGAAACTGAGGCAGGAGGATCGCTTAAGTCCAGGAGTTTGAGACCAGTCTGGGCAACACAGCAAGACCTTGTCTCTACAAAAAAATTTTAAAAATTAGCTAAGTGTGGTAGTATATATGCCTGTAGTTCCAGCTACTGAGGAGGCTGAAGTGGGAGAATCACTTGACCCCAGGAGTTGAATGCTGTGGTGAGCTATGATTGTGCCACTGCACTCCAGCCTGAGCGACTGAAACCCTGACTCAATAATAATAATAATAATAATAATAAAAATAAAAATGAATTCTACATGAGAATTAATGAAATAGTCACTGTTAAAGATGTTCTTGGAGGCCGGGCTTGGTGGCTCAGCCTGTAATCCCGCGCCTTGGGAGGCCGAGGTAAGTGAATTGCCTGAGCCTGCAGGTTCGAGACCCGCCTGGGAAACTTGGCGAGACCTCATCTCTACAATAAATCAAAAAAATTAGCCAGGCATGGTAGCAAGCGCCTGTAGTTCCAGCTACTTGGAAGCCTGAGACAAAAGGATCGCTGGAGCCCAGCAGGTCGAGGCTGTGGTGGCTGAGAGTCGCCACCGCACTCCAGTCTGGGCAACTGAGTGAGACTCCAACTCAAAAAAAAAAAAAAAAAAGATGTTCTTGGAAAAAACCTTCAAAAAATATACATATACAAACTGTATTATTTTAAAAATAATGAATATCCCATCTATCCTTCAAGATCACTCCAATGGGTGTATTTTTCCAAATTCCTAATTTCCATTATTATATGTTTTTGGCATAAAAAGCCCAGAAGAATTTTTCTTCTACCCCACCCACCACACCAATCAGTCACCTATGCTATTTATGCTAATTTATTTCCAGTAAATTATGAGTATAGTCTATACAAATCTTGGCTCATAAGGATACGTAGTTTCAAACTCAACACCGAAGAACTGATCAATTAAACTTTTCTTTTTAGAAGGTGTCACTGCTGATGCAGATGAAGAATCTGTCTGTAAAAATTAAAATGAGACAAAAATTCCAATTTTACTTTATATAGATATTAGTGTAAGTATATTTCCATCCACACAATCTAGTTTAGTAATATACATTCAGGTTTTTAAAAATGTAGTCCTGGCCGGGCTCGGTGGCTCAGCCTGTAATCCCAGCACTTTGGGAGGCCGAGGTGAGTGGATTGCCTAAGCCCGCGGGTTTGAGACCTGCCTGGGCAACTTGGCGAGACCTCAACTCTACAATAAATCAAAAAATGAGCCAGGCGTGGTAGCGCGCGCCTGTAGTTCCAGCTACTTGGAAGGCTGAGGCGGAAGGATCGCCGGAGCCCAGCAAGTCGAGGCTGCGGTGGCCGGGAGCGGCCACTGCACTCCAGTCTGGGTGACAGAGTGAGACTCCAACTCAAAAAAAAAGAAAAAAAAGTAGTCCTTCTCTGTGAAATCCTTTTACTGTTTAAAAAACATTAACAAAAGATTACAAATACTCAATAATCATCAATGAAATAAGTTTAATAAATAATAAATTCAAATGTCAAATGCAAGCTTTCAAATTCTGGCCATAGATTAAGCATCTAAAATCAAACAGGCTGAGTTTGGTGGCTCAGCCTGTAATCCCAGTGCTTTGGGAAGCCGAGGTGAGTGGACTGCCTGAGCCCGTAGGTTTGAGACCTGCCCGGGAAACTTGGTGAGACCTCATCTCTACAATAAATCAAAAAAAATCAGCTGGGCATGGTAGCGCGTGCCTGTAATTCTGGCTACTTGGAAAGCTGAGGCGGAAGGATCGCCAGAGCCCAGCAGGTTGAGGCTGCGGTGGCCAGGAACGTGCCACTGCACTCCAGTCTGGGCAACAGAGTGAGAATCCAACTCAAAAATAAATAAATAAATAAATAAAATATTCAAATAGACATCTACCAACTAAGGCGAATTTAATTCAAGCCTTTGGAGGAAAAAAAACAAAAAAAGAATCAACATATGATGAAAGTCTGTAACCACAAATATATTCAATTACCTCTTTAACAGAATCATCTTCTATGGCTTCCAATTTCTGTTGCAACACTCGCATCATTTGTATCCAACATTCATTAGCATCCTATAATTTTTAAAATGACACAGTAAATAATTCTGGGCTGTGAAAGTGTTTAGTCTATAAAATCCTTCCAAAATAATTACTATTTCCTAGGAGAGAAGGTTGTTTTCTTCTTTAAAAATATTAAGCCAAATTAGATATAACATAAGGAACTCCAGAATAGCTAACTCATTTATTCAACAGATATTTACTGAGCCTGTGCTAAATACCATACTAGATACTCAGAAAACAGCAGTGAAAATGTAAATTCAGGCAGAGATAAGGGTTATGAAGGAAAAAAAAAGTAGTATGGGAACAGAAAGTGATCAGAGGAAGAGAAGTACACTATTTCAATAAGACAGTCAGGAAAGCCTGAGACCTTGGCCTTAAAGTCATGAGACCCAAATAAGGTGAGGAAGCCAGACTTGCATTTATCTGACAGCCAAAGAAAAAAGGCCTTGCAGAAAGAGGTCACTTGAAAAGTTTAAGGAACAGCAAGGAAGACAGCATGGCTGGAGACAGGCAAGCAAAGGGAGAGTGGTAGAGGATTTAGGGCTGGAGTGGAAGATCACTAGAGGGTACTGAACAGAGGACCAACATCATCACATTTTTAAAAGGACACTGGAGGCTAGGTAGAGAAACACTGCAGGGGGCAAAAGGCAGAAGCAAAGTGATCAGTTAATAGACTACTGCGCTACTCCAGGCAAGAGATAGTGGTGGCATGAACTAGAGCAGACTGATGTATATCTAATTATCTCTCAATAAGTAAGGTAAATGTAAGAAACTTGATTTTCACATTTTCAGAATGGAAAAAAAAAACTTTTCCCTAATTACCTGCTGAAGATATTGTCCTTGTTCACCCTTCTCCGCAAACTGTGGGAAAGCCATGTGTAAAAATTGTAGCAGAATAATAGGTGGAATACTAGACGAAGTTTTATCCATGGAATCAAACAAATCTCTAAGGGCTTAAAAACAAAGTAAACATTGCCTTAGTAAAACAGTAACATTTAACACATACCACTATAAATTAATTCTTAATTAAAACAAATAAAAATCTGCTTAACTACTTTTAAATAAATCTGTTCTTTTGCAATTGAACTCCTAACAAGAAAAAGAAAAATACTTGTTTTTAAATCTTAAAGAACTTACCAGAAGACATTATAATGGACTCACTAGCTATAAAAAAAAACCAAAACGTCTGAGCCTTGCTTCTCTCTTCCTTGCCAACCTCAGTCTTCCAAACAAAGCAAGGTGTACTAAAATTCAATACAGAGAACACATAATCTCTGTCTAAGAATCACACAGGCATAATGTTACTGTTCTGCCACTCAGACATTACACCACGCCATCAGATCACCTCTCTCGACTTACCTTCCTTTAAACCTATAGTTGGTTCCCATCTACTGAAACTGGATGTTGAAATCTGGCATTTTAAACACATTTACTGAACATCTAAGAACAAAAGTAATTTGCCTTTTTCAAAACTTTCCCCTACCTATCTCCTCTCACCAGCATGAACCTCAAAGTCATGGACTCAGCTATTCTCTCAGAGTTCAAAACACTTTTCCTCTGCTGACTTCCTAGCTATCATACGTTGCTCTTACTTTACATATAGCAAACTCTATCTTATCTCAACTTGTTTTGTTAATACCCAAGATGTGAAATGTCATCAATCATTATTACAAAGACTGAACCCAGCAAATACTACAGCATCTCAGTACAAAAATTGTACTGAGCACAAAGTTCAATAAAATGTTCCTTAATAACAATATTAAACACAATGTTTAAAAAATATTTTTGGAGAAAAAGCTGAAATTTGGGCATCACTACTAATCTAATTAGTTTTTAAAATAAGCTAAGTTTAATAATCCTTTAAAGTACACACTACCAAAAAGTAAGAAAAAGATGATTTTAGATTTAGAATTACCATCAACAGAACAACTCAAAAGCATTTAATTAGTTCCAAAGAAAAAGATCAAGAAACAATCTAGATTAAAAGGAACTAATGAGACATGGCAATAATTAAATGCAATGTGTGATCCTAAATTGACTCCTGAAGCAGGACAAAAACCATTTTAAAGTACAATATTAGGAAAGTTAGCATAATTTGAATAAAGTCTAAATTACAGAGTATTCAAATAGTGTTAAATTCCAAGATTTTGAGAATAACTGTCTTATGGTTATGATGCCCTTATTCTTAGGATATACATAGTGAAGTATTCAGGAATAAAAGACATGATGTCTGGCACCTTATTCTAAAATGGTTCAGAAAAAAATTACATGCACTTCAGAGGAAAGAGAAATAAAATGAAAATTATATGCAATGCAGAGAAACGAAAAATGAAATGTGGCCAAAAGTTAGTAATTGATAAATTCTTGAAACTGCTCTGTAAATTTAAATTTATATCAAAATATAAAGTTAAAAAGTCAAGAGGCAAAAATGTAAATAATACTTTCCATCCACCAATACCATAAGTGCCCTGTATGATGCTAGAAACTGCTGAAGGGTGGGCTTGTTGGCTCAGCCTGTAATCCCAGTGCTTTAGGAGGCCGAGGTAAGTGGATTGCCTGAGCCCTGGGGTTCGAGACCAGCCCAGGTAACTTGGCGAGACCTTGTCTCTATAGCAAAATTTAAAAACTAGCTGGGTGTGGTAGCGCACGCCTATAGTTCCGGCTACTTGGAAGGTTGAGGAGGAAGAATTGCCTGAGCAGGTCACCGCTGGGGTGGCCATGAGCATGCCACTGCACGCCAGCCTGGGCGACATAGTGAGACTCTAACCCCCCCCCAAAAAAAAGAAAAGAAACTGCTGAAATTCTGAGTACTCTTAGATACATAATCAAATAAACTAAGTATAAATAAACTAGATATATCAAATAAACTAGACCATTTGATCACATTTTCTCATTAAAAACTTCATTTCAACAAATAAATCTACTTCCAGAAAAAAGGGTAAAGTAAAATCTAACTCCAAATGATGCAAAGAAACTTACTGTCCTCTAGAATGGCTATAGTCAAAAACACTAAGTGTTGGCAAGGATATGGAGAAATCGGAATCCTCATATCCTGCTGGGGAGAATGCAAACTGATACAGCTAAATATAAAGTTACCATTATGACCTAGCAATTCCATTCTGAGATACATACCCAAGAGAAATGAAAGCATTTGTCCACACAAAGACTTGTATATAAATGTTAGCAATATTTGTAACAGCCAAAAACTGGAAACAATCCAATATCCATCAATGATGAAAGAATAAATGAAAGTGGCATGTACAAATGATGGAATCTTATTTAGTAATAAAAAAAATTGCTGATACACACCACAATGTGCATGTACCTTGAAAACATTTTGCTAAGTGAAAGAAGTCAGTCACAAAAGACCACATATTATTTAACACCATTTATAGAAAAGGCCCAGGATAGGCAAATCCAGCGACAGAACACAGATTAGTGGTTGTGTATGGCTAGGAGTGATGAGATGGAAAGGGATGACTCCTAACAGTCATGAAGTTGCTTTTTGAATGATGAAAATGTTCTAAAATTAATTGTAGTGACATTTTGCACAACTCTGAATAAACTAAAAACCAATGAATTAAACACTTTAAATGGGTAAATTGTATGGTATGTGTGTTACACCTCGATAAAGCTGTAAGAAAAAAAAAGGCATAGTTATAAAAACCCTATCACTGCACTGCAGCCTAGGTGACAGAGTGAGATCCCAACAAAAGAAAAAAAGACACAGGACAAATTTGTAGGAAAACACAAATTAACAAAATTAACTTTAGAAGAAAGACAAAATGTACATTTTAAATGCTCCCAAAAAGCTGGGCCCAGAAAATTTTATGAGCAAGTTCTTAATAAAACCTGTCTCTGGTTTTCCCCAAAGTCCAAAGATATATTATACTAATGGAACCTGAAGCCAAAACTATAATTTACAATTTAATCCAGAAAATTCAAAATGGACATACATCACTGATTTATAATTTGGATGACAGAATAAGTCCCAAGTTGCTCAATGTAAGTCTAACGTATACTCCAATCTTCATGAGGTGATCTTTTACAAAACACATTTTGTAAACTGAAAATACAATAAACTGATTGTGAGTGAAAAATAAAATTATACCCCCTACCAAAAAAATAATAAGTTTACCATACTGACCTGCAGTAATATACTGTGCTGAAGCCATTTCCCCGGAAGCTCTCAAGGCACCTGCATACCTAGGAACATTAAGGCAGGATTAAATAATAGGATTCAATTCATTTTAAAACTTAAATGGGAAGAAACCAGTTACAGAGACTTATGATACACTCAACTGCCAAGTCTCTCAGAGCTGTTCCCACCTTCCTATTTTCTTCTCTTCTAGTCTAGCTCCTTTACGCATTACATGGACAAAAAAGAAGTGCTAAAATGGGAATTTAGATGAAGCCTACTTTAAGTTCTTCCCCCTTTAACATAATAAAGCTAACTTAATGCCTATTTATTTTGACATCTACAGAAAGAGGACATCTTAACTTTTCTAGTAACTGTGACATATTCACAGCAATCAATAATACAGCTGATCAAAAAGTCAAACTCAAATTTCTGAAAACCAAAAGTTATATAGGCCACAGTCCTTACCCATGGTGTAATAAAATATATTTAAAACATACACTTCCATGTATGCTTCTAAATCCACAGGTTAAATAACTTGAATTAAACTCTTAGGTAGGCTGGCATGGTGGCTTACACCTATAATCCCAGTACTTTGGGAGGCCGAGGCAGGAGAACTGATTGAACCCAGGAGCTCGAGACGAGCCTTAGCAACACAGCAAGACTCAAAATATTAGCCAGGCCTGGTGGCACATGCCTGTAGTCTCAGCTTCTTAGGAGGCTGAGATGGGAAGATCACTTGAATCCAGGAGTCTGAGGCTTCAATGAGTTGTGATTGTGTCACTGCACTGCAGCCTCGGTGACAGAGTGAGACCCTGACTCAAATAATAAAATTTTTTAAAAGACAGGACAAATTTGTAGGAAAACATAAATTAAAAAATTAACTTTAGAAGAAAGAGAAAATGTACATTTTAAATACTCCCAAAAAGCTGGACCCAATTTTATGAACAAGTTCTTTTAAGAACATATCAGTCCTATAATATGAAAAAAATTGCAGAAAAAGATTATTTTACACAGAGCTAGCATAACTCTAACACTAAATCCTAACAAAGTACAAAAAAACCCACAGAAAACTACAGATCATCTTACTAATAACTAAAAAATCCTTTTAAGAAGTACCAGCAAATTAACTTCAGCACTATATACTGAAGGAATACAAATGTATCAGGAATATAAAGATGGCTTACCATTAGGCTAATTATTAACATAATGTATCATAAATAGATCCAGTGAGAAAAAAAATCTAAGGACTATGCCAACAAATAGCATTTGAAAATTTTAACATACATTTCTTATTTTGTTTAAAAATCCCCAGTAAACAAATGATGGAGGGATACTTTCTTAACATGCTTGATGCTATTTCCATCAAATCAAAGGTCAATATTTAACATTAAAACACAGCATTCTTATTAAAATAAAAAATGGGAGAGAATTCCACAATTATCTACTATTTAACATTGCAATCAAAGTTCTAACCAGTGAAATAAGACAAGAAAGAAAAACAGGAGGAACCACTTCAAACAGACAAAACTATCTTGAGTAATGGATATACGATTATATATTTAGAAAATCTAAATATTAACTGAAAGACTGCCCTATTTCTTCATAAATATCATGAACAAATCATTACCATAATCAACATAATCATAAATAAAATGTCTTCAGAGTTTTTAAAAAACTGCTACTAAAATTTTCACAGAATATAAGGACAGTTTCAAAATGTAGGGGAAGTGGATCTTGGAACCACAGAACATATGATATTTAGAATTAATGAGTCAGATTCTTTCCTATGAGCTAGCAGGGCCAATAATTAAATAATCAGGGGAAAACTCATCTAACATTCCAAAAATCAAAACACTTGGAAATAAAACACATGAAGAAAATCAATCTCACTGAAAATCAAATAGAACCTGAAACAATGGGGAAACATTCTATATTCTTGAATGAGAAGCCTAAATACTGTAAAAATATCAATTTACCCCAAACTTAAAGCCACTATGGTCAAAATCCCTAAGGCTGGCAATCCCACCATATAACCAGCTAGATGGAGAATGGCAGACTAAAGGACTGTAAAGTTCACAGAAGTTAAATAAGGATCCAGGAATACATTGAAACTAAATAAGAAGGATGGATTACTATATACCAGATAGTTAAAATGTATGATACCAACATATATGAAAACCAAATCTCAATAAATAAACCCAGTTAGAAGACCTAGGAAATCTTAAAAATATTTAAAAATAAGCCAGGCACTGTGGCTCACACCTGTAATCCCAGCACTTTAGGAAGTGGAGGCACAGGGATTGCCTGACCAGCCCGGGCAACTTGGCAAGATCTCATCTCTACAACAAATCAAAATATTAACCAGGTGTGGTGGTGCACACCTGTGATTCCAGTTGCTTGGAAGGCTGAGGTGGAAAGATCACCTGAACCCAGCAGGTCAAGGCTGTGGTGGCTATGAGCATGCCACTGCACTCCAGCCTAGGTGACAGTCAGACTCCTACTCAAAAAAATAAAATAACACTTAAGAATAATATATGTAATAAGAGTGCCATTTCAAATCAATGTATCAATTATATAATAAATGATACAGAGAAAAAAGAAAGCTAGACTGTAATCTCATATCTTTAAGAGAAATGCAGTTTACCAATAAGCTCACCAATAATCAAAGTTTAATCTTACCAGTAATCAGAGTTCTCATAAAATATTTAACAATGATGAATATGTACAGAATGTGTCATTCTTATTTTTCCACCTTTTGGGATAACAACTGGCAGTATCTCAAGAGCTAAAAGTATTCATTCTAACTTATTAACCCAGAAATGACCCAAGGAATCATGTACATAAAGATGTACTGCAGAATTGTTAATAACTAAGCATAAAAACAAAGGAGAGGAATACAAATTTATGACCATTAAAACTGATTCCAAAAAGAAAACAAAAACAAATACACTGCTATACATGTTAAAAAAAAAAAAAAAAAAAAGCCAAATAACACAAACTTTCACTCTAGGTAATTAATTACTTTCAACTTGGACTTGATCAAAAAATTTCAAATACAAAGAAGTCCACAAATTTGATACTCACTTCCTTTTCAATCACATTCTCAGCCCGTATATCAAGTTATAATGAAACTGCAACATGCACTTTACTTATACAAAGTGAATGATATATTCTCCACAAGCAAAAATAAAAATAAAAATAATACAAGCAGTACAAGCAATCCCACACACCATTCACTCCATGAAAATATCCGCTAGACAGATTAAAATATGGGATTTTCCTGCAGAGTGTCTCAGTTCTTACATGCCTCCCATAACATGAATCTCTCACTGCACTGTGTGAGATTATAATGTTTTTGTTTTTGTTTTTTGAGTTGGAGTCTCACTCCAATGCACAGGCTGGAGTGCAGTGGCACGCTCACAGCCACCCCAGCGTCAACCTGCTGGGCTCCAGAGATCCTTCTGCCTCAGCTTCCAAGTAGCCAGAACTACAGGAGCGTGCTATCCCGCCCAGCTAATTTTTGACTTACTGTAGAGATGAGGTCTCGCCAAGTTGCCCAGGCTGGTCTTGAACCCATGGGCTCAGGCAATCCACTCTCCTCGGCCTCCCAACGTGCTGGGATTACAGGCTGAGCCACCAAGCCCAGCCAAGATTATAGTGTTTAAAGAAAACTACTTATCCGGTGCCCAATGAAAGAAAAACAGCAACCTAATGAAAAACCTGGCTACACTGTCCTTATTGAGAACTAGAACTTGCCAGTCTCCAATACAACAAAATAGGGCTATGTGAAACTATCTTATGAGTAATTTATAGATTTTAAGGATGATTTTTATTATACATAATTTTCACCCTAGTTTCTAAATTTAGAACCTGACTCCAGAATTATGATGAGACTCTACTCTTGGGCAACATAAGCAAACAGATTTTACCTGTAATTCTTGGAACTCAGTGTCTCTTAAGCTAATCCAGTCGATTCCTCTTGAATGCACTTTCCTTCCACCCTTCATCATTATACATCCCACTCACCAAATAAACAAAAGTTCTGCTAAGTGTTTGTGAGGATGAGCTTCAGAATCTCCAACAATAACAGTTTTCATGGAATTTTACTCTGCCCATTCATTCCTATCTTATCAGTTAATGTCGTTTTTCCAAAGACACTCCCCCCCCATGTCATCTTATATCAATTACACTATTAAGTACAAGGGCCTCCGACTGTCTCAAGGAAATTTAGAATTCCAAAAACATTTCTTTTGGTTTCAAGAAAGCAGTCACACAGAATGAAATCTCCCTGCTGAAAAAACTCTTCCCAAAACATGAAAAGAGCACTCTCCTTGGAATAGAGGTTAATGGGCATCCCAGAAGAAAACAGGGAGAAAATCTTGGAAGTAAGATAAAGCTACTCCCAACCTGCTACCCCTAGAGTGCTACCCAGAAAGCTACTTATCTGGATAATTTGAAGAAAGGGAATAAGAAAAAGAATACTGTTGCATAAAATGAGAACACAACCTTCAAACAAATGAGGGAAGAGCAACCCTTACATCTAAAGAGAACACAGTTAAAGAACCAAAGAAGAGAAAAACCTTTAAACAAAAATAATTCAGGAACCTCAGAGAAATAAAAGCCAGATTTCTATTCAAAAACTGGGATAAGAACAGAGGGTCATGATAAATAGGCATGAAGCAAAGCAGAGGTACCAATCAGTGAAATGTAAGACAGAAATGAAGCATTCTCTCAAAACATAGCTCATTACAAATTTTTAAAATGTAAAACATGGAGAAAAGTTAGGATATGAAAAGAAGATCTAAAAATTCTAATATTTATAAGAAACAGCTAAACAGAGGAGAAGCAATATCTAAAGGAATAATGGTCAAAAATGTCCCAGAGTTTGCAAGAGTCCTCACACTAAAAGTGTCCAGTGAGCACTAAGTAAAATTAATTTAAAAATAAAGAAATAAATAACCAAGGCTGGGCACTTTGGGAGGTGAGGTGGGAGGATTGTTTGAGGCCAGAAGTTTGAGAACAGCCTGGGCAACACAGGGAGACATCACATCTCTACAAAAAAAAAAAACAAAAAAAAGTTTTAGCTGGGCATGATGGGATGTGCCTGAAGTCCTAGCTCCTCAGGAGGCTGAGGCAGAAGATCACCAGAGCCCAGGAAGTCGAGGCTGCAGAGAGCCATGATCAGGCCACTGCACTCCAGTTTGGGTGACAGAGTGAGACCCCCAACTCAAAAAAAAAGAAAAATAAAAAAGAAAGAAAGAAATACCACACTTAGATTCTTGGAAAACTTCAAGGAAAAAAAAGAGAGAGAAAATCCTAAAAGCTACTAATGAAAACAGTAAGAATCAAGACTGATCTCAAACCTCTTGCCAATGAGCATGGGCATATGAAAATATTGGAGAAATAACTACGAACCACTGAGGAAAAATAACTTTGACCTAGATTCTTGTATCAAGTAATATTTTCATCTAAGAATAAGTGAAAAGGTAAAATAAACAGTATTTTGAGACATATATATATGACACAGTAAGATTCTAGCAGATAGTGTTTGTAAGCAAGACTTTTTTTAAAGTATTTATGAATAAAATCATCATCATTTTATCTACCTAGAATGCTGAGAATAATCTGAAAGTCAGTACTCTGCTTAAAATAGTTCAATGGCTCCCCTTTGCCCTAAACACAAAGTCCATACTACTTAAAAATGATTCCATGAGGCTGGGTCTCGTGGCTCATCCCTATAATCCCAGCACTTTGGGAGGCCAAGGAGGATCGCTTGAGCCCAAGATCACTAGACTTTGTGTCTATTAAAAAAAAAAAAAAATCAAAAAATGGTGTCGGATGTAGTAGCACATACCTGTAGTCTCAGTTACTCAGGAGTCTGAAGTAGAAGAACTGTCTGAGCCCAGGAGGTTGAGGCTATGATGAGCGGTGATCGTGCCACTGCACTCCAGCCTGGACAACAGAGTGAGACCCCAATTCATTCACACACACAAAAAATGACTCCAAGGGCCAGGCATAGTGGCACACACCTGTAGATCCAGCTACTCAGGAGGCTGAGGTGGGAAGATCACCTTGAGCCCAGGAGTTTGAGGTTATAGTGAGCTAAGACTGCACCACTGCACTCCACACTAGGTAACAGAGCAAGACCACAAAACCCTGTCTTAAACAAAAATGACGCCAGGCGCAGTGTCTCACGCCTATAATCCAGCACTTTGGGAGGCCAAGGCGAGAGGATTGCCTGAGCCCAGGGTTCAAGACCAGCCTGGGCAACTTGGCGAGACCTCATCTCTACAATAAATCAAAAAATTAGCTGGGCGTGGTGGAGTGCATCTGTGGTTCCAGCTACTTGGAAGTCTGAGGCAGAAGGATCACTTAAGCCCAGCATGTTGAGGCTGTGGTGGCCTTAAGTGTGCCCCTGTACCCCAGCCTGGGTGGCAAAGTGAGACTTCTACTAAAAAAAATAAATAAAATAAACAAAAATGATTTCATGATCTCTGGCTAGCCTCTGCTAATCTCCTATCTATCACCCATCCTTCCCCATGCAGTCTTACTGAATCTGTTAAAGTCTCCAGACTTTTGCTTAAATACTTTTTCTCCAGTCCTCTCTCACATTCCCTACTTCTGACCCAAGAGGGTTAACACCTACCCTGTTTAAACACCAGTTTATTTCAAGAAACCTTCAGAGTTACTCTTTCAGGTTTTTATACAATTTTCTTCTTTCCTCTCTAATGCTCAGTTATATCAAAACATTTCACAAGCCACAAAGAAAAAAAATTCATAAAGCTGTCTAAAATCCACATTGTAGTTCAGAAATCTATCATACATTAAGAACTGGCAATTTATGTATCGAAATAGTTGCTATAAATTTAGTCAGAATTAAGTTACTTTTTTTTTTTTGAGTTGGAGTCTCACTCCGCCGCCCAGACTGTAGTGCAGTGGCTGCTCCCGGCCACTGCAGCCTCAACCTGCTGGGCTCCGGCAATCCTTCCACCTTAGCCTTCCAAGTAGCTGGAACTACAGGTGCGCGCCACCACACCTGGCTAATTTTTGATTTATTGTAGAGATAAGGTCTCGCCAAGTTGCCCAGGCGGGTCTCGAACCCACGGGCTCAGGCAATCCACTCACCTCAGCCTCCCAAGGCGCGGGATTACAGGCTGAGCCACCAAGCCTGGCTAAGTTACGTATTTTTAAAGTTACGTTTATATTCACTGAGGAGAGGGGACCCTCATTTATAGTCATTTCATGGGTTCTCAAAATAAGTGTCACTGTTTTCTCTTTTTCTCTTGTATAGTGGTACAAAAAGTTTTCTTTCTTTTTCAAACCACTACCCACGAGTATAGGGATAGACATACATGTATACAAATGGAATAGAATTGAGGGTCCAGAAATGGCCAACTGATTTTCAAAAAAGGTGCTAAGATAATTCAATGAGGAAATAACAGTCTTCAATAAATGGTGCTGGAAAAACTGGATATCCACACGCAAAGAATGGGGAGGACACCTACCTGTCACCTTCCACAAAAATTAATCACAGAACTCATGTAAGAGCTAAAACTGTGTAACTCTTAAAAACATAAGAGTGGGGCAAACCCCTTCAGGTCCCCTCTCATTGTGGGAGCGTCTCTGCCCTCTCAGTAAATCCTACTTTCTCACTTTCTGGCTGTCCGTGTCCCTCATTCTTCCTGGGCATGAGATAAGAACCTCGAACCTGAAGAACTGCAGAAGATCATCGGAGCAGAAGAGTCATGCACCCCAGAGGCTGGCTTGTCTGTCAATGGAAGCGGCTGAGCAAGGAGAGCTGCCAGAAGAAGGCAAGACTCCAAAGCTGAGACACCCAGGGGACTAAGGCTTGTCAGCCCAACGAACCAGCAACACTCTCAGGGCTTGGCTTGCCAGCCCATTAGACCCAACACTCCAAGGGCTAGGCTCGCCAGCCCACCAAATCTCAACACTCTCAGGGCTTGGCTTGCCAGCACACTAGAGCTGACACTTCTAGGACTAGGCTTACCAGCCCCTCAACGACCCTCTCTGGGGCTTGGCTGGCCAACCCATTGAGGTGATACTCAAAGGCTGACCAGAAAAATCCGCATCAGTTTTGACGCCCACACGTGGGGCTCGACAGAAGGTAAAGGTTACTGAAGTAGACTTGTGGGTCCATCACACTAAAGTGAAAGCCTGGAGTCTAGAAGAAGTTGTCTCAGCTGACCCAGAAGAACATATAGAATCAAACTAAAGTTCATAAAAGATAAGTGCCACTTATTAACAGCCTATGAATTTCCTCCTTATAGTTATACCTATACTTGCAGTCTTTGTTTTCATCTTGATTTGTACCATTAGATGTCACTGTCAAGAACCCCTTAATCCTGGAGCATCCATGGGATTGTTTTCTTCCCTAGAAGTCTCTCTCACAGGAACAAGCAAAATGCCTACTCTATCTTGCTTCCTGTTTTTAGTATCATTAGTCCCAGCTTCTTATAAGCACCCTCTCTCACCCTCCATTACTTATGTGCCTCAACAGGGTAATTATTCAAACACTGGATATGCTCATGGTGGAATGTGGAGGAACACATGCATATTAAATGAAACTTGTTGGTTTCATATTAACACTTCCTCCCAAGTAAAAGAGACTTTACAGCTTATAAAACAAAAATAACATCGTTGACTCTTTACAAGAACAGGCAGTTTCAAGACCCAGATGGTTACAAGGCAGATGGAACCTTGTATGCAAGCTCCTTGTATGCAAGCTTCTTTCTACCAAGGACGCTTTAGATCAAGACCCTTTAGATCGCAGTCCCCATACAATGCCCATAATCAGCAGGAAGTAGCCAGACCAGTCATCCTCTTTACTACCTAAAGGTAGTTAGGATTACTACTACAAAGGGGGGAATGAGGAGATAGCTAGAAAAAGGCTAGGCAGACAGGAGGGTCTTCTGGTAACAATGTAACAAATTCCTGGCAGACCTCTCAGGCTCAGCATTGGTAAACAAGCTCCCTGCAAGCCTCTCAAGCTAGAGCTCAGCTTAAGTACTAACTGCTGGAATCAAAAAGCAACCAATCAGCTCACAATTAGGCCCCTACCTCCTGCCGACTGGTCCTTAATACTGACTAATCAGAACAGCTACAGCTAGGGTTAGTCAACTGGCTTGGACTTAGGGCTATATAAGCAACAGGTTTTCAGCCCCCGACGACAACCCCTTCAGGTCCCCTTCCACCGTGGGAGCGTCTCTCAATAAACCCTGCTTTCTCACTTAAAAAAAAAAAAGGAGTAAGTCTTTGTGACTCAGAATTAAACAAATGACAAAGGAAAAAATTAAGATTAAACTAAATCAAAATTTAAGACTTTTGTATTACAAACATACCATCAAGAAAGTAAAATGAGTTTACAGTGGAGAAGACTAACAAATTATATATCTGATAAGGGATCTGTATCCAGAACGTATAAAAAACACTTACCACTGAACTTTTTAAAAGACAACTCAATTAAAACACTGGCAAAGAATTAAGCAGATATTATTCCAAAGAAGACACACAGATGGCTAATAAGCATATGAAAAGATGCTAAACATCATTAGTCATTAGGAAAATGTAAATGAGAACTACTTCACATCCCTAGATGGCTTAATCAAAGACAGATAATAAGTACTTGGAACCCTCTTACATTGCTGGTAAGAATATAAACTAGTGCAGTCACTTTGAACAATAGTTCGTCAGTTCTAGAAAATATTAACCATATAGTTACCATACAACTGAGCAATTCACTCCTAGGTACACAACTAAGAAAAATGAAAGCAATCTGTCCACACAAAAACATGAATGTTCATAGCAACATTACTCACAACGGCCAAAAAGTGGAAACAATTCAAACTTCCATCAACAGAATAGATGGATAAAACAAAATGTGCTATATCCATACAATGAAATATTATTATTCAGCAAAAAAGGAATGACAGTGATACATGCTACAACATAAACCTTGAAAATATTATGCTAACCAGAAAGCCAGTCACAAAAAGATCACATACTATATAATTCCATTTATATGAAATGCCAACAATGGGTAAATCTACTAACACAGAAAACAGATTAATGGTTGGCAAGGGGTGAAGGTAGGTATAAAAGTGTGGAAAGAGTGATTACCAGTGGGTATGTTTCTTTTGGAAGGAGGAAAAAAAATGTTCTAAAATTAGATTGTGGTGATTGCTGCACAATCTCGTGAATATTATAAAAGCCATTAAATACTTTAAAAGGGTGAATTATATAATACATGACTTATATTTCAATAAAGATACCTAAAAAAAACCTACTCACCCAAATGTGAACCTCCCTTACCCAAAGAAACCTCAAACATTGCTCTTCAGTCTTACCTTTTCAGGGCATCTTTGAGTTCAGGCACAGAACGAATACACTGAACTGTAGCATTCATGTAACAAGTGTTACCAAGGTTTGTCAATCCACATGGTAATTCCATCTGGTAAAAAAGGATAAAATCCATTTAAAAAAATAACATGTCATACGTAGGTCACTGAGATTCTCACTCCGAATCAAGTACCATTTACTAGCTCCTACCATTTATATTCCACCTTCACCCGAAAGTAATGTTGTATTGCCCCCAACAAAAATTTTCACTTGACTGGGCAGAGTGGCTCAAGCTTGTAATCCCAACATTTGGGAGGCCGAGTCGAGAGGATTGCCTGAGCCCGCAGGTTCAAGACCAGCCTGGGCAACATGGGGAGACCTCGTCTCTAAAATAAATCAAAAAAATTAGCTGGGCATGATAGCGTGTGGCTACAGTTTCGGCTACTTGGAAGGCTGAGGCAGAAGGATTGCCGGAGCCCAGTAGGTTAACACTGTGGTAGCTGTGAGCATGCCACTGCACTCTAGCCTGGGAAACGGAGTAAGACGTCAACTAAAAAAAAAAATTCACTTGTATCATGCTGGCAATCATACTAAGTATTAGTTTCCTTCCTAAATATAAAAGAACAATCATATCAGTCCTGCATCCTTTGCAGGCTTATCATGGAAATAGGGTAGCAAAATATGCATTGAAACACAAAAAAAAATCCAAAAAAACAAGAAAATGAATGGCACTATATAAATGCTGGGTGTTAAAAAATAACATTTGACACACGTTCACTAGTTTCTACATCTAAATTCAGAATAAAATGTATTTTTAACATGGAAGATGTTAAGAATTTATCCCAGCATTTAAACTACTCCTTGATCCTGTTTTCTCATAAAATAGTGATATGTACTGGACACATATTACAGATATTAATTGATTTTATATTTATAGACATGTATGTGTGTGTACATGTTACAACAACAGTCACCTGTAAATTAAGGCTAATTGTAGTCCTTAATACCTCAGAGTTTTGAGGCTTAAAAGTACAGGCCCTGAATTGCAAACTTTGTGTTTAATGTCAAATACATGTAAGTTGAGCCTAAGTGAATTCACTTGAAAAGCAATAACAACTAAGTGTATGACACCAAAAAAAAAAAAAACATTTAACTTTCTAAATTACCTGACTACAGGACTCCCTTATGCTAATTCCAAAAGTAATACAACTCTTACTGCTAAAATCATATATCTTGATATTAATGATTAAATCTTCAAAACATTTAGGTGCTACTTTCTAAACGGCATCTTAATAACTGTCCTTCAAAACGTGTGATCAAACATATAAAATCTGGTATGTCTTACAGCAGATGCTAACTGTTCTTCTGTCATGTCTTCTACGAAGATGGTTTTAGCTGAGGGTTCTTCAGGAAGAGCATCTGCTGACCCTATCATTAGTAGAGTCATCCCCTGTTTTTCAAAAAAAAGTAATTTCATGAAAATCCTTAAAAACTGATAGTGCTTATATCCAATGAAAGAAGCCAGACACAAAATCAACACATATTATATAATTTTATTTGCCAGAAAAGGTAGCTCTACAAAAAGAGATTAGTGGTTGCCTCAGGCTAGAGGTAGGAAACGGAGTGACTTTAAATGGGCACAAGTTTCTTTCTGTGGTGATGGAAAAAAATTCTACAATTATACTGTGGTGACGGTTGCACGCTCTGCAAATATACGGCTAAATATCACTGAATTGTTAAAAAAAAAAAATTAAAAGAACCAGGGTGGCTATTTGGGGCCAGGGGTCACCTGCTTATCTGCAAAAGTGTACAAAAAACTTTTTAGGGTGATGGATGATTGTGATGCTAGTGGTTAAATGACTACATAAAATACCCAAATTCTATCAAACTGTACACCAAAAACAGGTGAATTTTATTCTGCATAAATCATATTTGAATAAAGCTGAGGGAAAAAAATAAATACTGCTATTAAAAAAACTGATAATGTTTACAATATTGAAGAGAGGGAAATCCATCAAATGATCATTAACATTTAGTGGAATCATTTCTCCCCATAACAAATTAACGACTAATAGGTTTTTTTCTATGAATGCCTACTATTTAACTGTAACAACTGTTTACAATTGAATACAAATGTTTTATTTTTATTTTTTCTTTTGAGTCAGGGGTCTCACTCCATCCTCCATGCTAGAGTGTGGTGATGTGATCACAGATCACCACAGCCTTGACCTCCTGGGCTCAGGAAATTCTTCCACCTCAGCCTTCGGAAGAGCTGGGACTATGGGCATATACCACCACATCCAGCTAATTTTTAATTTATTTTGTAGAGATAACGTCTCGCTATGTTGCCCGGGCTGGTCTCGAATTCTCAAGCAATCCTCCAATCTCAGCCTCCCAAAGTGCTGAAATTACAGATGTGAGTCACCGCAACCAGCCTGAACACAAATATTTTTAGAGCACTGTGTTATTAAAAAAAAAAAAAAAAATCAAACCAAACAGAATAAGCCAGTTCAAAAGATCCAATTTCAGAATTCTATATATTAACTTAAGACTTATATTCAATACATGTGTAAACACAATAGAAGAACAAGGAAGACACTGTCATCTTAAATCTCATAATCTTAAAATATAAATAACACCTTACTCTCTTACTTAATACCTTAATTGAGCATGAACAATTGAGAAAAAAAAAAAAAAAAGGGTAGAGCCAAGGAAAAAAAAAACCAGAAGAAAAAATGACAGTCAGAGGCTAGGCACAATGACTCATGTTCAAGGAGTTCATGTTCAGGATTTCAAGGATGCAGTGAGCTATGATCACACCACTGCACTCCTGCATGGGCAACAGAGCAAGAATCCATCTCTAAAGACGAAAAAGGACAAGAATATCCTTTTATAATATCTCAATCCTTTATAATATCTCAACAGAGTGAGACTCCAAGTCCAAAAACAAAGAATGTATTATGGCAATCAATACTGAAATCCAATAACCTTTATTCTATCACCTTTTATTTTTTCATAGACATTTTATAAGACAACAGCAAAGCACTACTGAGCCATCATTAAGGAATCTTTCTCCAAAGACAACTGTCTTCACCAAACATTAAGAACATACTAACAATAACCAATTAGAAAACATAATAGAAAAAAAGAAATAGCAGCACATATCTAAAAGTGAATACAGTAAGAAAAATGTAATACTTTAGAAAATAAAGTTTTTCTTAGGAATTTTTTTAAAAACACCTATTAAAATGAAGGGCATGACAAGTTTCTAAACTGGAAAATTACTGTAAATGTGATTACAGTTATTATATAAATTTTTTTTTGACTGGTTCCATAAATCTTAAGTCTGTAAAACATAATCAAAATTAAAAAGAACAAATTAGAAAAAAAATTACACCATTATTTGCTAAATCACTCAAAAAGTCAGTAAGAAACGGGAAACACTACAAAAATAGGCAAAAGAGATAAACAAAAAGCAAACAAAAAAGATTTAAAATTAATTAATTTTGTAAATGTCTACCTTAAAAAGTTAGAAAAAATAAAAATTGAAACCAAAGTAGAAAGAAACAAATAAAGAGGAAAAATTAACAAAGTAATGAACAAGTAAAACCAATTCTTTGGGAGAAAAACAAAACAAAAAAAATTAATGAAACTGATATATCCTTGCCTAGATGAAGAAAATGAGAGAGAAATCACAATTTGCCCATATCAGGGAAAAAAATTAAATGAACACCACAGATTCTAGTATTAAAGGATAATAAGAATGTATTGCCAGACTCAGTGGCTCACACCTGTAATCCCAGCACTTTGAGAGGCAGAGGTGAGAGGATTGCCTGAGTCCAGGGGTTCAAGACCAGCCTGGGTAACTTGGTGAGACCTCATCGCTACAATAAATAAAAAAATTAGCCAGGCGTGGTGTCGCACACCTGCTTGGAAGATTGAGGTGGAAGGATCACCTAAGACCAGCAGGTTGAGGTTGCAGTGGTTGTGAGTATGCCACTGCACTCAAGCCTGGGCAACAGAGTGAGACTCCAAGTCCAAAAACAAAGAATGTATTATGACAATCAATACAACTTAAATTAAATGAACCAATTCCTTAAAAGATATAAATTACCCAAATTGACACAATAGAAAAATATATCATCTGAGTAGTCTTATATTTACTAAAGACACGAAACTTTTAAAGACATCTCACAAAGAAAACTCCAAGCCCAGATGGCTTCACTAGAGTATTCTAGGCAAGATTTAAAGAAAAAAATATATAAACTATTTTTAAAAAGACGGGATAAATCCTAACTCATTTTATAAGGCCAAAATTACACTGACAGCAAAACTAGACAAAAGATTTTTTATTACAAGAAAAAAGAAGCAAGAAAGCTACAAATCAAATCAATTATCTCTTATGGGCCAGGCTAGTGGCTCACACCTGTAATCCCAGCACTTTGGGAGGCAGATGTGAGAGGACTGCCTGGGCAACTTGGCAAGACCTCATCTCTACAATAAATTTAAAAAAAATTAGCCAGGTGGTGTGGCGCACACCTGTAGTTTCAGTTACTGGGAAGTCTGAGGTGAAAGGATCGCCTGAACCCAGTGGATCAAGGTTGAGGAAGCAGTGAGCATGCCACTGCTCTACAGCCTGGGTAACAGAATGAGACTCCAACTAAAAAAAAATCTCTTTCACGAAAAGGGAGAAAAATTCTTAAAATACTAGCAAACAGAATATAGCAATATATGAAAAGGATAGTACATAATAGCCAAGTGGGGTCTATCCCAAGAATATAAGGTTCATTTAATAGTCAAAACAGTAGTAAGCTTACCATATTAATAGATTAAAAGAGAAAAAAATGATATTTCAAAAGATACAGAAAAAGCATTTGACAAAATTCCACTCCCATCCATGATAAAATCTCTCAACAAATTAAAGACAGAACTTCTTCAACCTGATGATGAACATATATAAAATACCTCCCCCCATGACTGGAAGGCTTTCCCCTAAGATCAGGAAAAAGGCAAAATTGTTCAAAGCAACCCTTTCTACTCGGGATTGTATTGAAAGTCCCAACCAATTCACTAAAGTAAGAAATAAAAGAAATAAAACACAGAAATAGAAAAGAAATAAAACTGTGCTTATTTTCAGATGACATATAAACCTGCAACATCGGCCGGGCTCAGTGGCTCAGCCTGTAATACCGCGCCTTTTGGAGGTTGAGGTGAGTGGATTACCTGAGCCCGCAGGTTTGAGACCCGCCTGGGCAATGAGACCTCACCTCTACAATAAATCAAAAAATCAGCCGGGCGTGGTAGCAGATGCCTGTAATTCCAGCTACTCGGAAGGCTGAGGCGGAAGGATCGCCGGAGCCCAGCAGGTCAAGGCTGTGGCTGGGAGCGGCCACTGCACTCCAGTCTGGGTGACAGAGACTCCAACTCAAAAAAAAAAAAACAAACAACCAACTTACAACATCCTAAGAAATTAATACATGAAATCAGCAGTCACAGAATACAAAGTCAATATGCTAAAATCAATTATATTTCTATATACTAGCAAAAACTGAAAAATGACAATTGAAAATTAACATTTATAACATCACAAAATATGAAATACTCAATAATACATTTAACAAAATATGTGTAAGATATACCCTACATTCAACTTTGTTGTGACAAATTTTAAGATCAAAATAAAGAAGTATATCATGTTTGTGGATTAGAAGACTCAATATTAAAACGCCCCAGGCTGACACATAGATTCAGTCAATTCCAATCAAAATTACGAAAGAGTCTTTTGTAGAAAATGACAAGCTGAATTTAAAATGTGCAACAGACACACAAAGATCCTTGAATAGCTAATAGTTTGGAAAAAAAACAACAATTAGAGCACTTATGCTACCTGATTTCAAGGCTTGAGGAATCAAGACAGTAGGGAGTGAGTAATGGTGCAAAGGTACATATGCAAATCAACAGAAGAGAACAAAATGCAGGAATAAGCCCGCTTGTATATGACCAAGTGATTTTCAACAAAGGCACTGAGGAAAGACAGGAAAGAATATTCATGTGGAAAACAAAAATAAACCTCAACCATTACCTTACAACAAATACAAGAACTTCTTCAAAACAGAAAATATATCTAAGCCGGGCTCAGTGGCTCAGCCTGTAATCCCGCGCCTTAGGAGGCTGAGGTGAGTGGATTGCCTGAGCCCGCAGGTTCGAGACCCGCCTGGGCAACTTGGTGAGACCTCATCTCTACAATGAATCAAAAAAATTAGCCGAGTGTGGTAGCGCGCGCCTGTAGTTCCTGCTACTTGGAAGGCTGAGGTGGAAGGATCGCCGGAGCCCAGCAGGTCGAGGCTGTGGTGGCCGGGAGCGGCCACTGCACTCCAGTCTGGGCGACAGAGTGAGACTCCAACTCAAAAAAAAAAAAAAGAAAATATATCTAAATGTAAAAGCTAAAATTTATTTTTAAGATGTTAAAATATTGTTACGATGTCCATGCTACCAAAGGCAATCCACAGATTCACACAACACCCATTAAGCTACCAGCATCATTCTTCTCAGACCTGGAAATGACAATACAGAAATTCTATGGAAATATAAATGACCATGAATAGCTAAAACAATCCTTAGCAAAAGAAACAAAGCAGGAGGTATCACACTTCCAGACTTCAAACTTTACTATAAGGCTACAGTAATCAAACAGCCTGGTATTGGTACAAGAACAGGTATATAGACCAATGGAACAGGTTAGAGATTCCAGAAGCAAAGCCTCAATTCCTCAACCAACGCATCTTTGACAAAGCCTCCAACAACAACCACTGGGGAGAGGAGAACCTATTCAGTAAATGGTGCTGGGAGAACTGGCTGACCACAGGCAGAAGACTGAAACAGGACCCCTACCTATCACCATACACAAAAATTAACTCTAAATAGATCAAAGACCTGAATGTAAAACCTCAAACTATAAGAATCTTAGAAAGCCCAGGAGACACCCTTATGCAAATTGGAACTGGGAACCAATTCCTATTCAGAACCCTAAAGGTCAATACCTTAAGAAATAAAATAGACAAGTGGGACCTTATCAAATTAACAAGCTTCTACAAAGCAAAAGAATGCATCAAGAGAGCAGGGAGACAGCCCACAGAATGGGAAAATATATTTGCCAACTGTTTATCCAACAAAGGCCTAACATCTAGGATCTACAAGGAACTCAAACGTGCCAAAAGGAAAAAAACAAGTAGCCCCTTTAAAAAGTGGGCAAAAGACATGAAAAGACACTTCTCAAAAGAAGATATACAGGCAGCCAACAGACACATGAAAAAGTGCTCAGTCTCACTCATCATCAGAGAAATGCAAATCAAAACTACATTGAGATACCACCTAACCCCTGTAGGAAGGGCCATCATTAATAAAACAAACAACAACAGATGCTGGTGAGGATGCAGAGAAAAAGGAACACTTTTACACTGCTGGTGGGAATGCAAACTAGTACAACCTCTTTGGAAGACAGTTTGGTGATTTCTGAAAGAACTAGAAATTGACCTTCCATATGACCCAGCAATTGCCCTATTGGGAATATGCCCAGAGGAACTCAAATCATTCTACCAAAAAGATACCTGCACAAGTATGTTTGATGCAGCTCTATTCACAATAGCAAAAACATGGAACCAACCACGTTGCCCATCAAAGCTGGAATGGATAAAAAAAATGTGGTACATATACATGATAGAATATTATGCAGCCATAAAGAGGACAAATATATGGTCTTTGCAACAACTTGGATGAATTTGGAGTTGATCATACTCAGTGATTTATCACAGAAACAAAGAACAGAGTTCCGTATGTTCTCACTCATAAGTGGACCTTGAGTGCTATAAGAAAGCAATAGGCAGTAGTGGGAAACTGTCGGGGGGGGGATTGGCAGTTGAGGGAAACTGTTAGGGAACAGAGAGGCACACCTCATCAATAAGGGTATCTGCACGATCAGTGTTTGTATAATTAAACCTGAAATGTACTACACATCTTTATAATAAAAATTAAAAAAAAAAAAAAACAAAGAACTGAGTATCACATGTTCTCACTCATAAGCAGACCCTGAACATTTACTATAATAATATAAGAAAGGGATTGGTAGTAGCAGGACACTGCCAGGGGAGGAAGGGAAGGCACATAAAAAAAAAATGTACAACAGACACACAAAGATCCTTGAATAGCTAATACAGTTTGAAAAAGAACAACAATTAGAGCACTTATGCTACCTGATTTCAAGGTTTAAGGAATCAAGACAGTAGGGAGTAATGGTGCAAAGGTACATATGCAAATCAACAGAAGAGAACAAAATCCAGGAATAAGCCCGCTTGTATATGACCAAGTGATTTTCAACAAAGGCACTGAGGAAAGACAGGAAAGGACAGTCTTTCAATGAATTGAATATTCACGTGGAAAAAAAAAAACCTCAACCATTACCTTACAACAAACATGAGAACATCTTCAAAACAGACAACATATCTAAATACAAAAACTAAAATTTCTCTCTCATAAAAGCGGTGTATGTAAAGATTTCTTAGAACATAATTAGTGCCGTTAAAAAAAACTAATAAATTAGCCTTCAACACAACTAACTTCTTGCTCAATGAAACATATTATGTAAGCTAAAATATACAGGCATACCTTGAAGACAGTGTAGGTGTGGTTCCAGACCACCACAAGAAAGCAAGCATTACAATAATGCAAGTCACACCAAATTTTATCCCAGTGCATACATAAAAAGCTGTTTGCTCTATTAAGTGTATACCAGAATTATGTCTGAAAGAGCACTTTCACTAAAATCTACTTTCTTGCTTAAAAATGTGAACAATCATCTGAGACTTCTTCAGTGAGTCCTCACCTTGCAGGTGAAAGGTCGTCTAATGTTAATGGCTGCTGACTGATCAGGGAAGTGGTTCCTGAGGCTGGGCAATTTCTTAAAATAACATAACAATGAAGTCTGCCATATAGATTGACTCTTTCACAGAATATTTCTTTGTACCAAGCAATGCTGTTTGATAGCATATTACTCACAATAAAATTTCTTTCAAAATTGAAGTCCATCCTCTCAAACCCTGGCACTGTTTTATCAACTAAATTTATGGGATTTAGTTTCTAAATCCTGTGTTATCATTTCAACAATGTGCAAAGCATCTTCACCAGGAATAGACTCTATCTCAAGAAACTACTTTCTGGACTGGGTGCAGTGGCTCATGCCTATAATCCCAGTACTTTGGGAGGCCGAGGTGAGAGGACTGCCTGAGCCCACAGGTTCGAGACCAGACTGGGCAACTTGACAAGACCTCATCTCTACAATAAATTAAAAAATTAGCCAGGCGTGGTGGCACATGCCTGTAGTTCCAGCTACTTGGAAAGCTGAGGTGGAAGGATCGCCTGAGCCCAGCAGGTCAAGGCTGCAGTGGCCGTGAGCATGCTACTGCACTCCAGCCTGGGCAACAGAGTGAGACTCTAACAAAACAAACAAACAAAAAACCACTTTCTTTGCCCCTCCATTAGAGGCAACTCATTTGTTCAAGTTTGATCATGAGATTGCAATTCAGTCACATCTGCTGGCTTCACTTGTAATTCTAATTCTCTTGTTATTTCTACCACATCTGCAGTAACTTCTTCCACTGAAGCCCTGAATCCCTCAAAGTCATTCCTGAAGGTTGGAATCAAGCTATTCCAAATTCCTGTTAATGTTGCCCTCCAATATATTCTGATGCCCTCCAATGGCATCCAGAATGGTGAATCCTTTCCAGAATGTTTTCAGTTTACTCAGATTCATCAAGGAATCACCACCTATGGCAGCTATAACCTTACAAAATGTATCTCTTAAATAAACAATTAGACTTGAAAGTCAAAATTACTGCTTGACCCATGAGCTACAAAATAAATGGATTTATTAGCCAGGTATGAAAACATTAATCACCTTGTACCACTCCATCACCCTTCTTGGATAACCAGGTACATTGTCAATGAGCAGTAGTATTCTGGAAGAAATCTTTTTGTCTGAGCAATAGGTCTCAACACGGGGCTTAAAATGTTCAGTAAACTATGCTGTAAACAGATTTGATGTCATCCAGGCTTTGCTGCTTCACTTATAAAGCACAGGCAGAGTACATTTAGCATAATTCCTAAGGGCCTTAGAAATTTTGGTATGGTAAATAAGCACTGGTTTCAGCTTAAAGTCATCAACTGCATTTCACCCTAACAAGAGTTAGTCTGTCCTTTGAAACACTGACTCCGCTCTAGCTAGAAAACTCCTAGATGGCACTTGCTGTTTTATCTTTCACTTTTATGCTATGGAGATGGCTTCTTTACTAAAATCTCATAAGCTAACCTCTGCTAGCTTCAAACTTTTTTCCCACAGCTTCCTTGCCTCTCAGCCTTCACAGAATTGAAGAGTTAAGGCCTTGCTCTGGATTAGGCTTTGGCTAAAGGGAATGTTGTTTCTGGTTTGATCTTCTATCCAGATCACTCAAACTGTCTCCATATCGGCAATATGCCTGTTTCAATGTCTTATCATTCGTCTGTTCACTGGAGTAGCACTTTTAATTTCCTTCAAGAGCTTTTCTTTTGCATTCAAACCTTGGCTGTTTGGTTAAAAAAGCTTAGCTTCTGGCCTATCTCAGCTTTCAACATGCCTTCCTCACTAAGCTTAATCATTTATAGGTCAGGCGCATGCCTATAATCCCAGCACTTTGTGAGACCGAGGCATGAGGACTGCTTGAGCCTAGGAGTTTGAGAACAGCTTGGGCAACATAGACCCTGCCTCAATTAAAATACATACTTTTTAAAAAAATCACATCTAGTTTTTGATTAAAAATGAGATGTACAATTCTTGCTTTCTCTTGAACACAAGAGGCCATTGTAGGGTTATTAAGTGGCCTAATTCCTACATTGTTGTGTCTCAGGAAACAGGGAGGCCCAAACAGAGGGAGACAGATGGGGAAATGGCTGGCTGGTGAGGGAGTCAGAACGCACACATTTATTGATAAAGTTCACTGTCTTATATGAGATGATCTGTGACACTCCAAAACAATTACATAAAAATTATTTTTTAAAAAGTTTGAAGTAGTGCAAGAAAAACCAAAATATTACACAGAGATAAAAAGTGAGCGCATGCTGTTGGAAAAACAGCACCAATAGATTTGCTCATTGTAGGGTTACCCCAAACATGTGTAAATTTGTAAAAATTACAATTATCTACGAAGCATAATAAAGCTAAGTGCAATAAAACAGGGTATGCCTGTATAGGAAATTGTGGGGTCAAACATAACTTTTTTTTTTTTGAGTTGCAGTCTCACTCTGTCGCCCAGACTGGAGTACAGTGACAGCCTCGACCTGCTGGGCTCCGGCAATCCTTCCGCCTCAGCCTTCCAAGTAGCCGGAATTACAGGCATGCACTACCACGCCTGGCTGATCTTTTGATTTATTGTAGAGATGAGGTCTCGCTGCCCAGGTGGGTCTCGAACCCGCGGGCTCAGGCAATCCACTCACCTCAGCCTCCCAAAGTCGCGGGATTACAGGCTGAGCCACCGAGCCCGGCTCCAAACATAACTTTTAAGAGTGTAAAGGTGTAACAAGACCAAGATATCTAAGACTGCAAATCCCAGAAACACAAGGTTTAATGGTAAAAAAATAAAAAAGCAACGACACTAGCCACATTACCAAAGTAAAAAATTAAAAGTCACATAATCATTTTAACAAGAGGCAGAAAAAGCACTTGAAAAACTTTAACAGCCTTTCAGAATTTTAAGTCTTAGTGAACTAGGAAAAGACAAGATGTCCACTTTCATTATTCTCTATTCAACACTGTATTAGAAGTCCTATCAAGAAATTAGACAAGAAAAAGAAATTAGAAGTCATTTGTTTATCGACTATACTTCAATAAAGCTTTAAAAAAAAATCAAAAGTCATAAATATTGGAAAAGGGAAAGTAAAATTGTCATTATTTGCAGATATTATGCTTACATATACAGAAAACCCAATGGAATCTACCAAAAATACCACTGGAACTAATAAGTGAGTCAACTGCAAAGACACAGAATAAAAATAAAATTTAAAAATTAATTGTATTTTTACATTCTAGCCATGAACACTGGAAAACAATTTCTTAAAAAAAACATTTCTTTGCTGTTAAAAATGGTAAGTTCTAAGAATCTAACAAAAACCATGCAACATCTCTATACTGAAAAACTAAAACTCTGCTAAGAGAAAATAATGATCTAAATAAATGAGAAAGTATACCCCATATTCAAGGATTTTAACACTCAACATTGTAAAGATGTTCATTCTCCCCAAACTGAGCTACAGATTCATGTAATCACAACAAAATCCCAAGTAGATTTGTAGAAATGACAGTCTTAGGCTAAAATTATAGTTAATGCAAACAAGCTAAAATATTCTTGAAAATGGAGAAAAGGCTGGAGAACTTATACCATCTTATTTCAAGACTTACTATAGAGTTTTAGTGATCAAGACCATGTGGTACGAGTATAACTTTAATCAACTAGATCAATGAAACAAGAGCCCAAAAAAGTAGACCTAAAATTGATTTCTAAGAAAGACTCCAACACAAATCAATGGAAAAAGTAAAGTATTTTCAATAGATAGTGCTGAAATAACTGGATATACATACGAAAAAGTCATTTGCCATTTATTTTGGTATCATAATTAGGATACTGCATTGTAATAAGTGTTCATGAGATAATACTTACATCTTTTATTTTGATGTTTCCCCAATCATCATCCTGTTTCAAAGACAAAGAAAAAACATTTATCCACCTCTGCAGAAGTTGAACATAATCAAATAATCAACTGAGTTTAAGCTACTTAAAAATGGAATAAACTTTTTTCCATATGCAGATGTTATTTAAAATTGCTGCAATCAAAAAAACAAAATTTTTTTAACACATGCTGTCCTAAAGCCAGGATGTCTAACAATTGCTTAAACTGCAGAAGGCAGCACAATCTAAAAAACAATAAACTTGGCAGCATCAAGTACTAAAAAGCACTTGACTGATAACAAATGACAGATCCTATTTTTTACATTTGGATTAGCAGAGCTAATTAACAACTAGCTTATATGACAAAAATGAAGAATAATTCATGAAACAAGGTCTACATAATTAAAGTGACTATATAATTTATCATCCAAACCAGGAAATGTTTGAGAACGCAAGTGCTATTAGAAATTATGCCAGAAGAGTAAATCAACTACCCAAGACAAACTAATTCTTAATATTTTCATGTCCACACGTTTCTCAAGTCCTAAATTTCACCTCTGTGAAGCAATTTAACAAATAATTTTGATACACTGAATAAAAATTAAGAGTTTTTAAAAATGCCAATGCTGCTGGGCTCAGTGGCTCAGCCTGTAATCCCGCGCCTTGGGAGGCTGAGGTGAGTGGACTGCCTGAGCCCACAGGTTCAAGATCCGCCAGGCAACTTGGTGAGACCTCATCTCTACAGTAAATCAAAAAATTGGCCGGGCGTGATAGCGCGCGCCTGTAGTTCCAGCTACTTGTAAGGCTGAAGCGGAAGGATCGCCGGAGCCCAGCAGGTCAAGGCTGCGGTGGCCGGGAGCGGCCATTGCACTCCAGTCTGGGCGACAGAGACTCCAACTCAAAAAAAAAAAAGCCAACGTTGGTACATTGATATTTTAACTTACTGCACCTTGGCCTTTTCCTTCACAGAATAAGTTCAGTTCCATATTACTCCTTTTCACAGAAGGTATCAGGTACACAATATGCCTGACTCCCCTTCATTGGTGCCACTACTTATCACTTTGAACACCCTGCTTTCAAAGTGGAAGAGTAATGTCCCAAAGGCCTTTCTCAATTCAAGGGCAATACCTCTAATCATAAAGAATGATAAACTTAAACATCCCCTCATAGTACTTACCCAACCAAGGTCACACAAAGCTGGGAACTGAACCTAGATCTGCTTGACTTGAAAAATCACAAGCTCTTTTGGTTTCACTGTTACTTAAACCTCTCTGATAGTTATTTTCTTCATTTACAAAATATAGGTAACACACAGTTAAGCACTAAATACATGAAAAGCCTGGCAAAGAATAAGTACTCAATAAATGGTAAATATTAACAGTCACAATTTCATGTAATTAGCATTTTCCTATAATTCTCCACAGTACACCACCAGTACATAGTTTAGCAAAAATTAGGCTATGAAGTTCACTAAAGGTCAAAGGTTCACACTGCAACTTGGGGAGTAACAAAGATTTTTCACCAACATGTGATTTACTGCTTAGCTGAGGTAGCCATTTCTTATCTTCAAAGTTAACTACGGCTTTTTAGCATTTCATATCTAACACTTGAATTATTTACTAAAACTATTCTTATACAGAATTACAAATAAGAGAGAAATATCTTCTCATCTTTTTTGTGGCCCTTCATCAGTGATGCATATAAGCTTGGATTTTTAACTGTGTGATCATTCCAAAGAAAGCAATAAAAAAATAAGTTTCCCTCCCTTTTTAAACAAAATTTTTTTTCTCCCATTACCAGGTAAGAGTTAGGTAACACCTATCCTTAAGAGAAAGGGGTCTTCTTTAATGGGCAAAATGCAATAAAGACTAAAGAAAAAAACTAACAGTTTTCCAGTATTCAGAACTAAGGCTTTGGTAAAGATGCTGAATTGCTTTAAATTTCAACATTCAAACACATGTACAAAATAGTCTGATAGTTTTTTAAAAAAAAAATCTACCTGTATTTTTCCATATTTTTAAACAGAGATAAAATTTTCATTCCTGTAACAGAAAATTACTAAAGAAATGCAAATAGATTTTATATTAGTCTAAACAAAAGTAATACCTTTACTATATACTCATTTTTTTAAAAGTTCAAACAATAAAGATCATTATAAAGTGTCCCATTCCCCTAACCCCCAGAGGTATCCACTGGTAAAACATATTTTAAAATAAAACTTTAAATGACGCTTTTATAATACCATATAGTGTTTTGAATGGCCACAACGTTCCTTACACTAATATGAGTAAGACAGTTTTAATACCATACATTATATATTCTCACCAAATAAAAAATATTTCAAATGGTACATTAATACTAAATACACTATGATATTGTTCACAAATTATATAATAATAGTATATAATGAAAATTTGGATTAAATTTTACCTTCACTGTTCCTCCTTTCACCATAACTTTCTGTCTGGCCGGCTGGACTCCAGTCAATGCAAACAGCTGAGCCTTGAACACCATCGGAGGCTCATCAGTATTCAACTCTACACCTTCAAATTTCTCCTTTCCCCATTTTACAGTAACTGCAATCAAAAGCACAATTTTTTTTTTCACTTACAAAATAAAGATTCAGAAGACCCTTAGGCTAGTTCTTGAGAGTCGTGGTGCCCATAAGGCCCATGTTATCAAGAGTGACATACATGCGGTAAGCTCTGAATGAAATTTTAATGGATCTAATCTAACCTCTCATTTGATAAATAAGCAAACTGAGACTTAAGAAAAGTTTATTAATTTGTAACTGTCAAAAAACTGGTTAGTAAACACCCACTGTTCAGAAGTCTACTCCAATAATTTCTATAAAATATAATGATCACAATGAAGTATTTCCCAGAATAATAAGGTTTAACTAAAGAATCTTCAAATCAGTACAAACTGTTGGAAGAGAAGGAGAACATTTAGAATAGTTTGAGAAGAAAAAAATTATTAGACAGATAAAGCTCATTTAAAACAGGTAAGGAATACTGATTCTGAATCATGAGAAGGTGTAGAATTGTAAAGTGCCACTCCTGAGCAAGAGGTACTCAAATATTAAGAAAAATCCAAACATAAACCTACTTCATTCAAAAAAATACAGATATGCCTACTTCACTAGGATGACATAACAAAGCTAACAGAAAATAACAAGTGTTGGTAAGAATGTGGAGAAACTGTGTGTACTGCTGGTATGAAAAATGGTATAATCACTATGGAAAACAGTATAGTAGTGCTTCCTCAAAAAATTAAGCATAAAATTACCATATGATCCAGTAATTCCATTTTTGGGTATATACCCAGAAGAACTGAAAGTACCCATGTTTATAGCAGCATTATTCACAATTGCCAAAAAAATGGGAACAATCCAAGTATCCATTAACAGTTAATGGATAAACAAAATATGGTATAAACATACAATAGAGTTTTTTTTTTTTTTTTTGGAGACAGGGTCCCATTCTCTCACACTGGCTAGAGTACAGTAGCACCATCAAGGCTCACTGTAGTCTTGATCTCCTGTTTTGTTTTTTTTTTTGAGTTGGAGTCTCACTCTGTCACCCAGACTGGAGTGCAGTGGCCGCTCCCGGCCACCGCAGCCTCGACCTGCTAGGCTCCAGCGATCCTTCCACCTCAGCCTTCCAAGTAGCCGGAATTACAGGCATGCGCTACCACACCCAGCTGATTTTTTGATTTATTGTAGAGATGAGGTCTCGCTGCCCAGGCGGGTCTCGAACCCGCGGGCTCAGGTAATCCACTCACCTCAGCCTCCCAAAGGCACAGGATTACAGGCTGAGCCACCGAGCCCGGCTGACCTCCTGTTCTTAAATGATCCTTTCATCTCAGCCTCCCAAGTAGCTGGTACTACAGACACACACCACCATGCCTGGCTACTTTTTTGGGATGTTTTGTAAAGACAAGGACTCACTGCATAAGACAGGCTATTCTCAAACCCCTGGGCTCTAGCAATTCTCTCCCCTCAGTCTTCCCTCTAGCAATTCTCCCCACTCAGTGCTGAGATTACAGGCATGAACCACTGAGCCAGGCCTGGAATATTATTCAGCCTTAAAAAGAAAAGAAATTCTTACACATGCTGCAACATGGATGAATCCTGGTTACATTATGCTAGTTAAAAAACCCAGTCACAAAAGGACAAATACTGTATGATTCTTCCACTTATATGAGTCCTCAAATTCACAAATACAAAAAGAGAATGATGGTTGCCAGGGTTTGGGGGGAGGAAACAAAAATGGAGTTTTTGTTTAATGGGTACAGAGTTTCAGACTGGGAACATGGAAAAGTTCTGGGGTAGATGAGGGTGACAATTGCACAACAATGTGAATGTACTTAACACTACAGAACTGGATACTTAAAAATGGTTAAAATGGTAAATCTTGTTACATATATTTTACAATAAAAAACATTTCAATCAGCCTCATAAAATAGCTAACTTTTGAATATGTAAAAAAAAAAAAGTAAACTCAAAGATATACAATGCTTCCACTAAAAACTTTATACCTTCTCAAAAATAAGAATCTAACAACCAACAGTCATCTGATTTCCAAACTCCAAAATCAGAATTTGAAAACCTGACCCTGACTTCAAATCTTAATTCTTTTTTTTTTTCTGAGTTGGAGTCTCACTCTGTCACTCAGACTGGAGTGCAGTGGCCGCTCCCGGCCACTGCAGCCTCGACGTGCTGGGCTCTAGCGATCCTTTGGCCTCAGCCTTCCAAGGAGCTGGAACTACAGGCACGCGCTACCATGCCCAGCCAATTTTTGATTTATTGTAGAGATGAGATATCGCCAAGTTGCCCAGGCGGGTCTCGAACCCATGGGCTCAGGCAATCCACTCATTTCGGCCTCCCAAAGCGCTGGGATTGCAGGCTGAGCCACTGAGCCCAGCTCTCAAATCTTAATTCTATCACCAGTTCAATGAGTACTCATTTAATGACAAGCACAGTATCAAGCACTAGGAAGATTCTCTATAAACTTACAGTCTACTGAGGGAAAAGGGGGGAGAAGAGGGGAGGGTACAATAATTAACAGTATAAGTATTAAAAAGGCTACAGTGCCAGGCATGGTGGCTCTGTAATCCCAGCACTTTGGGAGTCCAAGGTGAAAAGACTGCCCATACCCAGGTTTGAGACCAGTCTGAGCTACATAGCGAGATCTCATCTCTACAATAAATCAAAAACTTAGCCGAGTATGGTAGCACAGGCCTATGGCTCCAACTACTTGGAAGGCTGAGCCAGCATAAAGTAGCATGGTGTGTTCTGAGACAAAAGTAATTCCCAAAATGAAGGGAAGTAAGCAGTAAATGAGATGGGCAAGTCAAGGAATGCTAAGTCATGCTAAAACATATATATAGGCTTTATGTTGTAGGCAATTACTACTTTGGTCTAGTTTGAATATTATTAGATCATTCTAGCAACAGTAGAAAAAATGAGCTTGAAGGGGAAACAACTGTAATCACTGAGATAAACTAGAAACATATTACAATTGTACAAGCTAAAGATAGAGGACTAAACCAAAACAAAATGAGAAATGAGGGAGTAGAGTCTATCAAATTTATTTAGTTGTCACCATGAGCAAGTTAAACTTTTTGCTTATCCATAAAAGGGAATTACAACATGATTATGTTGAAGATTAAAACAAAGCAATATATATAAACTTTAGCTCTGTGCCAATTGCAGTAGGTGTTCAAGAATTTATTTGTACATTTAATTTTTTTCTTTTAAGAGATGGGTCTCAGTATGTAGCTCAGGCTGGCCCCAAACTCCTGGACTCAAGTGATCCCCCTGCCTCAGTATCCTCGAGTGTCTGAGATTACAGGCATGCACTACCATGCCCTGCTTCAACGATTTGCTTACCCTTAACCATACCAGATTCTAGATATTTAATTTTCTACTAAAACTTATGAAATAGTACTTTAAAATGTTCTCGTTATTTTAATGTAGGGCTTTTTGCTGACCCTGAAACTACAGATTCTCAATATGGAGATGTCAAAAGAAGGGACCTTAGAAATCTACATCAACTCTCTCATTTTGGGGATGAGAAAAAGATATGATAAATATTTAATATAAAACTCAAACTTTATGATAGACACTTGGGTGAGTATTGGCATTTTCTAAGAAAGAGGAATTCTGTTGTATGTGTGTGTGAACCTACTGTTGTGTTTAAGTACTCGCATACAGTCTTATTTTTGTCATTACTTATGTAATGACCCTTCAATTCTATATTGCATAAATAGCATATTTCAAGAGCCATTTTACTGGCAATTGTTAGGGCTTTAGAAAGGGGTTGGACAATCATTATTTAAGAATTCAATTCAAGATTCTAGACCATCAAGAATCCAGCTTGAGATTAAACATTACGCTTTTGATTCATATCATTCTTCGAAAACGCTGAATCTTCGGTAAAGGAATGATGAGAGTGAAGACTCGGAGATGGTCAATGAAATCACATATCCACGGCTCCACTGGAGCCACCACACACATTTTAGGTGCCATTTTGAATGAGAACAGGAAACAGCGAGGCCCATCAACTAAGCAAAAACGTGACATCTGGCCAATACCTCGGACGGCATGCGAACCACCTCTGTCAAACGCCAATCAAGAGGACCTGACGCCCACGGATCCGTGTATTCATCTACCTTCAAAGCTAACATCGTGCCTCGGATACAGAAATCCAAGACAACGTGGGATGACACAAAAACCAAGTAAAAAGACCAGTTCGCAACCTCCCTGGGAAAAGAACCAAGATGAGTACAAAGGAAGCGTCCGAGCCAAAGGCAGCAGGGGGTCAGCGAGGGGGTCAGCGAGGGGCGAGGGGAGGCTACGAGGGCAACCCCAGAAGGACCAGGGCTCACCTTACATCGCCGTCCTCCATCCCTCCATCCCTCCCCTCCTTCCACAGCCACGGCCGAGAAGCCCCAGGGGGTCACCCGCACCTCCAGCCCGGTCCCCGGCACCCCGGGACACACCCTCACCTCTCCTGGCACACTAGGACAACGTCGGGAACTATTCTGCAGAGTCACGACTTCCAGAGGCTTCCCCGTCTCCACTCCCGCTCCCACCCCGCCCGCCGGCGGCCCAGGGGCACGGCGCGGGCTCCCACCCGGACCAGAGACCGGAAGGCGCAGGGCCGTCCCCGCGCCGCAGGCGCCCGCCCAGTCCCCACGTCCCTCCCCGGCCGGAGCCCGGCGCCCGCCCCTGCAGGCCAGGCCGAGGCGGAGGCCTAGCGTCGGGCGGGGAGGCGGCGCGCGAGGCGGGGAGGGGGCTCACCGGAGTACAGCGGCATGGCGGGGCGCGGAGGGAGGCGGCGGCGCACGAGGGCTGGGCCTGGCGAGGGCGGCCGAGGGAGCGGGACCTGCAGAAGCGGCGGCGGCGGCGGTGGCGGCAGAGGCGGAGGCGCGGTGGCGGCGGCGACTCCGGGGCGACGAGTCTCATTCAAACCGGCCACTGGCGATGACGCAGCAACACGCACTTCGCCCGCGGAGCCGCGGGGCCACGACAGGGAGGAGGGGCAGTGCGGAGGGCCGAGGTGGGGCCTGCAGGGCGGCGAGACGACGGAGGACGCGAAGGCGGGAGAGGGGCGGGCGGAGGGAGGAAGGGAGGAGGGGCGGGGCGGCGCGCGCCCGAGAGGCCGCCGCAGGTACGCGCCTGCGCACTGGATGCCACCGCCCTGCGCCGAGTGGCCGCGTGGTCCCGGCGCGCTCCCGCGGACCTCAGGTAGGGTGGGAACCTGGCGGTTTCCCGCCTGCTCTCTTTTCTTTTAAAAAGGCGATTTTCTTACCTGGTGCAGTGGCTCACGTCTGTAATCTCAGCGCTTTGGAGGTCCAGGTGGGAGGCTCGTTGGCGACTAGCCTGGGAGACATAGCAGGACCCACCCTCCCTTCTCTAGGAAGATTTCACAAGTTAGCTGGGTGCTGCCTGTATTCCCAGCGGGAGGATTCCTTGATCCCAGGAGTTGAAGATTACAGCTATGATTACACCACTGCACTCCAGCCTGGGCAGCAGAACAGAGCGAGACTGTCTTAAAAAACAAAATGAAAAGAAAGTGACTTCTCCTTTTTTCAAAACAGTGGGCCAGTAGGACCAGTTTTGTTCTGTTTTTTTCTTGTTAATATACCCAGTAGAAGAGTTGGGAGTTGAGAGGCCTTGCTCTCTATATCAGATTTATTGAGGAAATTAAAATGTACTGAGCACTGTGATAGTGTAAAGGGGTAGCCCCAAATCTGAGACTGCTTGCGTGTAATGTTTACCTTTTCTAAAGAAGTCACCTGGGTGTCCAGAAGGGAATGACGTTGGTTATTAAAACTTCCAGAAGGCACCGATGGTGGCAGATCGGTGAAGAATCAGTGCCTCAGGGTTTTATAATCAAAGCAATCAAGTTGATCATTCCTATATGGTGTTTACAATTATATGGATTAAGAGTGACGACTGCATTGTTTTCAGCTTTGCTTGGTCACTTGCATCCCATGACTCATTGCTGAGTCATAACTTTCAGAGGCTGCTGGGGGGGAGGGCAGAAAGAAGCCAGGTGTGTGTGTGGGGGGCAACAGTCTGTGTCAGACGATGCCTCACAGTAAGTACATGAAATTAGTGGTTATACATGAAATTAGTGGTTATACAGTCAGACCTGTTCTCAATCCCAGGTATTACTAGCTGTACGTCTGCAAGCTTCAGTTTCCTTGTCTGTGTAGGCAAGCCGCCTTTTATTACACCTTACAGATATTTGTTTTAAAAATTAAAGATTTGCAGCCACCCTGCATTGAGCAAGTCTATTGATTGACACTATTTTTCCAACAGCATGTACTCACTTGTGTCTTTGTCACATTTTGGTAACTCTTGCAATATTTGATACTTTTTAATCATTATCACCTCTGTTATGGTGATCTTTTATACTGCTATTGTAATTGTTTTAGGGTGTGACTAACCACAGTAAACTTTTCAGAAAATGTTTTGTGTGTTCTGCTTCACCAAACAGCCATTTCCTTCTCCCTTTCCCACTCTCTTTCCCTCTCTCTCCCTCTCTTCTTCTTTCTCCCTCTCCCTCCTTCCCTCTCTCTTCTTCTTCCTCCCCAGGCCTCCCTATTTCCTGAGAGGCAACAAAATTGAAATTAAGCCAATTAACGACCCTACAATGGCCTCTAAGTATTCAAGTCAAAGGAAGAGTTGCTCACTTTAAATCAAAAGCTAGAAATCATTAAGCTTAGTGAGTAAGGCATGGCAAAAGGTGAGACAGACCAAAAGCTAGGCATCTTGAGCCAAATAGCCAAGTTGTGAATGCAAAAGAAAGTTATTGAAGGAAATAAAAGTGCTACTCTAGTGAACATACTGACATGGAGAAAGTTTGAGTGGGCTAGGGAGATCAAACCAGCTGCAATATTCTCTTAAGCTAAAGCTTAACATAAAACAAGACCTTAACTGTCTTCAATTATTTGAAGACAGAGAGGCGAGGAAGCTTTGGAAGAAAAGTTTAAAGGTAACAGAATTTCGTGAGATTTAAGGAAAGAAGCCAACTCCATAAGGTACAAGGTAAAGCAGCAAGTGCTGATGGAGAAGGTGGCTATATTGCTGGGTGGGGTGCAGTGTGACACTCCATTTATTTGAGAGAGAGAGCATGCCTGACAGGCTTGGCCATCTTGAGAGAAAGAACATACATTTACTTTTGACAAAAAGCTTGATATATATCTATTCAGTTGTTATTATGCTAAAGGGTGGGATACAGGTATCTGATCCAAATTTCAATTACCCTCTCCCCATCTTTGATGAACTAAAGGGTGGACTTTTCCTGAACATGCATTTTGTTTTTGACAGGAAACCTGATAGACTTTTACAGCAATTATGATGTTAATTACAAACTGAAAGGTGGGCTGGTTACCATTTCTACTCTTTTGATGATCTAAGGAGTGGGCTTACACTGGTAAATCTGCATTCTAGCCCTACAGGGTGGTCAGGCCTGTAAGAAAAATGTCTGAATGCTCACCTTGTTTTAAAATTGCCTACAAGAAACTTATCTATGTCTAACCTACACTGAATAACCTGCCTCAGCTACGTTAAATAGATTTTCAGTGTACATGAAACAGCCTGATATTTGGAAGAAGGTGCCATCTAGGACTTTTCAAACTAAAGAGATTTCAATGCTTGGCTCCCAAAGACATTCTGACTCTTTTATTAGGATCACGTGCAACTGGTGACATTAAGTTGAAGCCATTGCTCATTTAGCATTCTGAAAATCCTAAGACCCTTAAGAATTGTGTTGAATGTTTTCTGCCTGTGCTCAATAAGTGGAATAAAAAGCCTGGGTAACAATACATCCGTTTACATCATGGTTTACTGAATATTTTGGGCCTCCTGGTAAAACTTACAACTCAGAAGAAAGGATTTTTTCAAAAATATTACTGCTCATTGACAGTGCACCTGGTCACTCAAGAGCTCTGAGGAAGATGTATAAGGAGATTAATGTTTTCATGCCTGCTAACACAACATTCATTCTGTACCCTATGGATCAAGGAGTAATTTCAACTTTCAAGTCTTACTTAAGAAAAACATTTCTGATATAGTTAATCACCTGGATTTAAAAACAAAATACATTTTTGTAAGGCTGAAGAATTCACCATTCTTGATGCCATTAAGAACATTTGCGATTCATGGGAAGAAGTCAAAATATCAACATTAACAGGAGTTTGGAATAACTTGATTCCAATCCTCAGGGATGGCTTTGAGGGGTTCAAGGCTTGAATTGAAGACACAACTGCAGATATAGTGAAAACAGAAAAAAACTAAAATTATAGGTGAAGTCAGCAGATTTGACTGAATTGCTGCAATCTCTTGATCAGACTTGAACAAATGAGTTGCCTTTTATGGATGAGCAAAGAAAGTGGTCTTCTGAGATGGACTCTACTCTTGGTGAAGTCTCTGTGGACGTTGCTGAAATGACAACACAGGATTTACAATATTACATAAACTGAATTGATAAAACAGCAAGATTTGAGAGGATTGACTCCACTTTTTTTGGTGGGGGGGCGGTTGGGGTCTCACTCTGTCACCCAGCCTAGAATGCAGTGGCACAATCATGGCTCACCTCAGCCTCAACATCCTGGACACAGGTGATCCCTCTGCCTCAGCCTCTCAGTAACTGGGACAACAAGTGTGTGCCATCATACCTGGCAATATTTTTTTCTGTTTGCAGAGATGAGGTCTCACTATGTTGCTCAGGCTGGTCTCCAACTCTGGGTTTAAGTAATCATCCCACCTCTGCCTCCCAAAGTGCTGGAATCACAGGTATGAGCCACCACACCTAGCCCAACCCAACTCCACTTTTGAAGGTGGCTAAAATGCTGTTAAACAGCATCATATGCTACAGAGAAACACTTCATGAAAGGAAGAGTCAATTGATGTGACAAAGTGTATTGTCTTGTTTTAAGAAATTGCCACAAGAAAGAAATGTCTTATTGTCATAAGAAATTGCCATCCCAACCCTTAGCAACTACCACTCTGATCAGTCAGCAGCCATTAACATTAAGACAAGACCCTCCACCAGCAAAAAGATAACTCTTTGAAAGCTCAGATGACCATTAGCATTTTTTATAAATAAAGTATATATTACTTAGGTATACACATTGTTTTTTTAAGGCACGCTATTGCTGGCCACAGTAGCTCACACCAGTAATCTGTGCTTTGGGAGGCCAAGGTATAAGGCTCGCTTGAGCCTAGGAGTTGGAGATCAGCCTGGGCAGCATAGCAAGACCTCGTCTCTACAAAGAAAGAAATTTTTTAATCAAAATTACAGGCTCACACCTATAATCCTAACACTTCAGGAGGTTGAGGCAGGTGTATTGCTTGAGACAACCTGAGTGATATAGTGAGTTTGAGACAACCTAAGTGACATAGTGAGACCTCGTCTCTACAAAAATATATATTAAAAGTTAGCCAGGTGTGGTGTCACGTGCCTGTAGTCCCAGCTACCTGGAAGGCTGAGGTGGGAGGACTGCGTGAACCCAGGAGGCTGAGGCTGTGGTGAGCCATGATCGTGCTACTGCATCCAGCCTAGGCAACAGAGTGAGACTCTATTAAAAAAAAAAAATTTTACATGTACTGGGAAACAAAAAATTTGTGTGACTCACTTTATTGCCATGGTCTGGAACTGAGCCCACAATATTTCCAAGGTATGTCTGTAAAGTACAGAAGGTATAGTATCTATATCATAGGATTGATATGAGAAATAAGATGACATATAGAAGATTCTTAGCATAGTTCATTGTACCTAATATGCAATAGATGACAGCTATTTTACAGTAAAACTTGGAAGGGATTTTGTAGGGTATGTTAGAGTAGCAGGTGTATGGAGAGCTTTTTCTTCTGTTTTCCAAATGATCTGTAATATATTTCTATAAGATGTATCTTTAAAAACCATGTTACCTTTTGTATAATGATGACCTTTTGTATACCTAATCCTGAATTGTATCCCACATCTTTAAAATTAATTAATTAATTAATTTTTTAAAATATTGCAGCCAGGTATACTGCTCACACCTGTAATCCCAGCACTTTGGAATGCAGAGGTGAGAGGATTGACTGAGTCCAGGGATTCGAGACCAGCCTGGGCAACTTGGCGAGACCTCATCTCTACAATAAATCAAAAGATTAGCCAGGCATGGTCAGACACGCCAATAGCTCCAGCTGCTTGAAAGGCTGAGGCAGAAGGATCACCTGAGCCCAGCAGGTTGAGGCCACAAAGGTTCTGAGCGTGCCACTGCACTCCAGCCTGGGTGACAGAGTGAGACTCCAACTAAAAAAAAAAAATGTTGCATAGATCATGTATGAAAAAAATCATTGCTGCCCACAGGAAGAAGAAATAGAATACAAAAAGAGTAGAGTAGCAACTTCCTTTTAAGCAAGAGGAACGGGAATGAATGTGCCCAAATCACTTCCATTCACTTTTCATTGGTGAAAACAGTTATGTAGCCATACCTCATTACATGCTAGTTTGGGAAATACAGTCTCTAACAGTGTATACAAATTGAAACCTTATTATTGTGCAGGAAGGTGACAATGGATTTTGGTGGAAAACCAGCAGTCTCTACCATGCAAATATTGGCTTCTTTTACAAATAATCTTCAAATTTATAATGTGCTCCTAAAACAAACAACAAATTTCCTAGTTGCTTAGTTTTCTCAGCTGTAAAAAAAAAAATGACCATATCTGTCCTGGGATCCTCTCAGGGTGGGTTGTAAGATTTAAATGCTTAGTTGATTGCCTGTATGTGAGGAACAATTACCAAATAGAGCTTAACCAGAAAGAGTAGCAGATATACTCATAGATTTTTACATCTGGGCTAAGTTCAATTCCCAAAGTTTTTAATTATTGAAACCATAACAGAAGCATATGGTTTGCAATCCTCACTCTCAAAACATGTGTTTCACAAACAAAAATCTCCACCATTGGACAAAGATAAACTGCTCTAGCCTTATGCCTAATATTTCCCTCATTATGCTACCTCAGTTTGATACATTGATGCTTGAAGTTACTGTGCTTTCTTGCCTTCCATTTTTCCCCTTCACCTCTACCTTAGAATGTTCTTCCCACTTCCTCGCTACTTAATCATATCTCACCTCCAAGACACAAGCTGGAAAATTTTCTCTGCCTCTTTAAGGAGCTGCTTTTTGCATCATTAAACATTTAATTACCATTTTTTAATATTTATGTTTGTAGAGCAGTGATATTTTATCTTTTCATCTAGACCATGAATACTTTTTTGTACCTCCTTAAGAAACATTTGAGGATTAATTCAGTTATAGAATTTAGGTTCATATTCTACCTGAAGCACTGTAGTAATTATTACTAGATTGCTATCTGTGTACTGTCTGCTTCATGTCTGGACACTGCATCCATCCTGTTCATCTCTGCGTCCCCTAGGTCTGGCGCAGACCCAACATAAAGTAGGCATTTTATATATTTGCTGAATGAATTAATTAAGGGCATTGATGATAGGAATTTAGAGAAGACAGAAATTGAAGCAGGTGGGAGGTAGTTGAGGACAGGAGGGTTCTAGAGAAATATGGAAAAAGCAAAACTCCAAAGCAATCAAATTCATTAATTCAACAATTATTTATTGATTGCCTATTCATGAATCCTACATTCTAGGAGGTCATAATCTATCAGAAAATGTGGGGAAAATTATTAAAATACATAGCTATACATCTCAGAGATAGGAGGGAAACTAGCTAGACTAGAGCAGAGGACATCTGTGTGGGCTGTGGTAATAGATAAAGATAGGTCGGTTAATATGGGATGTGATTACAGAGAGCCTGAGTGTCAGGATAAAGAATTTAGTCTCAATTAAATGGAGTTTTCTATCTTCTTAAAGTCACTATTCATCACACAGAAAAGAAAAATAATATTGAAATTTTCATGTGCTAGACTTTTCCAGATGAACCCTTAATCCAGAACAAAATCTAAGCTAAATCATTTTTTTTTTTTTTTTTGAGTCAAGGTCTCACTCTGCCATCCAGGCTGAAGTGCAGTGGCACAATCATGGTTTGCTTCAGCCTTGATTTTCTGGGCTCAGGTAATCCTCCCACCTCAGCCTTCTGAGTACACCATGCCCAATTTTTTGTTTTGTTTTGTTTTGTTTTGCTTTTGTGGACACAAGTTCTTGCTATGTTGCCTGACTACATTTTTTATTATTTTGTAGAGATGAGATTTCACCATGTTGCTCAGACTGGACTCGAACTTCTGGGCTCAAGCAGTCTTCCCATCTCAACCTCCCAAAGTGCTAGGATTATGGGTGTGAGCCACCATGCCTGGCCCTAAGTCATGAATTCTTGTATGGGGATTCCCATGAATCAAGGCAGAAAGGCCACTTTAATGTTATCTACTTTCTAAAAATTAGTAAAGTAATACCTGTACAAAGTTTAAAATTCCAACAGTAATGGGAAAATATTTAAAGAAAAACAAAATTCTACATCACCTCACCAGCAATCCCATTTCTCAAAATCAATTGACTTTAACCCTTTCTGGTTGTAGGTCTCCTGGTAGAGTAGTCATCTCCATGATTCCAAATAATATGCTTATAACTCTATTTCTTAATTTGTCAAGTTTAAGCAATATATTAAGCATTGTACACTATGATAACTATGTTCAGTTATGCTATATCTCCCCTTTCCTTCTTCCTTCCTCCTCTCAGTTTTTTATACCAGTCTTTTTTATCCTGGGTACCATTCTGTTGCCCAGGCTGCAGTGCAGTGGCACAACCACAGCTCACCACAGCCTCGAACTCCTGGGTTCAAGTGATCCTCCCACCTCAGCCTCCTGAGTAGCTGGGACTACAGGAAAGTGCCACCACGTGCAGAAAAAAATTTTTTTATTTTGCATAGAAAAAGTTTCACAGTGTTTCCTAGACTGATCTTGACTGAACACCTGGGCTCAAACAATCCTGCCTCAGCCTCTCAAAGTGCTGGTATTACAGGCAGGAGACGGCACACCCAGACAGACTCTCACATTTTAAAAATCTCCTTATCTCTGTGGTAAATTATATTTAGATTGTCAGTACTATCTTCCAAATCATTAATTCTGTCCCTGTGTCCAGTCACTAGGTTTGCCCATCTATTGTTTTGTCTTTCGTTTGTTTTTTTTTTTGAGTTGGAGTCTCACTCAGTCGCTCAGACTGGAGTGCAGTGGCTGCTCCCGGCCACTGCAGCCTCTACCTGCTGTGCTCCGCCAATCCTTCCGCCTCAGCCTTCCAAGTAGCTGGAACTACAGGCATGTGCTACCATGCCCGGTTAATTTTTTTGATTTATTGTAGAGACGAGGTCTCGCCAAGTGGCCCAGGTGGGTCTCGAACCCGCGGGCTCCCAAAGTGCTGGGATTACAGGCTGAGCCACCAAGCCCGGCCTATTGTTTATTGAATGACCTTGACTTGTATAATGTTTTGTCTTGTTTTTATAATTCTGGGGCTTTGTTTTTCTAAAAAACTGATTCCTTCAAACTAATTTCTTGTTGTCGTCATTACTATGTTTTAACGTATTACTTTGAAATAATTTGAAAATTGCAGTAAGTTTGCAAGAGTAATGCAAAGAACTCCTGTTTACTCTTTGCTCAGATTCACTAGTTGTTAAAATTTTGTCACATTTGCTTCTCTCTCTATGTATATAATATATATACTTATGATTCTTTCTTAATCATTTGAGAATAAGTTACAGATATTATGTCCCTGTAGCTCTTAATAATTCAGTGTGTATTTCCTAAGAGCAAGAACATTCACCTACATAACCACAGGACAACTATCCAAATCAGGATATTTACCATTAATACAATGATACTACTACCTAATCTATAGACCTTATTCAACTTTTAGCAAAATGTCCTTTATAGCAATTCATTTCTAATCCAGGATCCAATCCAGGATAGTGCTTTGCATTTGGAGTAATGCATTACTTAATCTCAAACAATTCCCCAGCCTGATGTTAAAGTGTTTTCAAGGCTTTTACATAAAAGTAAATTCATTTAGAATAAAATCATAAGGCTAGTTGTGTAGTGGATAGTAAAATACACCTCTATCTTCCCAGTATCCATATTTAACAAAAATTCTAGTTTTGCCTATTTGCCTCATCTATCCTTTTCCTCTCTTTCTTTCAAGAGCCTCACTTAACCATCTCTAAAAGTGTACAGATTATTTTCTTATATAACCACAATGTCATTATCATACCTAACAAAATTAACAACATTTTATTGGTATTATCCATAATCAACTTTCCTGATTGTCTTAAAAAAATTTTTCTTGATTTTTTGCTTGCCTATTTTTGTTTGTTTGCAGTTATTTTGTTAGAATTGGGATCCAGATGAGATGTACATACTTGTATCACATTTGGTTATGTCTCTTAAATTCCTTTAAAATAAAACTGCTGCCTTTCTTTAGCCTCACCCCACCCCTTTATTTTTGTGCCATTTACTTTATTGATTGATTGATTGATTGGTTGGTTGAGTCGGAGTCTCACTCCAGGCTGCAGTGCAGTGGCAAGCTCACGGCCACCACAGCCTCCACTTGCTGGGGTCAGGCGATCCTTCCACCTCAGCCTTCCAAGTAGCTGGAACTATAAGCCGGCACCACCACGCCTGGATAATTTTTTTATTTATTGCAGAGAAGAGGTCTCACCAACTTGCCCAGGTTGGTGTTGAACCCCTGGTCTCAGGCAATCCTCTCACCTCCCAAAGTGCTAGGATTAAAGGCATAAGCCACCGCACCTAGCTTGCCATTGACTTTTTAAAAATCAATGAAGTTGTTCTGTGTAAGTGTCCTGTATTGTGGAGTTGTTTGTTTGCTTCTTTGTGGCACTATTTAACTTGTTTTCCTCACAATTTCTTGTAAGAGAAATTAGCTCTAGAGTCTTTCAATTCTGGCTAAGCTTCTTCTTTTTTTTCTTTTTAAGGAACTACTCCAAGAATGATGCCGCGTGCTCTACCTTGTGTTGTGCTCTACCTTGCGCACACGACTACTGACTGTCCCACAGGCTCCCTGTAACCCATCATGTAATGGTTTCATCCATCAATGATCCTGCCTAATTCAATTCTCTCTCTAAGGTTGCAAAATGATTTCTAATTCTGGCATTCATTAAATACATGCTAGCTGTATTCTTCTGTAAAGAGCTGTCCATCTTTAACTCAACTATTTTTTACTTTAGAACTCGATACAGAAAAAGGCCCACTAAATATTTAATACTTTCTCTTTTTTGTCAACTTCCAGAGTCAGAAAGTGGCACCCTTGTTATCAACAAAGGTGTCCGATTCTCTTTCTCTGGTATCATTATGGATTCATTATATAGGCAATGTGTTTCTGTCCATTGGCAGAATGATTTTAAGTAGGCGTCTTCCTCACTCTCCACTCTGTTTTCATCTCTGCTGTCTTCTGCGCTTGTACTCACATTCCCCAGCCTGGTTTTGGGGGGCTTCTTCTCAGTGGTGATACTGGAGATATCACAGATCCAGTCACCAATCCAAGGGCTGGTTTAGTTCAGTAACTGGTCACATAGCTCTGTCCTTAGCATTTCACTTTCTGGACTCACTGTTCCCACAGAGAGGAGGATTTGCTTGTTTGTTTGCTCATTTATTTATTCTTTTTCTAAAAAACCTGTTTCACAAGTGGGGTAATTCCTCCTTTGCCACTGGCTTCAAGCATTGATCCACTCTTATTCCTTTTTTTCAAGTTGAGCATTTTAACCTGTTATCCTACAAGACTAAAACTCCTTGTCATCTCTCCTACTTTCAGACCCACAACCCAGCCAGCCTTCTTACCTCTTTGATATGTTGCTTCATATCTGGTCCATGGGGATGTTTATCCTATTTTTGAGTTCATCTGTAAGTTTGTGTGTGTGTGTGTGTGTGTGTGTGTGTGTGTGTGTGCATGCATTTGTATGAATCTAAGAAAGTCTTTCTCTCTCTTATATTTTTTAAAAAATTAAGACTTTCGTTTTTAAAAGCAGTTTTAGGTTCACAGAAAAACTGAAAATTACATACAAAAATTCCCATTACCCCCCCCCAGCCATTTGCACCATCAGTATCCCCTATCAGTGTGGTACGTTTGTTAAAATCACCAGCACACTGGCACCTCATTATTACCCAAAGCCCACAGTGTAAATTAGGGTTCACTCTGTTGTACATTCCATAGGTTGTCACAAATGGATAATGTCATATATCCACCATTACAGTATTACACACAGTAGTTTCTCTGCCCTAAAAATCCTCTGTGCTCCACCAGTTTTTCCTTCCCTCCCTCCAGCCCCTGGCAACTACTGGTCTTTGTGTTGTCTGCACAGTCTCACCTTTTTCAGAATGTCATCAAGCTGGAATCTTGCAGTATGTAGTCTTTTCAGATTGGCTTCTTTCACTTAGCAATATGCATTTAAGTTTTCTCCATGTCTTTTCATGGCTTGATAAGCTTTTTTTTAAAGCACTGAATAATATTCCATTGCATGGATATATCATCAACTCAAATGTTAATCTCATCTGGAAACATGCTCACACAGAATAATGGCAGGGCAAATGTCTGGGTACCTCTTGGCTCAATCAAGTTGACACATAAAATGAACCACCACAACTGTTATACCAAAAAAATTATGATACCACTAAACTAGGGGAGTCACTCAACTGACAGTCAAAACAGAATACAAGCCAGGTGCAGTGCAGTATGCCTGTAGTCTCAGCTACTTGGGAGGCTGAGGCAGGAGGGTCAGTTGAGCCCAGGAGTTCAAGTCTGAGAAACATAGCGAGACTCCATCTCTTTAAAAAAAAAAATGACAGAAGGGAAGTTCCTTCTACTTCTCAAAAAATTGAGGTGTGAAATCAGAAGAAAGGCAAAGTGGATGTTAGGTGGCAAAACCACAAATGTCACCTCTAGTAAGTCTCTGGCCCTATCGTGAAAAGAGAATAAAAGGACCCAAAGCTTCACCAACACTGGGCACAAAACTGGTCAAGAACACTATGTTGCATTCAAGGATATTTCTATCAGAGAAATTCAACAGTAGAATGAGCCATGTAGTCTTTCATCAGTTTCTTACTCCAACCCCAGCTCCTGCTCTTTCATTACTCTCCTCTTATTTTGAAAACAATTTTTCAGTATGACATTCCTGGCACCATGGTAACAAGCAACTATTTTGATAAGGTTTAACTAAAGAATAACTACTCTAGCATCCTCTTTAAATTACAGTAAGTAAAATTGATGCCCATGCGTATTTACTTGTACCATTATCTTTAAGTTAGGCGATCTAGCACAGTTTTCATGTGCCTACCTACTTAAGTGTAAAAAGGGCTCTACTACATTACTGAAATGGATGTTTTCATGGCTCTTACACTGAGTTGGTTTCATTTATTCGATTCTGAAAAATAATTCAGACAACTCTGGAAGAAAGGTTTTTGTTATCACAATATGGAAACATATGCTCTAGACTAGTTTGAAACACAGGGCCGAGATTCTTGTAAACTTTCAAGATGTCAGTATCCTCACAAACTAAGATGTAAGCTACTTGTATTTAATTCCTTTTTTTCTGTTTTAAATATCAGCACACATCCTTGAAGTTCATTTTACTGTTTGAATAGTGAATTCAAAAATATATGTTTTCGACCAGGCATGGTGGTTCACACCTGTAATCTCAGCATTTTGGGAGGCTGAGGCGAGAGGATCACTTGAGCCCACAAGTTGGAGACAAGGCTTGGCAACATAGTGAGACTCTGTCTCTACAAAAACTAAATAAAAATTAGCTGGACATAGTGGCACTTTCCTGTAGTCCCTACTGCTTGGAACTACTTGGAAGACTGAGGTGGGAGGGTCGCTTGAGCCCAGGAGTTCAAAGCTGCAGGTGACCTATGATCACACCAGTGCACTCCAGCCTGGGTGACAGAGAGAGACCTTGTCTCTAAAGTAAATAAATATGTAGTATATACCTTTTCATTTTGTTCTCTTTAACAATTCTATAATTAGATAAACAATAATTTACATATCATGTACCTTAGAGCTATACTTTTTGAGCACTGCTGCAGAAAACTAAAATGAGGAACTGGGTGGCAGCCATAAGCCGGGCTCGGTGGCTCAACCTGTAATCCCGCGCTTTGGGAGGCTGAGGTGAGTGGATTGCCTGAGCCCGCGGGTTCGAGACCCGCCTGGGCAACTTGGCGAGACCTCATCTCTACAATAAATCAAAAATTAGCCGGGCGTGGTAGCACGCGCCTGTAGTTCCAGTTACTTGGAAGGCTGAGACGGAAGGATGGCCGGAGCCCAGCAGGTCGAGGCTGTGGTGGCGGGGAGCGGCCACTGTACTCCAGTCTGGGCGACAGAGTGAGACACCAACTCAAAAAAAAAGAAATATTGGTTTAAAATCTGCTCCTGTGTTATCAAGTAATTTCTTAGCATCACAGAAGGTTCTGTCAAAAAATAACAGTAGTGTGCTTGTTTTCCTACTAGCAACTCACCTGGGAACCATAGCAACAAGAAATGACTTTCCTCCTAGAAACGTACACACATTTTAACAGATTGGCGGTGTGCAGTGTGTGTGGGAGGGAAACAGTAGGGAAATAAATAGACAACTCCCAATGACAAACTTTTAATCACATATATTTTATGAATCCCAATTGATCTTTGTGCTTCACATTCAGATTTTTTTGATTTCACAGAAAAGTTAACCATGTTTATATTAACATTTCTTTTTTTTTTTTAGATTAGAAAATATAGTTTATTCAAAAGTAAATGAGAGAGAGAGACAAAAGAGAAGATTCACCTCCTCAAGGGAGGGGAGGGGGCCAAACTTAGGAAAACATGGCCTGGCCATAGCGCAAAGAGCACATGGCCACACCATAGCTTAGCAAGGCAATTGCTATATTAACATTTCTTATACAAATTATTTCCTTACATCATTTTACACTGAACACCTGTTTATCAAATCCCTTTTATGATTTTTTTCTGTTTTAGTAAATATAAAATTTGCCATAATTTCCTGGTTTTCCCTGTAGAGAATCAGAGCAACCAGCAGCTATGAAAATATGTTGCTTTTGTCTCTGTTTTTTCTTTTTTTGGAAACACCAACCCAAGTTTGCCTTTGCCAACCATCCCTTCCTCCTCTCTCAGGGCAGTGGGTTTGTGTGGGTCTGACCTCACATGACCCTGCTGTAACCAATCGGAACACTGCTTTCCTTCGTCCGTAGTGATTGGTTCAAGGACAGACGTATGATTCAGCCAAGAAAAGGATTTCCCCAGGTCCCTAGAATGATTAGGAAAAAGAGCTGCTGTTTGGACTGAGATCGCTACACTCCTAGAATGTAGGCCCAGTGCTGCTAAGTGAAATGAGCAGACTGTGAGGAGGAGGCCAAAAGGAGAAAACCGAGCTGGAGATATCAATACAAGAATACCGACAACATCATTTCGGCCACTGGATTCATGCTCAAAACTAGTTCTTTCCCTGAACTTTTAAACTACGAGTCAATACATTTCCTCTTTAGCCAGTTTGTGTTGGGTTTCTCATTGCACCCAAGAGATTCCTTATGCAAAAGCATATATTGTAAAAATGATTTCCTAACATGAATTGTTTTTACATTTTGTCTCTCACATATTTAAATGTTTTCTGTAATTCTTTTATGTACCGAATGATAACATGCACTCTTTTTATTAAAAAGTCCATCGTTTAAAAACTAACTCAGTGTTGAAAACAAAGGTATATGTGGTAGAATAATTCAATTATGAGTTGGGAGATCTGATTCTATTATGTTTTGTGTCTAATTGCAATTTGTTTAAATTCTATTTTTTTAAAAAATAGAGTTTCGTTACTTATGTTGCCCAGGTTGGATTCGAACTCTTGAGGTCAGGCAGTTCTTCTGCCTTAGCCTCCCGAGTTGCTCCACTGTGCCTGGCTAATTGCAGTTTAAGATATGGGCATTTTACAAGTTTTTCCCTAGTGTTGATATACCAACTTGAACAATCAGTAGCTTGAACTGGACTATCTCTGAAGTCACTTCCAATATTAAAATTCTGTAACTTTTAGAAATATAGCTTGAAGGGGGAATGGAAAATACTATATTACATGGGAGGAAATAGAGAAGAAAAATATCGAACCACTTTTCCTTCCACAAAACGTGTATTAATTTGAGGTGCTCATGTATAAAAACTGATTTGTTGGTTAAAGAAAAATAATTGTGGCAGAATAAATTATTTTCCCCCAATGTTTCCTTCTCTTCCATATGGGAGGATTCTGTATCCTCACCTTCTTGATGGTAGACTTGGCCCTATGACTCGTCATGTTCATGAAATGCCAGTAGCAATGCCATGTGCCATATTTGGGCAGAAGTGACAAAAGCTAGTTCACAGGTCACCATGTCCTCTTTTCCTTTGTTTCAATGGTCAGCAATATGTGAGAGAGAGAGGTTACCCCATTAGCTTGGGTCCCACCCTGCATAGGACATGAAGCAAAGTTGTAGCTGACCCATAATGACCTGTAGTATCAGGGAGGAATAAACTTTTGTTTTTGTAATGTAAGCCACTGAGATTTGGGAGGTAGATACAACAGCATAATCTAGCCTTGTGGACCAATGCTGTAACGGTGACTAAGCAAAACTGTATTAAGGTGGTTATGCCCTAAAGATTCTAAACCACATTGATTTGCTCTATGTATATACACTTGATGTCATCATAATGTAATCATTACTAAAGTTGTGGCTAGCACTGTATTAATACAGAAAATGCATACAAGACTTATTTGTTCTTCCTATTTTTCTACAACTGATTAGATGTCAACAGTATTCTTTCTTTTTTTTTTTGAGTCTGAGCCTCACCCAGTCGCCCAGGCTGGAATGCAGTGGCACGCTCATGGCCAATTCAGTGTCGACCTGCTGGGCTCCAGCGATCCTTCCGCCTCAGCCTTCCAAGTACCACCTAATTTGCTTATTTATTTATTTATTGTAAAGATGAAGTCTCGCCAAATTGCCCAGGCCAAAATGGTGATTTTTAAATGTTTAGCTCATAGTGAGGTAGAAGCTGTGAGATCCTGAGGTTTTAAAAATTAGTTACTAGGCCGGGCTCGGTGGCTTAGCCTGTAATCTTAGCGCTTTGGGAGGCCGAGGCGAATGGATTGTCTGAGCCTGTAGGCTTGAGATCAGCTCTGGGCAGCTTGGCAACACCTCGTCTCTACAGTAAATCAAAAATTAGCCGGGTGTGGTAGCGCACGCCTGTAGTTCCGGCTATTTGGAAGGCTGAAGAGGAAGGATCGCCGGATCCCAGAAGGTCAATGCTGTGGTGGACGTGAGCATGCCACTGCACACCAGCCACGGGGTGAGACTCAGACTGCATCCACTTCAATACTCAGGGTCATCACATCCTGCTGAGTACTGGTTTCTGGTTTCTGGGACAGGGGAAGAATTTTGCTAGCAAATAATTGAATTAAAATCCAGGCAGATGGGCTCTCAATCTTCATCTTCAGTTTCTGAATTATTTAACATATTGCAACAGACTTGTATTCAAGTTTAATTATGCTTTTAAATTATGCTTTAAGTGGCCATGAGCATGCCACTGCACCTCAGCTTGAGCAACGCAATGAGACTCCAACTAAAAAAAAAAAAAAAAAATGGTTCCATAAATTTTATCAGAAATTGGAAAATAGGTTAAAAATGTTCTATAGGCAGAAGTAGGGTAACACCCGAAGCAACTAATAGTGTTTGTGATGTGTAACAACAGATTATAATTATTTTTTAAACTCTAAAAGAGTATGTTAGACATATGTAATTCATACACTTGAGTCCAATAAAAATAGAGGTTACTATTCAAGAGGCTCTTATTTTTATTTTTTTGTAGAGACAGGGTCTTCCCTTTTTGCCCAGGATAGTCTCAAAATCCTGACCTCAAGCCATCTTCCTGCCTCATCCCCCTAAAGTATGGGATTACAGGCATGAGCCACTACACCCAGCCTAAAGGGGGTTTTAATGAATTACTGATTGCGGAGGATTTTATGTTTTTTTGTTTGTTTTTTGAGTCCAAGTCTCGCTCTGTTCCCCAGGCTGGAGTGCGGTAGCACGCTCACAGTCACCGCAGCCTCAACCTGTTGGGTTCAGGCGATGCTTCCGCTTCAACCTTCCAAGCAGCTGGAACTACAGGCATGTTCCACCATGCCCAGCTAATTTTTTTGATTTACTATAGAGACCAAGTCTCCCCATGTTGTCCAGGGTGGTCTCAAACCCCTGGGCTTAGGCAATCCTCTTGCCTTCACCTCCCGAAGTACTGGGATTACAGACGTGAGCCACCAAGTACAGCAATTTTATATTTTGAAGTAATGACTACAGTATCCTGGAAAAAAGGTCTCTGAGCAAGGCTTGCAAAGAAAAATGCTTTGAAGATAGTAATAGACATTATTCCATAATAAAGAAGTTTTTTTTCACTATTAATGTCTGGTAATATTGGCCAACTCTAACCCAGTATCATACAGGGTATGGAATTCTGGAAAACGTAGTTCAAGTATTGTCAAATTGACATAGTACAAAACTAGAGAATCTTTTATAATTTTATTATATTGTAGTTATCTTTCCATGTCCATACATATAAATCTGCAGTTTTTAAAATGGTACTAAACAGAAAAGCAAATAAGGTTGATACTCTAAAAATTAAGGGAAGCTAAGGGTGGTCTAAGGTTAATTTAGACTCTAACCCAAGATCTGGCAGGAAGAGGGGGATGGTAGAAAGGAGCCTATGGAGGGAGAGCCCAAGATACCATGTGGATCTTGCATGGGGGTTGCACAGGGATAGATGTGTGAGTACATGGGAGAGCTGGCTATTAAGAACCCGGGCCGTTGGTGTGCCACTGCACTAGTCTGGGGCAACGGAGTGAGACTCCAACTCAAAAAGAAAAAGAAAGAACCCAGGCCCCAGGGAAGTGCTCAACCCCAACTGTGTAACAAAAGGATCCACAGTACTAGTGGCAACCACTATGGGTTAAATTCCAGATCCCTCCCATTTTCCTGGATGGACATAAGCTCCTGGGTTCCAGAACTACCCAGGGAGATGGGGTTGGGGGTGGTCCCAAATAATAACTGGTATTAGAGTGACCATGGTTATTGTCCAAGCTCAGATTCTTTCAGACAGAAAAGGGGTTAAGTATACCAACAAAACCAGCTAAACCGGGTCATGCAGTAATAGATGTCATACATATGTTGGAAAACAGGACAGGTAAGGGAATATATATGGATGGTTATGTAGATAGAAAAAGGTTGCATCTCATATCTTGAGTATAACAGAACAATTTATATCATTACCTTTATAAAAGCAAAAAATCATAAATTAACAAGTGAATTATAAAATTTTCTATACCCCCAAAAAGTAGAGACTACCTTAACAATTCTCATTTTTACAAATTATTTTTGCAACCAGTAACTCCTCTAACTATAAATGTAGTGGGTCAAAGTAGAACAAATATAATTAAGTAACCACCAGAGTCAGAAGCGACTATGAGTCCCACTATTATTCATTTTTCTGAGACTTATAACAAATGCAGCACAAACAAAAAAATAAGTATTGGGTAGTTTCTTTCACCCGTGCTAGCCCTGGCATGTCACTTTCTTTTCTCCCTTCTTTCTCTGATAAACTTCGTTTGAAAACTTAAAAGAAGTATTGTAAATATTGGAAGGAAGGAGTAAATTTGTCATTACTTGCTAATTTTAAGATTGTTTACCAAAAAAATCCCAAATCAAGAAAATGACTAGAACTAATGAGACCTTAGTAATACTCGGCCTTCATATTTGTTTTCTTAGGCTCATATAAGGCTTTAAAAATATAGTTTAGTTGCTAATTTAAAAATTGGAATTTTTTTGAGTATTTGTGGTACAAGTGTGGATTAATTTAATAGACTAATTAATGAAACAAGCTAATGAAAAATACAGCTTCAGGCATATGATTATGAAGATGTTCCAATTTTTCTATGATAGCAAATGTACACTTTTTAAAAAAATTTTTTAGCAAATGCACTTTCTTGAAGGCCTGGTTGGAAGAGATATGCCACTAAGCTATAAAAGATTTTTCAAGTTTGACAAAATTTAAGAGACATGGTCTTGCCCTGTCGCCTAGGCTGGAGTGCAGAGGTGTGATCATAGCTCAAGTGATTCTCATGCCTCAGCCTCCTGAGTAGCTGGGACTACAGGCCCCATCAAGCTTGGGTAATTTAAAATTTTTTTGTGGCGATATAGTGTCTCTCACTATGTCACCTGGCTGATCTCAAACTCTTGGCTTCAAGTGATCCTGCTGCCTCAGCCTCCCAAAGTACTGGGATACAAGCATGAGCCACATGTCTGGCTGACGTTTTTTGTTTTTGTTTTTAATGTGGATATATTGTTTTTTAAAAAACGGAAAATTAGTTATGCTAATTTAGAACCAATTACAGGAGGTTTCTACATGGCATTACATAAACAAAATGTTTAAAAGTGGAAGGCAACTATTATAATAGTTCTGTAGTTCTACTATTTCCTATAATAAATACTTCTCAGATTATAAAAAAATGATGAAATAAACAAGTTATAGAATGTTACGGCCGGGCATGGTGGCTCAGCCTGTAATCCCAGCACTTTGGGAGGCCGAGGTGAGTGGATTGCCTGAGCCCGCGGGTTCGAGACCCACCTGGGCAGCTTGGTGAGACCTCAACTCTACAATAAATCAAAAACTAGCTGGGTGTGGTAGCGCACGCCTGTAATTCTGGCTACTGGGAAGGCTGAGGCGGAAGGATCGCCGGAGCCCAGCAGGTTGAGGCTGCGGTGGCCGGGAGCAGCCACTGCACTCCAGTCTGGGTGACAGAGTGAGACTCCAACTCAAAAAAAAAAAAAAAGCCCTTTATATAAAATGTAGAAGTCACATAAAATGACTTCATATGCATACAGATATAAACATTTTAGTAAAGGGATAGAGTACGGGAAGAATACACATCAAAATACTGGCAGTCACTGCCGTTAGGGAGGAAGGAAAGAGAACGGAACTGGGAAAGGAGGTAAAGAGCCTTTTGATTAAATCCTAATGTTTTCCTTCTTTTTTTTCTCCTTATTCAAGTTTCCACATAGAGCACCGATGTTTTATTTCCTTACAAAAACTGAAAGGAAATATAACATTTACTAATTCTGAGGGGTAGGTATAAAGATACATTTTGTGTTTTTATTATTTGCAGGATTAAAAAATACCATTATTTTTTATGAGTGAAATGAGTAAAATAAATGAGCCTATAGGTAGCAGTGTTTAATGTGGTAAAGTCAGAAAATAATTAGGTTAGTGATGTGGTATACAGGACAGAACTAGAATTTCTTAAAATAGCATTATAGAGGTTAGCTGTAGTTGACCTAAAATGTAATGTATATGAGGTAAATAAGGAAAATAAGAAAAATTTCTATAATAGCAAATATTTAGTATTGCAAAACAATGAAAACATACAATATTGCAGATATCCAATGGAACAATGTCTAGAGATGAGTTTTAGTGACTAAAGCTCCTGTTGAATGACATATCATATTCTGTTCATAAGGCTCATAATTCATTTAAGATTTCCCTTATGAGGTATAGCTGATCAACGAGAGGCTTTCAATCCAGTAACAGACACCTATTTTATTGTGTTTGTGGTATTTTGTATGTGAGAATGTCCCTTTAAATTGATATCTTGGTGAACTATAAAACTTTTTTTAAAAAGACTTTTTTTGCATACCACGACAGTGATATCAAAGTTTTTCCCCCTAAATAAATTACAATATGAGAAATATACTAAATATATCTGTAACTTTACATAAAGAACATATATAATATACACTTATATCTAACTTTATAAAGTTAAATAAATATAAAATACATTAAGGGAAGAGTTCGGATTCAAATTCATAAGTATTTTCTTTCAAAGCAGTAAATTAACTTTCACATTCCATCTAGAAAATTGAGATTTGTAGCTGTGTGCCCTTATAGAGTATTAAACATTTTATATTATAACTTCTCTCTATAAATTAGGGATGGTACTACCTTGAGATGTTAATACATTGAGTTGTGAGAGTAAGACATTTTTTATAGAGATGAAAATCATGTTTCTACTTTAAAACATTTCTTTGATAGTGTCAAGATCTTGAGGTATCTCATGGTAAATGATGAATAGAGGAAATATTTTTTCTTAGTAATTATTCATTTGACCTCATTTGTGCCTACTCTTAGACAGCTGATAAACTGACTTTTTTGTTATTGTTGGAGACAAGGTCTTGCTCTGTTGCCCAGACTGGTCTTGAACTCCTAGGCTCAAGCAGTCCTCTCGCCTTGGCCTCCCAAAGTGCTCGGCCACAACAGACATATTTTGAATGAGAATTGGGTCTGAGTAGAACTAGCAAATGTGCTGCACATAAAGCAGAACTCGTATCAACCTGAAACAATGACAGCTTGACCAGGAGTGAGTGGATCTAAAACACATCTATTCAGCCAAAGTAGAAGGAAGAGCCAGAATATTTTCTTGTACCCACTGGGCCAATATTACATTTTTGCCATGTTAGTAGGCGGTAGATGTTAAACAATTAGCCTAAGTGAATGTGTTAGATTCTTCAACGTTAATGATCCAGACAAATGAACTACTTTATTCAATTTAATGGTCAAATCATTCTACATAGTACAAGAAACTATATATATAGGAATAACATATAATTTCATGATTTTTAAATCAGGCAACCTATTTCTAAACACTTTCACTTTCCCCCTTGTATCTCCAACATCTCATTTCATGAGAAATAGGACAGCTTGGGAAATAATGCAGTATTTTAATTCTCATATGACAATTCATTAACATTAGGCAAAAGAGAGGAGATATTTGATTTCTTTGTATGTATTTCCATATGTAAAGTAGAATTAATACTACACATTTCCTACCTCATAAAAATCCAAGTTACATACACTTTAGAGCTATCTAATAGAAAAAGCAATGAACTGCTAATATTAATTACTACGGCATTGGTAGGGGAATTGGTAGGAGTAGGGTTTAGTAAGGGCAGACTTCAACCTTGTACTATTGTACTCTTTTGCATTTATTGAAATAAGCATAAATCTTGTTAAAAAAAAATAACACCAAAAGTGTAAAAGATTTGGCAGTGCATGTATCTAAAGCACTGAATGCAGTTTTATACACATATACCCAACACAAAATTGATTTGAGCAGTGAACATTATAAATACAAAGAACAATTGTGATTAAGACTTCCAAGTGTCAGGCAAGGCGCAGTGGCTCATGCCTATAATCCCAGTGCTTTGGAAGACCAAGGAAAATCACTTGAGGCCAAGAGTTCAAGACTAGCCTGGGAAAAATAATGAGACCCCCCCCCGCCCCCGATCTCTTTAAAAAAAAAAAAAAAAAGTGCTGGGCTCGGTGGCTCAGCCTGTAATCCCGCGCCTTTGGGAGGCTGAAGTGAGTGGAATGCCTGAGCCTGTGGGTTCGAGACCCGCCTGGGCAACTTGGCGAGACCTCATCTCTACCATAAATTAAAAATTAGCCGGGTGTGGTAGCGCACGCCTGTAGTTCCAGCTACTTGGAAGGCTGAGGCGAAAGGATCGCCAGACCCCAGCAGTTCAAGGCTGCGGTGGTCGGGAGCAGCCACTGCACTCCAGTCTGGGCAACAGAGTGAGATTCCAACTCAAAAAAAAAAAAAAAAAAAAAAAGAATATATTTATATATATGCCGGGTGTGGTAGCATCCACCTGTAGTGCTAGTTGCTTGGGATACTGAGGTGTGAGGATCTCTTGAGTCCAGGAGTTTGAGGCTGCAGTGAATGAACTATGATGATCACACTACTGTGCTCCAGCCTGAGTGACAAGTGAGACCCTGTCACTAAAAAAAAAAAAAAGATTTCTAAATGTAAGTTAAAAGGGATAAATATAACTATTAACCTAATGATCAACTTTAAAAATCATTTCCATTATTGAGGTCTTTAAAAATTTCTCCAAATGTCTTATAGTATCATTTTTAAGAATACCTAATTGATGCCAGTATACACAAAAACAATTTATTTCACATATTTACTTTGTGTCTAGTGATCTTTGAAAATTTACTCATTTCTCTTTATTTGTAGATGCTTTTAGAATTCTACATTTGCAAATGTTATTTCCAAATATGTCTGTTTCATTTCTACACAGTAGCTTACATCACATTCATAGTTTGTAAAACAAAACTTTAAGGAAATTAATTCTTCCCAAATTGACTTATAGTTTGAACACAATACCAACAAAATTCCCAGCAAAAGCTGGGCATGGTGGTATACGCCTATAGTACCAGTTACTCCGGAGGATGAGGCAGGGAGACTGCTTAAGCCAGGAGTTCAAGTGCAGGCAACACAGCAAAACCCTGTTTAAAAAAAAAAAAATCCCAGCAGGGTTGTTTTAGTTTAGTTGATAGGGTTTTTTTTTTTGGTGAAAATTAACAATGTTTTAAAAATTTACATGGGAATGAAAAGGGTCAATAACAGCTAAGTCAATCTGGAAAAATTACAAGTTAACGGACTTCCACCACAGACATAAATCTTATTATAAAGGCTATAGTAATTAAAACTGTGATAACACCAAGGATACAGAAATACGCCAATGGATCGGTCACTTGAATTATTAGGCAGGAAAGAATAGCCTTTTCAATATACTGCAGGACATACTGGATATCTATTTACAACCCCCCACCAACCTTCCTGATCCCTACCTCAAAAATGAATTTCAGATGGGTTGCAGAATGAAATATGAAAGTTAAAAAAAAAAAAGCTTCAGCACAAGAGAATCATCTTCATGACCCTGAAATAGGTTGAGATTTCTTAACAGTACACAAACGATACTCTAAAGGAAAAAAAAAAAAAAACCCAGTAAATTAGATTTCACTACAATGAAGAATTTTTGCTCATCAAATGCCACCATTGAAAATAAAAAAGCAAGAGAAAGGCCAGGTACAGTGGCTCATCCCTGTAATACCAGCACTTTGGGAGGCTGAGGCAGGAGTGCTTGAGCCCATGCGTTCAAGACCAGCCTAGGCACTATTGTGAGACCTTGTCTCTTCAAAAAAAAAAAAAAGCCAGGTATGGTGGCATGCATCTGTAGTCCCAGCTACTCTGGAGGCTGGAGGCCTAAGCCCAGGAGGTAGAGGCTGCAGTGAGTTGTGAGTGTGATACTGCACTCCAGCCTGGGTGACAGACCCTGATTTCCCCCTCCAAAAAAAACAAAAACAAAAAACTATTGTAGTAGACATAGCATATTATGTCAACTCACAATAAGCTAATTTTTAGAGAGACATAGCCTTTATTCATCTTAACAGCTAATAGTTAATATTGTTTTCTGAGAAGAAAATGAAAGAAAAGCTGGAAACTCAAAACCAGTAACCCAGTAAGAAGCAACACATTGATTTGTGTGATTACTAAATTTGGTTATTGCATAATTTCTAGTGATATAAAAAGCAAATTAGAACTTATTTTATCAAGCAACTAAGTTTACCATGTTTACATTCTTTTATTTTTTTTTTTAACTTAAAATGAAAGGTGGACAGGATATTTTGTTTAAGCTGAAAGCCTAAGTAGTGACAAGTGATCAGTCGGTATGAACCTGTGAATGACAGTGGCTGTTTTCTTTTTAGCTCAAAGTCAGAGTCCCAGGTCTCAAGTTGAAGCTTGCAGGTGTGGGTGGACAGACTGGCTTGATGTTGAATCTCCATTCCACACTCCTAGTGTATCCTCTTGTAATAAACCGGAGAGAAAGCTAGAAGCTACATTTCCCAGACTTTCTTGCAGCTAGGGTTCTCGATGCGATTTACTTGTGGCCAAGCAGATGCATCTAGAGAAGGCAGGCGTGAGATGAAGGCCACGCTAACACTGGCATGCAGGGTCACAGAAGAGTTTTTTCTGAGGCAGTGTGTAGATATGAGGTTCGTAAGTGGCGAAAGGACTGGTACAAAGCATCTACCTGGATGTGGATCATAGCAGGTATGCCAAATGTAGTACAGAATCAGCAGTGGCAGTGTGGTTTCCCGATCACAGTACTCTTCAGATCCTCACAAGGTTTGTATACTTGGGAGTGAGTGGTTTCCTGAACTTAGAAGAGGAAGCAGGTTCTATAATGTGGCATTGGGCATGATTCCTTAAAGCTCTCTGTTTTCAACAAATCTAAGCTTAGATTAGTATTTCATTTTTAAAAGTCCTTTCTTGCCTAAACTATAGAATTAACTCTGTTCTCTGTAACTGGACCTTAACACTGGTGACAACTCTAAGGTAGTAAGGACACTGTTAGGAACTGTGACAGCTCTGCAATTTTACCCCATTTACAAGCTACAAATTAGCCTATCACAGTTTCATGGTTCCTGCAGAACACATGAGACTCCTGAATCAGAGTCAAATGACTTTATTACTTACAGCATAGCAAGCAGCATGAGCTTCATGTTCCTGTCAGTTTCCTTTGCCCCCCAAGTCCCATGTGGGTATGTAGAGTAGCCCAGGTGGGTGCTGAACACATAGTGGTTTTACAGCACAGGTGAGAAACCTCAAGTCTAGCGAACTTGAATCTTTTATATTTTTACCATGGAGGGAGACATTGTCTTTATTATACTGAGCAATAAACAAACCAGCCTTCCTCTCAAGGGAGGCATTCCATGTTCCAAGGCTGTTTGCTATACAAATACTCTTGGGAAAGACAGTCCAGGACAAAGATTGTCAGAGCCTCTGTTCACAAGATGTGAAGAAATGCAAGAGATGCATGGAGAACTGTTTTTCAACAAACATTAGCCAACTTTTCATTTGAACTACAGCCAGTCTTGTTTTAGAGCCCAGGATCAGGTTTTATCTTTTAAAAATATACTTTAACCTAGCCACGAAAATTAACAAACATTTTAATACAATCAGAGACTAATTTGTAGTATGATTTCTATTCATTTCAGTCACGAGAAAACACTGTAGCAGTCATTATTAAAGCTATCATCCATAAATTACTTTTATTTCTCATTAAATGAGCACAGAGTCATTAGCATATTAATAACAGATATGTTTATTATTACATATCCATCAGTGCGGCTTTCAATACCACTTGAAACATGCATATCATCCTAGAGACGATCAGTTTTCCAGTGCTTCTTATTTGATACACATTACTGCAAAGCCATTATAAATTACTGAGGAGGTATTTGGTTAAAAAAATAAACAATAATGATACTGCCCATACAAATCAACTCTTGCCACTGGGCAAGAGTTTAACAGTATTTATCTGGTAATTCCTATGTTAACTGGAAAATGTCATGGATATATTGCCATAATTTCCTTTTTATATTGGTGCAATCTTCTATATTTTTTTGCAGTTTTATAAAGTCATTATTGTAGCAGGTAGTTTGATGCAAAGATTGTACTCAATTTATGAAAGTCCAACAAACCTCTAAATATTTTAAATTAAATCAATTATCAATGAAAAACCCACTGACACACACAATTTTTTGAAAATATGCTTTTTGAAATTTCTATACTTACTCATGGCAGTAAAATAATTCTCTCAAATTAAGGCACTAAAAGGGCAATGCAACTCCCATTGAAAGTGATCTAAGAATAATTTACATTTCAAACAGTGCATACATTTCTTATATGTTTGTTAACTTAATGTCTTTATCACTTAAAACCACAAAGAAATACATTATACAATTACAGAAATGATGTACCCCACAAAATGCTTTTAAACTTGGTTCTTTTGTACAGTTAGTTCCTAATGTCTCTAGTAGTAAAATAACTCAATATGGCTTGGCAAAAATGCATAGATTAAATGTAATTTTTTTTGTCTTCTCCCATTCCCCAAACTTGCTGAAACATATACAGTATTTTGTAAAGCATATTGTAAGATATTTAATTTCTCCATTAAGTCCACCACGGGTAATCATCAACAGTAAGGCTTTTAAATTCTACAGTGAGGCCAATGAAGTTCAAGTGATGTCACTGCTTTCTTAAAATAGTTTTGTATAGTCTTGCAAGAGCACAAAAACTTAAGTCATTAAAAAAAACAAAAACTTCAGTTTGTCTCATTTTGAGATATTTTCTTTACTCCTTCCATGAGCTGATCTTGATAGTGATGGCCGTTCCACTTGAAAGTGAAAGTTCCTTCCTCTCACTCAAATGAGGAAAACTCTGTTCTATCACGACTGACAGGCATTTTCTCAGAAATTCAAAAAGGCAGCACCTTTTTAAAAAAATATATCTACCTAAGCTTTCCCCCAATTGTACTTGCATTACATAGTAATAATTAATCTAATCTACCTGTAGGCAAACCCGCAATAAAAAAAAAAACCCTCAGTGTGTTGTGCCAAAGCAAGGACAGAATAACAGCAATCAACCCTGAAGCCTGTGATATTTGTGTCAAAGAAACAGCCTGTCTGTTCTGCATGGTTAAAGAAGCCTGGTTTATCAGGTAGCGTCCCACACGATTCCACAAGGCACTAGGTCACATGGTTAGCTGTTAGGGGGAAAAAAACATAATTTAAGAAATGCACTCAGCTTTACAACACAAGAAACAAACATTGGAAGGAAAGGCAAACATACATTATCTTTTCATACAACACTTAACAACTGCACAAAATTTGGAAAACAGGGAAAAGGAAAAATACACTTAGTATTCTCTCCTCTTTTTCTAACACATATTCTTACTCAGCTATAATTCTATTTTAAATCATTTTAGATCCAGCTTCTACCCTGTGCCCAGGAAAAGTTTGACACAGCATTCTGCAGAATTAAGTCAAGCATGAGGCAGTAATACACGAGGGTAGTACGGTGCCTGAGGAATACACAGGAAGGAAGGATGTGAGTCATTTCAAAGAATCAGAGCTGGTTACGGACAATAGGAAGTCAAGAAAAGGGATGAATTAAAGATAGTTTTAAGTTCACTTGTAAGATGTGAGAGGTAAATCAGTGCTAGGTCTCAGCTTCTAGATTCAAAAGGCTCTCGTAATCTAGGGATGACACCTTCTCTGTAGTTGGTATTTGGTACAAGATAAACAGGCTTTAGAATTGACTAAAATCAGTTGTGTGATCTTGTGCAAATTGCTTAATTTCTCTGCATCTCCCTTATTCATATGTAAAATGAGAACTTAATGAAATTTCAAAACTTCTTTCCAGGAAAGGCTCGGATTATGTTCTGCAAGCGTATATCATAGCATGTAAGATCTTTTTGAAAACAATTCCATCAAAAACATTTAAACCAAAAAATAAAAGTGGAACTTAACTGGGCAGTTTATTTATAATAATATAATCATTGATAATACCAAATAATTTTGATTTTTCTAGAAAAATTATGCCAACATAATTAAAAACAAAGGAAAATGATCATCATTTTACATGAATCTTTTCTGCATTAAAACAGACTAGCCACAATTTGGTTAAAACATTAAGGGTTAAATATATGTTATGTATATCAACTTATGATAGAAAAATTTGACAATGAATTAAATAAATATCACCTTTATTAATATTATTAAATTCTAACAGGAGTCAGTTAAACTATTTTATGAAGTCACTGCAAGTCATATAAATAAGACCTAACTACAAATAATGTCCTCTGAGGCGAAAAGGACAATTGGATTTTTTATTTTAATAAATATTATCTAATCACTGTAACATTGTTAAAAAAATTAACATTTCAATCCTTACCTAGCTTTTCCAGATGTATTTTTGACTTTTCGGAAAGACTGATTTGCAGTGGATCTTGTAGAAAGTGTTCGAGGGGAGGCACGAACAAAACCAGATGGTGGATTCTTAGGGATTTTTTTTACTAAATGAGTTACCCATTTTTTTTGTTCATCCTGAGAACATGCTAACAGCAGCATATCTCTTGCTGATGTTACATCATAACTTACTATATTAAAAGGGGGGAAAAGCACAATTAAAGTCATATAATATTACCATATTAAAAAATTAAAACTATCAAATGCATAATTCTTCAAGTTCTCAAAGTTCTAAAAGCTTTACTATGTTTAATTAAGCTAAAACTAAATCTGTAGCTGTGAAATAGCTGTGCAATGTTCCACCAATATCAACATATTATTTCTTATAATCTCTTTTCAACTTGGTTTAGAAATCACTACACTCAAGTGACACAACTTAAAACTAAATTTGTTATACATTATAAAAATAATGATTATGCCTTACCTTTACATGGAGAAATTAAGTCCTCTTTCTTATCTAGGTGATCTCTGTGGCACTTAACATGGCATCTTCGACACTCTAGAGCAGGGGGTGGCTTAAAAACATGCCAGAGAGGTTTGGCACAGGCCTCACAATTGGCAGGAAAGTGGTAGAGTGTAGGAATGAACTCATGGCCTTTGTGATTTTGGAAATTAGTCTTCTCAGCTTGTTGTACTGGTTCCATCTCTACATCTTTTCTACATTCACCTTCATTTGCATATAGTATCTACATTCAACAATGGCCAAAGGAAAAAGAAAAAAAGAGAGCATAATTTGTATATAAAGTTTCAAATGTGCAAAAGTACTGGTATGTTTTACATTTGTTTCACAAAAATACTAAGTACTTAGGTAAAATATTCTCTTTTTTTTTGAGTTGGAGTCTCACTCTGTCACCCAGACTGGAGTGCAGTGGCACGCTCCCGGCCACCACAGCCTCGACCTGCTGGGCTCCGGTGAGCCTTCCGCCTCAGCCTTCCAAGTAGCTGGAACTACAGGCGTGCGCTACCACGCCCGGCTAATTTTTTCTTTTTGATTTATTGTAGAGGTGAGGTCTCACCAAGTTGCCCAGGTGGGTCTTGAACCCGCAGGCTCAGGCAATCCACTCACCTCAGCCTCCCAAAGCACGGGATTACAGGCTGAGCCACTGAGCCCAGCTAAAATATTCCTTAAAATTATAATTTCAGGTGTTTACCTGGAATATTTTAGGAATTTCTTCAGTTTCAGCTCTATATACATCTCCTTGGGTTACAGGCCGAACATGAAACAATTTACTAAAATGAAAATAAATATTGGCCATTATAAAGACTTATTTAGTCAAAGAGAGACATTTCACTGAAGAGGACATACAGATGGCAAATAAAAAGATGTTCAACATGATTAGTCATTAGGGAAATGCAAATTAAAACCACAATAACTGTCACTATACATTTATCAGAATTTTTAAGTTTTTTAAATTTTTATTTTTTTTGAGTTGGAGTCTCACTCTGTTGTCCAGGCTAGAGTGCAGTGGTACACTCATGGCCACCGAAGCCTCGACCTGCTGGGTTAAGGTGATCCCTCCGCCTTAGCCTTCCAAGTAGCTGGAACTACAGGCGCGCGCTACCACACCCGGCTAATATTTGATTTATTGTAGAGACGAGGCCCCACAAAGTTGCCCAGGCTGGACTCGAAACCCTGAGTTCAGGTAATCCTCTCGCCTTGGTCTCCCAAAGGGGATTACAGGTTTGAGTCACCGTACCTGGACCAGAATTTTTAAAAATAAAAAAAGTAATAATGCTGATGAGGATGCAGAGAAACAAAATCACTCTTACACTGCTAATAAAAATGGAAAACTACAGAGCCATCTATAAGATTACAGTAAATTTTTTTTGAGTCGGAGTCTCACTCTGTTGCCCAGGCTGGAGTACAATGGCACACTCATGGCCACCGCAGCCTCAACTTCCTGGGCTCAGGCAATCCTTCCACCTCAGACTTCCTAGTAGCTGAAACTACGGGCGGGCGTCACTATGCTCAGTCAATTTTTTTGATTTATTGTAGAGACAAGGTCTCATTAAGTCTCCCAGGCTGGTCTCGAACCCTTGGGCTGAGGTAATCCTCTCGCCTTGGCCTCCCAAAGTGCTGGGATTACAGGTTTGAGCCACCATGCCTGGTCTTTTTTTTTTTTTTTTTTTTTAGTAGTAATCTTACTCTGTCACCCGCGCTGGAGTACAGAGGCACACTCATGGCCACTGCAGTCTTGACCTGCTAGGCTCAGGCCATCCTTCTGGCTCAGGCTTCCAAGTAGCTGGAACCACAGGCCACCATACCTGGCTAATTTTTTGATTTATTATAGAGACAAAGTCTCACCAAGTTGCCCAGGCTGGTCTCTAACCCTTGAACTCAGGCAATCCTCTTGCCTCCGCCTCCCAAAATGCTTTGTGCCCAGTGGCAATTTTTTTTTTTTTTTTTTTTTACAAAACTATACATATGCTTACCATACGACCCAGTAATTGCACTCTTGGGCCTTTACGTCTATCTATAAAAAAACTGGACATAAATGTTCCTAAGAGCTTTTTTCATAATAACCAAAACCTGAAAACAACTCAAATGAATTATTAGACAAAGTGTGATATATCTTTACCATGTACTACTCAACAATAAAGACAAATAAATTACACTTAGACTGATCTCAAGGGAATTACACTAAGTAGGAAAAAAAAAGCTGATTGCAAAAGATTACACACTATTTGATTCCATTTATATAACATCTTTGAAATGACAAAAGTATAGAGATAGGAACAGATTAATGTTGCCATGGATAAGGAAGGGGAGCAATAGGGAAGCTGCCTGTGGTTATAACAGGGTAACACAGGGATCCTTGTGACAGAATTGTCCTGTATTTGGACTGTGGTGGTTTTATGGATCTATACATGTGAGAAAGGTATACAGACTGGAAAGACAGAAGTAAAACTATTACCATTTAGCAATGACATGATTGTACACATTGTCCTTTGGTTATCTGTAGAGGACTGGTCCCAGGATACCCCCAGGATATCAAAACCCATGGATGCCCAAGCCTCTTATATGAAATAACACAGTATTTGCATATAACCTACGCATCTCCTCCTTAAATCATCTCTAGATTATTTATAATACCTAATACAATGGAAACGCTATGTAAATAGTTGTTATATACTAGTAGATAGTTGTTAAATATATTGTCTAGGTGATAATGACAAGAAAATAAGGTCTCTACGTGTTCAGTACAGATGCAGCCATTATGGGCCTAACTACATCTTCAATTGTGATTGGTTGAATCCGTGGAGTGGAACCCACAGATACAGAGGGCTGATTATATGTTAAAAAAAAATAATAATAATAAAATAAAAAGCCCTGTAAAAACGAAAAAAAACCAAAACAAAAATCCCTATAAAATAAGCGCAAAGCAAGACTACAGGATTAAGACCAACATATAAAAATAAATATTGATGGAACAACCAGATATCCATGTGGAAAAAAAAACACATCAAAACCTGACCTCAACAACTACCTGTTACCAAACACAGACTATAAAAGCACTAACCATTTTTTAAAAACAGGTATATTGATCTTCATTAAAATACACTATTAAGAAAATGAACAGGCAAGCAACAGATTATGAAATATCTGCATTACGTATTTCTAACATAGGATTCTTATTCAGAACATACACCGAACTCTTGCAAGCCAATCTTAAACAGATAAGCAAACTAATTTAAAAATGGTCAAAAGACTTGGAAACACATCAGAAAAGACATAAACATGGCTAAAATATTAAAGGATTTATATCATCAGCCATGAGGAGAGCGCAAATGTAAACAAGGAGATAGCATTTCATACCCTCTAGAACAGCTAACATCAAAGACAACATTAAATGTCTGGTGAGGATGTGGAGCAATTGAAACTCACCTATTGTTGGTGAATACAAAATAGTGTACTATAACCATTTTTACGACTTGACTGACAGGTTTTTAAATAGTTAAACACAGATCTACTTTACACCCCACAATTCCACTCCTAAGTTATTTACCCATGAGAAATGAAAATACAAGTCAACAAAAAGAATGTTCATAACCAACTGGAAGCAACCCAAATGTCCATCAACAGAAGAATGGATAAACAAATGATGGTATATTCATGTGATGGAATACTACTCAGCAGTACAAAGAACATGCATACAACACCACAGATGAATCTTAATAACACTAGGCTAAGTGAAAGAAATTAAGAGAAGTGTACAGACATATAATCCCATTTATATGAAGTTGTAGACTAGGCAAAATTAACCTCAGTGATAGAAAGCTGAGCAGTCTTTTCCTGGGAAAGAGCACAAGTGAGCTTTCTAAGGTGATGGAGATGCTCTTTATCTTGTATTGAATAGTGATTGCATAGGTGTTTACAACTGTAAAAAGTCACTAAACACACTTAAGATCTATAAACTTTCTTGTTCATATATAGGGAGAGAGAGTTACAAGAGTAATATCAACTTGGTCTAAAGTGATAAATGTAATATTCATGTCTAGGTTATATGAAATTTATGAAATTACATCTCAATAAAAAGGGGAAGAAACCCCTCATCAATCTAAAAAGTACTTAACCTAATTGAAAGATGATGTCTTTCATATTAGTGTTTATATAATATTCCACTTAAGCCGATCTTTTAAATTTTCACAACTAAAGATTTTTTTTTTAATTATGAAATAAGTTCAAGACCCGCCTGGGCAACTTGGTGAGACCTCATCTCTACAGTAAATCAAAAACTAGCCGGGCGTGGTAGCGCGCGCCTGTAGTTGCAGTTACTTGGAAGGCTGAGGTGGAAGGATTGCCAGAGCCCAGCAGGTCAAGGCTGCGGTGGCCGGGAGCGTGCCACTGCACTCCAGTTTGGGTGATGGAGTGAGACTCCAACTCAAAAAAAAAAAAATTATGAAATAAAGTATCAGTATGCTTTAGTACTTGCTCAATTCTTTCAAAATTCTAACTATAACCAGTTTCACAAATATATAATTCCAAAGGAATGGCAATACTTCATTTTACCTACATATTTCTTTTGAATAGCACTAATGACATTTTACTATGAATTTATATTGTTGCAGTTTTGCCTTTTTTACTACTAGTTTGTAAACTTCTTAAATATGGAACTTATTCATCTTTATACATACTATAGCACCTATGTTAATATAGGCAGCAGTACATAAGAAATATTTTTAGAAGCTCATATATTGTTGGTGAAAAAGAAAAGAAAAACCTTATGTTTATGATAGATTTATATTTCCTCTTAACAATGACCAAGGAATCCTACACTGTCATCCTTTGGTATCCATGGGGGATTGGTTCTAGGACCCCTGCAAATTCCAAGATCTGAGCACACTCAAGGTTCTTATATTAAATGATGTGATATTTGCATGTAACCCATGTACATCCTTCAGTATACTTTAAATAGTCTCTAGATTACTTATAAGACTGAATACAACCTACAGTTGTCAGACTGTACTTTTTTGATTTGTATTCTTTTTTATTGTTGTATTATTACTATTTTTTCAAATATTTTCTATCCACAGTTGTAGATATGGAACCTGTGTATACAGAGGGTCAGCAGTACTTTCTGAGATGCTCTTTGAACTTAAATCACCAAATAAATCTGTCTTTCAAATACAAGAAACAAGTATATAAATTTGCCCTTCTCACTTTTTGCTAAAGTAAGATTTACTATAAAGTAGCATTTAAGTTTGTTAAGAAAAACAAAATAGTAGGTAACATTATTTAAATACCATAAAATATACACTAAAATATATATCCATTAAATAAATTATCAAGAGTTAACATTTAATTGCTTTAAAATTCAATCAAAGGCAACTTACTCTATGTCCAATACCATAGATGGATTGGATTGTTCCTTATCTTGTTCATCGTTATAGAACAAAATTTTTTTGCTGCTTACCACAACATACTGAAATAAGAAAAAAGGGAGAAAGTTACAAAAGTAACATCAATTTGGTTTAAAGTGATAAACATAATATTTGTCATTCATGTCTAGATTGGATTGTGTTAATCTAAAATCAATGCAAATAAAAAAGTAGTGTAAGTTTTATGCTTCAAAGTAAAATATATAACAAAAAATCACTTGGAAAAAAATTAGGCAAATAGTACCTGTTTTTTCCAGCCATATCGTTTGATATTTCCTCTGTTTGGTACTGAAAGCCAGCCTTCAATTCTTGATTCTAGGAGAAAAAGAATATATAGTAGTTAGTCTTAAATTGTAACAAAAGGAAAAACTATTAAAAGTTGTCTGACAGCATGCAGCAACAGGCAATTGAACACAGCTAAATGAATAAGTGCTATAATTTGCTCTTCCATGCTTCAACCACACAAATTAACTTTAATGGCCATACAAATATTGCAGAAAAAAATTTCAAGCCACTTTCTCCAAAAAAATCAACATTTAGTACTGAAATACAAAAGTACGAAGTAACAATACCCTTAAGAGCCAGGCAAGACTGAAATGGACTGAAGCTTAAATGGGATATGATATAGAAGACTTTAAATACCATTTAACATTCATATAAAAATACCCAGCAAAAAAAAAAAAAAGAAAAGAAAAAAATTATGCAGCAAAGTGGACAAATTAGAGCCATGATTTACACAAGAAAGAGCAAGCAAAAGTACAGAAGTGTCCTATTACTCACAGAAGACAAGAATAGAAGATAAATAAATAAGGAATGCAGGCAGAACCAACTGGATATAAAGAATAAGAGACAAGCATTTTATTTGTTTTCTCAGTACAACATTCTGATAAACTTTTTGGTAAAACACCAATAACAATTTCAATAAAATTATTCAGATTTGGTTGTGGAGTAGGCACCTAATTTTAGCAGTAAGTCCAACCATAATTCTTCTCAAACTGAAGAGGTGATAAAGCCTTTTAAGTCTGTGATACCGTAATTTAACAAACAGTAAAAGAACACATAATTCATTTGGTCTACTGCTAATATCTCAACTAGCTTGTGCATACTAGAAATTCCTTGACTATTTGATCAAGACATTTATAATAATTGCACTTATGTTTAAATATAACTAATGTTTATTAGAAATATCTGAGGGATAAAGGTAATTCCTTTAGAAACAGTTATTTGGTATCAGGTTAGAGATAGATTCATTTGATTTAAATGTTTTCTATATCTACCTTATTATATGTGAAACACAAAAGAATTTAAAAATAACCAATTTTAAAGTTTGAGACTATGATGTATTTATTATATATGGTTCAAATCATATTTATTATACTACGATTCAAACCATGATTCTAATGGAAATACATACTGCCCCTCTTCACATAACTTAAAAGCTGTAAAGTTCAGTCTTATAGTAATAGTTAACAATAGTTAACATTTACTGAACATTTATTATTTGCCAAATGCTTTATAAGTAATAGCTCATATTTAACTTGTGTATAATCCCATTGATACTGAATGTTCTATTTCTAGGAATATAGAATAGATTCTACTATGGTCTTCCACTGATAATGAAGAGACTAAGACTTAGCAAGGTGAACTGACTTGCCCGAGGGAACTCTACCAGTATCCATCAAAACTCTAGGGTTCAAATACAGGCAGTCTAATTTCTGAGCTTATGTTTCTAGAGCACAATACTACTGTGTCCCCAAACAAGTTTGCAGTTAATTGAATTGTGGAAAATACTCCTTTTCCCCTAATTCTACCATGTACTTAATTTTTTTTTCCAAGATGAAGTCTTGTTATGTTGCCCAGCCTGGTCTTGAATGCCTTAAGCCTCAGCCTCTCAAGCAGTGGTGTGCACCACCATGCCTGGCTTTAATGACTACTATTTAGTTCATGAAATAATTATTGTTTCCTCAGGTAGTTGCCTGGCAAATTTTAGATGAGCTGGGACAATATTCTAACACCTGTTTTAACTATCCCACGGAACCTGACAACAGAGGAGGTACTTGATTGATATTTGTTGATTATTTTGTAATTCTTTTTCTGAATTAGTCAATTAAAGTCATCCTCTGTAAATAATGGTTAAAATTTAAAATCCAAATGGGCAGCTTTATATTAAATAAATGTAGAAGACTACTGATCATGTATTGCTCATTCACACACAAAAAAATTTTTTTGAGGTGGGGTGTCACTCTCTGGCCCAAACTGGAGTAGAGTAGCATGATCACAATGATCACAGCTCAAGGCAGCCTCAATCTTCTGGGCTCAGGTGATCTTTTCACCTCAGCATCCCATGTAGCTGAGACTACAGGCGCATGCTACCAAATCTGGCTAGTTTTTAAATTTTTTTTGTAGAGACAAGGTCTCACTATGTTGCCTAGGCTGGTTCACAAATATTGTATCTTACAAAGGCTAAAACAGTTATTGCTAGGAAATTTTCCCGTTAGTGTGACAGAAATTACAGCCCTTTTTTAAAAGCATGGTTTCAAAAACATTGAGATAAACATTAGTTAAAATGAAAAGTAATCTTAATATCTGATGATATAAGGCTATTTAATGTCAGTAATTCCTCACTGAAAACAAAAGATATAAAAGCTTTTGAAATCTTGACATTTATATAAAACTGTGTATGTCAAAATACCCTACACCCTCAATTATTTCTCTGTGAAAATAAATGCCAAAACCATTTATGCTTTCCAGCTCTAGGTTTGGGCTAAATTGCCACTGTTTTCTTTAATATATTTTCAAAGAATTGTTGTGTATCATGACTTTATCTGTATTTCAATATTCCTTTAGAAATTTTATATATTAAGGGTGTTTTATGAATCAAATAAGACTAAATTTTATCTTTGCTCATACTTAAATCAAATAAAGAAATCTGGAATGCAAATACAAATGTTGAGAATATGTGAAGGTTTCTGCCAATTAAAAAAATATGTCGTTATTGGAGAGAATTTTAGTTCCTCTTTCTGGCGAATTCCCTCAGAAAATTCCCTCAGAATTAAGCTCAGTGTTAATAGCTTCTCCTCTGTTTCCTTTCTTTACTCCTACCATAGGTAAAAGCTAATATACTTATCAGGCTTTTTATTTATAAAGACCTCCTCTAAAGCCAGGACCACTTGTAACTAAAGAGGTGATTTGAAGGCACAATGCTATAAATTCCATCTTCCACATCACAAACACAGAAATCAGCTTCTCCAGATAAGTAAATAAAACTCATACCAAGAATTTCTCAATCTAGGTTATCATTGATATTATTCTACAGAAGTACAAAAATAATTTAGCTCCTAATTTTATACAATATATATACAGAACAATTTGAACTTAAAAAAAATTAGAAATGTATGACTACAATATCAGCAACTGATTCCTTTACCCAAGTAAGAGACAGGGAGCCTAACTATATGTAAATCGATATCTGATACAGCCAATTTAAATGTCAAGACTAACTTCAGAAGACTACCAAAGTTTACCTGGCTACACCATATACTGCTTAAGAAATAAAGAGGCAGAGAATCATTTCAAAATATTTTAATTAAATTCAAAGGTGATTTTTAAAAAGAAAATCAAACCAACCAATATAATAAGTCAGATATCTTCAAATAATTGATTAAATTTGGGCAAAGTCAGAAATTCTTAGACATTCAAATATTTGGAAACATACTAATATTACTAGAGTATTAATATCAAAGAGTTTTCCTAATGTTTCATGTACTTCTATTAAGTCTCTTCAGGTATCTAGGTTTGCAGTCCCAAAGTAAGGAAAGAGAAAGAATGAGGAAAAGAGACAGTTATCACATTAAAGTTTTTTGTCATCTAAGCAATAAGCAACCATAGCCTAAGGGTAATCTTTTTATATTTACACTGTGTGCTAGGTCACAACCTGCCACAAAACCAAAGGGAGGAGAAAGACATAAAAGAAGCAAGAGAGCGAAAATGACTTTAAGAACTCCAAAAATTTATAAGCCAGAGAAAGAATAACTCTTTTTTTTTTAAGTTTTATAACAAAGTTTATTAGAGAAAGAAGAGAGAAAAGACAAGGAGACATGCCAAGGCTGTCATGGGCAAAAGAAACCAGCCAGGAATAACATTTTAAAATAAATTTTTAGAATTGGGAATTTTAGAGGGGAGATTTAAGTTAGTTAATGACAAAATGCCCACTGAGGATTTCTATATACTAAGCATTAATGTACAAGATAATAAAGTTATATTCTTTATACTGGATGATGAAATCTAAGAGAAATAATGAAAGTCACAGTATCAGTTCATCCATCCAGCTACCTATAAAAAACCTCACTGAACTAAAAATATGATTCATATTTCAAAAAGTTATTATTTTAACTTTTGAGTAAACTTAATCTAAGTTCTCCCTTTTTTAGTCTGTAAATTTATTTACTAATTTTCTAAACTTAAGTAAAAAATAATCACTAGTCATTACCTTCAAGAAATTTTTTCAGATATCTGAATGACATGTAACTGTCTAATATCAAGAGTGAATATCAACATCCTTCCTTCTAGATATGATGTAAAACCTTATTATTTGCCAGAGACCATTTTTGGAATCCAGTAAATGACAGATTTAATACAGATTTTTCATTTACTAGTAAAATATTTGACACTCTGAGGTAAATAACACTGATAAGGATTATCCATTAATTTCTACTTTCAATATGAAAGTTGGGATTTTATAAATTTCAAAATTGACAGCACAATAAGTAATAGGAAGAGAGACACCTAACTGGCTCCATTTTATAGTAATGGAGAATGGCCATCAGTACTCTTTCCCCCATCACTTACTTTGGACTTTGTAAACCTTAAAAACAAAATCCCAGAAAGCATACTAATATTCTAAGTAATATGCTCAGAATGGAGCCAGTGAAATATTTTAAAATCTCTTTGCTAAATGACTCCTAAGTCAATTTATTAGGTCAAGATTTTGAAATCTAATGCATTCCTAACCCAAGCCTGGCCAATCAAACCATCTGACAATCCTAGGAGTTTAGCCTTCCTGAACAAGCCACGTTGGAGGATAAAACTCATCACAACTCATCTTTCAATTCAAATCTTCTGACTAGCATCACTAAAAATGTACTTGTTTCTGAAATGTTTAACCCAATACAAAGAAAGCTAAGGCACACATAAGACATTATAAGCAAAGTTAAACGGAAATGGGTAGAATTTTTAAAAAGGCTGAGTGCGGTGGCTCACATCTGTAATCCCAGCACTTTGGGAGGCTGAGGCAGGAGGACTGCTTGAGCCCAGGAATTTGGGATCAGCCTGGGTAACATAGTGAGACTGCGTCTCTAACAAAAATTAAAAATTAAAAAAATTAAACCAGGCATGGTGGCATGTGCCTGTAGTCCTAGCTACTTGGGAGACTGAAGCAGGAGGATAGCCTGAGCCCAGGAGTTTGAGGCTGCTGTGAGCCACGATTGTGCCATTTCACTCCAGCCTAGATGACAGCGTGAGATCTCGACTCAAAGAAAAAAAAAAGACTTGCCGGGCTCGGTGGCTCAGCCTGTAATCCCGCGCCTTTGGGAGGCTGAGGTGAGTGGATTGCCTGAACCCGCGGGTTCGAGACCCGCCTGGGCAGCGAGACCTCATCTCTACAATAAATCAAAAAAATCAGCTGGGCATGGTAGCGCGTGCCTGTAATTCCGGCTACTCGGAAGGCTGAGGCGGAAGGATCACCGGAGCCCAGCAGGTCGAGGCTGCGGTGGCCGGGAGCGGCCACTGCACTCCAGTCTGGGCGACAGAGTGAGACTCCAACTCAAAAAAAAAAAAAAAAAAAAAGACTTAAAAAAAAAACCCAAAAAACCACTTGGTCAGAATTTTTAATAACAATATTTTCCATCTTGCATCTCCCCCTCCTGGTCAGGAGGTTTAACTAACACTAAATAGATTAAGAATCTCTTTATTAAATAACTTAAGAAGTACCTCAGGGTTAATGAAGTAGGAATCTAAACTACAATTTTCAGTCCAACAATTGAAAGAATGTAGCCAAACATCTCTAAAAGTCATATTCCCACTGTTAATTAAGTCAAACTTTAGAAAGATGTTCAAATGGTCAAAGCTACAGGGTTTTCTGATCCTCCAATAATGAATCATGTGTATCTACAAGATTCTCAAGAGGCAGGCAGTTTCAAAGAGCCAAAAATAGAAAAACAGAAGAAATCCTTGACCATTAGAATAAGAAATAATTCTTTCCTACCTTTTGCTTCACAGATACCTGATTTTGGGCTAGCAATGTCACAAAAGAATGTGGGGAGGGGTCACATGGTCTACAAATAAGAAGTTGAAGCCTGGGGCTGTGGCTCGCACCTGTAATCCCAGCACTTTGGGAGGCCAAGGTTGGAGGATCATTTGAGGTCAGGAATTTAAGACCAGCCAGGGCAACACAGTCTGGTCTCTACAAAAAATTAAATAAAGATTATCTGGATGTACTGGTGTGAGCCTGAACTCCTAACTACTCAGAAGGCTGAGGTGGGAGGACTGCTTGAGCTCAGGAGGTCAAGGCTGCAGTGAGTCAAGATCACAACACTGAATTCCAACCTGGGTGACAGAGCAAGACCTGGTCTCTAAAACAAATAGGAATTCAATTCATTTTCCACTTTGAGACCTATATCCTTGATCAAGAAAGATAGCATAATATTTTCTGAATGGTCTATCAAGTTTCTTGTATCAAATTCTAGAAAACAAGTAATATATATTAAAATAAAGCCCCTGTAATATCAAGCATGCTGCTTCACAAATAACTTTCATTTATGCACTGTTCAGAAAAATTAAAACCTATTTTCATTTACACGGTTTATGACCATGTAAACAAAACTTCTAAAACCCTGAACTAAGGATGTATAGATGTCAAATGTATGTGTATGTGTATATTTAAATGCATGTTTTAATAATTATAACCTATTTATTTCATTCCTAAATTGAACTTCTGTGTATTTCTCATCTCTGTTACAAATACATGAATGTGGTATAGTTTACATGACAATTAAGCCAAGAATGAAGCTATGTTTATTTTTAATTGATTTACCACTGGGAAAAGGAAGACTGAGAAAAAAATCTGAAACCCTAGTCACTCACGTCTGCCTTTACTTGACCCTTCTGCCCTCTCACCACATTACCCAACATCTTCTATCAATTTCTCCAAATTTAAAACTTCATAGTTTCTCACTACTTTTTTAGGTAGCCTTCTGTGTAGCTGCTATGGTTCTGATTATAAAATACAGTTCTTAGTTTTAGCATAAGGATATATAAAATGTTAAAGAACGGTTACATATAAAAACATGTAACAATTTTCTTTATTTTATTTTATTTTATTTTTAAGTTGGAGTCCCACTCTGTCGCCCAGACTGGAGTGCAGTGGCCACTCCTGGCCACCGCAGCCTTGACCTGCTGGGCTCCAGCGATCCTTCCACCTCAGCCTTCCAAGTAGCTGGAACTACAGGCGCACGCTACCACACCCGGCTTATTTTTTATTTATTTATTGTGGAGATGAGGTCTCGCCAAGTTGCCCAGGTGGGTCTCGAACCTGCAGGCTCAGGCAATCCACTCACCTCAGCCTCCCAAAGATGCGGGATTATAGGCTGAGCCACCGAGCCCGGCTACAATTTTCTTTAAATAGTGAGAAGTGTAGCAGCAGCTTGACTTTCATCATGGACTTAGGCTGCTCAAAATAGATTCATAAACCTCTTTACATTTCTAATCCAGTAGAGCTTCTCAGGTCTGTTTTAGTAGCCTAAGATTGCTTATAACCGCTTTTACACTAAAAAATGCACTAAGTATACAATCATCATTAGGGCTTGGCTATCAGAAACAATTAAGTCCTTCTTAATAATCCATGGACAAAATGACAAAGAGATAGAAAACCAAATAAAAGAAATGTACGTTAATTCCATGACATTTAGGCTTAGCTGAGTGAAATAACAGAATTATTCTTACCTGGAAGGTTTCCATCAGTTTCATCAGCACTAGGAAAACTAGCAACACTTGTAGAATCCGAAAGGTCCAAAAGTTTAGCACGCAATTGCTCAATATCACTCTCTTTGCTAGCCAACTGCATCTGAAGCTCATTCCTATGTGTACATTCTTCTACCAGTTGCTGTTTTGGAAAATATCAAGATAACAGGATCAAGCCCAAATAATTTCCAACATTAAGAATTGAAATATAAATACATTGCCAATACTAAAAATTTACTGCAAATGTCAAGAATGTTTGCTACTACAGATTTGGACACACTACAGAATGTTCTTTTTCAGAAATACGTTGCTTGGACAAGCTTCTTTTCTCCTTACTTTTGTTACTAAACATAAGGTATAAAAAAAAATCTAAAACAATAGAAAATGCTTTTGTGGCTCCAAATGAAATACTTTAAAAGTACAGAACACTTCTCAGGAAATTAAAACCATAAATGATAGAGTTAAAGCTTAGATCTAAGTCTGTTTAATACCAGAGACTAGATTCTTAATTTTGCACTATTAACAAGCCAGGAAGCATAAAAAAATTAAGCTTGATATTTTGATTTTCAAAAGTGAGTCTTGACTGGAGAAAACAAATAAGCCACAACACTTCAAAACTTCTACTGCAATTACAGTCAATATTATAATGGTCATATTTCAGTTTCAGTCTGAAACCAAATATGCAAAACCCTTAATTGTCTCTCTCAGAGTGGGGCCACTAATCAAGCAACTGCTAATGGAAAAAAATCACTAAAACCATAAGGACTAACAGGCAAGAAGGCATCTCTCTAGTTTTCCAAGATCATGGTTCATATTGGAGTAATAATGACCAAATTGTGAAGAATATAAAATAAAATATACATTTTTTTAAATACAGGAAAATTCAATCTAAATAGGATAAATAGGTAATGGGCATATACAGTAATAACAACTTAAGAAAATAATCCCTTCTATACACGTGTGCACACACACACAAATCTTACCGCTTGCATCTCATTCAGTTCCTTCTGGTGTTTCACCACCATCTGGTTGAATTTTTCTCTTTCTTGGTTGAGTTCCAGTTGTAGCTTTCGATTTTCCTTTTCTTTCTTTCTCAAATCTTGTGTATTAGCTTTCTTTCTATCTATTTTAAAATCTTTTCGGTTCATTATTTCTGCCAACTTATTAACAGCCTATTAAAATATTAAAATATTATTAATAAGGAACCATATATAATCGTTTAACTCTATTAAAAATGTATTTTTTTTTCTTCAAATCAGGAAGCAGAATTTTTTGTGTATATGAAATTAGAACAAACTAATGAAGGTGTGGATATGATAACCAGGATATGATAACACTGACATTTCACTATTCAGATGTAAGAACCCGGAGCCTTATTTGGTTAACCTTTGCAACCCAGTACCAAATCAAGAGTATGCTAGTGCCACTCAGAGGTTAGGCCCTAGTACTAGCAAATAGGGTTTCTATGCCTTCACCCCATGCCCTTATCTTGTACAACTGCACAATATTACTAGACAAGCTAGCTTTCAAAACTCAGTCAAAACCCTATTTCACAAATAAGTTTTTAACAGCCAATAGGAAAATAATTTACATTATTTGTTCTAATGAGAAGCTTGAATCTCATAAGCCTTGGTTTTGGAAAAAGTATACAAAGAGCAATTATTAACTTTTTGAATATATGATACACAAATACAAACAGGTCAAAAAGGCTGAAAGAATGCATACCTGTGTTTTAAGGGTGCGTTCGGTATTGATGTTCTTTTCAAAGGCAGCCTTAAGATTACTAATCTCCTCCTCCTTCTTCAATTTATATTCTGTTAACAAATTTTATAGAATGTTATTATATGACATTAAATAACTTAATTTTTGTATTACAAATTAACATTGTCCTTAATTATTCAAAGTAGTATATACTACATCGTAACTTTCAGTAACTTCATTAAAGTAATTCTTAAGGTTACAGAGTTATTTAACATATGAAAACAGATATTTCAAAAACCTACAACATAAATAGCTAAAGAATCACTGAACTTGATTTAACATTATGAGTATTTAAAAAATCTACATACCTTCCTCTGCCTTCCTCATTTTCTCAATTAGCTCTTCATTTTCTTTTCTTAATAATTCAATATCTTTGGTTAGCATGCTGTTCATTTCTTCAAGCTAAACAAAGCACACAAAAGTATTAAGCTACGGCCTCCTTGCAATTCCCATTAAAGCAATAACCTTTAAAACAATACTAAAATAATACTTCACATTTTCCATAAGGACACTGCTGAACTACAGAAATGCCTAGTATTCAGTTTAAAATATAGACATAATTAAATCCAAAATAGTTAAAAATTATTAATAGCTTTCAAGAAGTATTGCAGTATATACATACAGATATATATTAGTGAACAAGGGAAAGTGTAATGAAAAGAGAACTAGACTAGAAACTAGGACATTTGTATTTAGTTCTAGCTCTGCAACTAACCTATTATGTGAACCTGAGCAAGTTATAATCTTTCTGGACCTCAGTTGCTTCATCTGAATAATGATGATGAAAAAGACAATATAAATATTCACTGATCAGTTACTTTTAGTAATGTATTTATTAACAATTCTATTATTATAATTATTTCATTTTATCCTCATAATAATCATGTGGAATAGGCATTACTATTTTTATTTCACAGATGAGAAATCTGAGGCTTCGAGAAGTTAAAGCAACATTGACAAGACCACATAACTTCTTAGGGGCAAAACTGGAATTTAAACCCAACCCTGTCTACACCAGAACATGTGAAGGTGACTCCAAAAGAAAAATCTCTAACTCCTCTTTTAGTCCCATGATTCTATATAGACTATAGCATAAACTTCAGGAATAAACTGTTTAAAGTATTTGTTTTCTTATAATGGGTTTATAGATTATCCAGAGAATTTCTCATCCCCAGAGTTTCTTCCTTTTTTAATTTTTTCTTTTTGAGTTGGAGTCTCACTCTGCTGCCAACGCAATCCTCTCGCCTCCATCTCCCAAAGTGCTGGGATTACAGGCATGAGTCACCGCACCCGGCCCAAACAGTTTGTTTCACAGGATTATGGCCCATAAAATCAGTTGTGACGAATTAAGAGAATGATAAGTGAATTTAAGCTAACCATTTCTTCACACAAAATATAACTAATAAGATCTATAGTTAAAAAGGTCAGGTGCGGTGGCTCACGCCTGTGATCCCAGGACTTTAGAAGACAGAGGCGAGAGGACTGCCTGAACCCAGAAGTTTGAGACCAGCCTGGGCAACTTGGTGAGACCTTGTCTCTACAATAAAAATCAAAAACCTAGCCAGGGCATGGTAGCACATGCTTGCAGTTCCAGCGAAAGGATTGCCTGAGCTCAGCAGGCAGAGGCTGCAGTGGCCATGAGTGTGCCACTGCACTCTAGCCTTGGTGACAGAGTTAGACTCCAACTCAAAAAATAAATAAATATAACAAAATAAAAAGGAAAAAAGTTCAATACTGCATTGTTTCTGTGCCTATTAAAAAAGTCAATCTATTGACTAAGAATTTCAATCACACAACTGTTTTGGATTATAGAAACTATTTTATACATGACAGAATGACCACTATGTATAAAGAAGTAAATACATATGTACCCATACTCACCCTAACATCTTAAGATGTGATCCATTTTGATTTAAATAAATTTTAGTTATACAACTTGCCTTATTATCGCACTTACCCGACTAACAGTATGATCTTTATCTGTGATCTCTTGTCTATTTCTGGAAGCGGCTTTCTTGCTTTCTTGGGTCAATTCAAAATATTGTTCTTCCAGAAGCCCTCGAGCCAATTGCTCAGACTCTGCTTTTGTTTCTGCTAGATCCAACTGAGTGGCAAGAGTATCTCTGCAATAAATTTGTAAGAGAAATCGATATAAACAAAATCAGTTCATTCTCACAACTTAATATCATGTTTAAAAACACAATTATCTTTAAATGATAAAAAGAACTAAGTATTTTATTACTTAAAATAGACTTTGAATTCACTGCAAACTTTCTATAAAAGTTCTAAAAAACATTCAGATCAGGATAAGATCACTCCTGTTTTACCACTCTTCCGAAAGAGCCTCTCTTGGGTAAACTATATTGGTCACCACTGTATCCCTTTACAGTAAGTGCTCAATAAATGTGGGTTTTCTTTCTTTTAGTTGGAGTCTCATTCTGTCACCCAGGCTGGAATGTAGGTACACACTTGCGGCTACCGCAGCCTGGATCTGTTGGGCTCAGATGATCCTACCTTCTTAGCCTTCCATGTAGCTGGAACTACAGTTATGCACCACTGGCTCAGCTAATTTTTTCATTGATTGTAGAGACAAAGTCTCACCAAGTTGCCCAGGCTGGTCTCGAACCCCTGGGCTCAGGCAATCCTCTCACCTCTGCCTCCAAAAGTGCTGGGAGCACATATAGGTGTGAGCCACCATGACCCACTGTCAATTAAATGTGTTCTAAATGAGTAACTTCTATTTTTTAATTTCTAGTAAGGGAGCATTACAAATCAAATTTTCTGTCTCAAGACTAAAAAGAGGGAGACATACAGTAACCATAAAGCAAGCATATTCATTCACCCCGCAACTATTTATTTGAATGTTTTCTATGTGAAAAAAACACTGTTCCAGAAATTGAGGCACATAGCAATAACAAAGTTATTGCCCTCATATATTAGTGGGTCATACAAACAATCTTAAAAATGAACAAGTAATGTATAGTACACCATAGAGAATAATAACAGATGAAATGTGGAAAACATTGTGAATGTGGTGACTATTTTATTACAGGGTGATCAAGGAGACCTCTCTGTTAAATTACATTAGAGAAGAGATACAAAGGGAAGTAAGCCATGTAGGTATCTGGAAACACAGTGTTTCAGGCAGAGGGAACACCAAATAACATATGCCCTAAGGTTGATCTAAACAAAGCTTATGTGAACAGATGGGGTAAAGTTGTAAGAGATGAAGTAAGAAAAGTGGAGGAAGAGAACAAGAGACATTGTAAGGGTTTCTAAGACAATATAGAAACCTTGGCTTTTAGTCTGGTACTCTGATGTTTGAAAATGATCATTCTGGCTGCTGTATTAAGTCAGCAGGGAGACAATGTCAGAAGCAGGGATACCAGTTAGGAGGCTACTGAAATAATCAAGATCAGAGAGAGAGCAGGGTCAGTAAACAATGCAACTGGTGAGAAATTATTAGATTCTACATATAATTTTTAGTTACTGCTGGGAAAAAATTAGCCAATATGGTGGCATGCGCCTGTAGTTCCAGCTACTTGGAAGGCTGAGGCAGAAGGATCACTGGCAGGTCAAGGCTACAATAGCTGTGAGTGTGCCACTATACTTCAGCCTAGGCAACAAAGTGAGATTGACTCAAAAAAAAAAAAAAAAAGAATTCAAATAATCAGTAATTCTGTATTCTTCTAGATTATAAGATTATAAACAGTGGCTTTGTTCTTGTTCACTGCTATATTCTAATGTTTTTAATTATTTTTATTTGTAAATTATTATTTTATTATTTTTAATGCTATTTTAAAAAAGGTCTTTCGCATTCTGCTCCAGCTATTGCTAGATATCCTTGCTATAACAGTCAAGTTTCTTCAATTTTTTAACAAATATTTACTGAGCATCACAATGTTGCTGTTACAATTCTAGGTGCTAGGCACACAGCAATGAACTAGAGCTGAGAACAAAACGTGAACATTCCTTCTGCCACAGAGCTTTATTTCTAGTGAATGACCAAAAACAATAAATAGCACAAATAAATTCTATAATATATTAGGAGGGGATTAAAGTGCTGGAGAGAAAAACAAGGCAGGGAAGGATGTATGAACTGGGCAACAAGGTAGTGGGGTGGGGTGGGAATGTTTGCCTTTTTTTTTTTTTTTTTTTTTTTTGAGTTGGAGTCTCACTCTGTCGCCCAGACTGGAGTGCAGTGGCCGCTCCTGGCCACCGCAGCCTCGACCTGCTGGGCTCCAGCGATCCTTTCGCCTCAGCCTTCTGAGTAGTCGGAATTACAGGCATGCGCTACCACCTCCGGCTGATTTTTTTTTTTTGATTCATTGTAGAGATGAGGTCTTGCTGCCCAGGCGGGTCTCGAACCCGCGGGCTCAGGCAATCCACTCACCTCAGCCTCCCAAAGGCGCGGGATTACAGGCTGAGCCACTGAGCCCAGCTATGTTTGCCATTTTTAAAAGGGCAAGGCCTCTCTGAGATGTTTAGACCTAGACTCGAGGAGGGTAAAGGAGCAAGCCATGTGGATACTTGGAGGAAAATGTTCCAGGCAGAGGGAGGAGTAAGTCTAATGGCCCTGAGTTAAGAGAATGACTGGTGTGGTGAATAGTAAGAAGGCCAGTGAAGCTGCTGGCTATACTCTGTCTCTTGCTCTACCCTTCCCATTCATGTCTCAACCTACTTTAATCTAGTATCTATTCTCAACTCTGTTTAGGAATTATTCTCACCAAGATAATGAACAACCCTTAGTATAAATATAATAGAAAATGTATTATGTTTTTTTCTTGAACTTTTTGAATATTTGGCACTTGTTCTTTCTCTAAATATTCTACTCCCTAGCTTTTTTGATACCCTACTTTGATTTTTGTATTATTGGTGACTGTTCATTTTCCCTTCCTCTGCCCATTCCTTAAAAGAGTAAGAGGTATCCTTCAGTTCATGTATCTTCTGATTCCATACTAAGAGTTATAACTTGCTGCCTGGGAGGAGAAAAATAGTCCACAAAAGTTTTCCCCCACTGCCCCACAACAAAATAGTTTTGAGTCAACAATTTACATAAAAATTCAGATTCCTGGTTTCTCTTTAAAAATTGAAGTATCTCGAAACACTGGGCCTGCCAGAAATGAGGACAGGAACTCTTAAGTTTGTACCTGCACTCAGATCCAATGATCTACAACCTAGTAACACCTATGGCCTCAAAGGCTCATGAATTTATAAACTGAGGAATACACAATTGTTTTAAGAAATCTCCTTTATATATGGCTTCATTATGCAATGATTGTCAAATCAGCTTCAAGTCCATGTCTTTTCTCTGTATTCTAAAGCAATAAGCCCAATTGTCCTGGTATCCCTTTTCTACTTGGACAATAGACCTGAAATTGAAATAATCTCATCTCTCCTCATCTCACAGACTTGGCATTCCTTAGCTTAGGGACTAGCACTACTTGTACCTCAATTGCCCTGGTCAAAATCTTGAAAGCTGGCCTGAAATTTTCCCTAAATTTTACCCTTACACCTCTAATCTACAAACCCTACTTCTTTTACTTCCTATTTAATTCCATGTACTTGCCTATCCTCCTCCTACTGCTCAACTTCCACTATAATTTTACATGTAAGTTCTTCCAATGTTTACACAATTAAATTCCCTGTATCTATTCACCTTTGCCCCACGTCAATTCATTCCCACAGTAAGCTTTCTAAGGCACTTCATTTGTCAGTCTCTAGCTTAGAATTTCCATTTGTTCATGCAATATTTATTGGATACTTATTCTTTGAAAGATCCTTATCTAAATGCTGGGGATATACAGCAAAGAAGAACAGAAATGAAACTTCCTACTTTTCAATGCTTCAGACTCTTCAGTATGACACACAAGACACTTGGTAATCTGACTCAGGTTTCTCTCTCTAACCTTAACCATCACCAACTAAACCATTTGCTGTTCCAGCACATCACAGATTGACTTCTGCCTATACTATCCTCCCTTCCCCCATGCCATTCTCTAGCCAATTCTACTTTTCCTTGGTTGTCATCTTTTTTGGGAAATGTGCTCTGAATCCCACATGGTAAGATGGAGGTATATATCTTCAATACACCCACCATACCTTAAATATACCTGTTTCCTAACTAGATTCTAAACCACTTGGAGAATCATAACTTACTAATAATTACATAGTTGGCACAAAGCACAGTAGTTAGCGCAATGATGATGATCAATAGATTTGTCTAAGTAGATTAAAAACAAGGGCAAATATATCAACCACATGAAACAATACAGTATGGAGTGGATTAGGTGCCCCTTCATAGTAAATGCATATACCTGGGATTGCATTTTACACTGTGATACCATACAAATGGTAGACAACAGACTAGACTCTACAACATAGCTGTCATAGAGAATAACCAGAAACATAGCTTTGTGTCTGCCTTAGACTCCAGTTAATTATGTTATCTAGCTGATGCCTGGCTACAAAATTAGTATGTTGATACCTGCTGTGATGCTAAAATTTATGGTAATATACAGTTCAGTAACAGATCATCAATTTTGTACTTTAAATTTTTAATCAACTTAACTCAATTAAAGTAACTTGATTGCAAAAGAAATGCAATTACTACAAAGGTATTAATAATTTTTAATCAAGTCAACAAGGCTAGTGAAAGGTTCGAGTGTAATTATAAAACTGTTAAAAATGAATTTAAAAGATATGCATTTAAAAAAAGAAAGAATAATAAAAGTGAAATATCCTCATTTTACAACACCTACTATATTAAGGATCTAACATTGAGTGTCACAGTTGTTAATATGCTGTTTTCAGTATTTGCTTCAACAATTAGGTAGTTTAAATTTTAAAATTTCTTTCAAAGGCAGTTAAATATAAAGAAAATATAACAATGTTAGAAAAATTAGTTCCAGTGTCAGTTCTGACATCATCTAGCTGTGAGATCCCAGCTGAATGAGTTACTATCTTTTTGGGCCTGTCAACTCAATTCTAAAATGAGATTGTTACATTTAAGTAGCTTTATAAGGTTTTCTCCTTCTAAGACTCTAAACATGCACATGTAATAAAAATTAATCAGCATATAACAAGTAAGAGAAAGACATATATATAGTTAAGGTATGGTGGGTATAACAAAGTACTGTTGAAATGTATTGAAGGTATATACCTTCATCTTACCATGTGGAATTCAGAAAACATTTCCCAAAAGAGATGGCAACCAAGGAAAAGTAGATTAAAATAATAGTTTGAGAAGACAGTATGAATCATTTATATACAAACAGATGTTTAAAGATTGAGAGACCTTTGAAAACCATGAATTATCAAACAACTTTCCATCATAGTTTAGTGAATCTCTGTGCAATTGCTACGCAGTTGAATTATTACACTGTTTCTTCATGGTATAGGTAAGTTTCAGCCTAATGTGATTTGCTCTGAATTAGCCTAATAAGTCACGCTACAACATGCCCACCAGAATAATGGCAAACCTACTCTCTATCTTTAAACTTAAAAAAAAATTTTTTTGAGTCAGAGTCTCATTCAGTCTAGAGTGAAGTAGCATACACATGGTTCACTGCAGCCTTGACTTCCTAGGCTTAGGTGATCCTTCTGCCTTAGCCTCCTGAGTAGCTGGGACAATAAGCATGTGCCATCATGTCCAGCTAATCTTTTGATTTTTTGTAGAGATGAGGTTTTGCTATGTTGCCCAGGCTGGTCTCAAACTCCCGGGCTCAAGTGATTCTCCTGCCTTAGCCTCCCAAAGTGCTGGGATTACAAGCAAGAGTCACCACACCTGGCCCTTTAAACTTAAGAATGCTTGTTGTATTACTGGATTCTTGTTCTAAAGTAAAATGAACATACTTTTCATTTTGTAGTTCCTGTATTTTCTTTAAATATTCTCTGTTTTTTTCTTCAATTTCTTCTTTAAGTTCCTTTACTTGGGTTTTATAAAGTGTCTGCAAAACAAGTGATGAGAAGAAATAAGTGGTTATCTAGAGTTAAAAACAGTTTGGCAGAGTCTTATAAAGTTAAACAATTATCATATGATCCAACAATTTCACTCTTGAGTATTTACCCATAACAAATGCAAATATATGTTTACACAGTCTTATACATGAATTTTCCTTATGGAATTATTCATAGCAGCTCCAAAATGTAAATAGCTCAGAAACCCATCAATACATAATGTCCCAAAATTGGGTGTATCCATACTACTTAGCAATGAAAAAGAATGAACTACTGACTCATACAACAAGATAAATCTAAAAACATATGCTGAGTGAAATAAGCCAGGTGCTAAAGAGTACATAACTGTGTGATTCCATGTACACGCAATTCTAGAACAGGTGAAAACAATCAATAGTAACAGAAAGTATATCAGTCAGTGCCTTTGTATAGAGATGGGTGGGGAAGATTGACTGCTAAGTGCCATAAGGGAACTTTTTTGTGGTGAAGAAAATGTTTTACATGTTGACTATAGTGGTCACAGAGGTGTACATGTTTGTCAAAACTTATTGACCTGTACACTTAAAATGGGTACAGTTTAACACATTGTAAGTTATATTTATTTGGGAAAATGTTATAAAGAAACAGCACGTACTAACAAATGTTATGTCGATTCTTGAGATGAATGTTAGAAAGACCACTTCTCAGGTGCAATGACTCATGCCTGTAATCCCAGCACTTTGGGAAGACAAGGCGGGAAGACTGCTTGAGGCCATGAGTTTGGGAGCAGTCTGGGCAATACAGTGATTTTCACAAAAAATAAAATATTTAGCTAGGTAGGCATGGTAGTATATGCCTGTAGTCCCAGCTACTCGAAAGGCTGAGGTGAAAGGATTACTTGAGCCTAGAAGTTTGAGGCTGCAGTGAAGCAAGATTGTGTCACTACATCCCAGCCTGGGCAACAGAGCGGGACCCTGTCGCTCCAAGTGCTGGGATTACAGGTGTGAGTTACCACACCTGGCCCCTTTTTAATTTTAAGAAGAAAAAAATAGCAAGGATCAGTAAACAGCTGTAGAGACCTACTTTAATAATGCACACTTACTTATCCTTCTAAGAAACAGCACTTTTCTAGGGGAAAAAACACAAGAATTTCTATGGAAATGCAAATAAAAGAAGAGTGAGGACTAGATCTACTTTAAGTATTTATAATTTCTAACATTAAACATTCCATTTTGCTTTTAGGACCCAGATTTTCATCTCTTTTCTCTGATTTTAAATACTGAAATTTATGTAAGTAATGAAGGGATAAAAAGAATAATCTGATTTGAAAACCTAGATTTAGTTCATAACATTTTATCAAATTGAGTGATGACTAACCCAGTGCTCACAAGCAATGGAATAAAACAGAAGTAAGAGACAGGGTCAGGCTTTGTATTACTTCCTAGAGGCAAAACCAAGAATCCATAGGAACCACTATAAGTCATGTGACATCCATCCAAATATCTGGGAGCACTGGATAACCACTGTGTGGAAGCATACGGACAAGAAAGTGCACAGGATACTACAGACCACTCTGCAGAAGTAAGTAACATGTAATTTGAATAATTAAGGTTAACTATAAAAGCTATTCAATTATGGTTAATACTTAGGGAAAGATTTTCAACAACACTGAAATGTTTTTTAGGTTTTAAAATATATACCAAGCCGGGCTTGGTGGCTCAGCCTGTAATCCCACGCCTTTGGGAGGCTGAGGTGAGTGGATTGCCGAAGCCCGTGGGTTCGAGACCCGCCTGGGCAGCGAGACCTCATCTCTACAGTAAATCAAAAAAAATCAGCTGGGCGTGGTAGCACATGCCCGTAATTCCGGCTACTCGGAAGGCTGAGGCAGAAGGATCACCGGAGCCCAGCAGGTCGAGGCTGCGGTGGCCGGGAGCGGCCACTGCACTCCAGTCTGGGCGACAGAGTGAGACTCCAACTCAAAAAAAAAAAAAAAAAAAAAAAAAAAAAAAATATATATATATATATATATATATATATACACACACACACCAATGATGGCCTAAGAAGTCAAGAAAGGAAAAGACAGACAAAATACAGAAAGAATATTTATTAGAAGATGAATGGAATCATTGAAAAAGGAATCACAGTTTGCATAAAATAATCTAAATACCTTGTTTTGAATCAGGGTTTGAAACAGTTTATCTGTAAGTTACAAATGATCTCACTTACTGAGAAATATTGCTCAGCTTCAAGCTGATCTTGTAGCTCCCGCATCTGACCTTCATTTCCTCTGTACTGTCTTCAGTGAAAAGGAAAAAGAGTAAGCAAATGCTCCTATTTATATTAGACATCATATTATTCTTATTTTTAAAAGTTGCTAAAATATAAAAGGTTTACTAAATTAACTTTGTTTTAAAAAAATCATACATCTGTTATACATTATTACTTTACTAATTCATTTGGTCAGGCCATACTGTCTGGTTCCATCTTGCTTCTTATAAAATCACACTGTACATAGCAAAGGGAATGCTTTTCTACTGAAGATTACTTTCAAGAGAATATTAATTATGTATCTATCCAAACTACAAAAATAAAATTGATATCATATTTTTGGTAAACTTTTATAGAGAAAAACAGTCTGAGGAATACAATTTAAATGTCTTGTGTAGTAAGTAAACAATTAAGAACAGGAATCATGAAAATATTTAAGTAATAATTCAGTACTGTATATTATGGTCAATTAAGCAAAGAAGGGGATGGTGGAAATGAATAATCAGGTAAGAAATAAGAATAAAAAGCAAGAACAATAAATGGAAAGAGAAGGAGGATCGTAAATAAAGAGACAACTACATGTATATAATACTCACAAACACACAACTCACATACAGCAAGAGCAAAACGGACTCAAAAAGAAGGACAATGAACCCAGACACAAATTTTCAAAGGATTAATAATTTTATCGGTGGTCACACGGCATTATTATTATTATATTTTATTAGATGGTAATAGCTTTGTTTTTTCTGTATCTAAAAAGGCATGTGGGCCAGGCACAATGGCTCACACCTGCAATCACTCACTTAGGTGAGAGAACTGCCTGAGCCCAGGGGTTTGAGACCAGCTTGGGCAACTTGGTGAGACCTTATTTCTGCAATAAATAAAAAAAATCAGCCAGATGTGGTGGCGGGCTACTTGGAAGGTTGAGGCGGAAGGATAACCTGAGCCCAGCAGGTGGAGGCTGCAGTAGCTGTGAGCGTGTCACTGCACTACAGCCTGGGTGACAGAGTGAGATTGACAAAAAGAAGAAAAAAAGGCATGTGGTTGATTAAAAAAAAAGTATATAGCAAATGTCCTCTGAATGCTGAGTGAAAGTTATTTTGGGAGAAGAAAAACATATACACAATACTTGGGAAAATGGTGGCTCTAAAAGGGAAAAAAACTGCTCCGATATAAATCCAATTTAATCAAAACTGACAATTTTATCCAAGAATCACTGCTTTACGTGAAGCTGGCAAGTGATGATATGATAAAATAAATTTGGAGGAAATAAAAATGCACAACTTGGCATAAGATATATTCATCTTTGGTATTAAAATTTTGAACTCTGTCCTCATACAAATTCTGAAAGCAATGTTGACACCTTACTTTGTCACCATTTCAAGTAAGCAGGCATATCATATCTCAAGAACAAGAGAAAAAAAAGATTCTTTGCATTCTGAGATGAACCAAAGAAACAAAGTAAAACAGAACACAGTGTCACCATGTATAATTCTAGTCTCTAAAATAAAGAAACCGTAAACATTTTCTGTAAGGTACTATGATTTCTGTAGTTTAACCTGAAGAAACGTGATGACTTCTGTGGATATGCAAGTCATATAAGAAAACTGTGGTTTTTCATCTAAATAGAGTTTCATTATAAATATAAAAAGTCAGCAGTCTTGATAATCTCCTTTTGTCTCCCTTTAAATACCTGTCTTTTTAATTTAGTAAGTCCGTCTTTCCAAAGCCTGACTCCCTTGCAAACCTACTTTGCAAGTAAATTCTTCTTTCTTTCACAAACTCTAAGTACATACTCTGTACACACATATCAAACACATAAGCCAATGTTGAACACAAAAAATAAATAAATCACAATGTTATTTTCAAGACTTACTTTGTAAGCTGAGCTAACTCAAATTCTAATAACCTCTTTGCTTCCAATAAAGTATTTATTTCCTGCTTCATCTGCTTTTCTAAACCTTTTAAATTGTCTGCCTCAAATGCTTGAGTCTTCAATTCATTTTGTAACAACAGTCGCTTATTTGATTCCTGTTCCAGTTGCAGGGTTAGATTCTTAACCTATGAATGAGAAAAATAATTGGCATCTTAATTTTCTTTTACTAATTTTTTAGACGTTATTTGAAAGAATACCAATCAAATCTCAAGAACATTATAATTCACTATAATAGAAAATATTAGTATTCTAAATAGCCTCCATTGTTCTATGTGTTTATCACTGCAGATTTACTATTAAGTCAAATTAATTCCTGAATTTCAGATATGAGATCGCATGAAAAAAAAAAAAAAAATGCTGGTTTCTTTGTAACCCCACCAGCATGAAAATTTTAAAGTACAAAGTGATTATAAAAGCCACTTTGGGGGGGGGACCATTCAAAGGAGTATTTACTTTTATCTGCTTATATGCTCTAGTAGTCTACAACCCTCCAAAGCTTATTTTAAAAATGGAATGTATATTTAATTTAAGTCAACAAATATTTATGAAGTGCTTGTTAGATGTTGGGACCAATAAACTCAACACTCTTATATTGGTTTACAATGTCCTTCACAATTTGCTCTACCTATTTCTCTAGTTCTATCACTGGCCATTCTCTACAGTCCCATCATATTTTTCAGATCTTTAAATGCAACAAACTCTCCCTCATCTCATAGTTCTTGAGTTATTGCACATGTTATTCCTTCTATTTTCCCCTCTGCATTTATTCATTCTTCAGCTCTCAACTTAAATGTCATACTCTTTGTGAGGCCTTCCTTAAGTCCCAGATATAATTAGTCATCCACTCCTATAGCATTCTGTATTTCCTTTTTAATTATTTGCCATGTTTGTAATTACTATCTTAATATCTGTTTTTCCCTCTGGGCTAAAAAAGCCAAGACCATATCTATATCTTATTCACTTCAGTAACCCCAACTCCTAACACAGAGTCAGGCAAATAAAAGGTGGTCAAAATTATGTTTTTAAAATGACTGAAAGTTATCTTTCAAATTTTCAACACACATTCCTCCTTCATGCTGGCTCTAATAGCTGTCTCTACTCTCTCCTCTTTCTAGTCTAGTATATATCACTGCTACACTAATTTTCCTGAGAGTGTTTTCACCTATACCTTTCTGCAAGTTTTAAAGGGTATCAATACTTTGGCCCTCAAATTTCTCCCATGACTACTCAACATGTCTCTTCTTCTCTGGTCAGATCAAGTTCCTTTTTATCCCCTATTTACCCGTTTTCTTACTCACTCAGTTCTCACTCATATATTCATATCTTTACTGATAATATTCCTTTCTCCAAGTCAAGCTCTGACTCAAAAGATCACCTTTTGAGGTCTTCCTCAATCTTTAAAATCTAGGTAACATCCTAACTTTCATTGTGAAGGCTTTCCTATTTCAGTCACATATAGTAACCACCAGAATATAATGTTACTTTATCTTTCTTATTAACCATTTTATAAATACATACCCTGTGATTTCTATCAATCTAAGCCACTAAGACTACAGTTCAGCTTTTTTTTTCAAAATCTAAGAGCAATGCTTTTCTTTGGGATTACAGGATATTGTATGATAAAGAGTCTTTGTTTTTAGAAAGCAGGTGGCCAGTTTCTTCTGGGGAAGAACAATGACATCAATACAGTTGTACTGTCATAGCGAAAAATGGTATTGACTCTATGGGGTGAATGTTCAATAACTATTTGAGTAAGAAAATTCTAGGTGCTAGGATGACCATATAGTAGTGAACATAGACACGTGTGGGGTTATTTCATTCACATTTCCCCTGTGGTGTTTAAGTCATATATAATAACTCTTCATCCATAGCCTATGATTATTTCTCTTAAAAGATAAACAAAATCAGTACAATTTTTCTTACTTCCTCCTCCATCCTTTCTTTATTTTCAGACAAATGTTCTAGTTTTTGCTGAGACTGTTTAAGATCAACATCTAGCATGGAACACTGTTTCTCAATCTGAACAACCCTGTTTTCCGCCTTCTCTCGAGCTTCTCTCTCTTCCTTCAGCTTTTTTTCCATCTCTGTGAAAGTAAAAATTACAAACATGCATTTAAAGAAAGAATACTTTAACGCATTTCTCTTTACATGGGCTGTAAATGGATTTCAAATATCTCAACTGCTTTTATCCTGGGAATCTAAAAGAGCTATTAATTATAGATGTTTTCATGTTATTTGAATTATTTATATAGTAAGACTCTCTACAGGAAGGGAGTTATAAAATATAATAAAATAAAACCTAAATTCAGCCCTTGCCTAACGATATAAGAAGATTATTCATTGGGAAGTAAAGAGTAGAGCTGGAAAGACAGTGAAGTAACAAAGAAGAAAATGGAGGTAGGTTAGGTAAAAGCAGAAAAATAAGGTATATTTATTAATCTATAACTTGCACTGTCCCAGTAAAGTTTCAAGTGGCTTAAGGGTATGATAGAACTCTAATTTATACAACTCAGATGAACAAGATTCCATAGTAGTATGATAACTCTTCTAGTTATTTCCAAAAGATATTAGTCTACACTGAGCTTTAGATATCATATCTCAAAAAAGGAGCTCAGTGCAGACTAATATCTTCTCATCTAACTTAAAAAAAAAAAATAGAATGGTTAAGAGGCAACCATTCTGTCTGGTTCTAAAGCTTGGGCTCATAAAGACTATATGGCCGTTAATCAGAATAGTGAGAAGAAAGAGTAAGAGCAGCTTTGATGGACAAGAGTGTTAGTTTTACTTTGAACAAACAGAATTTCAGATGCCAGTGACAAATTCTGATTGTAGTAGGCTAAGAGTGAGTATAAGGTAAAGAAAAACTCTTTTTAGAAGTTTGGCTATTTTAAAGGGCTGAAATAAAACAACGGCAATTAGTAAGGATCCCAGGCTGCTGCCTAAGTTTGTCTATCTACTTTTAAGATGGGAAATTTGTACATATTTACAATAAAAAAGACAATGGAGGAGAATAGGTTGAGAATAAAGAAAAGAAAAAAAGATAAGTAGTTAGGATGAGAAAAGAAGAGACTGGCTTTGAGTACAGCTACACCCTCCTCTAAGATAAACAGGGAAGGTAATAAAGACGGGTAAAAAAGGACAGACTACCAGCTAAGAAAATTAGATTTTGAGGAGTTCACACCTGTTTTCCTTATTTCTTTGTGAAACAGGAAAAAAGTCCACTTAAGACTGGAGCGATAATGACATGGCATAGGAAGCTTGAAAAGATAAATAAAAGTCTGTAAGTGGGAACTGATAAACAATATATTTTAAAAATTGACAGTCAAGTAAGGGTTGGAGATAATGTGATGGACTAATCTACTTGAAGTAAATAAAGTGGCTAGTAGGTCTGAACTAGGATTGTGTTTGAAGGCATAATACAGTGGAAATACAAAGGAATGAGAAAACTGACCAAGGAAGCAAATGAATTAACACACAAGGAGGTCCAGAATGGATTGTAAAGAAAAATCAAGGAAAGGGCTAAAAAACGGAGAGAAAAGAGATTCTTCTAACTTCTGTGATATTTTTTCTTTTGAATTGGTGTCTCACTCTGTTGCCCAGGCTGGGGTGCAGTGGCACGCTCACAGCCACCCTAGCGTCAACCTGCTGGGTTCCGGCAATCCTTCCACCTCAGCCTTCCAAGTAGCTGGAACTACTGGTGCATGCTACCATGTCCAGCTTAGTTTTTGATTTACTGTAGAGGCAAGGTCTCACTGTGTTGCCCAAACTGATCTTGAACCCGCGGGCTCAGGCCCCCCAAAGTGCTGGGATTACAGGTTTGAGCCATCGTACCCAATTTTTAAGAGAAGAAATGGAGGGCATCCTCTTCCTAGATTACAATGCATAATGTCTATGAGTTTTACTACTATAAAATGCATTTTGATCAGAACCAAATTTTTTGTAGTCAATATTTAAAACCAATCTTGTAGAAATATTAAAATTGACACTTACCACACATTGCAACAGACTTTGCCTCTTCAATAGATTGATGCTTGTCAGTTAAACGAGCTTTGGTTACTTTGTGCTCATTTATCTCTTGTTCTAGCCGTTGTTGTAAGGATTTAAGCTTGTAATTTAAATCTATCTCTAAATTATTCTTTTCCTGTAAAATGGGAATGAAAGTCATATAATAAATTGTGCAAAAGCCTTGTTATTAAATTTTATATCCCATAAGAGATAAATGCCTTACTTTTAAAATCACAATAAACACACATAACTAAAAGCAACATAACACCTTTTTTTGGCCCCCCTCCCTTCCCATATGAATCATTAACCATGGCTGATGACAGAGCAAGGTTGTGCTGCTGGTCATTGCTAGGATCAGAAATAAATAGGCCAATTCTTCAGTTTAGATTTCAATTTTTGCTACCACTTAAATATCAAATTATCTTTACCTATATCTGCATCTATACCTACAATTACTTAGCTTTGACAAAAAACAATACAAAACAAAGCACAAACCACAAAGCATCCCACAGCAAGTCACAAAGATGGGAAAGGAGAACAAGTAAAAATATATTCCATTTCTGTTGGGAGACCTTATCTACTCTTCCTTTTTTTATTCTGGGTCCATATTTACAAAAAAAACTAGTATTCTAATTGTCACAAAACAATTGTATAAAGGACAAGATAAGTAGAAGCTTTTTGGCTAATTTATCTGAAGTTCTATTAAAACTCCAACATTTCAGAGAGGCCTTGAAAAAGTGAGAGCTAGAGCTGTTTATTACTATTAATTCTTTTCTCAGCAAGGTGTATAACAGGATAACCAATGAAATTTTTGATTGTTAAGAAAATTCTAAATTCAAAGGCCAGTCACTTTGCGCTCTTTTCTATTTTGCTAACTCTTACCAACAAAACAGAACGCGCACACATGGTCTACTATATACTGATCCTTTGTTTTCCTTTTTTATAAGACCTTATAACAAAGACAAACACTTTCATCTTATCCATGTACAAAAAAAGGGGAAACAAATTCTTTATGAAAAGGCATTTCCAAAGCAAAGCAATTTGTGATGATCTGTTAGCATAACACATTTAACATGTAAAAACAAATGAACAAAAATAATATGACAAGCCAGGCTTGGTGGCTCAGCCTGTAATCCTGCGCCTTTGGGAGGCTGAGGTGAGTGGATTCCCTGAGCCCGCGGGTTTGAGACCTGCCTGGGCAGCAAGACCTCATCTCTACAATAAATCAAAAAATCAGCCGGGCGTGGTAGCACGCGCTTGTAATTCCGGCTCCTCGGAAGGCTGAGGCGGAAGGATCGCTGGAGCCCAGCAGGTCGAGGCTGTGGTGGCCGGGAGCAGCCACTGCACTCCAGTCTGGGCGACAGAGTGAGACTCTGACTCAAAAAATAATAATAATAATAATATGACAAAACTCAAAATAAGATACACATACAACCCCGTACACCAACCAACCAAACATAAAAACTTTTAGAAATGTAACTATATAAGCATAAGAATAAATGCTATTTTATAAAGCCACTTTGTAATCTTTGAAAACCAATAAATACTATCTCATAATTGGTACATATTAAATCATTTACCTTTTCTGAATGATTAAGCATGTCTTGAGCCTCTTTTCTTTCTTCTTCCATTCTTTCAAGATTATGTTTGAGATGCTTCACCTCTTCTTGTAAAGATGTAATTCGAGCTATCAAGTGAAAAAAAAGTTCAAGTCCAGTCACTGAAAGAAGTCTTTTTGTTCAGTGAGATCATTTACTTTTTAAAAAATGTATTAAATTTCCTGATCAGATGAAATTAAATGCTTTGTAGTATATACAATACACAGTAATAAAAATGTTAATGGTAATTGGGTATCATCTAGCACATATTTCTTATTTTACAAGTGGTCAAAGAGATGAAGCCTCAGCATGGGCTAGCAATCAGATCCTAGTCTGTATTGAGTGTTCTTTCTTACCATGTTAAAAAAGAACTTTTAATTAATTAAGGCGAGTATTTATTTATTTACTAATTAAAAATTTTTTAATTTTAAAGATGTGAGGTACAATTCAGGGTTAACTATACAAATGTTCATTATGCAGGTACCCTTGTTGATGAGGTGTGCCCCTCCCTCCCCTGGCAGTTTCCCTCAACTGTCAATCCCACTCCAAGGCAAATATTTATTAAGTGCCAAGTACATGCCAGACACTCTGCAAAGTGTTTAATAAAGCTACGTTTAAACTAAATGGAGGCAAATTCCATTTTTACAGAAAACAAAATTTTAAGGAATTCAAGTATTCCAACAAGGTTTAGTTTTAACTTACCTAAGGTTCTAGCCAAGCAACTTATATATTTAGTAACTGTCTCCTTATTAAAACATGCTTTAGCCGGGCTCGGTGGCTCAGCCTGTAATCCTGCGCCTCTGGGAGGCTGAGGTGAGTGGATTGCCTGAGCCCGCGGGTTCGAGACCCGCCTGGGCAGCGAGACCTCATCTCTACAATAAATCAAAAAATCAGCTGGGCATGGTAGTGTATGCCTGTAATTCCGGCTACTTGGAAGGCTGAGGCGGAAGGATCGCCGGAGCCCAGCAGGTCGAGGCTGCGGTGGCCGGAAGCGGCCACTGCACTCCAGTCTGGGCGACAGAGTGAGACTCCAACTCAAAAAAAAAAAAAAAAAAAAAGCTTTAATCTTTTAATCTTTAATGGATATAATTATATTGTCTAGCTAAAAATAAGATTTTATTTTCATATTTTGTGATTCAAAGTAGCCTAGAATTTGACAGGGAAATGAATAAAGTACCCAGAAAGACCAGGAAAATTCTGTGCTACTCAAAGTACAGTTTAATTTATCATACTTGCCCCAGTCTCAAATGTACTCTATCCATCTCCTATATTTGTGTTTCTAAAGTAGCTCTTTAAGAAACACATAATATTAAAACTTTGACACTATATAATGCTTACTGCTAGATTAGTTCCAGAATCTAGAGAATAATGAAATAATTTATTTGCACGCACATACACACGTGATATTATTTTTGTGTTGAAGTATGTTTGTGTAGGAGAAAGAAGTAACTGCCACTTTCTTTCCAATGGATGACCAAAAATACAAAGTATGTGTGCATTGGTTTCAAGAGAAATAAAACAAATATTCTAAGATATTTAAATGTTGAAGTGTTATTAAAAAATGCTTCCTCCTACATTTATAATAAATAATAGGTTTTTGAAATCTGTACAAAGATAGTGAATTCAGATTAAACTTTGAATGTTTCCTGAGATCTGCCTAGGCAACATAGTGAGACCTCGCCTCTATGGAAAATCAATTAGCTGGGTGTGGAGGCGTGTGCCTGTAGTTCCAGCTGCCAGGTAGGCTGAGGCAGAAGGATCACTTGAGCCAAGGAAATTGAGGGTGCGGTGAGCTATAATCTTGCCACTGCATTCAAGCCTGGGCAGCAGAGTGAGACTCTGACTCAAAAAAAAAAAAAAAAAAAAGGAACTTTTAAAAATGATTAATGTAAAAAATTGGCTTTTTACACTTCAATCTGAAGAATCACAAATATACTAAGATGAAAAGCTTATCAATTCAGCTAAATTTTTTTCATTCCTTCATGACATTTTGATCATTTTCTTTCTTTTTTTTTTTTTTTTAGTCAGCCTCACTCTGTCACACAGGCTGGAGTTCAGTGGCATGACAGCTCACTGCAGCCTTGACCTCCTGGGCTCAGGTGACCCTCCTGGGGTTCAGGTGTTCCTTCCACTTCAGCATCCCAAGTTGCTGGGACTGCAGGCACATACCACCAGGACTGGCTAGTTTTTTGTTTGTTTTTTTTTTGTGGAGATAAGGTCTCACTATGTTGCCCAGGCTGGTCTTGAACTCTCGGGCTCAGGCACTATTCTTGCCTTAGTCTCCCAAAGTGCTGGGATTACAGGCATGAGCCACTGTGCCCAACCTTGATCATTTTTGTTAAGCCTCTACAGCTTGAACTTTTGGATGCTTTCTTTGTAATTGCAGCCTTATTTGATACATTAGTCCAGGTGTTGGTAAACTTCAGGTCTGTAGCCTGTTTCTGTACAGACCTGAAGCTGAGAATGTTTTTTTCATTTTAAAGGGTTATAAAAAGTAAAATGAAAAATAAAAAATAAATAAATAAGTAAAAAGACTGAGATTAACATGGTTTACAAAGCCTAAGATATTTAGTACTACCCAATTTTGTTTGGGAAGTCATTTCTCATACATATGAAGAAGCTTTTATCCAATAGTGTACAAGGAGACCACTCAATTAAGAGAATAATAATTATGACTCCCAGCTATCCAGCATTCCCAACCCAAATAAAACTTAAACTTAAAGGTCCAGAAAAGATTAATGTAAAAATTGTGATTTTTTTTTAAACCACAATGCACTTTTACACAGAAGTTGAAATTCACACCAAAGGGCATGTAAGTTGTGTCCATTATTTCAATGCAGGTGAGCTTTGATTCACAGTTAAGTTTAGAACTAAACAAAGGAAGCACTGAAAAAGGATAGTGGCTAACAATAATTCATGCTATAAATTTTCCTTAACTTTCACCAATATCTAAAAAACAGATTCAGTTAAAAAACACTGTGTAAAAACACATGGATGAGGGCCTCTACTTTGAAAAGTGAGCAGTTCAAAGCTTAGTTATACACAGAAGACCACAAACTTAAAAGAATTTTAGAACTGGAAGGATTTATAGAGGTAACCTATTCTAATCTCCTTGGTTTACAGATAAAGAAGAAAGATAAGACTTTCACACAACTAATAAGCTGTAGAAAAGGTCTAGAAAATAACTTAAGGAAGTCAAGTATGAGGTTTTCCTAGTACATATAAAGAGGTTACTTTCTTGGTTATATCCAGATCTATTTTAAGCCTGGTCCCTGAGAAATAAGATTGCACAACACTCCTCAGCTAACAACCAATAAGGGATCCTAACTTCTGTTTCCTTAGTCGCAAAAATTGACCCTGACCTCTTTCCACAGAATTATAGCTAATCATCAAGTCCCATGGGACCCCAAATATGTTCCCATCTCTGACCAAGGTTAAAATGAACTCCCTCCCCAATTTTTTCCTGAGATTTGGCAAGTTCCATGCATATCTGTTTTGATTAGGTGTACATGCTGCAATAGAATTAGAAGACAGAAAAATATGTGAAAAGTGGGTAAAGTCAGGCATCTTTTTGACAACAAACTCAATTTTATTGCTATTTAAAAACTTAACTGAGCCAGGCTTGGTGGCTTAGCCTGCGGACTCGAGACCAGTCTGGGCAACTTGGCAACACTGCATCTCTACAGTAAATAAATAAAAAATTAGTCAGGCATGGTAGCATATGCCCATAATTCCGGCTCCTTGGAAGGCTGAGGCAGAAGGACCACTGGAGGCCAGCAGGTAGACACTGGGATGGCTGTGAGCATGCTGCACTCCAGCCAGGGAGATGGAATGAGAGTCCAACTCCAAAAAAAACCAAAAAAACAAAAAACTCACTATTAGTAATACCCAATCTTCTGCATTTTAAATTCACAAAGACTGTTGCTATCTCTAGTCCAAACTGTTCCAAGTACCTAACTTATAATTGGAAATGGGATTCTATTTTTGCAAGTGAGTTTCTATTTCTATCAACAATGCATGAGGAATTCCTGAATTTTAGTAGTGATAATCCTCTTGGATTAGTCTGACTTTGGGTAAAATCAGGCAAGTTTTAAAATTCAGTTTTCAGTTAATTTAGCTTTAAAATTAAAAAATATCCACATTACCTATTTCACAGGGGTGGGTGTGAAAGTGAAGAAATTACAATGTGATACAACGTAGGCATTACTTTAAAAGAGAAAGAATGCTAACCATGTCTGGTTTCACCATTTCCTTTATGAAAGCAATATGATCAGAAATATATTATCTTACACTTAAAATGGTTAAATAAAAAATTGGTTGTTATTACCTTACACTTAAAATGGTTAAATAAAATTTGTTATACAAATTTTAACCACAATTAAAAATGAACTTAAAACAGCTCTTTCACTTAGGCATGATGGCTTACACCTGTAATCCCAGCGCTTTGGGAGGCCAAGACAGGACTGCTTGAGTCCAGGAGTTTAAGACCAGCTTAGGTAACATAGCAAGATTTCACCTCTACAATCAATCAGTCAATCAATAAAGTTCTTCCACGGACAGATAACTGGATTAAAAAGTATGGAATATTACTGAGCCTTAAAAAGAAACCAGGCTCGGTGGCTCAGCCTGTAATCCCACGCCTTTGGGAGGCTGAGGTGAGTGGATTGCCTGAGCCCGCGGGTTCGAGACCCGCCTGGGCAGCGAGACCTCATCTCTGCAATAAATCAAAAAAATCAGCCGGGCTTGGTAGCACATGCCTGTAATTCCAGCTACTCGGAAGGCTGAGGCGGAAGGATCGCCGGAACCCAGCGGGTCAAGGCTGCGGTGGCCGGGAGTAGCCACTGCACTCCAGTCTGGGAGACAGAGTGAGACGCCAACTCAAAAAAAAAAAAGAAAAAAAAAAAAGGAAGGAAATTCTGACACACATTACAACATGGATGAACCTTATGGATACTGAGCTAAGAGAAAAAAAGTCAGACAAAAAGAATAAGCATTGCATGATTCCATTTTTATGATGGTGGCTGCACAACAATGTGAATGCATTTAATCCCACTGAACTGTACTTTTAACAATGAATAAAATAGTAAATTTCATGTTATGCATACTACAATAAGAAAAAATATTACCTTGAAGGTCTCCAATCATCTCAGAATCATGACCTCTATCTCTTCTTTCAGCTTCCAATATAGCTTGTAGTTGGTAATAATCTTTGTCCATTTGTGATTTGGAATTTTCTAAAATTCTATTTCGCTCTTGCAATTCTCTGTTCAGGGACTCTAGCTGACTAACTGACTTGCTCATCTCTGTGTGACTCTTCCTTAATCTTACAGCTGTGTCTGATTCTGTCCTAAGTAAGTCATTGGCTTCTTCTAGCTATTTAAAAAAGAAAACAAGAAAATATGTTTCTGATCAAAGTATAATCAAATTTATTTTAATTAACGATACTTTTAAACAAAGGAACTTCATTTGAAAAACTTACCTGCTTTTGTAATTGTGTCAGCTTCTCATTAGCAAGCTGTGAATTTTGACTTACTTTCTTTAAATCTTCCAACTGATCCTTTAATGTAGAAACTAGAAAATAAGAGTAATATGTAGAAATCACAAAATTTTCTTAGGGGAAACATAAAAAACTCTTTTTAAAAAAATTACATTTAGCCTTAGGCCCTAATAGTCAGCTATGTTAGGTACACTCCCACTCCCAAAGCCAAATTCTATCTTAGAAGTACTTACATTTTAAATTCGTCAAAAAGTAGAGCATCATTTCATAATACAGAGTACAAAAACAGACTGGTTCTCACTACTGTATTATCTCATTATTTTATTCCCTTTATAAGATCAATCAATTAGTATAATGTTACAAAGTTAGTTTTAATATTACTACTTAACTGTACAATTACTTGAATAGTCCAGCATTTTAATAATAGTACAAAATTTAAAAGGTACCAAATGGTAGCTAGTACAGGATAAGTTTTTCTCCCTCCATTTAATCTCCTGGTCCCTCTGTATTGCCCTTAACTGGTTTGCTTTCCCACATATACAGACAAACACTCTGTACTTTGTTTTTGTCACTTAAAGATACATCTTAGAGGTTCATTTATAACAGTATATGTAGAAATATTTTATTCTTTCATAAGCTGTATAGTATTTTACCATACAGATGCTACATACTTTTAAATTACATTTATGTTAATACTTTTTGCCTTTTTTTTTTTTTTTTTTTTTTTTTTGAGTTGGAGTCTCACTCTGTCGCCCAGACTGGAGTGCAGTGGCCGCTGCCGGCCACCGCAGCCTCCACCTGCCGGGCTCCGGCGATCCTTCTGCCTCAGCCTTCCGAGTAGCCGGAATTACAGGCATGTGCTACCACACGCGGCTAATTTTTTTTTTTTTTTTTAATTGTAGAGGTGAGGTCTCGCTGCCCAGGCGGGTCTCGAACCCACGGGCTCAGGCAATCCACTCACCTCAGCCTCCCAAAGGCGCAGGATTACAGGCTGAGCCACCGAGCCCGGCTCTTTTTGCCATTTTAAGCAAGGGTACAATGAATAGCCTTGTGTATATATCAGTTAACAAACTATATAAATATATAAGTAAAATAAACTAATACAAGTGAAATCATTGGATCAAATGGTGTAGAAAGTTATTTTAAATGTATTTGTAACATTGCCAGTAAAACATGAAATTCTAGCTTAGCAGTTCTCAAATGTGGCCTAGGAGGTTTGTAAAAAATACTGAAGCCCAGGCCACACACCTAGACTAATTAAATTAGAACCCTTGGGGTTTAGGTATCAGTATTCTTTAAAGCTTCCCAGGAGACTTCAATAAGCAAAAAATGATGACAATCACTACTTTAGCTAAATACTACTTACTACTGCCTTTAATATGTAGTAAATTTAATTTGAGATCTGGACTATTTAGCTTAGGTGTCTTAGGAAAGGAGCTTCATATGTTCTATCAAGGGTACTAAATTTAAGACCACCTTATGACAAAGAACTCAAGGATAGTGTCAGACAAAAATTCCAGCATTTTTCAATAGTAGTAACAATTTACCTTCATTTTCTACATTTCTTCTCTTCTCATTTTCCTGTTCAGCTTTTCTTTGGTACTCATTAATTCTATGTTGTAGCAACATTTTCTCCTTCTCAATTTGAGACACTGTAGACTCTAGGTTTCTTCTTTGAGTTCCCTGAAATTATAATGATAAAAGTTATCATTGCTATCAATACTTTTCTCATTTGAGAGTATTTTGTTCTTAAAAAAACAAAAAGACAAAAACTTAAGATGGATTTTTTTTTTTTTGGTATAGCAGATAATACCCCTCAACTATGACAACTTTCTACATAGTTTGCTTTATGACAGTAAGACTCTCCTTATTTGAATCAGATATGTAAAATTTTCAGGCTTTTGAATCCATGAATTTAAACTACAACCCTATGAATTTTACCTTTTCAGATCAAAAGTCACTTTCTACATTCAAGAAAATCACATTTTATTATGATACCAGTATTTTGGTTTATTAGCAATCCTAACTTTAAGGTATGAACTGTGAAAGTATCAGATAATAAGTAAGTGATAAAAAGCTCAAATGGTACCAAATGTATAGAGTGTGCAGTGACTTCACTACTTCCTCTAGGTCTCCTTTAATCTTCTCCCTGTCTCAACAACAACTTACTTATCCTTTCTAAGATGTTCTAGTATCTACCTGCCAATGTGTGTTAAAAAGTAATCAAGGCAATACTTATTTTAGAAAAACAGATGAGAGAAGGGTTAAAATATGCCAATTTTCACAACTTAAATCTTTCCAATTCTAAGATTTCACCACTCTCTTAATTTTTAAATTTTAAAATAATCAAACACAGAAAGTTGCAAAGACAGTACAGAGAGGTCCCATGTATCCTTCCACTCAGTTTCCCCCCAATGGTTACATTATGTATAACAATGGCACACTAACAAAATCAGGAAATTGACAATGGTATAAAGTGTGTAGAGTTCTGTCATTTTATCACATATGTAGGTTCGTGTAAACACCACCATAGTCAAGATACAAAACTAGTCTATCACCACGACAATCCCTTACTTATAAGTACACCCATTCCCATTCTCCTACCACCCACACTTCTGACAATGGTACCTCATCTCTATCTATAATTTTGTCTTCTTGAGAATGTTATATAATGGGAACTACACAATGTATGACTCTTTTAGATAGGCTTTCTCATTCAACATAAAGTCCATCTGAATTGTTAATGTATTGATCGCTCATTCCTTCTTAGGACTGAGTACAAGGGGGGACCCAAAAAAACCTGGCATTTATTTATTTAAAAAATGTATATTTGTTCTTACGTGTTTAAACTTCAGTCACCTTCAGAGCAATCTCTGATGCAATACACCTACTGAGACACTTTCTCCATTGCTCAAAACAGTTTCTGAACTCACCAATTTTGTTTAATTTAAAAAAAAATTTTTATTTTAAAGATGTGGGGTACAATTCAGGGTTAGGTATACAAATGTTCATTATGTAAGTACTCTTGTTGATGAGGTGTGCCCCTCCCCTCCTGGCAGTTTCCCACTAGTGCCAATCCCTTTCTTACAGTATTATGATAATTGTTCAAGTTCCGCTTATGAGTGAGAACATATGGTCCACTGTTCTTTGTTTCTGTGATAAATCATTGAGTATGATAGACTAAGTCCACCCACGTTACTGCAAAGTCCTTATGTTTGTCCTTCTTTATGGCTACATAATATTCCTTTGTGTATATGTACTACATTTTTTTATCCAGTCCAGTTTTGATGAGCAGCACAGTTGGGTCGTTTTTGCTATTGTGAATACAGCTGCAATAAACATACATGTGCAAGTATCTTTTTGATAGAATGATTTGAGTTCCTCCAGGTATATTCTCAACAGGGGAATCGCTGGGTCATACGGAAGGTCAATTTCCAGTTCTTTCAGAAATCATCACACTGTTTTCAAAAGAGGTTGCACTAGTTTACATTCCCACCAGCAATGTAGAAGCATTCCTTTTTCTCCACATACTCACCAGCATCTGTTGTTGTTTGTTTCATTAATGATGGCCATTCTTACTGGGGTTAGGTGGTATCTTAATGTGGTTCTGATCTGCATTTCCCTGATGATGAGTGAGGTTGAGCACTTTTCCATGTGTCTGTTGGCTGCCTGTATATCTTCTTTTGAGAAGTGTCTATTCAGGTCTTTTGCCCACTTTTTTTTTAAGTTGACTGATTTATTATAAAGGATACCACAAAGAATACAGATGAACAGCCAGATGGAAAAAAATGCATCAAGTGAAGTATGGAAGAAGGGGTGGAGAGCTTCCAAGTTCTCTCTGGGTGTAACACTCTCCAGGAACCCATGTTCAGCTAACCAGAAGCTCATTCAAACCCTGTCCTTTTGTTTTTTATATAGGTTTTATTACATAGGCATTATTTATGATGTTATTGGCCACTGGTGATCAACTCAATCTTTAGCTGTTATAAATAACAGTTTACAGGTTTTTGTGAGGATGCAGGTTTTCATTTTTCTGGGATAAATGCCCAACAGTACAATTGCTGGATCACATAGTAGTTGCATTGTTTAGTTGTTTTTTTGTTTTTTGTTTTTTTTTTAGCAACACAGCCAAATGGTTCTCTACAATGTCTGTACCATTTTACATCCCCACCTGCATTGTACAAGTGACCAGATTTCTCCACATCCTTGAGAGTTTGGTATTGATACAACTTTCAGTTTTACTCATTCTAGTGGTTATACATGATATACCACGATATTTCATGGTAGCTTTAAACCGCATTTCCCACATGGCTAATGATGTGACCATCTTTTCATATGCTTAATTGTTATTCATATTATCTATTTTGGTGAAATGTTTGTTCATGTCCTTTGCAGAGTTCAATACTGAATTATTTGTTTACTGCTAAGATTTGAGAGTTCTTTAAACACTCTAGATACAAGTCCTTTGTGAAATGGAAAGTTTGAAATTTTCCCCCTTGGTTTATAGCTTGTCATTTCTCTTAACAAGAGTCTTTCATAGAGTAAATGTTAATTTTGATGAAGCTCAACTTATTCTATTTTCTTTATAGCATGTTTATGGTGTCATGCCTAAGAACTCTTCACCAAGCTGTAGGTCCCAAAGATTTTCCTTTATTTATCCCCCCAAAAGCACTATACTTTTATACCTACATTTAATCTATGAACCGTTTTTGAGTTTATTTTTGTTAAGGTGTGAGACTTACATTGAGGTTCACGTTGTGGCATATGGGTATCTAATTGTTCCAGTACCATGGAACTGCTTTAGCACCTTTGTAAGAAACAAGTTGGCTATAGTTGTATGGAACTATTTCTGTGTTCTCTACGCTGTTCCATTAATCTATATGTCTATCCTTCAGTCAGTATCAAACAGTCTTGATTACTATAGCTATATGATTTTTCTACATATCCATCATGACATCTGCACAATTTTAATTCTTTCCTTTTGATCTGTATGATTTTTATTTATTTTTCTTGCCTTACTGTCTTAGCTACAATAGGCATTCAGACTTTTCCACTTTTGTAATGTAAGCATTTCCCTTTCAAAACTATGTTAGCTGCTTCTCACAAATTTTGATGACGTATTTTACCTCATTGCTCAAATTTTTGTTTGTTTGTTTGTGAGAAAGCAGGATTTATTGAGAGGGCAGAAAAGCTCCCACAGTAGGAGGGGACCCGAGGGGGTTGTCCTGCTCTAATATTTTTTAAAGATGAAGAGTCATAACTTTTTTTAACATTAACAGTTTTATGAGACATAACTAACATTCCAAGTATTTTTTCATTCCCTTGAGATGTCCGCTTTGACCTATAGATTATTTAGAAGTATATTGTTTGGCATCTACACGTTTGCAGATTTTTTTGTTATGTTATTCATCCTAGTTTGATTACATTTTGGTCAGAAAACACTGTATGGCTTCAACGCTTTTAAATTTGTTTGCTTTATGGCACAGGATGTAGCCTGTTTTGGTATGTGTTTTTCAAAAAAGAAGATGTATTCTGCTGTTAAGTGGGGCGGGGGGTTCTGTAAATGTTGAATAGATTCTGTTGGTTGATGGCATTGTTGCGTTTTCCTTTGCCGATTCTCTGTCTAGAGAGAGGTGCTGAAGTTTACAACAGTAATCGTGGATTTGTCTATTTCTCCTTACAGTTTTATAAGCTTTTGTTTCACATATTTTGTAGCTCTGTTGTTTGGTGTATACACAATTAAAACTGCTATTTCTTCTTGGTGGGCTGGTCCTTTTGGCATTCTGCAATGTTTCTCTCTGCCCCGGTAATTTTATTTGCTGTAAAGTCTACTTTATTTAGTATTAGTATTGCCACTGTTGCTTTCTTTTCATTAATATTTGTATTAATATTTGAAATATTAATATTTCATTAATATTTGTATCCTGGGTCTTATTTAAAACCTCTGTTTTAGAATAACTCCTCTGACACTGTTCTGGTGGAACTAAGGGGGTGCTGCCTCCTTTCTGCCAAGTGGAAGTGGAAATCCAGGTTTTCTACTCAGCCTCTGTTGACATCTGAGGTAGGGCAGGGGAGCAGATTCATGTTACTGCTGATGTGTTCTGGCATCCCGCTAGCCGCCACTGATTTTACCATGGCTGAGAGAGGGGGAGAGAGTGCCTTATGCTGCCTCCACAGACACTATGTGAAGAGGAGAGCTCATTCTTTTCAGTGGTGAATGTTCTGACTCCCTAGTATGCCTCTTTTGACACCATTCCAGCAGGCAGTGGGGGGTACCTTCTTACTGTCAGGTGGAAACAGAAGTCCCAACTCCCCATACAGTGTCTACTATACTGTGTGGGGAGAGAGAGGAAGTTTGGCAGTGCCCAGAAGAGATAAAAATCCCTTTACTGGACCTTCTCTGACATCACTCTGATTGGGTGTTTAGGTGTGTTACATGGTGGAGGTAGAAGTCTAGGCTTCCCACTCAGTCTTTGCTGGTGAGAATGGTAATTGTGCAAGTTTTCTGACTTGCTAGCCTATTCCTTTCTTGGTCCTTATACTAGGGAAAGTGGCCTTCGTAGCTATTTTCTTGGTCTGTGTTTGATGTTTCCAAATTGCTGGCTTCTTCATCACCCATCTGGAATATATGCAGCAAAAAGAAAACCCTGAATATTCACTCCTGTGTTGTTTTTCAGGATCCAAGAATCCTAAGCTGGGTTTGCCATCTTTTTACCTTTTAGAATTTTAGGTTGGTTTTACATATTTTCAGAAGTGGAACTATTCTAATTTTATAACCAAGGTATCCCTCTCTTCTTAGAATTTGGAAAAATGAGTAAAGTAAATCTAGCACTTCAATTTTATTGGAGTTTTAGAAATGAAATAAAAAGTGGAGAATACGTAAAAAAGGGTTCCTTAAACACTCAGAATCAAATATATTGTGCTAAGGCTAAGTACACATTGACCAATGTCAAGTTAGTAAAATGCTATCTAAATCTTCACAGATGACTATATGAATATCCAAAGCTACAAATAAAAAAAGCAAATCACTGACAAATACCATTCTTTAAGGGAAGAAAAAATTAAGACGGCATAAAACTTGAGATTAAATCTAAAAAGAATAAAGGAAGTAATACATTGGAAGACAATAAAGACTATTTCATTGCAGGAGACTCTTCATACACACAATAGAAAGATATTTACAAGTTGACTAAGAAGAACAAAAATGTATAACATATTTGCAAACAAACATCTGAATCATAAAATGTTTATGTTATGTTTCCCGTATAATTGAAAAAAATTTGGTATGTAACCATGGAAAAATAGTTCTAAAATCAATATATTTCTCACTTGATCACATGAGATTATGTCAATGTCGATCCTTTTAAAATATTTTAAATTATATTCTTCCCTCTTCCCTATATCTGTCTCTTTCTGAAATAGTTTCCGATTCAAGGCCCCAATGCTCTGTCACTTTTTTCCAGTCATTTTCTCTTTAATTAAATCACAAGATCTCCTGCTTCTCTTTGCTTCTTTCTCACTTTTCAGTGATTAAGAACCATTGTACTCAAGTAAAATTTATGCACTACAGTTTCAACATGCTTATAGAACAAAATGGTACACAGGAAACTAAAGTATAATAGAATCTGCACCACTTGAACCTGCAGCTCCATGGTGAGGCTTTTATCATAACACTCTGGTTCTGTTTTATGTTTCAACCTATGGAATTCAAATGAAATTTTCTCAAAATGAAATAATTTGAAAGGGGGGGGAAAAACTCTCAAAAAGGAAATCTTCTGATTAGAAAACAAAAAGTACCTCTTCATCCAATTCTTTCATTATCTTGTCTAGTTTTATATTTGAAGTTCTGTAAAAACAAAAACAATATAGATTAGAAATATTTATTGTCTAAGATTGAACACCCACATTCCTTTCTTTTCCACTTAATGAGGGTTTCTTAATCTTCGTTTTCATGCCATGGATCTCTCTGGCAATCTAGGGAAGCCTATGGTCTTTTTTCAGAGTAATATTTTGAAAAGCATAAGAATATATATGATTAAAAGAACACTGAAATACAGTAATAAACTTTAAAAAATATGTATGACTCAGTAGTATACGTGCTTCTCTATTAATATATTAAATCACAAGATCTAGTGACAATAATTTCAAAGCAATGATGAGCATAAATGATATTTAGAGATATGTGTAAAAACTGCATACAAAATATTTGTAATTTTTAAATTGGTAATAAAAACTCACAGCTACTGCTAGTAACTGTCAATTGTTGCTTACGTTCAGAATCGAAGAAAATGCTGCATTTCAACTACAAGTTAGAGAAAATATTCACTTTTTCTCTTCCATGTTTAAGGACCTCAGATTCTCTCCATGGACCCACTGTGGGAGGACTCGCTGTGGGAGGATCTCAGGTTCAGGATCCCTAAACTTCCTCACGGAACACTTGCTACTACACAAAAATTCGTCATTTAATCTTCAATACAATAATTAAGTAAATGAAAAAGTGGCATATATCAAATTGGAAAATACACCATTTTGCAACTTGGGCAAAAAATTGAGAGAAACTGAAAGTATTATCACCACTACATTTTGTTTTCTTGGGCTCAAAACATAATTCTGAACTTCAAACCTATTTAAACATTTTCTCATGGATGTCTCATCGAATACATCATTAAACATCTCCAAAACTTATTCCCTCTGCTCCACTCTCCTACCCCCAATACCGACTTGTTTCTCTTCTAGAACCCCCAAGTAAATGACATTGCCTAGGAATCATCCTTGACTCTTCCTCCCTCACTCCCACTTTGTTGAACAAATGCCAAGTGCTGCCAATTAACCAGGAAAGTTATTTTTAAATGGCAAACTTGATATATATTCTTCAGTTTATTAACTTTCAAAGTTTTTCCATCACACTTAGAATACATTCTAATTTCTTAGCTTGGCAAAAAAAGAAGAAAAAAATCTTCCAAGATCTGAGACCTTCTCAGTCTCACCTCAGGTTTTTCTTTCCCTCATATCTCACTGGTCAGTCAAGCTCCCATACTTCAAGGTCTTTACTCTCTGGCCCTAATACCTCCTTCTACTCTCATCCTAGTAATATCCATTGGCCCTTCCAGTTTTTGCTTTTGTTGATCTCCTGACAAACAGTACAGGCATCTTCTAATGTATTCCTATATATTCATGTATCATTTTATTCTCTCTCTAGCTTAACATATATCACAGTTACTGAAGATTACTTATTTGTCTTCCTCATTAAATTACAAGCTCCTTGCAGATAGTGGATATGTCTTGTTTTATTCAGTACTATATTACTTGCAAGCACATTATCTGATACATTAACTGAAATTTTTGCTGACTAAATGAATGTAATTAAAATGATTTGAATGCAGAGAATTAGAATAGCATCAGTACTAATTCAATCTCATGTGGTGGCAGTAGTGGTGGTGGTGAACTTCTAGACACAATTTCTTTCTGGTCTGCCCACTTATTCTAACCAAATTCTTCCAGCTCCTGCTTGGGAAGGAAGCTAGAAATAGGATTGGGAAAGTCAACCTTTAAAAAAACAGAGAGCTAAGTCTTTGTGGGATAAAGGGTCCAAGCAAAGATCTAGTGCACACACGAGATATACTTTTCAGAAAGAATGTATCAGACATTTGAAATCTCACAAGAAAATAAACTTAAGTAAATATCACTTCCCAATTCTTAGCGCTAAATTTTTATCTAAAAAAATATTCATTCTTTTGATTTCATTTCCTTGAGGTCTCACTCTGTCTCCCAGACTGGAGTGCAGTGGCTGCTCCCAGCCACTGCAGCCTCAACGTGCTGGGCTCTGGCGATCCTTCTGCTCAGCCTTCCAAGTAGCTGGAACTACAGGCGCGCGCTACCATGCCCAGCTACTTATTTATTTATTTATTGTAGAAGTGAGGTCATGTCAAGTTGCCCAGGCGGGTCTCGAACCCGCAGCCTCAGGCAATTCACTCACCTCAGTCTCCCAAAGCGCAGGATTACAGGCCGAGTCACCGAGCCCGGCTGAGGTTACATATTTTCATATGATTATTAGTCACTTTGTCCATTTTTATTTCTTACTCAAATTGATCCCCACCACCAGTTTGTCATCTGCCTTTTAGTTCTGTTTAAAATTTTCTGGATGTAGAAACTTCTCAATATTGATGTAGTAGTATCCACCCAGTTCCTCTCCTTATTTCCTTTTTTTTTTTTTTTGAGTTGAGGTCTCACTCTGTCACCTCGGCTGGAGTACAGTGGCACAATCGGGGCTCAGTGCAGCCTCAAGTTCCTAGGCTCAGGCAATATTTCAGCCTTCTAAGTAGCTGAGAATATAGGTGCAAGCCACAACATTCGGCTAATTTTTAAAATTTTTGAGTAAAGAAACCAAGCTTTTTATTAATCCTATCACCACTCCACCACAGTTACAGTCTAGCATCTTATACAAAAATTTAAAAAAAATTTTCCTGTGGATATGAAATCTCACTATGTTTCCTAGGCTGGTCTCAAACTCCTAGGCTCAAGCAATCTCCCTGCCTTGGCCTCCCAAAGTGCTGGGATTACAGGTATTAGCCACTGGGCCCAACCTAATTTTTTTATTTTTTTATAGGACGAGGTCTTGCTATATTGCCCAGGCTGGTTTCAAACTCCTGGGCTCAAGCAATACTCCCGGCCTTGGCTTCCCAAAGTGCTGGAATTATAGGTGTGATCCACCATACCCATTCTCCATATTTTATATTCAGAAATTCCCTAAATCCTGGGATTGGTTAATTCTTTGTTTATACTGAAATTTTTTTTCTTAAAGTCTGTAATATACACTTAAACTACATATCAGGAATGGTAGAAAATGAGTATTTTACTTGTTTTCTACCAACTTCTCCACTTGCCTAGCCACAAAATTATCAGTTTTCCCAATTCTATTTGTTAAATACTTAATCTGTGTTACCTTTTCATTTCATGTATTCAGTAGTTCACTAAAAACATAATTATTAAAAATCATTGTTTATAATTAATAAGTATTTCAGTATTAAGTCAGGTTATTTAAAACAATGTTAACCATCCTATATTTCATAAATAAATATGCTGTTATTAGAATTAGACCCACCGAAAAAATAGTGAGCTATTACTATAGAGAACAGTGAAGTTGGAACGGCTGCATCAAAAATTTAGTACATTTTAATCTTCAACACTTTACATTTCAGAAAGCACCCTTCTAATGTAAACTAATTTTCTCTTTCAGTTAGCTAATAAATTAGGAGAGAAAAGCAATGAATCAGGCAACTAAATGAATTACACTCTATTTTTTAAAAGTAAAGACTGCTAGGAACAAATATACTCTTAATAGTCTGAGGAAAATATGTCTATAACTAATACCAACATAAAATATTACTTCTCAATTATAGTCAAGACACTATTCAAGAATGTATTTTCAGTAGCAACCTTCATATCCTCATCTTCCATCTACATTAAGTATTTGCAGATGATAAGCTTTAAAATAAGTATTTGCTATATACAACTTTCAATATGAAAAATATATAAGGAAAGTATATTCTCACCTGCATTTCTGCTCCATTTCATCTTTTAACTGCATTTCATTATGCAGCTGTTCTTCCAGCTTATATATTGTTTTCTGTAAACTTTCCTGCTTTAATTAAAAAAACAAACTTATTCTATTAAAAATATTTACAGAGAAATAAAAATAGCAAGTTCACGTTACCATTTAATATCTTTTTATAAAATAATTATTTAGTTTAACCTCACCCCTTTCTTTCCTTTTTTTTTTTTTTTTGAGTTGGAGTCTCACTCTGTCACCCAGACTGGAGTGCAGTGGCCGCTCCCGGCCACCGCAGCCTCGACCTGCTGGGCTCCAGCGATCCTTCCGCCTCAGCCTTCCAAGTAGCCGGAATTACAGGCATGCGCTACCACGCCCAGCTGATTTTTTGATTTATTGTAGAGATGAGGTCTCGCTGCCCAGGCGGGTCTCGAACCCGCGGGCTCAGGCAATCCACTCACCGCAGCCTCCCAAAGGCGCGGGATTACAGGCTGAGCCACCGAGCCCGGCCCTTTCTTTTCTAATTGGAATTTTAAATTAGTAATTTAACAAGCATTTTCTCACCATCTACTAATGGATCAGGCAATGAGCTAAGCATCACTAATAAAAAAATTAAAAGATTTGGTCCCTATCCTCACGAAGCAAATAGTTAAATAGTGGGGCAAAAGAAAATGGGAGGGTGAAAACAATGTACAATGTTCCAGATATATACACAAAATATGACAATATAATGTGGTAAATGATAAAATTACAGAAAGGATGTTTTGAAGGGGAGAAGGGGTCACTTCTAATTCTGCCAAGAATGTGTAATGCTTAAGGTGAGAATTTAAAGAGAAGAGAAATTTACCAAGCAGAGAAGGTGGTACAGGGAAGGAATAGCTAGAATGAACAATGAGTTCAAAAGTAGAGAGGCAGAAAAAAACATGATACATTTGGAAAGTGGAAAGAAATCAAGTACTTAGCAGAGCAAAGAATATAATAGGGAAAGCAACTCATACTACACTTAAAAAAAGTAAGTGGGATGATGATCCTTATATGCAAAAGTAGGAACTGGGGATTTAAACGGGAAATGATGTAATACTGGCATCTCAGAAACATCAATAATAAAAAGGCGAAGAGCTTATGGGGCAGAGAAATTCTAGGAAGAGAAACCAGTTTACAAGCTATTAAAACAGTTCAGGTAAGAGAGAATATGGATCTGATATAAGGCAGAATTTATGACCTGGAAACTAATTAGAAATCAGAACAGATATAATACCATTATGGAAGACAGGCAACACAAAAAGAACTACTTAGGAAGGGTATTGACAGAGGAGAACAGTGAGTTTAGCTCTGGCCTAGACTGAGGTACCTGAAAGGTACATAGGAAAAGAGAAAAAGATTCAGGTCTAGACCTCAGAGGAGCAAGCGGGAGATGCACCTTCAGAAAATGAGCAGAGAGCTAGGTTCAGAACTTTGGGAAACTCTCAATAATTAGTAATTAAATGCAGCTGTTCTTCCAACTTGTAGATTGTTTTCTGTAAACTTACCTGCTTTGAATAAAAAAAAAGCTCATTCTATTAAGACTATTTACAGAGAAATAAAAATAGCAAGTTCATCTCACCATTTTATACCTTTTTATAAAATAATTATTTAGTTTAACTTTACCCCTTTTTATTTTCTAGGGGAAAAGATTCTGCAAAGAGGACTAAAAGATGAATACAATTCAAAAAGGCAGGAAGAAACAGTGGCACCATGAAAGATTTATAAAAGCCTGAAGTTCCAAAGAAGAGGAAGTAGTCAGCATTAAGTACAGCAAAAAAGAAAAATAAGATATGAACTGAGAATTATTCATCGTATTTGGCAGCTGCAAAGTTGTTCATTAGCATTTCTGCCAAAAGGTTTTCAAGAAAGACTTGAAAATTAAATTAGTTGATTTTTGTCCAACTAATTTGGTTCAACTAATTAGAGTTGATTAGCTCTAAGTTAATATAAATAGTATTTTCCCCTGTGATCTTATCAGAGCAAAAGATAAAAGGTAGCAGTCACTGACAGAAACTAAGAGCAATCACCACTGAACAAAATCAGCCCAGAGAAACCATGAAACCTTTGAATATTTTTGAAGTCCTAATGCACCTCTAATCCCACAGACAAATAATACAGTGAGAACAGGGTTACAGCAACTCCTTATTGTTACCTTTCCCCATAAAAGATGCTTTAATTTAAAAGACTTTTAGCCCTTGTTAGCTAAGTAACTTGCCAAACAACTCTATTGCGATGAAAATTTAAGAGAAAGGTGACCATTACAGCTAACAGGTACTGACACAGTTTTCTTCCTTTTTTCTCTTTTCCTTTCTATCACATACTCTCTTACATTTAAGAGTAAATATATATATTTTAAAAAGTATATGTGATTTTAAACAATGGTTGCTACCTCCTCTGGTAAAACACGTAGGCTATAGCACACAAAAAGTTAAAAGAATGCCTTAAGAATGGACAGATAATTTATTCCTGGTATTTTTCAGAAAAGTTCTGGTTAACCCAAAACAACTTTTCCAAATGTAAGCAGGTAAGTTTTTTTTTTTTAACTTTCTGTGTCATGAGCATGAGCTATATAAACGATAGAAAGAACTCACAATTAAAAATTATTTCCTAGAGTAATTTTACTCTCAGTGGACAAATTAGACGATGCTGACTATACTGGTTATTCTCCATTTCCCCAACTCCCTCCAGCCTTGAAGATCCATCCTCTGTTCTTTTTTGCCTTAAAATCTACCTACTCCATTACCTGGGCTCCGTTGCCCTATGCTTTTAAGGTTGGTTTCAGCGCAGGAAATCAGAAGGTAGAGAAATGAAATATTAATTCTCTCCACACCTTTCTTTGGTTCTGGTAGTGTTCTATGTGCCTCTTCTATGATGTCAAGCTTTTTCTGAGATATGGTAAAAAGATGTTCTCTCCTTGCCCCTTCAGTATACGGGCAATGGCTTCTCATTGTTAAACAATGGGGACTTTAGCACACTTTATTGCTGACCTCTACTGATGTTCACAGCATGTTAATCGTCCTTTAATTAAATTATTTTCATTTAATGAATGCATAAACAAAATGTGGTATAAATGCGCAATGGACTATTATTCCGCCTTAAAAAGGAAGGAAAATCTAAGACAGACTGCAACATGAATGAACCCTGAAGACAGTATACTACATAAAATAAACTAGTCACATAAGGACAAATGTTATATGATTCCATTTATATGAGGCACCTATAACAGTCAAACTCATTGAGACAAAGAGTAGAAGAGTGGTTATGAGGCCCGGGGCAGGGTGGGGAAGGGGTGGTGGTGAAACGAGGAGTCACTGTTTAATGGGTACAGTTTGTGATGATGAAAAGGTTCTAGAGATGAATGACAGTGATGAATGTTGCAGAACTATGTGAAGGTGCTTAATGCCACTGAAGTAAACATTTACAAGTAGTTAAAATGGTAAATTCGTTTTAACCATTTTATGTCCAGGGGAACCAACCCCAAAACACCCAGAATTATTTTTGGAGGGTGGGCCCCTTGTAGTACAGGCTTCCCTTGCTAGGTAAATGTTCTAGGAACTCATCAGTATCAGTGTACTAGCTAGCATTGTGAGAGGCTGTTTGGCTACAGTTAATTTTTTTGTTGTTGAGATTCTTTCAATGCGTTTGTACATTCATGATGGGTGATCTACAAGCTGTCCACATCATGATGATTGCTCAGCAGTTTTTGACCACAAACAGCAATGACGTATTCACCCAATCTCACCCCAATCAACTTTTTTATGTTTCCCCATATTTAAAAAAGTCCTTAAAGGGAATCATTTTGATGATGTAGAAGAAGTAAAACAAAAAATGGCAGAAGCAGAAAAAGGCATCAAAATTGATGAGTTCAAAATTGTTTTGAGCAGTGGGAAAAGGTCTGTTGCACCAGACAGTACTCTGAAGGTGACTGAGTTTAAACATGTTAAGAATATGAATGCTTTATAAATAAATTCTCTTTTTGGGGGGTCCCTCCTCATATATTTTACCACACATGAAAACAACTTTCATTTAAATATTTTGAATGAATTATTTGTTTTCCTATTAAGATCCTTAACGATACACTGATTTATCATATTTTTCTAATTCCAAAAACTAAAAAGACAATCACTGTGAATCTGTGTAGCAATTTAGAGTTTGCTAACTGCTTCCACATATATTATTCCATTTGATATTCAAGCAAAAAATCAGTCTGGAGAGGAGACCAGATAAAAGTGCCATAAAAATCTAAGTTTACGAACTACACCTTCACAAGCAATATATAAGTTTACTCAACACCATGCACACACACTATCCACAAAACAATTTTTTAAAAACTAACAATAAAAAAATACCTACCAAGCTTTTATCGACATTGGAGCTAGTTCTGTTATCATTAGGATTTGCTGAAGATAAGTATCTGAGGGAAAGAAAAGTTTAAAAAAGAAAAAAAAAATTCTTAAATATTTCACAACAACCAACAGTAAGTAATATATGCTATTTTAGGTTCAATATTATAGTAGCTCTGTTTCTTAAGAATTAAATATAGGTTCACCATTATTTTATAAACATAGTTCAGAAATGATATATATGTTAAATAAAACCCCCAATTAGGTCTAAAGTAGCAGCCTGTAATCATATTACTTAATATTCTTGCCACATAAGAATATTCACACCAAGTAGGATAAACAAAAGTCATAAATAGTCTCAAGATAGTTCGGGTCAGGTTTTCTGGCCATGAGAGTAGGTTATGACAGGTTTTGCCACCAAACAACTAAAAACTACTCAGTTTTCAGGTTGGGTAGAGTGGCTCATGTCTGTAATCCCAGTACTTCAGAAAGCTGAGGCAGAAGAAATGCCTGAGCCTAGGAGTCCGAGACCACTCTGGGAAACACAGCGATACCATGTCTCTATGAAAAAAATGATATATATATATATATGTATATATATATTTTAAGTTTTGTTCTCAGAGTTTTTTGGATTTAAGAATTGAGGATAAAAAAACCCTGCTGATTTCTATAGACACATGCACATCCACCTCCTCTGCACCCAACTATCCTCCTGCAAAGCATGACACTGTCTTTTTTGAGTAAAAAAAAGTTTTTTGCCTAAATGACTGAAATAACAGAACCAAAGTCTGGGTGCTAATCTTTTGGGACTCCAAGCCTTGAAGAGTTCTTTAACTCAATGTAAAGTTAGAATTATATGTAAGTATAAGCTAGTGGTGAAATTTAGAGGTCTTCTTTAGACGTCTCATGAGATTGTGAAACAGGTCTCAATAGATAATATATGTAAAAAAATGTTCTAAGCTACCAAATGTATATATTCTATATGTAATATAATTTCATTCCATTTACTATTAAGCATCACAGAAATTCAATGTGAGATTCTGCTTATGTAATGTAAATAAAAGCATATAGCAATGCCAGTGGAATCTAAATTAGGTCAGACTATTTGATCTTTAAGATCAAATTTAACATGCTATGTAACTGAAATTGATGTTTTACATTCTGTAAAATTAGTAAGATAGAGTTATCTGAATGCAGCACGGAAAATTTAAGGACACCACTTACACACATCCATTAATTCTTCTACTTTGTCTTTTTTCTATTAAGGTCTTTTTGCATATTGTGTTTCTACATAAAATCTTACAATTTAGGTAACTTTTTTTGAAAGATGAGCTAGTATATTAGCAATGTAGCTAAAAGATTAAGGCTATTTTAAAAATCATGTTTAATTCAGCTATACTTAAGCAATAATGATCTCTGCTCTTGGTAACTAAAGTATCTGAATTTCAGAGATAAGAATTGCAAAAGTTTTCCATTTTGCTGGGTATGGTAGCTCACATCTGCAATCCCAGCACTCTGGGAGATCGAGGCAGGAGGACATCTTGAGCCCACGAGTTCAAGACCAACCTGGAAAACATAGCAAGACTTTGTCTCTACAAAAAAAAAAAAATCAAAATTGGCTGGGCATGGTGGCACATGCCTGTAGTCTTAGCTGCTAGGTAGGCTAAGAAGGAAGGATTACCAGAGCCTAGGTCAAGGCTGTAGTGAGCTTTGATTGTGCCACCGCACTCCAGCCTGGGCAGAGTCATACCTAGACTCAAAAAAACCCCTAAAAAACTGAAGTTTTCTATTTCATAACAGTATGCTCAAAATTATACATATCTGTTACAATAAGGCTAGTTAATATTTTATTGATTCTTTCTTTATTAAGAACAACCACACCTTTACTCATAGAAAGCAATTACTTAAACAATATTGCATGTATTATTAGTCAATAAGGCTGTGACAGTTAAGAACATAGTAAAATTTCAACTTTTAAGAAACTTAAACATTAGTTTGGGACATGAAGCATGAATACAAGGAAAAACCCAGAAAACATAATTAAGTGCATGACAACATAGGACAAACAGCATAACTAATGTTTATTTAACTCAAGACTACCTTTGTCCAGAGAAACCTACATAAAGCCATTAATTGCTGGACTCTACTACAGAAAATCCAAAAACACTGAGGGTTGTTTATATCAACATACTGAGCGTTTCATAAGTCAAGTTAAAGAGTAGTTGAACAAATACAAAAAAATGAAAGAATGCTTCAGTAAAAACCCTCCAGAAGCTCTTCTATGCATGTTAATATAAAATAGGTACAAAATTAAACTTATAAAGTGTTAGAGGGACAAAAAGGATTAAATATTTGGGCTTTTCCACGAGTCACAACTCAAGTGCTACCTCATTGGTGATGCAACAAAAAGTATTTATTACTGTTTTACAGATTATTGGAGAACAAAAAGCAGGACTAAATTGTCGGTTTTCTAAAAATGACCTGAATTGCTCTTACTAAAAAAATACTTATACTAAAATAACAAGACCTTTCACTTTAAAATAAGATTAGCTGTACTAACTTCAAATTTAATAATTACTTCAAGTAAATCAGTTATCTGCTATCACTCTAATACAGTATAACTGAAAGGACATATTTTGAGGTAATTAAAAATAATAGTAGATTTAACACATCCAGTAAGTGCTGCTATATGAGTCACCGTATTATATTGATATGGCACTTTGTTTGAATTTCTGCTACGTAGTACTTACCAACCTATACTGTACAATTTATCCATTTCCTCACTAGGACATGAGCATCTCAAGAGAAGGTACTATATCTTATTCATCCTTCTCCAGGCACCTTGATGGTTAGTATATACATGACAAAGAGTAAGTCATCAAATATATTTACCGAATGAATGCTCAGCATACTAAATTAATGTTACGTGTTTAACTTATATCTAGGTACATCAGACTAGAGCTAAGATTCGCTCATTTTAATGATAATGATAGCTAACAATGAGTGTTTATTCCATGTAAAGCACTGTTATAAGAGCTTTACTGTATTTTGATTTACTTAACCTTTACAAGTCTCTTAGACAAGTATTATCATCATCATGCATATTTTTGAAAATAGAGGCACAAAAGGTTAAAGTTATTTGTCTAAAGTCACACTGTAGGTAATATTATATGTTATAACACAGTAAATTAAAGTGGGTTTTGAAAGGAATCAATTTTTCAAGAGCTAAAAATTATAGGCCTTTGATAACATCAAGATAGTGATGTTATCAAATGCTAGAAAAGTCCATATACTGTTCTAAAATGTATTATAAACCATAACTCTTTAAACAAAAATATTGAGCTGCTCGGAGCTCTCAGGGGAGCGCAGAGCCAGGCAGGCCAGCAGGCGGGTAGGGTCGCAAGTGGAGCGGCCCAGCAGCCCGCAGTAGTGTTCAGCAGGCCCCAGGCCACACGGTCTGCGCTCCCGAAAACTTGGGGGCACACTGACACCACTGTACCGGCCTCCAGAACCATGCAGATGGTCACATCCTGGACACGATTCTACTCCAACAGGGGCTGCCTGTGCTGCCATGTCCGTACCGGCACCATCCTGCTCCGCATCTGGTGCCTAATCATCAATGCCATGGTGCCGCTGATTTTATTGAGCGCCCTGGCTGATCCGAATCAGTATCACTTTTCAAGTTCTGAACTGGGAGCTGATTTTGAGTTTATGGGCAATGCCAATATGTGCATTGTTATTTTTCTTCTCATGATCCTGATATATGCAATGACTACTTATGAAGCAAACAAGCAACACGCAGCCTGGATTGGGAAACCCATTCTTCTGTTACCAGATCTTCGATTTTTCCCTGAACACCTTGGTCACAATCACTGTGCCTGTTTATCCAAAATCCATTCAGGAATACGACAACTGCCTCCTAATTTTCCCTACAGAGATAACACTATGTCGGTGAATCCTACCTGTTTGGTCCTTATTATTCTTCTGTTTATTAGTACTATCTTGACGTTTAAGGGTTACTTGATAAGCTGTGTTTGGAACTGCTATCTATACATCAATAGCAGGAATTCCTCCGATGTCCTGGTTTATGTTACCAGCAATGACACTACTGTGCTGTTACCTGAATGACGGTGCCACTGTGAATGGCACTGCCAAGGAGCCACTGGCCCCCTACATGTCAGACTAAGCCTGGAAGGCGGAGCTCAGAGCATCAGCTTGGCTTTCCAGATGTCTGAGCAATTGTTCTGCTCTTCCACTTTTGAGATGAGTTCTCTGAGCTGATTTGTTACTGAAATGCTACTTTTTAAAATATAGGTGTTAGGTTGAAACCCTCTGGAGTTTTAAACCTATGCTTTAGCTAGAACACGGTGATAGGTTAGCAGTACAATTCTTTCTGAGGGGTGGGGTGTAAGCAGCTCTGGCACAGAAACTTCCCCAGGATTTCAATGGACCTCGAATCAGAGAAGTCTGCTTTTGTACTTGAGAGGCCCTGGCCTTGGGCAATTAGTCATATCTTATCTCTCTATTCCCTGTCTCTTTTGAAAGTGTAAAATCAAAATCATAATTAGACAATGCTTTTTCTTTAACCATGCCAGTGTAGAGAACAGACCTTTATGAAAATAGTAATGTCTGTTATATAATTAAACTCTAATTAGGTAAATAAGAGTCCTTATATATGTGTGTATGACAGAAATTTCCATAACTTTTTTTTTTTTTTTTGAGTTGGAGTCTCACTCTGTCGCTCAGACTGGAGTGCAGTGGCCGCTCCTGGCCATCGCAGCCTCGATCTGCTGGACTCTGGAGATCCTTCCGCCTCAGCCTTCCAAATATTTCTTAAATTCAATTTACCAGTTTTGAATTTACTGGTCAATGCTTTTCTCAGTGTGTTAGGACCATCAGATACACCCAGCAGTGAAGGCAGCACCATCTGGGGACTGTTCTGGTACATCCTGCATCTGGGGCTGTGGGGTGGCGCTTGAGGGTGGCACAGATGGTTCAGCACTGTGTGGGACCTGGTTCTCCTTTTCTCCTGGTCTCCTGTCCCCACCCAGAGTCCCCTTTCACTAAGTGTTCTGCTCGAGCCTGATTCAAGGAGGACATCCAACTTTATCAAGTGAACTGAGATACATTTTTGCCTAATACTATGACAAAAGGTTTTCTCCTTTTCCCCCTGCAATGTACATGCTATGCTTTAAATTTCCAAGTATACCTGGTCACCTTTTCATATGTAAAACAGTTTTCAGAAAAATTAGAAAATAAATACTACATACATAAAAGTATTAACTGAAATATCAGTATTAACAGCATCTTTTGACCTATTAATTGTTGTAACTTGAGAATATATAGCATACAGTTTAACAAAAAAAAATTTGAAATATAAAATCCTGAACATAAATGATTCTAAAAAATTAAATATGAAATACTGGAAATACCATGCATCACTGAAAAATGCCATAATATAATAAAACATATCTTTATATACCATTAAATCTACTTGAAAATGATTTTATGTCCCTAAAACCAAAACAAAAAAAAAAACAAAAAAATTAGCATTTACTCCTAAAATCACTGTTTAGCATACTTACCTACGATTGCTATAATATGTAAATCCTACAAAAGGCAGTTGATTGCCAACAAAAGCTTTAGGAATAGGGAATGTTTCTTCATCTCCTTTATCTTCTTCCAAGTCATCAAAATTACTAGTATCAATGTCACTACTTAAATCAGGTACAACTGGTGCCACAGCTAAAACAGAAACAAAATTAGCTGTTCACTTCAAATTCACTATACAAATAAAGTGAAGCAAGGATTCCACACCAACTAGTGATGGTTTCTCTCTTATAAATAGCTAGTGAACTACAAATTCCTCAGGGGTCACACTCTATTTTATTAAGTTTTACTAGGATTAAAAATGAACTGATATTATTATGTAATTCCAAGAAACATTTCTTCAAAACCACCTATAATTATGTACAACTCATGTTTACCTTGAATACTACAAGTCAAATATTATTAAGGTTTTAGAATACACCAAGGTATAAAATACAAAAAACATTTGAGACTACAGAAAAGACTTTTCAGAAACCATGGCATAACAAACTGTACTAAAAAAAGTTGGTTAGTTTCAAATACAGTATGTTTTTGTTAATCTGCTCTACAGAAAACCAGAAATCAAGGTTATTTCTTAGTATCCTGGATATAATAATTTGGTACTGAAATATTTTCATTCACTTAGCATCTAGTTGGTTAATACTCTTCTCCCTAACCTCAATATCTCCATAAGATTAAGCACAAAAAACAAAGAACTTTGAATTGTATTTTTGACTAGCTACCTCCAGAATCAAGTGATTAAGGAAAAATCCAGTGAGACATTTATGATATAGGTCTTAAGAAAAAAGGGCATGAATACAAAAAATTGACATAGCATCTTCCAGAATTACAAACTTAATAAAGAACAAGTCTTACATATATTTAATATCATAAACCATATGTGACAATGTTTAAATATTCATAATACAGGAGAAAATACCACAGGAAACTAGTATTACTAATACCTTCTTTTGGAGGTTGAATATATTACTAGGGGTACACCTAAAAAATAAATTTTAAGATAATTTTTTTTAAAGATACTGCCAGGTACAGTGGCTCACACCTGTAATCCCAGCATTTTGGAAGGCAGACGCAAGAGGATTGCCTGAGCCCAGGGATTCAAGATCAGTCTGGACAACCTGGCAGACCTTGTCTCTACAATAAATAAAAATAATTAGCTGGGTGTGGTGGTGCATGTCTATAGTTACAGCCACTTGGAAGACTGAGGTGGAAGGACTGCCTGAGCCCAACAAGCCAAGGCTTCGGTAGCTATGTGCGCCTCTGCACTTCAGTTTGGGCAACAGAGTCTGATTCAGAAACAAACAAACAAACAAACAAATAAATGATACTACAGTATAGTAAAACACCACTGAATTATTATAATCAAAATATTAAAAACTTATTTTAGATACAATCACCTCATGTTTCTTTTAAAAAGATGAGCAAGCAAATAAAAAAACAACATAAAGGGAAAATTTTTCTTTTGAATCATCTGGTTAATTCAGGCAAGAGCAATCTCAGACACAAATACATTTAAAGATACATTTAAAGAACGAAACAATACATTTAGCCTAATGAAGCTACAGTACTAACCAACAGTAACAACAGAGTGAGAAAGTAGCTTTCCCACCATTCACTTTCCTTAATGGACAAGAGAAATGCCTGACTAGACAACGCTAGCATCCTAGTAATAAATGTCTAATTTGTAAAATGAGGGGGAAAAAAGCCAAAAGGTGCAGCCTATTGGGAAGTAGATAATTACAGTCTTAGCATAAATCTAACTTTAAAACAGTGGTTCTCAAATCAAGGTCATTTTGCCTACAGGGACATTCAGCAATGTGTGAGTATATTTTTAGTTGTCACAATGAAGGAGAAGTGTTACTAGCAACTGAAGAGTAAAGTCCAGGGATTTGCTAATATTCAGGACAACCACCACAAAAAAAAAAAAATTTAACTGGTCAATTGCTGAGGCAGAGAAAACATGCTTTAAATTATCCAGAAGAAAGATTTTAAAGAGAAGTAGAGTAAGTGTGCTGCATTTTCCAATTAACCAAATCTTTTCATAGATGACATACTATTTCAGAATAGTTTTAAAATGAGACAAATTCTGTTTAAATTTTGAGACACAAGTAGGGAAAATCCTGCAAGAGTTATAAAATTAATAAAGGACACTATGGACAAAGAAACAGGAAGATGATGTCTTAAGATTTTTCTAAAAAAAATCACAAAAGAGATTTTAAAAAATGAAACCAAATAGAAATTCTAGCACTGAAAAAATACAATAGCTAAAATAAAAAATTCACCAGAGGGGTTTAACAGCAGATTTGAATAGGTAGAGGAAAGAAACAGTGAACTTGAAATTATCAAGCGTGAGGAAAGGAAAGAAAAAGAATGAAAGAGTTAATAAAGTCTAAGGAAATTGTGGTAGATCATCAATCAGACCAACATATACATTATTAGAGTTCTAAAAGGAGAGAAAAAGAAAGCGGCAGAAAGAATATTTGAAGAAGGCCGGGCTCGGTGGCTCAGCCTATAATCCCAGAGCTTTGGGAGGTCAAGGTGAGTGGATTGCCTGAACCCGCGGGTTCGAGACCCACCTGGGCAACTTGGCGAGACCTCATCTCTACAATGAATCAAAAATTAGTCGGGAGTCGTAGCGCATGCCTGTAGTTCCAGCTACTTGGAAGGCTGAGGCGGAAGGATCGCCGGAGCCCAGCAGGTCGAGGTTGCAGCGGCTGGCAGCGGCCACCACACTCCAGTCTGAGTGACAGAGTGAGACTCCAACTCAAAAAAGAAAAAAGAATATTTGAAGAAATAATGGCGAAACTCTTCTAAAATATAACAAAAACACATGAATCTACACACCCCAGAAGCTAAATGCCAACTAGGAAAAACTCCAAAAAGTCCACGTGAAGACACGTTGTAATCACACACCATAACATCAAACTGCTCTAACTCAAAGTCGTACTCAAAGTCGTATGAAGAAAAAAGAGAACATTAATAAAGGTAGATAAATATAAAAGCCAATATTATTGTATTTTTAGTTTGAAACTCTGCTTTTTCTCCCCCATATAAAAGGAGACCAAAATGAGGCTGCTAGAGTGTGTTTATCCTATGAAATAAGCCAAGTAGACAGTTTCCTCAGCACACAGGGAAAAAAAAAAGACCAGCAGTATATCCCACAACTCATCAAAGAAGGGCTAATAACCACACAGTTCAAAGAAGAAAAGAAACCAATTGATCTGGGTTGGAACTAGTCAGACTCTCCTCTAGATCACAACACAGACCACTGGCAGGCTCCAGACACAGTGGGGGAAGGCGAATGAGGGAAATTCAGGAGCTCTGTGCTCCTGCCATAGACTTGGAAGGTCTCGAGCCTTGCAGGACTCCAGTTCCTCATGGGAAACTGACTAACCCACAGCTGTGCTCTGCTGAAACCCTTGTGAGGCGGTGCAGACACACAAAAAAAAGTCCCAGGAACTCAACCCTTGCTGGTAGCTGCTATCTATCCGGTCTGGGAGGGAATGGGCCCCAAGGGCAAACGCCACAGGCAGACAGTTCCTGCCTGGGGCAGGCTGCCATAAGAACACTTGAGGTCCTGAGTGAAACTCATTGCCATAGCAGCCCCTAACTCCCCATGTAAACTTTTCTGTGCCCATCCTACACAGCAGCATGACCTCAGTGGCCAGGGACTCCCTCCTATGCCCACTGGGGTAGCCAACAGTACACATAGGTAAGGTGCTTGAGTTCTATTCCCCTCCCTTACTCCAGAGTCAGAATGGCCATTATTTAAAATTATTTAAAATTTTTTTATTTAAAATAAATTTAAAATAATTTATTTTTATTTATATAAATTAATTTATATAATAATTTATTTATATAATAATAATTTATATTTACAATAATTTAAAATAATTTAAAAATAAATAAAAAATTTAAAATAAATTTAAAATAAAATTAAAAAAATTATTTAAAAATTATTTTAAAATATAAAAAAATTATTTAAAAACATCAAAAAACAACAGATGCTGGTGAGGATGCTGAGGAAAAGGAATGCTTATACACTGCTGGTAGGTGTGTAAATTTGTATAACTAATATAGAAACTGGTATGGAGATTTCTCAAAGAACTAAAAGTAGATCTACCATTTGACCCAGCAATCCCACCACTATGTATCTAGCAAAGGAACAGATGTTGTTATATAAAAGACACCTGCTCCCTCACGTTCATTGCAGCACAATGCACAATTGCAAAGATGTGGAATCACCTAAATGCCCATCAGTCAATCAGTGAATAATGGCCATGTGGTATATATGTACAATGGAATACCATCCAGCTGTCAAAAAGAAGAGAATAATGTCATCATATCAACTTGGAAGGAATTGGAGAACATTATCCTAAGTGAACCAACATAGGAATAGCAAACCAAACACCCCATGTTCTCACTTATAAGTGGAAGCTAAACTAAGGATCTGCAAAGGCATACAGAATGATATAATGGATACTGGAGACTCAGAAGGGGAGGAGGGGAAGGGGTGGAGAGATGAAAAATCATCTAATGGGAACAATGTGCACAGGTGGGGATGGTGAGCACACTTCTTCCCAACTATACAACGTAACCAACCAAAAACTATTTGTATCCCCTAAAGCTACTGAAATAAAAAGAAAATAATAATTATAAACTTATTTTAATGAACACATAATACATAAAGATTTAATCTGTGACAATATCAACATAGAGGGGGCAGCTTGGATCTGTACAGAAGGCTTTTATATGCTACTCAAACATACAAAAGAATAAAATTGGACCCTTACTACGCACCACACACAAAAACTTAACTAACAATGGGTTAAAGCCCTAAGCATAGTAGCTAAAACCGTAAAATTCTTAGAAGAAAACATGGGGAAAAGCTTCATGACAATGAATTTGGCAATGATTTCTCAAACGTGGAACCCAAAACACAGGAAACAAAAGAAAAAGGAGATAAATGGGATTTCATCAAAACTAAAACCTTTTATGCATCAAAGCACAATCAACAGAGTGAAAAGACAACTCAGAGAATGGAAGAAAATATTTGCAAAACATATATCTGATAAGGGATTAATATCCAGAATATATAAAGAACTCCTGGCTGGGCTCGGTGGCTCAGCCTGTAATCCCGCGCCTTTGGGAGGCTGAGGTGAGTGGATTGCCTGAGCCCACGGGTTCGAGACCTGCCTGGGCAGCGAGACCTCATCTCTACAATAAATAAAAAAATCAGCCAGGCGTGGTAGCGCATGCCTGTAATTCCAGCTACTTGGAAGGCTGAGGAGGAAGGATCACCAGAACCCAGCAGGTCGAGGCTGCGGTGGCCAGGAGTGGCCACTGCACTTCAGTCTGGGTGACAGAGTGAGTCTCCAACTCAAAAAAAAAGAACTCCTATATGGCTAGGCACAATGGTTTATACCCAGCATTTTGGGAGGCAGAGGCAGGAGGATCGTTTGATCCCAGGAGTCTGAGACCAGCCTGGGCAACATAGCAAAGTCGTGTCTCTATAAAATAAAATAAAATAAAACAAAATAAAATAAAATAATAATAATAATAGCTAGTGTGGTGGTATGCTCCTGTAGTCCCAGCTAGTCAGAAAGCTGACGTAGGAGTATCACTTGAGCCTAGGACTTAGATGCTGTAGTAAGCCATGATCATGTCACTTCACTCCAACCTGGGCAACAGAGTAAGGCACTGACAAAAACCAACCAACCAACCAACCAACAAAAATTGCTACAACTCAACAACCAAAAACCCCCAAACCACTCAATTCAAAAGTGGGCAAAAGACTTTAACAGAAATTTCTTAATAGAACATACACAGGTGGTCAACAAGTACCTGAAAAGATGTTTACCATCCCTAGTCATTAGGGCAATGCAGATCAAAACCACAATAAGACAAGATTTCTTATCCATTAGGTTGGCTACCATTAAAAACCAAAAAGATCAAGTGTTAGAGAAGATGTGGAGAAACTGGACCCATGTGTATTGCTGGTAGGAATGTAAAACAATGCAGTCACTATGGATAACAGTATGGCAATTCCTCGAAAAAATTAAACATAGAATTACCATATGATCAGCAATTCCACTTCTAGGTATATACCCTAGAGAATGGAAAACAGGGATATTTACAGAAATATCCATATATATAATATTCACATGGCTATAAAATATCCATATTATATGGAAAGCAGATATTTGTATGCTAATGTTCATAGAAACATTAGTCACAATAGCTAAAAGGTAGAGCAATCTAAGTGCCTGGTAATGGTTAAATAGATAAAATATGGTATATACATAAGTGGACTATTACTCAACCTTAAAAAGAAATAAAATTATGATACATGTTGTAACAGAAAAGAACCTTGAAGACATTATGCTAGCTAAAATAAACCATCACAAAAAGACAAATAGTATTCTACTTTAATGAAGTAAGTACCCTTAGTAGTCAAATTCATAAAGATAAAAAGTAGAATAGTGATTACTGCAGATTGTAAGAGGGGAGTGGAGAGTTATTGTTTAATATCATTGCTTAGCTAAAGAATTTTAGTTTGAGGGCAACCCTCTTGGGTTCCCTCCCACTCTGGGAGCTTTTCTGTCCTCTCAATAAATGTTGCTTTAAAAAAATAAAAAATTTTAAAATGTTTAAAAAAATAAAAAAGAATTTTAGTATGAGATGACAAAAATGTTCTGGACACAGGGTAGTGGTGGTGGCTTTAAGATTATGTGAATGTTCTTAATGCCACTGAATTGCATAATTTAAAATGCTTAAAATGGGGGAATTTTATGTTATGCATACTTTACGACCACAAAAAGACACTTTTTTTAAAGTTTATTTTAAAAAACCCATTGTAATGCAAAGAAAGACTATCTTCCTAAGTAAAAGAGCCCTGAAACTTGCTAGGTCCTAAATTCTTTATCCGTGAAGTTCATACTGATATTCTCTGCCATAAGAAGTAAAATTCAAATAAAAAGGGTTGTAGTCTTGATTAATCCACCCAACTTAAAATAATATATAATGTGTATACAGACAATGGAGTTTTGTTTGCTTATTTTTAATTAAACTGAACACATGCAAAATTAGCGGACAGATGTGTTACCTTGAGTATTACCCACAAGCTGTGGGTAGACAAAGTAATGCTAATATCTTATTTCAAATGAGATAATAAATGGCAAACTGTTTTGCTAGTTACCACAATATATTTAATATAGTATTATTAATACTATGTTAAATACTATAGTATTATATATATATAACATATAATAAATATACAATAAATGTTATCATTTTCTTTTCCACAATTGTCAATTCCTTGTATTTCTGATTTGTATAATACTGAACAGGAGAAAATATTTAAGTAGTACATAGCATTCCATAGATGAAAGGCTTTGAAGGAAAACAGACTTAGATTTGAACCCTGAGTTTGTCATCTGCTTGTAGTTATGACCTGTAGCAAGTTATCTGGGTCTTTTCATTTCTTTTGTCTTCTATCTTAATCTTGCACATGTCACTTCTTCAATTTTATCTCAAATGAGTGGAAGAGTAACCTTACAATCTTAATACTTTAAGTTTCTAAATTGACGGTGAACAAGATCAGGAAGCTCATGGAAATTCTGCCAAAAAAAATTTCAAAAATCAAGCTATTTTGTACCCTGCTCCCACACACCAAGAACACAAGGTGAAGATTAATTGCCAATGTAACTTGGAGACACATAAGTGGTAAAACTACCAAAACAACTATTATTTGTATTAGTGCCCACAAAAAAAGGAGAGTCTAAAAATATTAAAAGGAATTATAACTGTTATATAATTTTTTAAAATTTAGCAGGTCAGAGAAGTCAATTCAGAATAAAAGAATTCTTGGTATTTTAGGGGTGGGAAGTGAAGAAGGGGTAGGAAGAGGCAAAGAGAAGAAAAGAACAATAAGTTCTACAGACTTCCATTTTTCTTTCTTTTTTTTTCAATAACCACAAAGCAAAACCTATTAGAATGAGGAAAAGCTACCGAAATGTTTTTATGCATGCTAAATTATAACCACAGAAAACAATGTCGATCTTCAAAAAGTTACAGAAATGATAACACTAATAAAGTTATGTATAGATGCTCATAGAAAATCCTTAATACAAAGTTTGTTTGACTTATACCAGTGAAATAATTCATTTGTATTTTTTTCATTAATAAAAGTAGTTTACGAAGGAGGTACAGCAATATAATAGAATGCCATTGGTTTGAACTCTCGTAATTCCATGAGACTATGTTCTCCATAAGGAAAACAACTTGTTGGTTTGGTCACTGCTGTTTCTTAGTACCTGAAATAGAAAAGTGCTCAACATATGATAGATGTTCAGCAAACATTTGTTGACTCAATTACCTCCTCTCCTAATTACTTTTTCAATACATAAAAGGAGATATATCCTCTCTATTTTTCAGAGTGATTTACTACTTATATTAGCCTGCAATTGTTTTTGCATTGTCTAACTTTGAAAAAGAATTTAAAGCAATACAAAAGATATACTGTAGTATTTTCTCCATTTCTATTTGAATGTTTTCAGTCTTCTTACAATTACTAAGAGCATAATTTGAATAAAAATACAAAGCTTTTCAGTATAACTATTTGTCTCACTCCCTGCTCATCTCTTTGTCTTAATATCATTGGTAGTATAAAGACAATAATCATATCACGTTTACTTCTGAAGAAAAGGAAGCTCCTTACTGTTAATAAATTCTCTTGAAGTCAAGTTATGCCTATAACTTCTCCAGACAGTTCGTCATTCAATGACATTCTTTGTTGTGGCATAATTTTAATATCCAGAATAATTTATTTCCCTTTTCTCCTTCTTAGACCATTTTATAGCTTAGTTCAATATATGTACTGTACTCAAAGGCAATATAACTGTTCTTTTAAAATATTTGATAACTAGAATGCTTCACTAGTATTAGCAAACCTGCATAATCTAATTAATGATAATTAGCAAGATTTTTCTCCCTCTCGAAAGTACTATTCCTCACTGTCTCAACTAGACAGGCAGTCCTTAAGAAAAATAACTAATCTGTAACTGTTTCTAAAACTACATAGCAGAATTCATTCCATTACTGTTCACTGCTATTGCTATAGCAGCAAGTTAGGGGCTGGTATACATTGTTCTTTCTCTGAAGACAAACGGGGAAAAGGTTCCTAAGATTTTAACAGGGGAAAAACAAATTTTTAACCTCCCAACACTGCAAAGATGATGGGAACCTCTCTTGTCACTATATTTTGATTCAGCTATGTTGTACAAGATTCTCTGTGAAATTATAAAATAAAATGTTCTGGCCAGGTTTGGTGGCTCAGCCACTTTGGGAGGCTGAGGCAAGTGGATTGTCTGAGCCCACGGGTTTGAGATCCACCTGGGCAACTTGGCGAGACCCTGTGTCTACAATAAATCAAAAATTAGCCGGGCATGGTAGTGCACGCCTGTAGTTCTGGCTACTTGGAAGGCTGAGGCGGAAGGATTGCCGGAGCCCAGCAGGTTGAGGCTGTGGTGGCCGGGAGCGTGCCACTGCACTCCAGTCTGGGTGACAGAGTGAGACTCCAACTCAAATTAAAAAAATAAAATAAAATAGAATAAAATGTTCTAAACTGACTGAAAATTAACTTCGTACACACTATATACCTTTATTTCTGAATAGCAAGCTGCAACAGTCTGGTGAAATCAAGTAAACCACAATTTCTTATATTCTCATAAAATGAATTGAATTCTGATGTTTATGAATAATAGAACCTCCTTATATTTTAGGCTTTAATAAAAACCAAATAATTTGTCTTTTCACAAATAAATCTATTTTAATTTCATTACCTACTATGTTTACTGACTTCCTCTAAAATGAGATAATTAAAGCCTAAAATAAAGAGCAGTTCAATAAAGATCAAATATAAAATTATGAGCACTGAGTCTAAATCCATTATAATTATATTATATTTCATCTTGGTATCTTGAGTGGGCACAGAAGAGAAGTACAATTTCTCCAATATTATCAAATATTCTCTCTTTAACTAGGTTAGGACAATTCCCATATAGTATTTGCATGCTTCTGATATTCATCAGCTATATACAAATATCTAGCAAGGCAGCTGAAACAGACTATTTACTACAACCACTTTCAAATACTCACTGTAATGTGCTAGAAAAACTAACTTACTGTCTCGGAGTGTTTCCCAAGCCCACTGGTCATTTTTGAAGAAGAGATGCCGTTTGATTTCGTCTACACCATTCCGCCCTAATCTCACTTCTCTGAATAGAGAGAGAAGAAGAAAAGTAATTAATCATCTAAGATCTTAGTATAACCTATCCAGAACGCTAAATATGTGCAGGATGACAAACACAGTTCTAAGGTGACAATCACAGCATAATTTTCAGCTCAAATAGAAAACATGTTGAAGACTGAGAATATTTAAGAATTTTTAAAGAGAATATAAGGAAAAATATACAAAAACACAGATTTGTTGATACTCCATAACTTTTCTTTTTTTGACTTTTCTATTGACAATGAAAATTCTGACAAATCATCATCTTCTTTATTAGCATAATGAATAAAACATCACACATTTTTTTCTTGACAGTTTTTGTTTTTTCCCCACTGGTAAAGTTAAGCTTCTTTTTTCTCAACCAACTTTACTTTGTTAGAACACCAGATGCCAACAAGAACTCTAGAAACACATTTCAAACTTTAAATTTCCATTTTATAATTTATTAAATATTTCTGATCAATCAAACACCAATGACCAATAATTCTCAACATTCTACAAAATTTGGACCTTTCACTGGACAAGTGATTGATCACTGGCCTCTTTTCTGTGAATATAAAGTTTTTAAAAATGTGACTTCTGCCGGTCCCAGTGGCTCATGCCTGTAATGCTAGCACTTTGTGAGGAGGAGATGAGAGGATTGCCTGAGCCCATGGGTTTGAAACCAGCCTGGGCAACTTGGCGAGGCCTTGTCTCTACAATAAATCAAAAAATTAGCCAGGTGTAATGGCACACGCCTATAGTTCCAGCTACCTAGAAGGCTGAGGCAGAGGGATATCCTGATCAAGGCTGCGTTGACCGTGAGCATGCCACTGCACTCTAGCCTGGGTGGCAGAGTAACACTCTGACAGTCAACCAACCAATCAATCAATCAATCAATGAACCTGGAGTTACAGAAACAGTCACAGAGCGAGAGTAAATGTGACTTCAGCTGAATTGAAAAGAGGAACGCAGCACCTTTTTATTCTCTAGTAGAGTGCTTATAATGGGAATACTCTGAATTTTATGTTTCATAAGTTAAAAGAGAAATTGAAATCTTTCACTGACTCTGGATTAGAAAACCTTTCCATGGTTCTCAGGCACATAATATTTACCCTCATGGTAATCATCTGTCTATAGTACAAATGTCTGATTTGCTTTTTTAATTCCCCCAAAAGACTAGTGGCTGTGTGTCCTGCTCATATCTCTATTCCTAGCACCTAATGCATAGCATAGTACAGTACTTTATGTTAAAATGCAAAAATTTGAAAAACTATACTTCCTTTCACCCTCTAAAGGACATAATCAAGGAAGATCAATTAACTTTAATTATAGCAAATTTAAAATCGAAACACATTTAAAAGAACTAGGCCTCCCTAATATTTAAATTAATAATATACAATCATAAACATTAAGTATAACCTTATTAATTCATCTGATTCATTTTCAAATCTGAAAAGTATGCTATATAATATGCCATTTTTGTTTCAAAAGCACATACATGTGTACACATTTATAAAAATGCTTGTTGAATCTGGAAGACATAACACCAATGAATATGTCTAGAAGAAATAAGGTAAGAAATACATTTTAGATAGCTTTGTACTATTTACTTTATTTCAACAAGAATACACTGTCAAATTAAAAATGGCCTAAAGTAGAAGGTGCATGACCATTTTTGCATCACTTGGGAAAAACTGTTTGCAATTAAATGAATATACATACTATTGATTGTTGAGATATACTCTAATTTCAGAGGTGTTAACATGTTAAAAAATTTTTAGAATCAGTAAAATATACTATCATTTTTATAATTAGCCAAATTAAAAATTTAACAACAAAAGAAAAAAAATCATCTGGTTTAACCATCACCCAAGACTATATTATCCCAATTTCTTAGTATGATAAGTGATATAGAAAACACATCCAGACTACAAGAAAATTATATCAGCTTTCACTGTCATGAGTGAATATGGGAATGTTAACATTTATATTCTACTAATTCACATGTAGAAGCTCAGATGCGGATCTTAAAAATTGTGCACTAAGATGAGAAATCCTTAGAATTAATAGAAGTCCAATGTTAGAGCTATTTACCTGTCAGTAAGAAAGGCACAAATAAGATTTTTTGCTTCTTTTGATATGTCATTATCATCAGGAAAGGTAAGTGAATTTTTATGGTTCATAATCTTACTGTAAGTCCCAACCAGAGAATCTGCATAAAAGGGTGTATCACCTAAAAAAGCAAAAGCAAAATAAAATACATTAGATAAAAATCAATTTTAAACAAAGAGAGTTACCTGTTATGACATAATTACTTACTAAACTAAAAACATACACTTAATACATAAAAAGAAATAACATGTCAGAGTTGCTCTATGACTCTAAATAGCTTTTAAAAACACATACAAAACAGGTTTGAATCATGTTTATTTCCAAACAAAATCAACATCACTTAATGTAATGTTATATTAGAAAAAGCCAAGAGGTGAGCTTTGAGATGATTATATTAGAGAGACATAAAAATCCACCTGTACTCACCTACAAGCATCTCATATAAAAATACCCCAACTGACCACCAGTCACATTCTCTTCCATAATAACCATCACCACCTTGAGATTTTAATACTTCAGGGGAAATATAATCTGGTGTTCCAACTGCTGTATCACATCGTACCATGCCTTCCTAAAAAGAATGACAGGTCAAATTTTGAATTAGAATATGAAGTCTCAATTACTTAAAATGACTTTCTTCAAAGTATTTTTTTTTCGATATTTGAAAGTTGAAGGCATTCCTATCACATCTGTAAACAAACTTATCTTAATTGTGTTAAAACATATTATTGGATACAGTGTTTGTATAGCTTTCATGACCTAAAAATCTAAAGGTTAATCCAAACTGGCATGTTTTAGTATATTCAAGAAAAAAAGTTATTGCTTTTAATACCAGCCTTATGAATTTCACAAAGATTTTTGTGAGGAATAATATATACTATAAGGTTTGACAAAACTTCTTTCTATAAAATACTCAATATCTGAATCCAAGTCAGGTATGAGAGATCTGTATTCAACATTGGACTTTTTGTGTTTTATATTTGTAATGTTCAAAATGCAAGCATAATATTTAATATTTGTTCACATGCTTTTACAAAAGTAAACACTGAATTATTCCCCCTAAAAAAAAAATGATGACTTTTTTCTTAATATAACCTGAAGAGCTCCAAATCTTTGGGCTATAAAATATCATATCAAAAATTAATGAAAAATTGACAAAAATATAGCTTAATCACATATGCATACTATATAAATAATATATTCATAATATATACGTAGGCGCTACATTATGTATGCATATATGTGTATGCATAAACACACACACACAATCAGTGATTTCTATTTCATAATAACACTCACTAGAAAAGCACATTGCCCCATGTATTAACTCCCTAGTGCCAATGTAATGATCTCATCTTTTTTTTTTTTTTTTTTTCTTTTGAGTTGGAGTCTCACTCTGTCGCCCAGACTTGAGCGCAGTGGCCGCTCCCGGCCACCGCAGCCTCGACCCACTGGGCTCCGGCGATCCTTCCACCTCAGCCTTCAGAGTAGTCGGAATTACAGGCATGCGCTACCACGCCCAGCTGAGTTTTTGATTTTTTGTAGAGATGAGGTCTTGCTGCCCAAGCAGGTCTCGAACCCGCGGGCTCAGGCAATCCACTCACCTCAGCCTCCCAAAGGCGCGGGATTACAGGCTGAGCCACCGAGCCCGGCTATGATCTCATCTTAACTGCACAAAACAAGTACATAAGCCAATGCAAATAGGTTAAGCAGTTCATAGGATGAGGCATTTTTTAACTTTTTAATATAAATGTTGACTTCATCATTTTTATTAAAGTATGTATCTTTAATATAACTATGTTTGACACTACAAAGAACATACATAAAAGTAGACTGTACAAATATAAAATGGGAAAGCATGTGTACGGGAAGAGGGTATAATATACAGATTACCTATCTGATATGCATTTTAAAGCCCCCCAAAACCTATTACTTGCTACCTATTTTAGTTGGTATTAATGCAACAGAATTATAATTAAAAGTTCACACAAATATTCTCATACAGTGCTTCCGTCTAACCAATAAATTTCTTTTTAAAATATTAAATACAGCTTGACTATTGTTCAGTAATAAGTTTCAAAGAATATAAACTGTTCCAATTGAAAAAAAAGTGGCAGACTAGCTCCTTCAATTGTGTATGTAAGTTATTTCCTATATAAATAATGAGGATGGGTACCTTTTAAGACTGACTCCTAAAATAAGCAGTAAAAATTTTTACATGTTAACAGAAGTCAAGTAAAACACTAAAAAATACACACATTACTGAAATTCAGCTTTTATGAAAGTCTAATTTTAACACTGACATAAATATTTCGTGACATTTAAGCTAATTCCATTCCTAGTTACCAGAAGTGTATATTACAGAGTTGTTATGAAGGATTTAGTAAATCTGGCAATCCACATTTACCCTAAATAGAGAGGAGAAAATAATCACTAACAAGTTACTAATACAACAGTGAAACCATGGTATCTAGTTCAACAAATACAGTCACATCAATTCTGAACAAGTCCAGATATGGTTAGTAAATTCTTACAGCATTTTCTAACATAGGCATCCATCTTGAATTAGCAAAAGTTAAATTAAAATCTAATTAATTAACCTTATTCATCTTCATACAAGTACCAAAATCTGCTAACTTCAAATGTCCGGATTTATCCAGCAGCATGTTATCAGGCTTCACATCTCTGGAGGGGGAAAAAAAAAAGAGATTTTTCTGAAACAGATCAGACACTGTAAAAATTATATGAGGGAGTGATTTGCACTGCCAAATCAATCTAGATAAGGCCACTTTTGATCTATATGTGTTCTCTATTTACATCTATAAATTGAACTTCATCAAGGAAACATCCTCATATGAGGGGGACCCAAAACACCTCAGAATTATCTTTGCAGAGGGCAGGCCCCTTATAGTACACTCGGAATTTGTTCCTCTGGATCAAATGGTCAACCAAAGTTTTTATCTGGAAGTTTTGAGAAGATTGTGTTATGATTTGCAGAAGAAACGTCCCAAGTTGTGGCAAACAGGTGACTGGTTCTTCCACCATGACAACACACCTGCTCTGGGTGTTCAGCAGTTTTTGACCCAAAAATGGCATGACCCCCATGTCCCATCCTCCCTATTCACCAGATTTCACTTAGAGCAACTTTTCTGTTTTGCCAGGTGAAAAAAGTCTTTAAAGGGAAACATTTTGTCAATGTGGAGGACACGGGAAAAAAAAATCTCAGAAGTAATAAAAATCATCAAAATTGATGAGTTCAAAAACTGTTTTGAGCAGTGGAAAAAGCATCTCAATAGATGTACTGCATCGAATGAAGAGGACTCTGAAGGTGATTGAAGTTTAAATTGTGTAATAAATACACAATTGTTTAATAAATAAATTATGAGTTTTTGGGGGGTCCCCTGTATGTTAATGCCTCAGAAGAAGACATATTTCCTTTTCTTTTAAGTAGAGTTTGATTCTTTCAGAGGGAAAATCAAATAATTTGAGACAGATTAACCATAAAAAATATAACACTCAGACATAAAAGATAATTGAACCATATTAGAGAGGTAAGTATATAAAGAATCCCAGGATAGGGTCTAAGTCACTTTCTTTTTTTCTTTTTTTTTTTTTTTTTTGAGTTGGAGTCTCACTCTGTCACCCAGACTGGAGTGCAGTGGCCGCTCTCGGCCACCGCAGCCTTGACCTGCTGGGCTCCGTCGATCCTTCTGCCTCAGCCTTCCGAGAAGCTGGAATTACAGGCACGTGCTACCATGCCCGGCTGATTTTTTGATTTATTGTAGAGATGAGGTCTCGCCAAGTTGCCCAGGCGTGCCTGGAACCCGCGGGCTCAGGCAGTCCACTCATCTCAGCCTCCCAAGGCGCGGGATTACAGGCTGAGCCACCGAGCCCAGCGTCACTTTCACTTTTGATCCCTGACATGTAGGAACAACAATTACACACAGGATTCAAGCAGCATTTGTAGAACAAATTAAACTATTCCTCTAATGAATAAACATGGGTTATATACTAATTAAAAGCAAGTTAATTTGTGTATAAAAAAATTAAAGTGTTTAACACCCTGGCACATAACTTAGAAAACTAGTTTACAATTTTTACTTTTCAGAACACCATATAAAGTCTATATAATCAGATTAAGGGATATTAAAAATACACTTATATTATTATTAAGTCAAAATGCTAAAACTAAGAACTTTAAAGTTTTAAGCTCTGAGATGTCACTCACAGGGTGATTTACAGCTCTCTTCAGCTACTCCCTTCAACAAAATGAGAAAATTTAAAGCATCTGCATCCTTACCTATGAATAAAACCCATGGAATGGATTGCATCCAATGCAAGAACTACTTCTGCAGTATAGAATCGTGCCCATTTTTCAGGCACATCATAGTTGCTCATTAAGTTGACAAGATCTCCACCAGGCATGTATTCCATCACCATGTAGAGATAACGATCATCTTGGAATGCATAAAAAAGCTATACAAATACAAAAATAGACACAACAAATTCATTAAGATTAAAGAAAATTGTTTCATTTTAAAAGTGACAAAAATATTAATATAAGATTTAAGTAAAATAATCAAATTACAGAACAGTTGTTACAAATACAGTTGTAAAAAAAGACAAACATAAATGCCACAAGGACCCTTATATATGCAAAGGACTATAAACTGGTTATTCAGAAAAGTTAGATGGAGAAACATTTTTCTTTCCATACTATTTGAATATTTTTACACTAAGAATTTTTAAAATTGTAACATTTTCAATAAAGAATATACAAATCTCCTAAGCAAAGACATACTGTACTTCTAATATAACTTGTGCATTAATGAAGTCTATTGTTAAATTCACATCAAAACCACAATTCTCAAGAAGTCTTTGATAAACTGAGCTTATAGTTTCAACTGTTCCTTATTAGCATGTGACTCTGACAATTTGCTAAACCTCCCTGAGTCTCTGTGGCTATAATACCTTCCAGAAGAGTATAAGTCTTATTTAATACCTTGTTTATGCTTGGCAGTTAGCAAGTGCTTAATAAATGTTTAATTAACAAAATCATAAATTAATCTATGAGGTGGGGTGTACCTAACAGTGGTTAACTATCTTTTAGGATTGTTAAAAAGATTACTAATACAGAAACCACTTTGTACAACGCCGTCTCAATAAATGGCAGCAGTAAAGAGGATGAGCTAACAAGGAAGTAGGAAGAAGGCAGTGGCTAGAGTCAAAGTGAGTGAAGAGTAAAATCCACTAATATACAATTAGCAAATGGGCTGGGAACAGTGGCTCATGCCTGCAATCCCTGAACTTTGAGAGGTCGAGGCGAGAGGATTGGTTGAGCCCAGGAGTTTGAGAACAGTCTGGGCAACATAGCGTGACCTTGTCACTACAAAAATAAAACAATTAGCCAAGCATGGTAGCACAAGCCTGTAGTCCCACCTACGTGGGAGGCTGAGGCAGATAGATCACCTGAGCCCAGAAGGCTGCGGTAAGCCATGCCACTGCTCTCCAGCCTACATGACGGAGTAAGACCTCAATTCAAAAAATATATATATAGGCAAACATATCAGTATAAATATATTATGTGACTAGGACTGAAGTAAAGGAAGAGCAAATTTACAAAAAACATTTTAAGTAAATATAAGAAGTTTAGAATTAAATTAAACTAAGGTTCAGAGAAAATATCTAATTTTCTTAGATGTTTGTCTTTAAAATCTTTATGTTTCATTTTTTCAAGCATTTACTTATTTTAGTTGTAGACTTATTTTAATTTAAAAAATATATATCCTGGGGGGAAGGATAAGAAACTATGTGGCACGTCGTGACTATGCAGATTAAAGTGTACAGTTAGAGAACTTTGAAGTGTCATCTGGTCCACATAATTAAAGTAACATTGTTAATCTAGTGGCAGTTTATTTATAGACAATGTGCCAGATAAATAAAAGTTCTGAGTTCCTAAATCATAAATTTAGCTCTGAAAATAAGAGTTATATCATACATCTTTTAACTCTCTGCCAGAACACAGAACACTTATCGACATCAGTGGTTGTTAATCAGAGTTGAATACATTTTTGGTTGTCACAACTAGTGTGTGGGGTGGGGAGAGTTGCTACTGGCATCTCCTGGGTAGAGGCCAGGGATGATGCCAAACCTCCTATATAAGCATACTAGTAATTGGAATAATGCATACGATAGCTCCCAACAAGAAGGAATTATCTGGCCCAAACTGTTAAGTATGGAGCCTGAGAAATCCTGTTCTACACAGTTAATAAAAATAGAACAGGAATTTCAAGTTTAAAAAATCCTATTATATAAATCTTCAACATTTCCCATATCCTTTTTATTCTAATTATTAGCATGCTTTTTAAGGATAGTCTTCATTATATACTGTAAATAAATAAATCACAAAGTACATGCTAAATTAGGAATGGTCTAGCCAAGTTTACTTCCCCCATATGAAATCTTACATTAAAGACCCCAGTATACAACTCAGATAAAACATGGAGCTGAACTTATTGAAGCAGAGGTAGAAAACTCAGAATTACAATCTACCAAGTTTGTAGATTCACCCCATGATTTTGCCAAAGTCCTCTGTAACTGAAAATAACCAAAGACAACTTCCACATTTATGAGCAAGGAAACTGACCAAGAGATATTAAATAACTTGATCACAGTTCCATAGACAGACCTAGGACAGTCAAGTAGGACTTAAAACTACTGACATGTAGAGTTTTTCTCTCCACTGAAAACCTAAAGCCAACACAGTATTATCTGGAAACCTAGCTTAATTCAGTCTCCTCTCATTCACCTTTCATTTCCCTCATCCTCTCCACAAAGAAGTGACAAACAGGTAAGTAGACAGTTAAATAAAATAAGAGAATCTCATGTTTGGGGGATAAATCTAAATTTCAATATTAAATAAAATTATCTATTTAGAGATAAAGTATGACTTACCTCAAAGCAAAGCAGAGTATTTAAATGTTCTATATCTTCTGTATTTAAAATATTGAATTTAAAATTCTGTATTTAAATTCCAAACTTAAATTAAATTTTCTATGTATTTTACATAATATTGTCCTCTAGTCTTTTTTCTAGAGATGATTCAATAAAGTTAAAGTTTACGATTTTAAAAATAATGATATAATAGACAATTCTGTAACTGCCAATACATTCTCCATTACTGTTCTAAAGCACAAACTAAGATTCTCAGATACGTTTACTTACAAACTAACATAGTAACAATGAAAGAATAGCAAAATCATACCTGAACAACCCAAGGACTGTTAGCAAAAGCCATGATATCCCTTTCTTCCCAGAAAAAAGCAGAATCAGATCTCTTAATCATTTCAAATTTGCTGAGCAGCTTCATAGCATATACCTTCTTGGTGGATTTATGCCTTACCTTTAAATAGAAAATGGAAAATGATGACCTTTTGTTAACATTTACAGCTTAATGATTCACAAACAATTTACTGAATGCTTTTAATACTTGTCTAATAATTTAATATTGTTTCAGGTATATTAGCTAGCATCAAGGTATTAATTACAAAAAGTAAGTAATGTTAGGGGGAAAAAATCTTTATTCTTTATATTACAGCATACTTCCCCCTCTTCCACCCTACTATGTATGCTGCTTCCTGCTTATATAGTTTGCTATTCCATAGCATTTTATGCAGTCTAACATTAGGAACAGACTTCTCTTCTGATGCTTAAGACATCTTCTCTATCCATGAATGCTTGAGGAAAATATATTCTCACTATTGTTGAATTTGACTCTAGGCTTTCAAATCCTTAGGCAAGAATGTCCAGAGCAATTTAAAGTAAGAATTCTGTAAAAACAACACTTTCCCAAATGATACGTTAAACATAAAAATGGATTTTTAAAATTTAATAAAGTTATTTATCTTATTAAAATAACCTACCAATTGAACTTCTCCAAACGCTCCTCTCCCAATCACCTTCACCACTTCATAATCTTCAGCTTTCATTCGCAAATCTCTAATTTTATTTATTGTGTCTTTATCTGTATGAAAAGAAAGTGCATAATTTTAAGTCACTAAAGCATTATAACACAACTTATTTTACATACACATTCTTGAGAAATACAATAAAAAACAAAAAACTTTATTAAAACTTATTTGACATACTGTGAAACTTAAAGTTATAAAATAGAGAAATGTTCAAAGTGCTAAATTCTTAAAATTGAAATTCTAGAATGACTTCACTACAGTTATTAATGTTTTTATTAAAACCTGACTAAATAGAATGTTTTAAAAATTATTATTATATTACAAACAAAAACTGAGGATAATTAACTAATTAATTCCTGGCATTTTAAGTACACATCAAAATTTGAACTTAGGAAATATAGGTAGATATTTCCTATTAAAAGAATGCTCTTTTTATTAACTCAGTTTTGGTGATCTTTTAAAAAAGATATAAGTAATTTAAGATATCTAAAGCAAATATGCTAAAGAATCACAATAAATTTCCCAACTGGCAATCTTTAGTACTTACTATATTTCCTTTTTGAATCTAGATTTTAACTTAAAACACACAGTAAAAGTCACTGCAATTATTTATATAAACCTGTCATGCTATAAACTACAATAATTTACAAATCCCCACTGGATAGATATTCTAGTTCCTAATTTGGTCATAGATTAAAATAGGGCTATTTTAATCCACATGGGTCAACATTGGCATGAGATTACATGGAAAAGCTTCACATTTCAGAGCTGTACAAAATACAGAACAGCTATTAAACTTCAGTTCTAGTCTATAATAAAAGTTGTATTAATATTATTTTTCTTTTTAAATGTACATTTAAACTCAAACATTTGTGTACATATGACCACTAAACACAAGCAACAGAGCATGAATTTCTACACTGGTATAACATAAGTACATTTAATTTTAGGTTATATATCCACAGCAAGATACACCAGAAAGATATAGACAATAATCAATTAATTCACTGCACAATTATTGTGTCTATCACATTTCAGGATCTAAGTAATCACTGGAGACACGGAAAGGTAACTTTAAAAAACAGCTCCTGCTCTTAAGGAGTTAAAAGTCTAGCAAATGAAACAGAAATAAACAAAAAAAAATTCAAAAAATATAATAAGTTCGATAAACACAGAAGTTTGGGGGTACACACAACCCAAGCCTGCTTGGATGAGAGATGGCTAGAAAGGCTTTCTGGAGATAATGGCATTGAAACAAGTCTAGCTGGAGTATCAAATTTGTAGCAAAGACTGGTAGAAGAGGCTGGAAAGCTTGGAACCATTTCAGGAACCTGAACTTTACCTGCAGGCATAAGTTAAAAAATAATTTAATTACCAAAAATATTTTTTCACATTATAACTCAATACGCAAAATAGATAAAAGAAATGGGCCAGCTACAAGGGAGGTCAAAGGTGTAGGAGAGGCGCTAGAGCTTCATCAACTTTATGCTCTTCCATAACGCAGTCCCTGAGGAGTCCTTTGGGATCTGCTGGGAACTACAGACCACAATCTGAAAGCACAATCTGCCCATGACTATGGGCAGGAAGCCATGAAAAGAAATTAAGGTAAACAACATAGCCACACAGATTTCAGTCAAACTACTCTAAGAATTATGCAAAAAATGAATTCAGTAAGGACAAGACTTGAGGTGGGGGAGAATTTTAAGAGTACTGTAATACTCCAGAGGAGATATAAAGTTCTGAACCAGAATAATGTGTTCTGTAATAGCCCTTGGGGTTGAGAAAAGATCTTTGACTCTAGTTATATGAGGCTTAGAGTCATAAATAGGTTGCAGTCTTGAGGGAGAATATTGTAGACAAGTCATTTGAAATCCAACAGAGCTTTCTATGTTCTGCTGCCTTGGATTGAGCTTGTCCTGGTACAAGGTTTCATATTAACATCCATAAGTGGCTCTTGTTTGATGGCTTTCAGCCAAACTCAGAGTTTCTATGGCTCTAGCATTCCTAGTTCTTCTCACTAAGGGTCCTATCTAGAACTAATCAAGAACTTAATGGTAAGTCTAACTAGCAGACTTTAGTTTGGTTTCCCAAACTAATCACTTTTAATTTGGCTTCCCAAACACTAAAGACTATTTATTCACATCCACACTAATCCCAGGATCTTAAAATTAAAGCCTATTCATTGTAAAGCGGCAATGTAGAAGGTCCCCCTCCCTGCATCTAGGGATACTATATAGCCTGATCTTTGCAGGTTTACGGCTGCTTTGAGATAGAAAACAATGCATACATTAGAAGATGTTCCCCATACCTATTTTAGATGATTAAATGTTACCAGATCTCCATAATCCACACGTAGAAAACTTGGGCTGGGTCTTAGCTGGCAGCTCTGGGATACTCAAGAAATATTCATAATAATAAGCCTACTTACTTTATTTGGTACACTGCCCTTCCTAACTTCAATTCTGTGTTTTATGACATAATTGACTGGTAAGAATCCCAGATGAGGTATACAAGTGGCTATTGTACAGGTAAAGTTTGGGCTACCTTTGGTCCCCACTTTGCCTGGTTTGAGATCAGGTATCTTTATTAATGTTATGTGTCTCCCCCCACCCCACCCCCTGGCCTCCCCTGGCAGTTTCCAGCTACTGCCAATCCCTTTCTTATAGTATTATGGTAAATGTCCAGGGTCCACTCATGAGTGATAGTCAATTCTAAAATATGATTATACAATGTTTCATCCGTAATAATCAACATATGCTCAGAGTTACAAATTACAATTAACTGTAAATATGCACATCTTATAATTCCAATTAATATCGAGATATCTAAATAGGAAATAAATAATATAAGCAAGGAAGAACATTAAGGATAGGAAGGTTGGTGACAGCTGTTTTCCAAGATAATGTCCCAGTAGCACTAAGAAAAATGGAGAGGAGAGGATCTATTTTGGGGGTGGAGGACTAAAAAAAAAAGACAAATTTTTTGAGTGACCATATGTGAGGAAGAGATTAAGAATTAAGGATGACATACTTAAGACAACTATTCATTCAGAAGCTACTATGTGATATACAATATTCTGAAAACTGGGGACAAACAGTATCTCTGACCTTACAAGGATCACATCCTAAAGGGAAGAGAAATAATAAGTAAATAAACAAATGATCATTTAATTTCACATTGTGATACATATTATAGAGAAAATAAAACCAAGCTTTCACCAGTATGTAAGGACAAACTATACACAGAGGTTAATTCTTCAGTCGTGACCAGGCACAGTGGCTCATACCTATGTAATGCCAGCACTTTGGGAGGTCGAGGCAGGAGGATGTCTACAAAAAAAAATACCTCATCTCTACAAAAAATTTTAAAACTGGCCAGGCATAGTGGTGTGCGCCTGTAGTCCCAACAACCAGGGAGACTGAGGTTGAGCCTATGGTGAGTCATGATCATGCCACTGCTCTCCAGCCTGGGAAAGAGTGAGACCTCACTCCAACTCAAAAAAAAGAAAAAGAAAAAAAATTATTCAGTCACTTAAAACTCTGCATCGATTACTCGAATAAACAAAAGTCAAGGAAAACAACTCAAAACTGTTTGTCTTATTTTTTAATTGACTATTAATGCTGCTCCCAATGTCCTCAATTCTTTGAGCAGCTGTTCTTGCCCAAAGGCTAACAGTCTTAAGCAATCTTTTATCTCTGTACACATTTGTTTGGCTGCTGTAATGACACACTATCAGCAAACAGCTTTCTCTGCTTGACTAATAAGTCACTTGTACATGCACATTGCAGCCTAATTTTTCATTATTTTTGTGAAGAAATTCTACTGGGAAGAGTTATTCCACTTTAAATTTTCTATTTTTTCTGACTTCTCATAAGTTGGGAAGATTATAATGAGTAATTAGTCTGGAAATATCCAATCTGTACAATGTCCCATGTACATTGTATTCTTTTACCATAGCTATATTGCTACTGCATAACAAAAACAATGCTTTGCCATCTAACTTGATAAAATAATCCATACTATGCTGTGCCTCAAAAAGACAACATATGAGGTATGCCTTTATCTTTTTGTTTTGACACAATGGGTACCCAATGATAACTAAAAAATAAATAAAATGTAGTGTGGTGATACATATGGCACTCAGAATTCTGTTGAGTTATAACTGCATCACTGCGATTTACACTGCTGATCAGCAGTGTGAAGCAACAAGAGTGCCACCATATGTTCTTTGTTGCAGTTACTTAGTTCAGCTGTTATAACACAAAAGCAGCTACAGACAATATATTTTTAAAAGCATGACAGTGAGCTGGACATGGTGGCTCATGCCTGTAATCCCGGCACTTTGAGAGGCTGAGGAGGAGGACTGCTTGAGCCCAGGAGTTCAAGACCAGCTTCAGCAAAATAGTAAGACCTCGTCTCTACAAAAAGTTAAAAAAAAAGATTAACTGGTCTTGGTGGTATACATCTATAGTCCCAGCTACTCAGGAGGCTGAAGTAGAAGGATCACTCAAGCCCAGGAGGTCGAGGCTGCATTGGACTGTGATTTTGCCACTGTACTCTGGTCTGGGCAACAAAGTGAGACTGTGACTCAAAAAAAAAAAGTGACAATGTCTCAATAAAACTTTATTTACAGACACTAAAATCTAAATTTTCATATAATTTCACATTTGTGATATATTGTCCTTCTTTTGACTTTTTTTCAATTATTAAAAATATATAAAAACCTATTTTTAGCTTGTGAGCCAGACAAAAGCAGGTAAGTGGGTCAGATTTGGCCTGTGGACTGTAGTTTGCCAACGCTTGCTCTAATGAGACCCAGCTCTCCTCTGAAGATACGCTTCCTCTGCAGCTCTCAAGTGGTGACTTTTACTTCCCCACAGGCCTTCAACTACTGGCCCTGGAAGTGGGACAGTTGAACTCCACTGCCACATTCACATCCTACCCCTATATCTACCAGCTTTGATTTTCACTGTATTAGGTTGTACCTCTCACTTCTTCTCATTGTTGCTGTAATCTACTGACCACATATCATTCATCACATATCATTGCTAACAATTTTAATTCCTGGCTTATTGACCTCTCCAGTATTCCCATTTTGTTCTTAATGATTTCAATATACCTACAGAAAATACTTCTAATACTTGGCCTCTCAACATCTATACTGCACTCCTTCAATGATCCTGTCGTCCACCTTATCTCAGCCACTCATGTCCATAGTCACATACTAGACCATGTCATTGCCAGTAATTATAATCTTTCCATAATTTCAATTTTAAACCATACACCCTCTAAGCACTCTCTTGTAGTTTTCCTGCTTAGTGTCTTTAACATCTTAACTCCAACAACCCCCAACCCCACCAGGACCTCCAATCTACTGATCCTACCCCTCCCTCTCCTACCCTCATCATACTAATAGCTCCTCTTTCCTATTTACTCAGCTTTAATTACATGGTCAATTATTATAGTCGCTCTCTTGCATATACCTTCAATGCTTTGAGCTCTCTTCTGCTTCACTTTACTTAGTTTGGCAAAACCACACAATCCTAGTTAAATCCAACCCTTCAACTACTCTATTTCAGCACGCATGCAAGTTTAATATATCTGGATAAACACATAAAATCCCACTGACTGATCCTATTTTAAACTCCATAATCAGATACCAAGCTGGTCTTTAATTCTATTTAACAATCCTATACTTCTAGTCTATTCACTCTCCCAACTCTCCTAGAGATCATATTTCACATTTTCTTTTCTTATTTTTTTTTTTTTTTTTTGAGTTGGAGTCTCACTCTGTCGCCCAGACTGGAGTGCAGTGGCACACTCCCAGCCACTGGAGCCTCGACCTGCTGGGCTCCAGCAATCCTTCCACCTCTGCCCTCCATGTAGCCGGAACTACAGGTGAATGCTACCATGCCCGGCTAATTTTTTTGATTTATTGTAGAGGCGAGGTCTCACCAAGTTGCTTGGGTGGTTCTCACCCTATCTAAACTGCAAACCTCTCAGAAATTCCAATCTTTCTATCTATTCCCATAGAAGATATCAATCTTTTTGTTATCCACAGAATTACTGTTTCATGCAAAATACTACTTGCAAAATTTTTAATTTGGTAAGCCCCCATTCATTCTAAGACCTCTACATAGGACTGTTTGACCACCTAGAACCTTGTACTGATTTCTAATTGTTAACTATGTTGAGTCAGGTGATGCTGGCAGAAAGCTAAGATTCAGACAATCCACTCGCCTCGGCCTCCCAAAGTGCTGGGATTACAGGATGAGCCAATGAGCCTGGCCTCACATTTTCTTTTTATTCTCAACCTCCCACAGCTCTCCCACTGATCTTCACTCAGCTAATGATCTTGTTGGTTACTTCATTGAAACAAACTGGAAGAAAACTACCACTGACTCACTATCCTATGTTTACTCAACTGTTAGCATGTACACTCATATATTTGGTCTTTTCAACATTAAAACACCATAAAAAACCATTTTGGTCTTTTACTATGAGAGAATACTCCTATCTTAAGCCAATTCCTCCACTGTGCACTCAATGTCATTCTTTTTCACGACTGTAGCTCAAGGACATTGCTCTAGTAACTCTTCCCTCTTTCTCCTGTATCAGTAAGCTTTCCCTTTCCTAACTAGATCCCATTATGCTGTTTACTCTCCCATCTTAAACATACACAAATCTCTTGATCCCATTTCTCTCAGCAGCTACCGCCCCATTAACTCAACTTCCCACTGAAGCAAAATTCATCAAAAGTCATCTAGGCTCCCTGTTCCTAAATCTTTCCTCCCATTTGCTCTAAACCCACTTCAGGTGGCCTTTGTTCCTTACCTTTCTATCCAAACTACCTGTCAAAGTCACAAATGAACACCATGTTGCTAAACCCAATGACCAATTCTCAGTCCTCATCTTAACATATCAGCAGTTTTGACACACTTTGACCACTCTTCCCTGGTATACATGCTTTACTTGACTTCCAGGACACCACATTCTTCCAATAATACTGAACATTTTTTCCTCCAACCTCAACAGTTACTTCTCAGTTGCCTTCACTGGCTCCTCCTCTTCTCTCAGAGTTCTTTAATACCGAAGCAACCCAAGGCTCAGTCATTGATGGTGTTTTCTTCCCTGTTATCCTCACTCCTTTGGTGGACTTTAAAAACCATCTATTTATCAACTTCCAAATGTCTCTCTTAAACTTCAGACTTACATATTCAACTGCTTTCAAAAATCTATCCTCTTGGGTAACAGACATCTCGAATTTAATGTCCCAAAACCCACAGAGATTGTCACCCAAAACCTACATCTGTGACTCCCACATTCTAGCTGATTGCTCAATTTTGCTCCAAGATTAACCTAGGGGGCAGTCTTGAATCTTTTTTTTTTTTTTTCTTTTTTCTCCTTACATTCCATTTCCAATTCTTCAGAAAAATTTGTCGGCTCTCTCTTTGAAATACATCTGGAATCTAATAAATTCTCATCTTCTACATTGCTACCATCGTCTCTTCTTGGGTTACTGCAATAGCCTCTTAAATGATTTCCCTGTGTCTATCCTTGCCTCTCCATATTCTAATCTCAACATACAGTGATATTCTTAAAACATAAGTCAGATCATATAACTTTTCTGCGCAAACCTCTCTAATGTCTTGCCATCTCACCCAGAGCAAAAGCTCAAAATCTTACAATGGCCTACAAAACTGTATATGACCTAGCCTCCCTATTTCCTTACCTCTCTGACATCACCCTACAAGTCTCTCCCTTGCTTAATCCTCTCCAGCCACAACTGTTTCCTAGCTAACTCCCTCAACTACACTTTTCAAATATGGCCTTTTAGTAAAGCCTGCCCTAGTCACCCTATCCAAACTGCAAACCTCTCAGAAATTCCAATCTTTCTATCTATTCCCACAGCAGATATCAACCTTTTTGTTATCCACAGAATTACTGCTTCATGCAAAATACTACTTGCAAAATTTTAAATTTGGTAAGCCCCCATTCATTCTAAGACCTCTACATAGGACTGTGTGACCACCTAGAACCTTGTACTGATTTCTGATCGTTAACTATGTTGAGTCAGGTGATGCTGGCAGAAAGCTAAGATTCAGATAAAATGAGACATTATGACACAACACATTAAAACAAGAAATGAAATGGGCAAATTGAATCATAAACAGGAACTATAGGTTTAACAACCATTAACTAGTTAATCATACACTAAATAATCACAAGTTAGCAAAAGGGAGCAATGCAAAAAGGCTAAGAAATTATAGTTTCTAGGTTATCAAAAATTCAAAGATTTCAATCATATACAAATTCTTCAATCTAATTTTTCTAGAAAGTGTATCAGTAAGTTTTCACAAGTCTTTTAAAAATCATACTTTGTATCCAAAAAATTTTACTTCTAGGGATTTATCCTGAGAAAACTAGGATACGATGTGGGGTCAAGATCCGTACGCTAAAATGTTTTTAAAATTTTTAAAGATTAGTTTCATAGTCATATAATGGAGAGTTAGGCATCATTTAAAACTGTGCTGCTGAATATTTTATCACATAGAATTATGTTAATATAATGCTGATCAGAGAAATAAACTGCATATAGTATATAAACTCAATTTTCTAAAAACACATATATATATTGACATATAGATGTGGATTTTTAAAAAGACCAGAAGGAAATATGGCAAAAGAATAACTGCAGTCACCTCTAGAATGTGGAGGGATTACAGATTATTTGTCACATTTTCTGTATATTTTAAGTTTTCTATAATGACCCTGTGTTGATTTTCTAATGATTAAAAAAAGATATACTTTGCTTACCTTAAGTTCCTGGATTATAAAATGTACCATTATTGTATGTACCACTGTAGACTGCAAAACACATTCCAATTTCAAAAATATCTTTTAAAGTTTTTTTTAATGTCACAACAGCTAAAATATGGTAAAAGTTATGCACCAAATACTGTTTGACCAAAATACTGCTACTCTGCATAAAGAAGTCTAGTATACCTTGCATACTTACAGTCAAAGGAGACTTAACAAGCGCTGAAAATATCTAAACATTTGACAATTTCAGAAGAATGCTGTATTCGGTTCCAAAAGAATCTGATTTTAATGTAAAAAAGTATTTTATGCCCAAAGGTTAAAAAAAAAAAAATCAAGTTCCAGAAAGAGGTGTTATGTGTTGACTATGTATATGCATTATGTATGCACCCACCTACCGATACACAGAGTAATCCAGTTTGTTAAGCAGATCAGCAAATAAATAAATCCAGACTCCTAAATTCAAACTCCTCAACATGGCATAAAAAAGCATTTGATCTTGTTAGTAATTCTCCAGACTTGTATTTCTAGATATTTCCCCCAAATAACTAGTAATGTCTAGTTATTTGCAATTGTCTACATAAGCCATTGTGGTTCACATCTCTGTGTCTTTGCAAATGTTGATCACTAAGTTAAAATGACTTCCTCTACCACCTTATTTGAATAGGTTACTAGCAAACAAAATCTAATCTTGTATCTCCTCCTCATACATTCCTGATCCCCTCAAGCAAAGGAGATGACTCCTTCCTCTGAGACATTATTTCCCTATATTTCACCATATCACTTTAAACTAGAATAGTTTATACAAGTTATGTTTCTTCAATTAGATTGAACATTCCCATAATCCTTAAGGATAGACACTGTACTTGTACTCAATGATGCTTCTAAAACATTAAAAACATTTAATGATACTATTTACAAATGGAGACAAAGACTTGCATGCAGCTCTTGTCTATTCAGGAAGAATAGAAAAGCCACATATATTTACTCCAAGGTAATAAAAGTATGTCTTTCAAAATCAATCTTGTGTTTCTCAAAATGTTACACATAGAATTACCATATGCCCCACCAACTCCACTTCTAGATATCTGAACAGGAAAAATGAAAACGTATGTCCATGAAAAAACTTCTACATAGACGTTCATAGCAGCATTATTCATAAAAGTCAGCAAGTGGAAACAATTCAAATGTTCATCAACTAACAAGCAGATAAACAAAATGTAGTATATACATATAATGGAATATTACTGACAAAGAATGAAATACTGATACATGCTACAACACTGATGAACACTGAACACATATGCTAAGTCAAAGAAGTTGGTCACAGAAAACTATAAATTATATTATTCCATCTATAGGAAATGTTCACATTGGCAAATCTATAGAGACAGAAAATATTAATAATAATACATAGTGACTGCCTAGATCTGGGAGCTTGGGGAGAAATGGAGAGTGACTGTTAACAGGTATAAGGTAACTTTATGAAGTGAAGAAAATGTTTAAAAGTAATTGTGGTAGCAGATGCACAACTCTATAAATAACCCCCCCCAAAAGCTCACTGAATTGTACACCTTAAATGTGTAAACTTTATAATATGTGAACTATAACTTAATAAAGCTGTTAAAAAAAATCAATCTTGAGTTTGGCAAGATTTTTATACCCAGAGGTGCCAAAAATATATACACATTTTAAGAGATGTTATCCATGTATTACATTTAGTTCACGGTAATCAGAAGTGTCTGGACACTGATGGCAACCACATTGAGCACATCTTATAACTGCAGAAGTCAAACTTGACAAGTATTCATCTTTTGTTATTGGTATATATAGAGTATTACAATTTTAATACAGTTTTTTCCTTTCTTAAAATGTGTATACATTTTCTGGTACCCTCTGTATAGGAGACACCAAAAGCATAATCCACACAGAAATAACTGATAAATTAGATTTTATCAGTTATTTTTTTTTAATTTTTGCTCTGTGAAAGACACTATTAAGAAGATAAAACTTGACAATAGCAAATGCTGGCAAGGATGTTAACAACAGAAACTCTCATTCACTGCTGATAGGAATGCAAAATGGTACAGCCACTTTGGAAAATGGTTTGTCAATTTATTTAAAACTACGTTCATGCAAAAACCTGTACACAAGCATTTATAGCAACTTCATTTATAATCGCCCAAACAACTATGTTCTTCAAAAGACAAATGAACAAACCAAGGTACATCTCAACAGATTACTGCTCTGCAATAAAAATTTTTTTATAAAAAAGAAATGTCAGTAGTTCACACAACATAAATGAATCTCAAATGCTTTTTGCTAAGTGAAAAAAGACTCAAAAGGCTATATATCATATGATTCCATTTTATGACATTCTGGAAAAGGCAAAACTATCAGAGCAGAAAAACAGATCAGTGTTTCTCAGGAGTAGGGGGTGATGGAACTGTTCTGTATGGTACTGGGGTATTAGATACAACACTATGTATTTGCTAAGACCCACAGAACTGTATCTACATTAAAGTATACAAACAAAAAATCAGTCAGGATGCTGGGGATCCCTGGATGGAATCGAGACTCTGACAAATGAATCTAACTGTATGACATTCCCTCATTGAAGGTAGTGAAGAAAAAGACACTGATCTAACTAAGTTTGGAAAACAGTGTTTTGGTTGGAAACTGTAAGGCTAAAGACAAAAAAAAAAAAAAAAAAGAACTGTAGAAAGACACCATACCCTACTTGGTAAATCTGTTTCTTATGGGGGTATGAGTTATTTTATATGTATAGTAGAGTTGAATAAGTAAATATAGATGAAAGGAGCCAGGTTTCACTATCAGCGAAAAAAATTACAAATAAGCAAGAGGGAAGTCTAGAATGAACCTCGTGGTGGTAGATTAGAGCTAGTGATATCATATGAATTCATGTTTACTTTAACATGTATACAGACAGTTGAGAGGCACTTAAAATGATACCCCAGTAGCAATGAGCATACCCAGCAGCCAGATCTTGGTTTCTAAATACCATTCTACAGTAAAAAAAAAAAAAAATGAGAGCTCCTTGGAAAAATGACTGATTTTAGGGCTGGGAGGAAAAAAGATGAGCCTGGAGCATCTTTTTTTCTTTTCTTAAGATGTGGGGTACACAATGTTTGTATACCTAACCCTGAATTGTACCCCACATCTTTAAAATAAATAAATAAATAAAACAAAGATGTGGGGTACAATTCAGGGTTAGGTATACAAATGGGTCACTGTATGAGGTAAAGTTTGGGCCTCACTTTGGTTCTCACTTCACCTGGTTTGAGATCAGGTACCCTTATTGATGAAGTATGTGCCTCCAACCCCCTAGCAGTTTCCCACTACTGCCAATCCCTTTTGTATAGTATTATGATAATTGTTCAGGGTCCGCTTATGAGTGACCATGTGGTACTCAGTTACTTGTTTCTGTGATAGACCACTGAGTATTTCAGATTCTAAATCCATTTAAGTTGCTGTGAAGTTCATCATTTTGCCTTTCTTTATGGTTGCATAATATTTCATCGTGTATATGGACATCTTTTTATCCAGTCCACTTTCGATGGGCAGCACAGTTGGTTCCATGTTTTTGCTACTGTAAATAACGCTGTAATAAATGTGTGTGCAGGTATCTTTTTCATAGAGTGATTTGAGTGAGCCTAGAGCATCTTATAATGACAGAAAGTAAGTGTTCCATAATTTTTTTAAAAAATGAGGACATGTCAAAAGAACATAGGAGCACAGGGTCTAGTCTGAAAGAGATTCCAAATGGCCAAATTGGGAATAATTTAATCAACAAAAAAAAAACACTATTGGATTACAACCCAAATAATAAAACAAACATATGCAGTTCATATATATATTATGATTGAGTCAATAAATAAATGGAGAAGGGACAAATCTTCCATATAGAATTCCAAATAATATATGTAAATACCCCCTCCCCCAGGAGATAGAGCTTATTAATCTCTCCCCCCTTGAGAGTAGGCTAAACAAGTGATTTGCTTTCAATGAACAGAGTATGGAAAGAGAAATTAGTAATTTGCCAGTGGAGAAATTTAGCAGACATTACTTTAAACCAAATGATAAAAGTTAACCTCACCAGCAATGCTGCTTGACTTATAATGGGTTTATGCTTCAATAAACCCATCGTAAAGTCAAAAAAATTTAAGTCAGAGACCATCTATGCTTTCTATGCATCTCTAAAAAGTCAACATTCAACTTTTTTTTTTTTTTTGAGTTGGAGTCTCACTCTGTCGCCCAGACTGGAGTGCAGTGGCCGCTTCCGGACACCGCAGCCTTGACCTGCTAGGCTCCGGCGATCCTTCCGCCTCAGCCTGTAGCTGGAACTACAGGCGCGTGCTACCACGCCCGGCTAATTTTTTGATTTATTGTAGAGATGAGGTCTCGCCAAGTTGCCCAGGTGGGTAGCGAACCTGCGGGCTCAGGCAATCCACTCACCTCAGCCTCCTAAGGGCGCGGGATTACAGGCTGAGCCACCGAGCCCGGCTGCCAATCCCTTTCTTACAGTATTATGGTAAATGTTCAGAATCCATATTTAACAAATATTTGACAAATACCTGATGTGTTGCTAGATTTGGCAATAAAAATATAAATGTCCTTGCTCTCGTGGCACTTAAAATCTAGTGACAGAAGAAGGAGAAGAGGGATGAATACCTAGTTGGTTTTTTGCTGTTATAACAGAATACTACAGTCTGCAATTCATAGGGTTTTGGAGTCTGAGAAACTCAAGAGCATGGCACCAGGATATATGGCGAGAATCATCCAATGGTGGACAGGTCAAAGAGCAAGAGTACACATGCAAGAAAGCTCACTTTTATAACTAACCCACTTCCAGGGTAGCAGCATTAATCCATTTATGATGGTGGAATCCCCACAACCTAATAACTTCTCAAAGGCCCTATCTCTTCATATTATTATACGGGCAATTAAATCTCAACCTGAGTTTTGGTGGGGACATTCAAACCATAGCAGATACTAATCAAATAACCATGCAAATAAATACAACCTGTGATAGGTGTACAGGATGTCATAAAAGTACATGCTCAGAGTATTGGACCTACGACACCTACTTTAACTAAGAGGCTGGAAAAGGAATGTGAAGGCTTATTTGAAATTTAAAGGATGAGTCACTTAAGTTAGTTAAGGTTGGAAGGAATTCTACAAAGAGGGAAACAACATCTAAAAAAGTCTAATGGAAAAGATATCATGGTACTTTTCAAGAAATAAATGTGTGCTGTGTGGCTGATGTGTAAGGAAACAAGGAGGAGAGAAGTAACACTCAAGGAGTGTACCAATGAAAGTTTATAAAGTACCAAGTTTAGAAAAGTTGGGAATGGAATTTGATTTAAATTTGCAATTACAAAAGAATCCTATGGCAGCAATGTAGGTAACTGTACACGAGCAAAAGTAGATGTACTGAGACTGGATGGAAGACTTTGGCTATTATTTAAGCAAAATTGATGAAGCTGAAGCAAGAGTAATTGTGCTAGAAAATGAGGAAAAGTTCAAGCCTCTGTCTGCTACTGATCACAAATTGCCATTATCAGTCTTTTCTTTGGCTTCTTATAACGAGACCATTTTCCTACCTTAAGTTGTCTGGCAATTCCACCATTTTCCAAAGTTTCTCTAAAGATCTTCAATCACATCAGCATGTTAGTTCAGTAGTCTAGTATATAATCTGCCTAGTTTGGGGGGCATAAACCAATTTAAAGCATTCCATGTTTTTCCCTCTTTTCTTGAACTTCAATTATTTGTAAGGTTTTTAAAAATTCATAATAAAAACAAAAAACAGGCAACTATTTATTATTATCCAACCCATTAACCCTACAGTCCCAGCCTGCCATTCTAGTCTTGTCTCCTCCCATCTGTCTATCCCCTTCATCTTTTCCCTCTCATCATAAGCCAAGTTCAATTTACACCAAACTCCTGGTTCCTCAAAGACACCATACTACTGGAAGGCTCGGTGTCTTAACAATGGTGTTCCTCCTCTCCCTGAACCATTCTTCTTCAACTAAGAAATCCAGCCCATGTTTTAAGAGTCAACTCAAGTACTACTTTCCTTTTGAAGCTTCTCTTTACTCCCTCCAAGATCTGTGTATCATGACATTATCTACATGCTTCTGTTATAAAGGCAGACACAAGTTACTATTTGCTTGTGGTATGTTCATGTACTTTGAAATCTGAGCTGAGAACTCCCTGTGAAAGAGCCCTGCTTTCTATGGCTGCAACCCTCTAATATGTATTCCCCCTTTTTGAAATTTCATCCTTCACTTGGAATCACTATTAGTAAGACTTATCTTTTCTATAAATTTGATTAAATTTCCCTAAGCTTGGAGAATACATCTAACTGTGCCCAGCATTTCCTCCTTAATTAACATAAAATCTTAGACAGTGGTTCTCAACTGAGGGCAATTTTGTCACTGAGGAAACATTTGGCAACATCTAGAAACATTTTTTATTGTCACAACTGAAGGGGGGGTGGTTGGGTATCCTACTAGTATTAGGAAGGCAGAGGCCAGAGATACTGCTAGATAATCCTACAACGCAAATAATAGCTTCCCAACAAAGAGTTATCGCACCCAAAATGTCAATAGTGCTACTCTTGAGAACCCCTGGTTTAAACTGAACTGAATGCTTTGTCTCAAGGTTTCTGTCATATTCCAAATGCTAACCAATCCAGTCTTTTTGATCATTTTTTCTTTTTTTTTTGAGACAGAGTCTTGCTCTGTTGCCCAGACTGGAGTGCTAAGGCACAATCATAGTTCACCGCAGCCTTGACCTCCTGGGCTCAAGCAATCCTTTTGCCTCAGCCTCCCAAGTAGCTAGGACTACAACTGTGTGCCACCCCACTCAGCTAATTCTTGTATTTTTGTGTAGAGATGGAAGCTCGCTATGTTGTCCAGGCTGGTCTCGAACTTCTGGCCTCAAGCAATCCTCCCACCTCAGCCTCCCAAAGGCACTGGGATCACAACCATGGGCCACCTGGCCTTTGATCACAATTAAACTCCAAATAGCAATTATCCTCATTACTTTCTCAATAATTAAGTTATTGCCAAAACAAAAATTTACCAACAAAAATTTACTAACTGTTCTGTATATTTTTATACACAGACAGCTGCTATACCATCAATGACACAGCTACCTACTATGTTACTTTTATAATCTACATTAGGAAGGCTGTATACTATCACAAAATATCATTTCAGGCTTTTTTTTAAAACTCCAAACAAATGCTCTCTGATTTATACTCTCAGGTTCATGAATTTTCTTCATTCATTGCTCTTCCCTTCTCCATTACCTTATTTTAAACTGTTAAGAACTGTTTGATAAACATGCTTTTCTATTAATATAATTATCATTCTTGTACCCAAAGTCTGTGTGACATCCATAATGGTTTATAATCATGTACAACCAAAATCACTGTTCCCAAATTCCCCTTTCCTTCTCCCTCCCACATGCCCACTCCCACTGTGTTTCTTCAAAACTGTGACTAACTACTACCATATAACTTCATTTTATCTGGATACCTCTCTAACCCCTACTCAAAGTTCACCATAAAATTTTCCTCATCAGGCATGGGAGGCTGATAAACATTTTCTCTGTAGTCTTCATTATTTACATATCATACACCGGAGTCCAGAGAAGTATATCTTTATGTTTAACTAACTATTCAGCCAACGGTCACAGATTCTCTTTTCCCTTTTATTTCCACACACTCCTCAACACAAAGAAGTAAAAATTAACAGGTTGGAATATAGCTTGGTCTGAAAATTTAAAATAATATTTGAAGCTTAATTTAATAAGACAAACTGAATTCTTTAAAAAGAGATATTTTATTCTATATTCTAAGTATATATTTAGATCATGTCTGATATATGTCAGCAAAAAGCAATTTGAAATAAAATATCTACCCATAATTTGTTGTACTCACTGCTAAAAGCTATAAATATCTACGTAAAAGAACTTCAGCAGTATATAAAATATTATCCTATGAAAACCTACTACTCTGTGTGAAATGTTATATAAATAATGACAGAATTCAAAGGAGAATGTTATAATTATATTGGAAAAATAAGTTTGTTAAGTTTTAAATTTTAACATGTTTATTCTCCTTTATGTTTTCTTGTTTTATTATGAGTTCATGGTGTCACATACATTTTCCTTAAAAAATTAACTTACACAAAAATAAATTTGTTTTTCCTTAATACATTGGTTAATAATTATGTTGGTTATTAAATAACCATTAAACTTCATGTTTTTTAAGGCTGAATTCATTAATGTATAACTAACAGTTTTGATTACAATAAGTTTTGATCAACACATAATCACTCACATAATCATCACCACAAAGAAGTTACAGAATTCCAAAGTTTCTTCATGTCCCTTTCTATCTCACCTCATTCCCCAGCAATCTTTCATACATGATTTCTATCTCTTAAGTTTTACATTTCCAGCATGCCCTATAAATGGAAGCATATAGTACATAGCCTTTTGCACCTGGCTTTTTTCACTTAACAGACAGCTTCTAAAAGTTACTCATCTTGGTGCCCATATCAGTAATCTATTCCTTTTTATTGCTAAATAATATCCCATTATGTGGTTACACTACAATTTGTTATCCTCTGACCAGCTGATGGGCACTTGAGATGCTTCCAGTTTTCTGCAATTATACATAAATCTGCCTTAAGCATTTTAATACAGGTCTTTGTATGGACATGTGTTTTCATTTCTTTTCAATACTTAGGAGTGGGATTCCTGGGTCATATGGTTAAGTGCATAGATAAATTTATAAGAAACCACCCCAAACGAAAGTACCTTACCATTTATAAACTAAACGGCAACATATTAGAGTTGCAGCTGCTCCACATTTTCATCAATACCTGACACTGTCAGTTTTTAAAATTATAATCATTGGTATTTTATTGAGGCCATAATTTGCACCTTCTAATGACTAATCATGTTACGCAGTTTTTCATGTGCTTATTGGCTATTTGTACATCTTCTTTGGAGAAATGTCTATTCAAATCCTTTGCACATTTTTAAATTGAGTTATTTATCTTTTATTACTAAATTGTAAGATTTATTTATATAGTCTAGATACCAGTCCTTTATTGGACATATGATTTGCTGGTATGTTCTCCCATTTTGTGGGTTGTCTTTTCACTTTTGATAGTGTCCTTTGAAGCACAAATAAAAGTTTTTAATGTTGATGATTTCCAATTCATCTACTTTTATTTTGTTGTTTGTACTTTTGCTATAATAGCTAAGAAACAACTGGCTAATCCAAGGTCCTGAAGATTTCTTCTAAGAGTTTTATAGTTGTAACTCTTACATTTTAAATTAATTTTTATTTTATCTTAGACCCCTCACCTCCTTTATCTGAAACACCAGAGGGAGGAGGGGCTTAGGTTGCGCTGGTTCTGCTTAAAAACATCATGGTTTTCTGTTCCATATGGGAGGTGGGTGTGACGTTGGTGAAGTCCCTGGGCTCTTGCATAGACGAGGATGGGGTGCGAGGAGATACCATCGCATCCTGTAAGGTCTCTGTGTTACCTCGTTCCACCACCAGGAGGTGATTGCTCCCTGTAGCTGTTTTCCCTTGGGAGGGTGGGAAGTGGGGAGGTAAGAAGGTGCAGAGAGTAGAGAAACAGCGTACAGAAATAGTGTGGGGTCGCGGTGGGTGAAGGGAGATCGTGGACAGCATCATTTGTCTCCACGGGGAATCCTTGTGGCCATGAGGACTTTGGGATCCTAGTTCCCTCGACACAAGACTGGAGGAGGCAAGGTCACCTGGTCTGGGGCAACCGTGAGAGATGTCCCCTCCCTCCCCAGCCTGGAAGCCTCTTTCCCCCATGTCGGAGGACAATGCTCTTAAACTCCTGCTGGCTTGCCTCCAAGGCATGAGCACCACCCTGCCTAGGCCTGACTCCTGTTTGCAGAGTCGGGAGGCAGCCAAGGTAGGTTAACTGCACAGACAAGGGCAGCTGGGAGTGTGCCCACCCCCATTCCCCAAGGATGAAATTCCTGGAGGGACACACCAAAGCGAAGGGGAGGAGGGCATAGTAAAACTAGCTTTGTCTTTCCCAGTCCCCCAGTCTCACTAAGTTAATTTTTATATATGATATGAGGTGGAAGTCCAAATTCATTCTTTTGAATATGGATATGCAGTTAACTGAAAAGAATAGTATTTCTCCTTTCATATGCTCTGCAATTATTTTCTCCTGGTCTATGCCTTATCTTTTCATTTTTTTAAAACAATGTCTTCTGAAGAGGAAAAGTTTTTAATTTTGATAAATTAAATCTAATTTATCATTTTTTAAAAATGGTTTGTGTTATGTCTCATCTAAGAAATCTCTGCCTAACCAAACTCACATTTTCGATTTTCTTCTAGAAGTTTTATTGCTTTAGCTCTTACATTTAGGCCAAAGATTCACTTTGAGTTAATTTTTTAATATATAGTGTAATGTAAGGCTTGAACACTTAATTGCTTGTCACTTTTGTTGGAAATCAATTGACCACATGTCTGTATGTATGGGTCTACTTCTAGACTCTTTTCTGTTCCAATGATCTGCATGTTTATTCTTTACTCAAGACTATACTGTTTTGATCTTGACTTTAGTCTTCCAACTACGCTCTCACTGCTCAAAACTGTTTTGGCTGTTCCAGGTTCTTCACATTTCCCTATGGATTTTAGAACTGCTAGTCACTTTACACAAAAATGCCTCCTAAGGTTCTGAGAATATGAAGACTCTACAGATCAATTAATCTGAGGACTCTTAGGCTTTCAATACCGAACTGTCCAGAAATGAACACTGAGTATCTTTTTTGTTATTAGGTCTTCTTTAATTTGTCTGCAGTATTGTGTAGTTTTCAGTATATAGGTCTTAAACATATTTTGTCAAATTTACCCCTATATTTTTCATGTTTTTGTTTCTATTTTAAATGGTGCTGCATTTGTTCTAATATCAGTTTCTAATTGCTTGTTGCTAATAGTAGAAATACAGGCCAGGCATGGTGACTCATGCCTGTAATTCTAGCACTTTGGGAATCCAAGGTAGAAGGACTGTTTAAAGCCAGGAGTTAGAGACCAGCCTGGGCAGCACCATGAGACCCCTATCTCTAAAAATAAAAATTAAAAACTTAGCTGAGCATAGTGGCATGTGCTTATAGTTCCAACTACTCAGGAGGCTAAGGCAAGGAGGCTCACTTGAGCCCAGAAAGTTGAAACGGCAGTTACTCAAGATCGTGCCATCGTACTCCAGCATAGGTGCAGAGCACGATCCTGTCTCAAAAAAAAATTACAATTGCTTTTTGGATAGTAATCATCTAACTTGTAACTTTGTTGGATTTACTTAAAATTCTTGTAGGGTTTTTTTTCCCCAAATTCTATATATATATTTGGAAATACATATGAAAAAGCATGCTGTCTGAATTAAGAAAGTTTTACTTCTTCCTTTCCAATTCGTATGGCTTTTCTTTATTTTATCTTATTTCACTGGCTAGAACTTCTAGGACAATGTTGAATTAAAGTGGTAAGCAAAAGCAAAGACAGTTTGCCTCTTCCAGTCTTAAGGGAGAAGTATTTAGCCTTACAAAATTAAATATAATTTGAACTGTAGGTTTCTTGTAGGTTCCCTTTTATCAAGACAAGGAAGCCTCCTCAGCAGCTAGTTTACACAAATATTTTTTTCCCTCCCCACCCCACAGATATTTTTAAATTATGAATGGATATTGAATTTTCTCAAATGCTTTTTCTACATCTACTAAGATATTGTGGATTCTCTTTTTAAAAAAAAATATAACAGTATGGTAAATTAAACTAATTGATTTTGGAAGCTTACACTAACTTTTTAATGCTGGCATCAAATCCCCCTTGGTCATAATTTTTACCTATTGCTACATTTGATTTGCTAAAGTTTTGTTATAGTATTCTCTGCATAGTTCTCCAGTTTATAATTTATACAGTTTCTCAGTTAAAACTGTATACTTTAGATTTATGCTTTGATTTTATTTTACTTATCTCTACTGATGCTATTAATGTTTCTATTTATAAACTGCAATATATCGCTATATTTGGCCAGGATCAGTGACTCAGCCTACAATCCTAGCACTTTGGGAGGCCGAGGTGAGTGGATTGCCTGAGCCCACAAGCTTGAGACCAGCCCGGGAAGAGTGGCAAGACCGCGTCTCTACGATAAATCAAAAATTAGCCAGGCTTGGTAGCACGAGCCTGTAGTTCCAGCCACTTGGAAGGCTGAGGCAGAAGGAATGCCGGAGCCCAGCAGGTTAATGCTAGGGGGCCCATGAGTGTGCCACTGCACTCCAGTCTGGGCAACAGAGTGAGACTCCAACTCAAATAAATAAATAAATAAAAATGCATACAAATATAGCCATACTTAATATTATGAAAGCAATAAAGTGGCACAACAAAAAGAAAAACAGATTAAGGAAGCATGTGTTTCAATTCTTGCTAACCTACTTTACAAAATCACGCCCCCTCTGTCTTTGAACTAATGATCATTTTTCCTCTATCTACCATCAGATGAAAAATAGTCAAGTCTCTTCATCTTTTCAGTTCTTTTGACAAGTAAGCAAATGTAAACATTAATACAATTTTGCTGCTATTTTAGTAGGATGTGAGAAATTAATAAAACTTTAATATTTAAAAAGTTCCCAGAATCTGGTACCATATTACAAAATATAATTAAAACAATGTATTTTTTTAAAAAAGGAAACAAACTCAAAGAACATAAAATTGATCAGTAATAACCTGAAGCAAAATTTCAAAGTGTAGAAAAGAAATTAAAACAAAGTAAAAATATATGACTATTTAGAAACATAAAACCTTAGTCTGTCATGGGATTAGAGTTTAAAACAAAAAAAACCTTTGTAATAAAACTTATGTAGCCAAAAGACAACCTTAAAACCAACCTGATTTACAAGTGTCAATATTTATGGTTTAGAAGCATAAATAAATAAATGTCGTGAGGAGAATAATATAATTTAAATCTTATTAGCAACTGCATGGTTGAAACCATTTTAAAAAACTTTATCAAATTTTAAAATGATAATATAAAAATCCAAAAAGGAGTTTTTACAAAAGAACATCTGTAAAATGTATTTATATAAAACAGTTTTCATGGAGAAAAATTCTCATATCTCAGCAATAGGTGGGCTTTTCATACATAATCTATTCTTATCTGTGAGTTTTTAAATAGCCCATTTATAAAAGAAAAATAGGGGACAAACATAACATTATTGAAATTCAATTTGCATCTATGTACATGCATATTTTTAACCTAGTTATTTTAGCTATTTATTTTTCATCCCCTTCTTTTCAAAATATTTTATAGATTCTCTGGATAGGTACTCAAACTTGCTAATAAAATTTCTTTCACATTTCCTACTAATTTCATGTAGGAATTATTGATGAAACAAAAAGAAACCAAAAGAAAAAAAAGGACTTGAATGATCTAAGTTAAGATGTAATTATATGCAGTCTGTCATTAACATCCACAAAAAATTACTTACATCTGCTTAAAAAGTTGTCAATATTTTTGTTTTTTCTTAAGGCAGGAAAATCCAAATCATATACCAAAGCATCCAATCCATCCTAAAAAAACAAATGAACAAATGGTTTTTTGAATCACATTGTGAACACTTTCCTTTTTTATGAGTTAAGCATAAAATATATGTGCTAATATTTAATATCCTCTCAAACACATCTTGTGTACATTTAACACTCCATACAGTACTCCCCCTTATATGAGTACTGGGAGAAAAGTATTTTTTATTTTTTATATAGATTTTTTTTTTAATCGACTGAATCTGCCAGGCACAGTAGCAGAAAAATTACCAGATTGGTTGCAAGTGATTTCAATTCATGCACTCAATTCATGCACCTTTCCCCGTATAAGGACATTAAACTTTGCTTTTCACTTCCCCTTACTACTGCATTTTTCCTCATTTTATAGATACTCATCAGAAACCTGTATCTCTGGCTACAAATGTTTTACAACATAATAGCTAAATAATAGTTAATAAAATGAAGTTTAATATAAAATAAATTCCACATAATCACAGATGCAAGTTATATTCGTTTTTAATTATAAAAATGGGCTTTCATGGGTCCTCTTTCTTTCTCGAGGCACTTTCTAGGGCAACATTTAGTGGTTATTTAAATATTATCTAAGCAAGCGCAGGGCAATGTGAAGGCGTACCAATCAAGAGCTGAAGCGGGAAGGCATCTATTCAGACTATATCCTGCAATATGGCAGAAGGAAGAACATTCAGATAATCTTAAACAATTTTCATTACAAAGTGCCACTCTGGTAAATGTTGTCTGCATAACAAAACAGCACAGCACTATGGAGGAGAATGGCTTTTGAGTCATGCTTAATAATGTAATAAATTGTAGATGAGTCAGAAGATTCAACCATTAAAAAAATATACATATATATTTTAAGAACAGTATATTTGCATATTACCTGTTAGGGGGACAAGTCATAAAAAATTGAGCCTCAGTTTCCTTTTTTGTAAAATGAGGATAACAACTACCCATCTACAACTTATAACCAATTTGTAAGAATTAAATGAGTTTAGTAGGTGGAAGCATTTGACCCTTAAACAGTCCCACTTTCCTCTCTTTCCTTTAGTATTTCTATAACTGACATCTGAAAGCTATAGAAAATTAGTCTCCCTATTGATGGAATAACATAAACAGAAAATAAATGTTTTAGTCACACGATCATAAAACCCTAATAGTAAATCTCAGTTTAGGATGTTAAACTCTTCCCAAATGCAGTAGTCCCAAGTATATTTTTTTCTTTTACATATGGACATCTGACTTTTGCATAACCGCAGTATTTGATCATGCGTCTGTTAGTGAAAAACTAGCTGTCTCCACTAATTGCTTATGACACTAGGTTTCTGAACCCGCACCATACACTTTACTTTCACAGCAGCATGGGATGGTCTGTTGGTTTTCTGCATCACCCATAAGCAAAGATTATGTGCCCTTATCACAGAAATAAAGTTGGCAAGAAGGCAGTCTTCTAGCATAATCTAAAACATATACCAATTGAGGCTAAGGGGAGTCAGGACACAGGTGTGGGGAGAGGAATGCATGCTTCCACTTTAAAACAGTGGAGAAGCTGCATAATGCAATGAACGTGTGTGCATCCAAACATAAATTGAGGCAAGGAATCCTAACTTTTATTTATCACCTAAAAATTCTATAAAATAATGACGAATAAGACTTCTGCACTTCCTAAAGTTCATATTTTAGTACCAGGACTCAGAATGTTAGCATTCCTCCAAGTGCAAAAACTATTCACATGGAACAACAGTAAAAGCTTATAGTCTTACTGCTCCTTCACTTAATTTTATGATTTAGGCTTGAAACAAAGCAACCTACCTTCATAGCATGTCCATCACATAGCTTAATCAGCAATTTAAGAATGTAGAAGAGAGGCTATATAGGAGATGGGTCAATCAATGACAAAAAAATTAAATGAATAATTTAATAATTAAATTCTTTGCTACTATTAAGCCAGTGATAACAGTTATATTTTAAATAAAGCTAGTTGTGTAAGAGAAATATTTTCACGTATACACCCAAAGGAAGGCATAATTAATTACAAGTGTATTTTACAATAATTTCTAAAATATGAACATTTCACATTTTCTAAGAAACACCGATATTGTGGGAGGAGGAGGTAGAGGCCCAGCTGAATTATCTCACGAGAGCTCAAGCAAAAGGAGAAACAGGAAAAAAATTATTCAACTAAACAATGCTGTAAACTTTATTTTTCTGGATCATTCTACATTAAAAATAAAAGGCCCGTGTAAAACACCAGTTAGGATTAAATCCACATGTGCTACAGGTATGAGAATGTAATGACACTAGCAAAAGAAACATTCATTTTTAGGTAAATTTTCAAAATCAAAATGATTATATTCTAAATCTAATAGACATATTTTTGGAGAAATAACCAAACAGAAAATCCATTAAAACTATGACAGCAAAACCAGGGCCGCTGAAAATCAAGCTACTTCTAAAGTAGGCTGATCACTAATATTAAAAGAGTGCAGCAAACTTTGGTAACAGAGGATGCACCATTTAAAGAAAATATTTTTCATACACATAGCAGAATGTTGTTTCAAATAAATTCCTTCACTTGGTACATAAAGGAATTTCTCAAAATTAAGAGTTGATATAAAAATGAAAACAGAGCCGGGCTTGGTGGCTCAGCCTGTAATCCCGCGCCTTTGGGAGGCTGAGGTGAGTGGATTGCCTGAGCCCATGGGCTCGAGACCCGCTTGGGCAGCGAGACCTCATCTCTACAATAAATCAAAAAATCAGCCGGGCATGGTAGCGCATGCCTGTAATTCCGGCTACTTGGAAGGCTGAGGCGGAGGGATCGCTGGAGCCCGGCAGGTCGAGGCTGCGGTGGCCGGGAGCGGCCACTGCACTCCAGTCTGGGTGACAGAGTGAGACTCCAACTCAAAAACAAAAAACAAAAAACAAAATAAATAAATAAATAAATATAAATAAAAATAAAAATGAAAACAGAATTTCCTTAGAAAATTTTAACAACCTGTTATTAAATATAATTAAAATCTGTTTAACCAGTGTGACATTACCATATCCATGACTCTACACCCCAGGACGATTATCGTCAATAAATCAACAGATTGTTCCATATTATTTAGTACAACAAACAATGGCCCTTCCCAATCCATCTCCAATCATACCCTTCCAGCCTCATTTTCTCTACATGCATATAGCTAGGCTTGAGCCATAGTGTGCTAACAGCCATTTCCCAAATAAGTCATGCTCACTCTACCCCACTGTGCCACTGCACCTGCTCTATTCTCCAACTGGAATCTGAACATTCTTACATTTAGACTGCCTCCAATTTCCCTTACTTTGTGCTGCTTCCCCAACGCCCTGAAACAATGTTTAGTAGTGATCTCCTTCCTGCTCCCTATTATAGAAAACACTGTATTTAATTGCTATATTATTATCATTATAAATCTGTCTCCTCTGTAGAAAAATAGAAAAAAAAATTTCCTATCTCCAAAAGTTTAGAGAGTAATAGGTAGAAAATATAGGTAGAAAAGAAAATACAGAGTACAGAGTGTCATAAGTAGGTACTACTTCATAAATAGAGAAAGGACTGGAGACTTCATAGACAAGATGAAATTTGGGCTGAATCTTAAAGTATCAAATTTAGAAGGAACAAGATAGAGGTGAGACAAGGTAACCTAAAGCGAAGAAAAGCAAGGAGAATTTAGAGAATGAAAATAGAATGCTCTGGATTGGGAAAGGTGAGAAGGAAGTAAAGGAGATAAAGCTGTGAAGAGACGAGTTAGAGAATGTTAAAGGTCCAACAAATCAGGCTAAGAATTTGGGTATTTATAATCTGATATCCATTTGGAACCACAGGAATCTTGGGGAGAGAGGAGAGTGGCACGACTAATTTTTATTTTAGTAAAATCTGGCAGTGACAAAGATGAATTAAAAGCAGAAGAGACAGGTGAAAAAGACAGCAATGAGGAGAATACTGTGGTAATACAAACACGAGAGGATAAAAGATGGGACTAAACTGGGAAAACAGGAATGGAGCATTAGAAGCAAAAGAACTTGAAGAATAGATGAAAGAGGGACAGGAAGGGTTAAGAATGATTATAAGAATGATTACATATGTTCTAGTTCATGTGAGTAGATAGTGACTTCATTAACCAAGGCAGAATATACAATTTGGAGAGAGAAGATAAATATTTTAAACATACTAAATTTGAGGTTCCAGTGGGAAATTACTTTATAGATAACCAGATGGCAGCTGAAAATGTAAGTTTGAGTTCAACAGAGAGACTGGAGCTATGATACAGATTGAGGAGTCATGAGAGCACACTTAAATTCAAGAGAACAGATGCAATTACCCAACAAGAATAAACATAAGGAAACAGGAGAAAGTGAAGAACAGAACCCTGGAAAACACTGATATCTGAGAGGTAAGCAGAGAAAAATGGTCAAGTAATATACAGAGAAAACAGGAAGATAAAATAGCATAAGGAAAGTTGAAGTGACTCTTAGAACTTGAAGTAATGCCTTAAACTTAAAATGCCACAAAGAAGTCAAACAGAATGAAGATTGCAAAAGAAGCCAAATCATATGTAATTAAAATGTGATGATGGTGTCTGCACGATGTGATGATGGTGTCTGCCACTGAGTTGTACACTTTAAATACATATATATTTACTTTAAAGATACATATATTACAGAAATATATATATATACAATTTTTTTAAGTCACTACCAGATGGCAGCAAACTGGTGGACTAGGAAGCTCCTAGCTTTCCTTCACCCACAAAACATCAACAACAACAAACAGGTATCTGAACCAACTCTGTAGAAGCTCTGGAAAACTTAAGTTTGCAGCAAACATGTAAATGTCCAATCAAGGAAAAGCCATCTCAAATGGTAAGAAAGTTTTGTACCAGTTCACTTGCTCCTGTCCCACATACCACCCAGGGCGAAGACACTCTTAGTCCTGAGCAGGCACCAGATTGGTTCCTACTCCCCATATCCTGAACCCAAGGGAGCAGAGTAAGATTGTATTGTGTTGTCCATTCTAACCTGTCTGGGAGATACCTGAAAGACAAAGCAAGAACCTTATCTGTTTCACATAACTCGGAATACAGACAAGAAAAGCAGCTAGCACTAATCACTAAAGCTACAAAGACGTAACCCACAAAACTTACTGACACTTGAGGCAGGAGACGGGGGAGGGAGGATGAACACAACACATACAGCAAAACCACCTAGGCCCAGAGGAGCTTGTGTGAGAATCTTTGGAAAATTAGACCATTTGAAAGTAGCCATGAATATAGGAATTTTAAAAGTCACGTGCAAGCCCAGGCAAAAAAAGCATGCTAAGCAAAATTCTGAGTGGACCCTAAGCTTTCCACCTCAGGCTGATTCTGAAGCTTAGAGCAAGACTACTTAAAAGGAAAAGGAATGCCCCAGCACAAAGCAAATCTGCAAAGACTAAGAGAGATGGTTCTCTTTTTTGTTTTTTGAGGCTTTTTTTTTGGTGTGTGTTTGAGCATCTGACATTCAAGGAGCTCTCTGCCCAACATTAGCTAGAGAAACTGAAACTTCAGTCATAACCCACAGTAAGGAATAATCTTTGCAAAAATAATTCGGAAAAAGCTCAAAGCAAATGGACTACTAATATAGCCAAATATAAAAGCAAAACAAAACCCCAGCAAACTCTGGAGAAAAGCGAAAAACTGATTTCCAGCGCTACCATATTATAACAAATGACCATTTTTCAATAAAGAAATTACAAGATATACAAAAGAACTGAAAAATAAAGCTCATTCAGAGGCATACAATAAATGAACAGAACCTATTCCCAAGGAAACCTGGACAATGGACTTAGTAGACAAAGACTTATATTAAAAACTGTCTTAAGATCAGATGCAGTTGCTCATACCCATAATCCCAGCACTTTGGGAGGTCTAAGCAGAAGAACCACTTAAGCCCAGGAGTTCAAGACCAGCCTGGGAACACAGACTCAATCAAAAAAAAAAAAAATTAGTTGATTGTGATAGCATGTGCCTGTAAGTCGCAGCTACTGGGAGGCTGACACTGGAGGACTGTTTTGAGTCCAGGAGATTGAGGACTGCAGTGAGCCGGGATAGCACCACTGTACTCCAGGCTGAGCTATAGAGTGAGATGCTGAATCAAAAAACAAACAAAAAAACAAAACCAAACAAACAAAAAAAACCTATCTTGAATATGTTCAAAGAGCTCAAGAAAAATACAGAAAATGAATGAAACCAGGAAAATTATATGAGAAAAATGAGAAAAAGAAATTATAGAAATAAACTAAACAGAAATTATGGATCTAAAAATTAATTACTTCAAACACAAATGATCAAACTCTTCAATCAAAGACAGAGACTGACAAAATATATGCATTTTTAAAAACACTATAGTCTAAATACATGCTGTCTACAAGAGATTCACTTTAAGTCTAAAGATGCAAATAGGTTAAAAATGAAAGGATGGAAAGTATTCCAAGTAAAAATAGTCAACAAAAAAAAATGAGGTAAGTAAACTAATACCAGACAAAATGAACGAAGTTTAAAAAATAATTAAAAGAGACAAAAAAGGACATTATATATTGATAAAAGGATCAATTAACCAAGAAGATATAATAATTAAAGACATGAATCAAACATGTTTGATAAATAAATATTTAAGAGCCCCAAGATATATGAAGCCAACATTGACAAAAATTGAAGAAAGAAATACACAGTTCTACAAATAGTTGGAAACTTCAATAACCCACTATTCAATAATGAATAAAACCAGACAGAAGATTAATATGGAAACAGAGGACATGAACAACACTATAAACCAAATGGACCTAACAGATACATATAAAACACTCTACCCAGTAAGAGAGTACATATTTTTCTTAAAAGTGCATGGAATTTTCTCCAGAATAGACCATATGTTAGGTTGCAAGACAAGTTTTAATTTTTAAAAGACTGAAATCACACAAGGTATCTTTTCCAATCACAATGGAATAAAACTGCTAAACAATAACAGAAGGAAAACTGGAAAATTACAAATATGTGGAAATTAAACAATGCACTTTTAAAACAATAAATTGGTCAAAGAAGAAATCACATGGGAAATTAGAAAACACTTTGATACCAAAGAAAGACTCTCAGAAAAAAAAAGAAAATACTTTAAGAAAAATGAAAAAATAAAACATACTAAACCTTGTAGGATACAGTGAAATCTATGCTGAGGGAAACTTGTAGTCACAAATGCTTACATTAAAAAAAGAAAGATTTCAAAAATTAATAAAAATAACCTAACTTTACACTGTAAGGAATTAGAAAAAGAAAGTAACCTAAATCCAAAGCTAGCAAAAAAAAAAAGATTAGAATGAAGATAAACAATAAGGAATAGAAAAACAATGAAACGAAAAGTTGGTCTTTTAAAAAGGTCAAAAAATTGACATACTTTTTAGTTAAGCTAAGGAAAAAGGAGAGGAGACTTGAATTACTAATTTCAGAAATAAAAGTGAGGACATTACTACCAATTCTACAGAAATGAAAAAAATTATAATAGAGTACTACGACATCTGTACATTAAAACATTGGATAACTTAAATTAAGTAGACAAATTCCTAGAAGCACACAATCTGTCAAAACTGAATCATGAAGAAATGGAAAATTTGAATACACCAATAACTAGCAAAGAAATGAACTGGTAATGATAAGTTTTCCAAACAAACAAAATCCCTGGGCCAGTGGCTTCACTGGTGAATTATAGCAAACATTTAAAGAAGAATTAACATTAATCCTTTTCAAAGACCTTCAAAAAATTGAAGAGGAGAAAATATTTTCTAACTTATGAAGTAAGCATTGTCTTGATATTAAAACTTAAAATATCACTAAAAACTTATATATTATAGCATATGAAACATATGAATGCAGACATACAAATGTCTAACAAAATACTAGCAAATAGAATAGCAGCATATAAAAGAAATTATATACCAGGACCAAATGGAACGTATAACAGAAATGCAAGATTGATTTTACATACAAAAATCAATGTAATGCACCAAATTAATATTAAGGACAAAAATCACATCATCATCTCATTAGATACAGACAAAATGTTCAAGAAAATGCAACACTCTCTCATAATTAAGAAACACTCAACAAACTGGGAAGGGAAATAAGCTTCCTCAACATAATAAAGGCCATGTATGAAAAACTCACAGCTGGCCAGGATCTGTGGCTCAGCCTGTAATCCCGCACTTTGGGAGGCTGAGGTGAGTGAACTGCCTGAGCCCGCGGGTTCGAGACCTGCCTGGGCAACTTGGCAAGACCTCATCTCTACAATAAATCAAAAATTAGCCAGGTGTGGTAGCGCACGCCTGTAATTCCGGCTACTTGGAAGGTTGAGGCGGAAGGATCGCCGGAGCCCAGCAGGTCGAGGCTGCGGTGGCTGGGAGCAGCCACTGCACTCCAGTCTGGGCGACAGAGTGAGACTCCAACTCAAAAAAAAAAAAAGAAAAACTCACAGCTAACATGAATAATCCAAGCAGGAAATTTAAAAGCATTTCTGGCCAGGCATGGTGGTTCAAGCCTGTAATCTCAACACTTTGGGAGGCCGAGGCGAGTGGATTGCCTGAGCCCAGGGGTTTGAGATCAGCCTGGGCAACATGGTGAGACCTCATCTCTACAATAAATCAAAAAATTAGCCAGGGATGGTGGCGCATGCCTGTAGTTCCAGCTACTTGGGAAGCTGAGGTGGAAGGATCGCCTGAGCCCAGCAGGTTGAGGCTGTGGTAGCCATGAGTGTGTGCCACTGCACTCCAGCCTCGGCAACAGAGTGAGACTCCAACTCAGAAAAAAAAAGCAATTCCATTATGAAAACATCAAATACAATGACATTTAACTGAGGCCAAAGACTTGTACACTGAAAACTATAAAACACTGCTGCAAGAAATTAGAGAAGAGATAAATGGAAAGACATCCTGTGTTTGTGAATTGGAAAACTTAATATTATTTATATATTTTTTTAATTGGAGTCTCACTCTGTCAACTAGGCTGGAGTGCAGTTTACCGCAGCCTTGACCTCCAGGGCTCAGGCAATCCCTCCACCTCAGCCCAAATAGCTGGGCCTATAAGCATGTGCCACCACGACTGGCTAATTTTTTTTTTTTTTTTGTAGTGATAAGGTCTCACCATGTTGCCCAGGCTCGAACTCCTGGGCTCAAGCAATCCTCCCACCTTGGCTTCCCAAAGTGCTGGGATTACAAGCATGAACCACCATGTCCAACTGGAAAACTCAATATTGTTAAAATGACAATACTACCCAAAGTAATCTATAGATTAAATATAATCCCTAACAAAAACACCAATGGTGTTTTATGCAGAAACAGAAAAACCCAGCCTAAAATTCAAGTGGAATCTCAAGGGATCCCAAGACTCACTTTTCCTGACTTTAAAACTCACTACATGACCACCTGTATACCTAATCCTGAACTGTACCCTGCATCTTTAAAATAAAATAAATAAAATAAAAGCTCACTACAAACATACAATAATCAAAATGTTGTGTACTAGCATAAGGAGAAACATATACAGTTGACCCTGAAACAGGTTTGAACTGCATGGGTTCACTTATATTCCAACTTTCTTCCGCCTCTGCCACCCCTAAGAGAGCAAGACCAATCCCTCCTCTTTTGATTCCTCATCCTACTCAACTTGAAGATGATGAACATGAAGACCTTTATGATGATCCACTTCTACTTAACGAACAGTAAATATATTTTCTCTTTCTTATGACTTAATAACATTTCCTACCTTACTTTCTTGTAATAATATAATATCTATATCGTACATATAACATACAAAATAAGTATTAATTATTTATGTTATCAGTAAGGCTTCCAGTAAACAGTAGTTGAGTGAAAAGTTATGCATGAACCTCGACTGTGCAGGGGATAAGGAAGAGGGTGGTCAGTGTTCCTAATCTCCATGTTTAAGAGTTAACTGTACAGACAAGTGGAATAGAAAGACCACAAATAAGCCAATAAATCAACTGATTTCAACAAGGGTGCTAGGACCATTCAATAAAGAACAGTCTTTTCTTTCTTTTTTTTTTTTTGAGTTGGAGTCTCACTTCTGTCGCCCAGGCTGGGGTGCAGTGGCACACTTACGGCCACCCCAGCATCAACCCACTGGGCTTCGGCGATCCTTCCACCTCAGTCTTCCAAGTAGCCGGAACTACAGGCGCTGCTACCATGCCTGGCTAATTTTTGATTTATTGTAGAGACAAGGTCTCACCAAGTTGCCCGGGCTGGTCTCGAACTGGTGGGCTCAGGCAATCCACTCATCTCGGCCTCCCAAAGTGCTGGGGATTACAGGCTAAGCCACCGAGTCGAGCCAAAGAACAGTCTTTTCAATAAATGGTGCTGGGAAAACTGGATATTCACATAAAAGACAATGAAGTTGGACCCCTATTGTATACCACATACAAAAATTAACTCAAAATGAACCAAAGACCTAAACATAAGAGCTAGAATTATAAAATGCTTAGAACATACAGGAAAGTTTCATGACACCGAATTTGGCAGTGATCTCTTACATGATACCAAAACACAGGCAACAAAAGAAAAGACAGATAAACTGAACTTCATCAAAATAAAAACTTTTCTGCACCAAAGGACACTATTAACAGAGTGAAAAGCCAATACACAGGCTGGGAGAGAGTACTTGCAAAAAAATATATCCAATAAGGGATTATTACTCAGAATATGTTAAGAGTTCCTGCAAGTAAAACAATCCAATTTTAATATGGGCAAACACTTGAACAGACATTTCTGCAAATAAAATATAGCTGGTAATCACATGAAAAGATGCTCAACATCATGAAATGCAAATCAAAACTATAATAAAACATCATTTCACACTCATTGTAGCTATTCTTTAAAAATCAGAAAAGAACATGCGCTGAAGATGTGGAGAAATTAGAATCTTTGGGCACTGCTGGCAGAAATGGAAAATGGCAGCTGCTGTGGAAAATGGTATGTCAGTTCATCAAAAAATATAAACAGAATTACCACTTGATCCAGTAATTCTACTTCTGAGTATATACTTAAAAGAACTGAAAGCAGAGACTTGAACAGCTGTTTGTACACCAGTGTTCAGAGCAGCAGTATTCAAAATAGCCAAAAAGTGGCAATAATGCAAATGTCCATCAACAGACCAATGAATAAACAAAAGGTGGTATATATATTTAAGGGAATATTATTCAGTATTAAAAAAGGAAATGCCGAGACATGCTACAACACAGATGAACCTTGGAAAACAACATGCTTAATGAAGTAAGTCAGACACAAAAAGACAAATACTGTATGATTCCATATATACATAATACCTAGAAATGGGAAATTTATAGAAACAGAAAGTAGAATAGAGGCTACTATGGGTAAGAGAGACAAAGAACAGAGTTGTTGTTTAATGGATACAGAATTTGGGATAATGAGAAGGTGATGATACCACAGCATTGTGAGTGTACTTAATACCACCAAATTGCACATTTAAGAATGGTTAAAATGGAACTGGGTATGGTGGTACACACCTGTAATCCAAACTACAGTAGACAGCAAGTCAAAGTGGGAGGACTGTCAGAGCCTAGGAGTTCAAGACCAGTTTGGACAACATAGCAAGATCCTGTCTCACCAAAAAAAAAAAAAAAGGTTAAAATAGTAAATTTCATGTTAAGAATATTTTAGTTTAGTTCAATATTTTTAAAAGGTCATTATCAATCTTAAGTAGAATATTTCATCGGAGTAGAAGGGGTATATACCAGCTTATAGTAGGTAGAAAAGTAAATGAAAAATGAAAAACAGAAAAATTGCCAAAAGAAATAGATTAGAGGGTTGCATTATTTAGAATCTAAACTTGATGAAATATTTTTAGGTAGAAAGACTTTTTCTTTTTGAGTAGGAGTCTCACTCTGTTGCCCAAGCTGGAGTGCACTGACACACTCACAGCCACCACAGACTTGACCTGCTGGGCTCAGATGACCCTTCTGCCTCAGCCTTCCAAATAGCTGAAACCACAGGTGCACACCACCAAGCCCACAAATTTTTTTCATTTACTGTAGAGACGAGGTCACACCAAGTTGCCCTGGCTGATCTCGAACCCCTTGACTAAGGCAAACCTCTCGCCTCTTCCTCCCAAAGTGCTGGGATTACAGGCTTGAGCCACTGTGCCCATGAAAAGACATTTTTATAGAAGATAAATGATTTAGCTAGGCCCCAAAAATGTAAAGTAGGACAGAATCAAGATATCAAGTTGAGACAAAGATCTTGTGAAGCAAGAGAAAAAAATTCTACATAAATGTTATCCTGTCTTTTATTCCAAACTACAGTATTTAATAGTACTGCTTTCCGGAGCAAGTTATTTAACCCATTACTGCCTCAATGTTGTCATCTGTAAAACAAGGATAACAACAGTAACCACCACATGGGACTGTTGTAAGAAAAAATAATATATTCTAATGAATCATAGAAACATTTCATAGTTCATTTCAAGAGAATTTCCTTCATATTGCCTTAGAGGTTTACTGGTACAGGTGAACACAAGCCAGGTTTTCTCCTGGCATAAATAACTGAAGTTCAGATATTTCAGATTCTGCTAGGGAAGAGAGAGAGTTTGTTTTTTCTCAAATGATTCTTTTAAGTACCTAGTTGTTTCTTTGGGGGGAAAATGGATACCATACATTCTTTAGTTAGCAGTAGTATAAAGACATTTTTTTGAAAACACAGTAAATTGTTATCTTCTTAGAATTTGTATACAAATTTCTATATGACCAAATCTTGATGATGGAAAAAAATGAAGGGAATCAGAGACCCTGGGCACAATAGCAAAAGATTTCACATTTGTATCACTGGATGCCTGAAGGTAAATGAGAAACTTTGATAAAGAGAACAGGGCTATAAAGGACTAAAATAAATATGGCCAAAAACTTCCCAAATTTGATAAAAGACATAAACCTACAAGTTGAAGAAACTGATCAAACACCAAACAGGACATACCCAAAGAATTCTAAGCCAACAACAACAACAAAAATAAACTGTCAAATGAGAATTGTACGTCTACTAAAAAAAAAACTAGACGTTTTCAAATGATGAAAAACTAAGAAATCTGTCATCAGTAGATCTATCCTAAAACAATAAGAAAATTACTTAGGTAATTTTTGTTTAGACAGAAAGAAATTTCTGTTTAGACAGAAAGAAAACAATAAAAGGAAGAAACCTGGTGAATCAGAAAGGTAGAATAAAAATAGCAAAAATATGAGAAAATACAATAGATTTTTCTTTTCTTGAAAGCTAAAACAAGGGGGAGAGTGTGAAGGGGTGAGAGATGAAAAATTACATATTGGATACAATGTGCACTGATGGGGGTGATGAGTACACTTAAAGCCCAGACTTCACCACTATACAAAGCAGCAATGCAATCAAAAATCATTTGTATCCCTAAAGCTATTAAAATAAAAAAAATTGTATTAGAAAGTTAAAACAAAAACTGTGATATTGCCTGACTATTTCTCAATGCCTGTAAGGAGATATAAAGATGATACATTATAAACAAGGAGGGTGAGATGAAATAAGGGAGGTAAAATTTTTACTCTTCAATTTAAGTAGTAAAATGTCAATACCAATATAATGAGATGTTTTGTATGTCTAATTTAATACCTAGAATAACTAATAAAAAAGCTATACAAAGATATACACACAAAATCACTATACAGGTAATAAATGTTCAAGTAGCCCATAAGAAAGCAAAAAAGGAGCAGAGAAACAAAAAATAGGGAGGTAAAAACAGAAAACAAACAAAAAAAACAGCAGATTTAAACCCTAACATAAGAGCAAATGTCAATGGCTTAAACAATTCAAATTCAAAGACAAATTGTTAGACTACATAAATAAGCATGATCCATTCACAAATAAGAAATTCACTTCAAATGTAATGGTATAGGTAGGTTAAAAGTAAAAGAACGTAGAATAATATACCATGCAAACATTAACAGAAAGAAATATTTAAAAATATTAAAATATTCCAGAATGATTATATTAGTATCAGACAAAGCAGACTTCAGAGCAAAGAAAATTACCAGGGACAGAATGGAAATGCATAATGATAAAGGAGTCAATTCACCAAGAAGACAGGGTAGCAATCTTAAATGTGTATGCTCCAAAAAACAGAACTGCAAAATAAGTGAAGCAAAACCTGACAGAAATGAAGAGAAATAGACAAATCCACAATTTTAGTTGGCAACTTGAACACTTGTCTCTCAAAAACTGATAGAACTAGGCAGAAAATCAACAAGGAGAAGAATTCAACACCATTAACCAACAGGATCTAATGATATTTATAGAACATTTCACCCAACCACAGCAGAATACACATTCTATATAAGCACTCATGGAACACCTACCAAGATAGACTATATCCTATGCCACAACACAAGCCTCAGCAAATTTAAAATCACTGAAATCATTCAGAGTGTGTTCTCTGACCAAAATGCACAAACAACAATAAATAACAGAAGATAGTAGGGAAATCTCCAAATATTTGGAAACTAAACAATAGATTTCTCCAGAACCGATGAGTCAAAAAGAAGTCTCAAAGAAAATGAAAATGTAAATTGAACTGAATGAAAATAAAAATACAACATTTGAAAATTAGTGGAAGGCAGCTAATCAGTGCTGAAAAGAAAAAGTATAGAACTAAATGTTCAGGTTAGAAAAAATAATGATTTTGAATTAATAATCTAAATTCCTTTCTCAAGAAACTAGGAAAAAAAGAACAAAATAAACCTAGTGCAAACATAAGAAAAGAAACAAAAGCAAGAACAAATATCATTAAAATTTAACACAGAGCCGGGCTCAATGGCTCAGCCTGTAATCCCGCGCCTCTGGGAGGCTGAGGTGAGTGGATTGCCCGAGCCCGTGGGTTCGAGACTCGCCTGGGCAGCGAGACCTCATCTCTACAATACATCAAAAAATCAGCCGGGCATGGTAGCGCATGCCTGTAATTCCGGCTACTCGGAAGGCTGAGGCAGAAGGATTGCTGGAGCCCAGCAGGCGAGGCTGCGGTGGCCGGGAGCGGCCACTGCGCTCCAGCCTGGGCGACAGAGTGAGACTCCAACTCAAAAAAAAAAAAAAAATTTAACACAGAAAAACAAAAGCAAAAGCTCAATGAAATAAAAAGCTGGTTCTTTTGACAAGATCAAACTGACAAACCTCTAGCAAGATTAACAAAGAAAAAGAGAGCCAGGCTCGGTGGCTCAGCCTGTTATCCCGCGCCTCTGGGAGGCTGAGGTAAGTCGATTGCCTGAGCCCGCGGGTTCCAGACTCGCCTGGGCAACTTGGCGAGACCTCATCTCTACAGTAAATCAAAACATCAGCCGGACGTGATAGCGCGCGCCTGTAGTTTCGGCTACTCAGAAGGCTGAGGTGGAAGGATCGCCGGAGCCCGGCAGGTCGAGGCTGCGGTGGCCGGGAGGGGCCACTGCACTCCAGTCTGGGCGACGGAGTGAGACTCCAACTCAAAAAAAAAAAAAAAAAAAAAGAAAAATTAATACCAGTTCTACACAATCTCTACCAGAAAATAGAAAACGAGGGAATACTTTCCAATTCATTTTGTGCTACCAATGATACCCTGCTACCAAAGCCAGATACTGTCACTATAAAAGAAAACCACAGACCAATATCTTCCATGAAAATAGCAAAATTTAACAAAATATTAGCAAATACAATTCAGCAATGTCTAAAAAGCATTATATACTATAACAACTAGGGTTTATTTCAAAGACGCGAGACTTATTCAATATCTAAAAATCAACCAATATAATATGAACAGGCTAATAAAAAAAACCCGCATGGTCTTCTTATCAATAGATGAAGAAAAAGCATTTGACAAAATCCAACACCCATTCATGAGAAAAACTCTCAGAAAACTAGGGATACAGGTGAACTTCTTTAACCTGATTTTAAAAATCTACAAAAGAAATAGTATACATTTCACTTAATGGTCAAAGACTGAATACTTTCCGTAAAAATCAAGAACAAGGCAAAGATGTCCTGTCTTACCAACTCTTATTCAATACAGTACTGGAACTTGTAGTTGATGCAATAAAGCAAATAGAGGAAATAAAAGGAATACAGATTAGAAAAGAAAAATAATATTACCAATATTTGCGGATAAACAACTGTGCAGAAAATCTCAAAGAAACTACAAAAAACCACCACCTAGAACTAGTAAGTGAGTTCAGCAAGATCACAACATCATAAGATATAAGATCAGCATGCAAAAATCAACTGTACTTTTAAACATTAACAATGAACATGAGGAAACAAAAATTTAAAATACAATGCCATTTGCATTTGCTCAAATAAAAAGGACTTTAGGTATGAATCTAATAAAACACATATAGAACTCATGCTGAAAACCACAAAAAACTGATGAAATAAAAAAGATTTAAATAAACAGAGAGAATAAATATGATGTTCAAAGATCGGAAGATTAAACACAATAAAGATTGTCTTTTTTTGTTTTTGTTTTTTTTGAGTTGGAGTCTCACTCTGTCGCCCAGACTGGAGTGCAGTGGCTGCTCCCAGCCACCGCAGCCTCGCCTGCTGGGCTCCGGCGATCCTTCCGCCTCAGCCTTCAGAGAAGCCAGAATTACAGGCATGCACTACCACGCCCAGCTGATTTTTTTGATTTATTGTAGAGATGAGGTCTCACTGCCCAGGCAGGTCTCGAACCCGCGGGCTCAGGCAATCCACTCACCTCAGCCTCACAAAGGTGCGGGATTACAGGCTGAGCCACCGAGCCCGGCAATAAAGATTGTCAATTCTCCAAAAACTAAGATATAGGCTTAACGTAGTTCCTATCAAATCTCAGTAAGTTTTGTAAATATAGACAAGACTATTATAGAATTCATATGAAAAGGCAAAGGAACTAGAATACCAAAACAATACTGAGAAAGAAGAAAATGTGGGAGAAATCTCTTTACCCAATTTTAAGACCTATTATATAGCTATAATAATCAAGGGTGCTATTCATTGAGGGATAGTCATACAGATCTACAGAACAGAATACAGACCCAGAAATAGACCAACACAAGTACATATAGCCAAAAAATTTTTTACAAAAGTAGAAAAGCAATTCAATGGAAGAAAGCTGTCTTTTCAACAAATGTTACTAGACCAATTAGACATACATAGGAATAAAACAAACCCCAACCTAAACCTCACACCATATATAAAAATTAACTTAAAAAGCGATCATTGATTTAAATATTAAATGAAAACTTCTAGAAAATAGTAAAACCTTTGAGACCTACTGCTTAGTGAAGACTTCTTAGACGTAACACAAAAAGTGTACTACCCACACACACAAATGAATAAAATAGACTTTATCAAAATAAGCAACTTTTGCTCTGTCAAGACTCAGTTAAGAAGATGAAAAGGCAAACCAAATACTGAGAAAAAATACTTGCAAAACACACATGCTAGAATACTTGAAGAACTCTCACAACTCAACAATAAAACAAAACCAACTTAGAAAGACAAAAGATGTAACAGATGTTTTACCAAGAGAATATACTGATGGCAAGTAAGCACAGAAAAAGATATTCAACATAATAGTCATTTAGAAAAAAAAAATTAAAATCATAATGAGATACTTCTACATACTCATCAGACTACTTAATACAAAAAATAGTTACAATCCCAACACTGATTCAGAGAAACTGAATCTTTCACACATTGCAGGTAGGTATTAAAATGGTAGGGCCACTCTGGAAAGTAGTTGTGCAGCAACTAAATAATACTCTGCAATGAAAAGGAACAAACTACTGACGTGCAACAACTTGGATGGATCTCAAGACCTTATGATGACTGAAAAAGGCTAATCTCAGAAGGTCACACACAGTATGACTTCATTTAGGACTATTATTTAAATGACAAAATTATAGAGATGGAGAAAAGACTAGTAGTTGCCAGGGGTTAGGGATGTGGAGGGTGGGGTGTGAGTAAAATGAGGATGATCATTGTGGTGATGGAATAGTTCTGTATCTTTATTTTAATGGTGGTTATAGGAATCTACACATAAAAAAATGGCATAGAACTACACACATACATTGAATCAACTGACATTTCCTGGTTCTGATACTGTACAATAATTACACAAGATACAACCATTGTGGGAAACTGGGTGAAAGGTACACTATATTTATAACTTCACGTGAATCTAATTATTTCCAAACAAAGCGTTAAAAAATAACAGATGAGGTCGGGCTCGGTGGCTCAGCCTGTAATCCCAGCATTTTGGGAGGCCAAGGCGAGTGAATTGCCTAAGCCTATAGGTTTGAGACCAGCCCTGGCAACTTGGCAAGACCTTGTCTCTACAATAAATAAAAAATTACCCGGTCATGATAGCACATACCTGTAGTTCCAGCTACTTGGAAGGCTGAGGCAACCGAGTGAGACTACAACTCAAAAAAACAAGAAACAAAACAGATGAGTGCCAAAATGAAACATGAACTGAAATTATCTGATGAAGATTTTAAAGCAGTTATTATTAAAATGCTCCAAAGAATAAGGGCAAACACTCTCGGAATGAATGAAAAAAGTCTGGGCAATAAATAGAAGAAGCAAATGGAAAATTTAGAATGGAAAAAAATACGATAACCATAAGATAATATATACACTTGATAAGCTCAACAATAGCACAGAGATGACAGAAAAGCGTATACTTGAGGATACAACAATCGAAATTATCCAATTTTCACAAAGAGAATTTTTTTTTAATAAACAGAGCTCCAGAGATCTATACAAAGATATCAAAAAGGGGAACTTTTGTGTCCTAAGAATCCCAGAAGGAGAGAAGAAAGAGTATGCTATAGGAAAAATATTCTAAAAATAAAGGCTGAAAATTTCCCATATTTACTGAAAGAACCTATTGATACAAGCTCAGCAAACCCTAACAGGATGAGCCCAAAGAAATCCACTCCTATAACACATCAAAATAAAACTGATGAACTAAAGACAAAGAAAATATCTTGAGAACAACCAGAGAAAAACGATATATTACTAGCAGGGTAAGTGAACTTTCTGCACTCAGTTTGCAACATTAAAATGTATTGGTCTGAAGTGACACATTCACACCAATAAACCCACAAATAGATACATCTGAAGACCATATTATTGACAGCAACAAATAAATGCTCACTTCTGTCCTAGGACCATCAATCCCTTTGCCAAATACATATGTTTTCCTTTTTTTTAAAGTCTGCTTTACTGAGGTATACTGCACATAAAGTAAAATTCATAGAATTTTACAATTCTACAATTCTATGAATTTTGATAAACATATACAGTTGTAAAGTTACCACCACCACATTCAAGACACAGAACATTTTCATCACCCCAAAAAGTTCCCTCAGACTTCTTTTTTGAGTAGGAGTCTCACTCTGTTGCCCAGGTTGGAGTGCAATGGCACCCTCACAGCCACTCTCCTCTCTCATTCCTAGTTCCTGATAATTGTTAACTCCTGTTATAGGACAATGAACTCTTCACCAATTTACAGGAATACTTTAATATCTTCCCAAAGTCATCCCATATCTTACTTCATGCCAATCTAGTAAAATGTTACTATTGTCTACTGTTTAATGATGTGCACGATGCTGTCAATAATGTCAGCACCATAACTATTCATTATTCATCTACTTCAAGTCACCATACATCGTGACTTAGATTGTTCACCAACACTCACTTTCCAGGCACGTCAAGTTCAAAGATATGTTTTAATAGGCAGCTATTAGAACCTTGCAATACACTGCAAAAGAGTAGTCAAAGATCTGGCTTCCCTCCCTCATCTGGTCAAGTTCTAGACTACTGCTTCTAAAAGATAAAATACAGGACTTACCTATGCCCTTCAATCCAGTCAATAAATATTTAAGATCCTTCCCCTACCACTTCCTATATCATCTTTTCCACTCCATTCTGTATCAATCCCCATACTTTTCAGTCAATATAAATTTTCTCAATTTAGTGCATTCTGTGTACAAAGTACTCTTCTATGTACTATGGAAACACCTCTCTTTATGGCATGTTACTTACAACTTTGATGCCCTTTCCACTATACTATAGACTAAAGAGCAGGAAGTCTGCCACTTACTGGCCATATGCCTTTAGGCAATTCATTTACCTTTTCTGAGATATGTATCTATCTTGGAAAAGGTAAAGATATGTATGTATATATGTATTTATTTAGAGTCAAAATCTCACTCTGTCGCAGGTTGGAGTGTAGTGAAACATTCATGGCCACCGTAGCCTCGACATGCTGGGCTCAGGCAATCCCTCCGCCTTAGCCTTCCAAGTAGCTGGAACCACAGGCATGTGCCACCACACCCAACTAATGTTTCTTGATTTATTATAGAGATGAGGTCTCACCAAGTTGCCCAGGCTGATCTTGAACCATTGGTTCAGGTAATCCTCTTGCTGCTGTTTCCCAAAGTGCAGGGATTACACGCGTGAGTCACTGCGCCCAGCCTATTTATATTTATAAAGTGGGAATAATACCTACTTCACCTAGCCCGTAAGATTACTATAAAGAATAAATAAAATAATAAATGTGCAAAGTCATAAAATGGAGTATTATTGGCTTTTGGTTCCTCACCCAAAATTCAGGAATATCAAGAAGAAAAAACAACTTGTATCCATAGATACTTCTTGTAGTTTTAAAATATGTTATCCCCCAAATAGATACAAATTTGCTTAGATTAAACAAACTACCAAATGTACCATATCTCCTAACATGGGGTCAGCCATTTTTTGACTTTTGTCACAAAAACTAACAAGTAAAAGACATGTTCTTTTTTGAGTAGGAGTCTCACTCTGTTGTCCAGGTTGGAGTGCAATGGCACCCTCACAGCCACTGCAGTCTCAACCTGCTGGGCTCAGGCAATCCTTCCACCTCAGCCTTCCAAGTAGCCGGAACTACAGGTTTGTGTCACTACACATGCAGAGACGAGGTCTCGCCATGTTGCCCAGGCTGGTCTCAAACCCATGGGCTCAGGCAATCCTCTCACCTATGCCTCCCAAAGTTCTGGGATTACAGGCATGAGCTACCACACCCAACATAAAAGACATTTTCTAGCAATTCAACTACAACAAATATTTATGAAACTTAAGACACACCAGGCACTGTTCCAAGAAGTGACACATCAGTGAGTAAGACAATCAAGTACCTATTCTCACAGCTAACATGTAGAACACATCAGTATCCTACAATACAATAATGACTCAGAAGTCCAAGAGCTTATAAGTAAGCAAAATTTGCCACTATTTAGAAAAAAAAATTTAATGCTGTACGAAAAATCTCCGATCTTTTTAGAATTTGTGAAAACATCTGTTTTTCGATATACAAGTTAGAACTGCACAGATCCACTTATACGCCTCTCCAGCCTTCCCTTCACCTCCTCCACCTCTGTCATCCTGATAAGCAAGACCAATTTCTCCTCTCCCTCTACCTATTCACCATGAAAGTTTATAAATCATAAAGACAACCTTTATGACCCACTTCCACTTATTTTTTCTTCCTTATGATCTTCTTAATAACATTTTATTTTCTCTAGCTTACTTTATTGTGAGACCGGTATATATATATATATATATATATATATATATATATATATATATATACACACACACCAGTATATATATTAACATATATATACCAGTATATATATATTAACATATTTAAATATGTTAATTTAATGTTCATGTTATAAGACTCCCAGTCACAAGTAGACTGTTAGTAGCTAAATTCTGGGAGGAGTCAAAAGTTATACATGAATTTTCAGCTATATGGGGGATCAGCATCTCTAACCCCATGCAGTTCACAGATCAACTAAAATAAACTACTACTTTATAGTCTTTTCACAGTAAAGTAATACTTCCATAAGTTACTAAAGAAAACAGCAAAATTTTTCCTTCTGACAGGTGAATGAACAGGTATTGGGGACTTATAATGATGACTCGAAAAAAAAGTCACTTCATTTGAATTTGATTTCCCTCCCCTCGCCAAAAAATTTGATTTCCTTCCCCTCGCCAAAAAAATTGGATCAAACAAATAAAATAAAGTCAGCTTTTTCAGCAAATGCTAGAAAATGCTCATTCTCTTTCATATAGCCTGGTGTTTTTTTAACCACATTTTTAAAAAGAGAAAATAATTTTTTAAATGGGAGACAAGATTTTTCCATCCACTCCTACTTATTTTGTTTTCCCACAGCAGCTTCCCGAAAGAGGTATGCAGGAGGCATAATGTCTAGCTACATGGCAACTAACTATTCAGTCCTTCCCAAATCTACCTATGCAATCACTTATAAGCCCAGTTAAGAATAAAATTCCAGCATACTACATCTCCCACAGCTACAATTCTCATATGCACAAGAATCTGCATTTGGTTCAGAAGTAGCTGATACATTAGCAGGCACTTGGAAATCCTCACCATGTCACCCAAAGATATATCATCAAGGCAAAGCAGCATAAAAGCAATCTTCTCTTAAAGGACCAAATGTTATCCCAGTTGGTGGTCTTAAGGTACAGTTATTGGCAAATGGCTGGTGATATTTATTCTAATGTCAGATAATTTAATAATGTAGTAAAAAAAATCATTTCCAAAAAGAAAAACAAAGAATAAGCCATAATTGCTTGGGTTTCTCTAAATGATGGGTCTCCATTTTAGGCAGGTATTTGCTGTTTGGGATTGCCTAGCATGTCATTCCCCTTTCTCTCAATAAATGAACTCCAATTTCCAACCCTCCCTCATATAATCATAACAAGTCCCAGTATAAGCTGGCTCCTCCCCAGTTCTGACCCTGAAAAATATGATGAAGACCTAAGCCCATCAGCATACCATTCTTTTGACTACTGTGATTGGTTCAGATATGGGCACATGATTCAAGTTGGTCAGATCAATGAGAAACTCTTTCTGAAGGTTAGAATCATTTTTTCCCTACTGTACCTGAACAAATAGTCTTGGAAGCTACTGACAATCATCTTGCAACTACAAGGAATTATCTACCTGAGAAGGGAGACAACATCAAAAAAGTAGATCTGGAAAACTAGCTGCCAATCACATCATTTGAAAAACCTCTAGGGCCAGGCCAAAGCAGCACAGGGCACGTTTGGTGAAAGGAACCATGGTACAGACACCTATCATCAGGTTACACTATTGCTTTTGTGAGGTTTCAAACAGATTTCTAGATCATTTCACTTAGTTCTCATTACTACCCTATGAAGTAAATTATTATCAATTCCATTTTACAGATTGAAGAAACTGCAGTTTAGAAAAGTTTATGTGATGTATCTAAGTCAAAGAAAAGAGGGGAGGAAGGGGTAGTATAATACACACTTACAGTGTTGTCTGCCCTGCCCCATTGCCCTCTTTTTCCTGGGAACCGCCTCTCCATCCTCATAGTTCTCATGTGACCCTACTCTCCTTGCCACCAGTGACTAGTCAAGAAGTGAGCACCTGAACTACGTGTATCTAAGGAATCTTTGCCTCCAGAGCTCTAGGCTTGAGACTCAAAGATCTGAAGTCAGAGGATGAAGCTAAAGCTGTTAGATGTAAAACTCTAGTGCTCTGGGCAGCCATATTTTCCACACGTGACTAAAACCAGTCTACAGTCTTGAGAGAATGATGCCAACACAAAGAAAAAAATGAGAGACTACACAGAGAGAGTCTTGCTTACATTTGAGACTACGTTCCAGTTCTTACTGAAGTTCAACTGAATCTTTACCTTTAATGAGACTGAATTTCCCTGAATCCATACATTCTTTTTTGCCTATGAAAATTCAAGTTGAGTTCTACAACTTACAACTGAAAGAGACCTAACTAATTCAGAGGGAGAAAGGAAAAGAATGGGAAAATGAGGATGGGGGAGATAATCATTCACAACAATCAATACTATTAATTGAACACTAAAGTACAGAATTACACTTTGCCCTCAAAGAACTCTCATTAGAGAGGTAAGATTAACAAACAAGATAGATCCATACAAGATAGCTGTGATCAAGTTCCAAACTACCTGAGACAGATTATAAATATTATAGTTCAAAAGAAAAAAATAACAGTTCAACACAGTTATGACTCATGCTAGACTATAAAGATGGGAAAACTGATGAGAAGGACATGGGGGAGAAAAGTAGGTCCAAATATAAGAGCAAAAGTAGGAAAGAATAGGTGACAGACTACAGAAAGTGAGAGAATCCACCCGGAAAACAGTCTATTTTGGGAAACGATGGGAAGACTAAGACTAAGAAAATAGGTACGCTGAGACCACATGACAAAAAAGCACTGAAGTTTAGAAAAAGATTTAGTATAGATTATATTGGCAAATTGCTAGACTGTCCCACATCCAAGAATGTTAGGTTGAAAATCTGGATTTGGGTTGGGCAGCAATAACAGAAAGTATAGATCAGATTCAAGAAAAGTTTCAAATAAAGTATCCCGTTCTATTTTTCTCTCAAGTAGTATTTTTACCTATAGTAGAAATGGCATCAAATCTATACTATAAAAGTAAAGCAAGGAAAAGAGTAACTATTAACACTTGTATGTAACTATGGCAGTACATACAAATTATTTCATTTAACCCTCATAATTAAAATCTATGAAGTAAATATTATCATGATTCTCATTTTACAGATGAAATATATTCAGGTTCAAAAAAGTTAAGCAGCTTATCCAAGATAGCACAATTAAGCAAAAAGCTGGCATATAAAGTGGGGAGATAGATAATAATCCACTTGGTCAGGACAAAAGTCATTTTTCTCACAGACAATTCATGAAGATACATAATGGTGACAATGATGATGATAAAGACACCTAACATTTACTAAATGCTGGGAACTCTCTAAAGCATTTACATGCATTATCATAGTTAATATTCCTAACAGCTCTATGATTAATTTTATTTGAAGATTATGTGTCTGAGTCTTTTTAAAAAGTCACAAGGCTAGTAAGTGGCTGACTTGGGTGAGAGTCAAAATTCCAGCCTGACTCCAGGAATCATGCTCTTTACTATGCAACACTGCCTCCCTAAGAGCCTATTTAGAAATGACCAAAGAATACACTTAGTATGAGATGAGTAAATACCTTTAGGGAGGATGATAAAAATCAGAGAAACATTGTATTTGTCCTTTTGTTACAGAATTAATAAAATTCAAGCAATCATTGAAAGAACAGAAGTATATATCTAAAACAGAATCTCTTGATAAGATTGGGAATTTAAATGAACTCAGATTTAAAGGCAAATTAATTTGGAGATAGTTTTGATTGATGAATTCTGTATTATACTCCTAAATAAAACCAAGGTTCAGAGAAAAGATATTATCTGTCTAAGGCAATAACATTTTTCAATTTACAATTTACAGAGTCAAAAATAAAATTCAGGGCTTCAGATTTCCAGTTAAGTTTTTCTTTCATTATACCATACCCATATTTCTAGAATTTAGTGTATACAAGTATATTAACTATCTATTAGGTTCAACAGAACTTGAAAAGGCAGTTCTGTTTATGTCATGTAATCGTCACAACAACAGTGTAAGTTAGGTATCTTAATCCTGTTTCAAAGATGGGGTAAATGAGTATCACAGTGCTTCACAGTAAACTGTTCAAGGTCCAAAGGGGAGTAAATACCAAAGCCAGGGTTGGAAGCTAGTTATCCCTAAAAAACTCATGCTCTTCAATGTGATAGTATATGTCCAAGGGAGTGTGAGGGTGGAAGATGGTCCTACTAGATATTAAAAGCTGAAGAGGCTGAGTGTGGTGGCTCACATCTGTAATCCCAGCACTTAGGGAGCAGCTTGAGTCCAGGAGTTTGAGACCAGCCTGGGCAACATGGCGAGACCTCATCTCTACAACAAATAAAAAAATTAGCTAGGCAGATGGTGCGCACCTGTAGTCCCACCTACTTGGAAGGGTGAAGAGAAAGGATTGCCTGAGTCCAGCAGGTCGAGGCTATAGTAGCTGTGACTGTGCCACTGCACTCCAGACTCTGACTCAAAAAACCAAAACCAAAAACTGAGACGAAATTATAAAGCCTTTATAATTGACAAAGTGTGGTATTAGTAATGAATATAGGCAAGAGAGACTAATGGAACAGAACAGAAAGTTGCAAGTTTAAAAATAATCTCTAGTACATATGGAAATTGAATAAATGAAGAAAAGTAGTATCCCCATCAATAAAGATAGGCATTTTAAAATAAATGCTGTGGAGACAATCAGATAGACATTTGAATAAATATAAAATTGTATGTATCTCAAAATATAGCATATCATGATAAATTCCAAGTGTATCTCAATGTAAAAACTGAAAAGGGAATTAGAGAAAATATGGATGAATCCCTTTATAACCAGGACATGGTGAAAATCTTTCTAACTATGACTCAAAATCTTGAAGCAACAAAAGAGTGATACTTTTTTTTAAGTGTGTAGCAAAAAAAAATGCAAAAGCAAAGTCTAAAACAAATAACAAACTGCAAAAAGAAACCAAACAAAAAACAAAAAAAGACAACCCTTCATTTTACCACAGAAAAACACCAAAGGCTCCAAAATACCTTACACTGAAAATAAAGACAAAGCATTCATCCCGCATTTCATGGTGAACAAATAGCCCTAGATAAGTGAAAGTCCTACTCTTAAAAGAAGAATTGAAGGGGGCACAACATCAGTAAGGGTACCTGAGCTCAAACCAGGAAAAGGGGGGCCCAAAGGGAGGTCCAAACTTTGTACGATGAACACTTGTATACCTAATCCTGAATTTTACCCCAATCTTTAAAATTAAATAAAAAAGAATTACTAATAAAAGTGAAAGGAATGATAGAATTTTAAAAATAATCATTTTGCTATTCCTAATGAAGTAACTGATGTAGCTAAAGATCATCAATGGATGGAACCATTAGATAAAAGGCTAATGAAGAATTCTGCAAAAGCATTATCACAGGCTGATGCCACCTGAACAGAAAGATCAGCCTCAGCATCACTATGGATGGGCCAGTCAGACATTATGCATCTCTCGATGTGATGCAAAGGAAAATACATTCTATGAAGTACCTTTGATCAATAATCTGAGATAATTAATTTAAGCTTTTAGATCTAACTATCATTTTATAGGAAATATAGAGGATACAGGAAGAAGTTAAATTATATTACAAAGAAACAAAAAATAAATCTAGAATCTAAGACAAGGTCCTGTATAGTACAACGAGCCTAGTTTTTTCAACAAGACATGGAGGACGCAGGGGAGTCATGTAAGTCAGGGAAATGAGACTTCTCTATATTAAAAAGAAACTTAAAAGACTCTAAAAGGAACTAACCAAAAAAAGGCAACATGTGGACTTTGGCTGGATTTGGAGCCTAATAAAGCAACTGTAAAACAGACGTTGTTTTAGACAGTTGGGGAAATCTGAAAATAAAATGGAAATTAATAGTACCAAAGGGCTTTTAATTTCGTTAGGCATGATAGTGGCTATTGCAACTATGTAAGAAAATTTCCTCTGTTTTTTTCAGAGATGCTTACTGAAGTATGGAAGGGTGAAATGACAATATTTGGAATTTACTTTAAGATATTTTGGTAAGGAAAAGGGTGACTGATGATGTGACATTTTGAAAATTGCAAAATATGAGTAACAGAAGCTTGCTATCCTATTTTTACTCATTCTGTGTATGTCTGAGACTTTTCATTATAAAATTACCAAACAAAAATTCATGTTCTTTCCACTACACTTACAGTTTTCAAACTTGAATATGTCTAAGAATCATCCACATCTCATGCAGAATTCTAGGACTCATCCCCCAAAATTTAATTTTGTTTGTCTAGACATGGTCCAAGATTTTATTTTTGAAATGTTCCTCAAGAGGAGCTAATACAGACAATCTACACTTATATCTGAAAACTATACACTTAGACTGCTTTGCTGCAAGTAAGCCAAGTCTTAAAGGAAAGGCTTGATCATATCTCCTACCTTCCCTTCAAGCCTAATTCCACATCTCTCTTAGTATAATAGACATTTAATTTATCCTTTTCCTGAGACTAGAAATTCCATGAAAGCAGGGCCTATGTTTGTTTTTACTCACCATGGTGATACCATTGCATATCAGAGTTCCTAGCACACAGTAAACACCAAATAAACATTTGATGAATGAATGAATAACAGCAAAGAGAAAAAAGAAGCGTTAACTGTGGTCTACTGTTTCAAAATTAGTTACTGACAACAATCTGAAAAAAGCTTCACTTTCTTATCAAAAGTCTGGTATAGGAAGTACAAATCAATGGGTAGAGGTTAGTTTACCTTTTAATATACAACACAAGCATAAGATAACCTTTCGCCCCATACTCTGGACATTAATTTGGACATCTAGATTCCTACTAAATTGTTGAGGAGCTATAATAAAAATGTGCTCTATATTTCATAATCACAAACAGGGAGGGCAGATATACTAGAGAAGTAAACTGTATACATACATTTTAATGGATATACAAATGAATAATTACACTCTATTCACCCTACAGTTATGAACAGAAGTCACCAATTCAAAAATAATGAGTGCCAAATATAACGATTAAAATTAGTCTAGGAACTACTTCTAAAAACAGTATTCACCAAAGATGGTTCCTATTCTTACATTTCCACTCAACAACATTTAACTGTCTAAATTTTATTCTATAAATAATAAATCAATAACAATTTTTTTGAAGTTTTTATTGAGGCATAATAAACAAAGTCTCAAAACTATTAGAAACACAAAGGACATCAGCAACTATCTGGTCCAATACTTTGTCCTACAAACAGTAAAACTTAGGCCCAAATAAGAAAAAAGATTTACTTGGTCACACAGAGAGTTAACAGCAAAACAAGACTGTGCCAACGCTCTGAATCTCCATCCAGTGTTCTTTGCACAACACCATGCCAATAGCATACTTTTAAAAATAAATATTTTCTATTGTGAGCTGCAGTACTATCTGTTCATATTCTTGTGCATGTTTGTGGTATCCAAGAGCTATGTTGTGGACTTAAGCAAAATGAATATACCCACTTTGAAGTGGGGATGCGGATGTAGAAGCAGAATTATTGGATTACCTTCAGCAACAGAATTCCATATGTAATATTTGCTGATATGTCATTTTCTGTCATTTATCAAAACAGAATCTGTAGTTTTCAGTACATATCCATAATACCAAAACTAGTAACCATGAAGTAAAATTAAAATGTAAAGTTATACAAAGTCTAATCTAAAACTGAGAATTTACTCTTTGTGCAATATACAATTTTACATGTGGCTCCTTCTTCTGGATTAAAAGCATTTCTTTCTCAAGAGATTAATGAATGACCCAATTCATGTCTCAGCTGTTACTCTGAGCCACCTCTCTATACACCCACAGGGTGCCTGTAGTGCAAGAAGGCCTATTTACAGAACACATACTAAAAGTATAAAAGATACACAGAAAGAGCAAGATAACAACTAAATCTCCACAAATTCTCTCCCAATTGAATTTTATTAATATATCAATCTAAACCCCTGGCACAAAGTAGACAGTATGTTATAAATTATGACTAAATGAATAAACAGTCTTTAAAAGCCTGTTCTACTGAATCCATCTAAATGTCTCTATTTTCAGTTACAACTGGCTTATATGCTTCAATAATGCACAGCTGAATTATGAATTTATGAACAGATAAATTACTCTGCATTTAGAAAAGACAATAAATATCAACTTCCAGCCTAAGAACAGTGACTAGCATATAACAGGACTGTTATAAATATGATAATAATAGTTACAAATGCTTACTAAATGCCAAATGCTGAGATAATGGCTTTTTATTATTTAATCCTTGCAACAATCTAGTACTATTATCCCCTCCTATTTTCCTGAAGATGAAACAAGAGATTAAAATAAATCACTTTGCCGGCTCCGGTGGCTCAGCCTGTAATCCCGCGCTTTGGGAGGCTGAGGTGAGTGGATTGCCTGAGCCCGTGGGTTCAAGACCCGCCTGGGCAACTTGGCGAGACCTCATCTCTACAATAAAATCAAAAAAATTAGCCAGGCGTGGTAGTGCACACCTGTAGTTCCAGCTACTTGGATGGCTGAGGCGGAAGGGTCGCCAGAGCCCAGCAGGTCGAGGCTGCAGTAGCCAGGAGCGGCCACGGCACTCCAGTCTGGGCGACAGAGTGAGACTCCAACTCTAAATAAATAAATAAATAAATAAATCACTTAAAATACTTCAGCAAGTACATGGCAGAGTCTAGATTTGAACCCAAGTTTAGACCCTACCCAAAGATTTGCTGAGTGAAAAAATGAATTAAGAAAGTAATTTGCTTTTTTAAAAATTCCTGCAAAATACTAGCATCAAAACAGTCTGGTCCAAACTAACCAGATATGATATTGGTAACACCTATTAACTCACAAATTATGAATCTTGGCAGGAAAATGATTTTAAGGTCCAAATATTTGATGATTTCAAATCTTTTTATTCCACCAACAGTAATATATCCCCACATGTAATCAATTCAACTATCGAGGCAAACAGAGGGATCATACAGCAATAATCTAGATTCTGAAATGCCAACCAAATCTGTTGTAATAACCCAGTGTGTGGATTGTCAACAAAGTTCACAAAAACTCTAGTTTAGTGACAGCAATAGTAATGGAGCTAATGACAAAACAGGTAAGTTTGGAGAAAGCCTGTTTTAGAATATTAAGAATTTGAGTGATAACATGACATCCAATTAGAGATGCCTAGAAGGCAGTCAGACTACTTAGGAGTTGAAACAAGATAAAGATTTGGATATTATGGGCATAAAAATGACAGTGGTTGAAACTGTAAGAATGCATGGATTCTCCAAGAGAGTGAAGACAAAAATAAGTATTATAGGCCAAAGACTGAGATAAAGAGAAAAAGAAGTTAGCAATGAAAAGATGGGAAAGCACTGAGTAAAGAAAATCCAGAAAAGGACAATTTAAAGGAAGAAAAGACTGACACCAGAAACTTCATCTACATTTGCCTTCGACATTCTGAAAAACTGTACAAAGTTTCACATTCTGAAAAACTGTACAAAGGGGACAGAGTGTTAGAATTCAGTATGCATTGTTCAACTAATACTGGTTCCCTTCCCTCTCTTCCACTCACCCATTACTTACATTTCTACCAGCTAGAAAAAAATGGGAAGAAAAGTCCTTCTCTTAGCTGGCATCCTAAGCAATATGCTACTAAACATGCAACACAGCTGTATTTTCATGAGATGTATGTCAAACTTCAACCCCTAGCTCACCATCCACTTTTGTTTTTCCATTTTAATTAACAAATCCTAAGTATTTTTTCTCTCTGCAAAGATTTAACAGACTTAAACTCTATTCCTTACTCTACTTTCAAAGATACTCAAAATTAGTGAGAAATTGTTACAAGCCCTAGATAAAATAATTCTAGGGTAAGGAAGTTAGAAAAAGGAAAAAAGTTCCTGATAATCATTATAAACTATAACATGGATAGTAAAAAAGACAACCATTAAGACACTCAAAAGAGTACTTACAGAAAAGCAAGGTCAGAAGATTGAAACAGGACCCCTAACTGTCACCATACACAAAAATCAACTATAAATGGATCAAAGACCTAAACATAAAACTTCAAACTATAAGAATCTTAGAAAAAGCAGGAGACACCCTTATGGGAATCAGAGTGGGCAACCAATTCCTGATCAAAACCCCAGATGTCTACACCGTAAGAGATAAGATGGAAAAGTGGGACCTCATTAAACTGCAAAATATCTGCGAAGAAAAAAAAAACTATCAGAGAGTAGGAAGCCAGCTTATGGAATGTGAAAAAATATTTGCCAACTGTATTATCTGACAAAGGCCTAGCATGCAGGATCTACAAGGAACTCAAATGTGCCAAGAGGAAAAATGCAAACATCACCACTAAAAGTCAGCAAAAGACATGAATACACACTTCTCAAAAGAAGACATACGGGCAGCCAACAGACACATGAAAATGTGCTCAGTCTCACTAATCATCAGAAAAATGCAAATAAAAAACACATTAAGATACCACTTAAGACTGGCCATCATTAATACACAAAAAACAAGAGATGCTGGCAAGGATGTGGAGAAAAGGAAATGCTTCTACACTGCTGGTGGGAATGTAAACTAGTTCAATCTCTATGAAAAACAGTGTGGCGATTTTTTTTTTTAATTTATAAACATATTTTTTATTTCAAAATTGTGGGGTACAGTTAAGGGTTAGGTATACAATATGTATCGTTCAGGTACCCTTGTTGATAAGGAGTGTCTCCCCGTCCCCACACAGATATTGACTACCGTTAATCCCACCTCCCTTTCCCTCCCTACGCCCCCCCATAGTTTCCCACCACTGTCAATCCTTTCCTTATAGTATTATGATAGATGTTCAAGGACTACTATATGAGTGAGAACGTGTGATACTCAGACCTTTGTTTCTGCAAGAGATAACTCAGTATTGTAGACTCTAGTTCCATCTAGGTTGCTGCAAAATTCATGATTTTGTTCTTTTTTATGGCTGCATAGTATTTCATTGTGTATATGTACCACATTTTTAAAAGAACTAGAAACTGACCTTCCATATTACCCTGCAATCTCCCCACTGGGGAATACACCGGGAGGAACTCAAATCATTCTACCAAAAAAGTATCTGCACACACATTTATTGCAGCACTATTCACAATACAAAAACATGGAACCAACTGTGCTGCCCATTGAAATTGGACTGAATTTTTAAAATGTGGTACATATACACAATGGAAAATTACACAGCCATAAAGAAGGACAAGCATATGGACTTTGCAGCGACTTGGATGGATTTAGAGTTTATAATTCTCAATGATCTATCACAGAAACAAAGAACTGAGTGCCACATGTCCTCACTCATAAGCAGACCCTGAAGACTTACCATAACACTATAAGAGATTGACAGTAGTGGGAAACAATGGGGGCGGGGGTGGTGGGGGGGGGAGACAGGGGAGGGAGGGACACATAACATCAATAAGAATAAGGGTACCTGACTTCAAACCAGGTGAAGGCACAAACTTTATCTGCATGATGACCACTTGTATATCTAATCCTAAATTGTACCCTACATCTTTCAAATAAAAAAAATTAAAACATTAAAAAAAAGCAAAGTGAAGTCATTTGGATGATCTAAGAAACAACTGAATGGTTATCTTATGCTAGTATTTGTAAACTATTTTAGCATTTATATTTGTAATATAAAAAAATGAACTTTAGTTCTTGAAATAAATCGTGGGTGTTCAAGAAAAGGTTGGAGAGTCACATTTCAGAGTTCTTCCAGCTACATTATTTTAAAAACTACTACCAGTTCAGTATCCTTTATCCCAAATGCTTCAGACCAGAAGTGTTTCAGATTTTAAAATATCTACATATACTTAATGAGATATCCCTGTGTATCCCAAGTCTAAAGACAAAATTCATTTATGTTTCATAGACACTTTATCACACAGCCTGAAGGTAATGTGATATATAATATTTGTAACAATTTTGTGTATGAAACTAAGTTTTGACTGCGTTTTGACTACAACTCCCACGACATCAGGTATGGAATTTTCCACTTGTGGCATCCTGTTAGCACTTAAAAACTTCAAATTTTGAGCATTCAGATTTCAGTTTTTTGGATTAGGGACACTCAACCTGTAATACTCATTAGTGTCTCAACAAAAAAAAGCTGTTTTGTGGGTAAGGTAGTTTAAAAATAAATTTGCCAGCAAACTCTTCTGAAACCAAAAGATTTGAGAACTTCCAATTCTGGGAATGAAATCTAGTTAAGGAAGTAAAGAATAAATATAATTTAACAATCTTTTTAGATTATGAAAAACAATTACAACTAGAGTATTGCACATGGTACATAATAGGTACTCAGTAAGTATCAGTTAAATAAAACACCAAATGTCAAAATAATAGACAAACGTAGGTCAGGCGCGGTGGCTCACACCTGTAATCCCAACATTTTGGGAGGCTGAGACAGGAGGATTACTTGAGCCCAGGAGTTCAAGACCAGCCTGGGCAACATAAGCGAGACTTCCTCTCTACAAAAAAATTAAAATAAAATAAAATAAAAAATCACCCGAGCATGGTAGTGCATAACTAGTCCCAGCTACTTGGGAGGCTGAGGCAAAAGGTTTGCCTGAGCTCAGGAGTTCCAGACTGCAGTGAGCCATAACTATGCCACTGCACTCCAGCCTGAGCAACAGACCCCAGTTAAAAATTAAACAACCGGGCTCGGTGGCTCAGCCTGTAATCCCGCGCCTTTGGGAGGCTGAGGTGAGTGGACTGCCTGAGCCCGCGGGTTCGAGACCCGCCTGGGCAGGCAAGACCTCATCTCTACAATAAATCAAAAAATTAGCTGGGCGTGGTAGCGGGCGTCTGTAGTTCCGGCTACTCGGAAGGCCGAGGCGGAAGGATCGCGGGAGCCCAGCAGGTCGAGGCTGCGGTGGCCGGGAGTGGCCACTGCACTCCAGTCTGGGCGACAGAGTGAGACTCCAACTCAAAAAAAAAAAAAAAACAACAACAACAACAACAAAAAATTAAACAACAACAATATTAATAACAATAATAAAAAGACAGACAACCAATGTGAAAGGAGTATTGTCCCTGCAATATATGAGAGGTCCAAAGCTTAGAAAGGGAAAAATAAAGGTGAAGTCATCTGACAGATCATTCTGAATGGTAGAATGAATAAATGCTCAATGATAAACATAAAATATCATGCAAGAAAAATCAAGATATATACTACAAAACTGGAAAAAGGATTTTTGTCTCCAAAGAAAAATTCAATCTCTACCAAGTTCAGATTAATATGGCAAAAAAAGTTCAATAAGAGCTATCAACAAACACTTGTGGAACCAAACAGAAAAAAGGGCCAAGTCTATAAAGATTACAAGTGGGGGGGAATAACCAAATCTGTCTGCTGACTATTCTCTTTTTCAAAATAGTCTTTTAAAAAGCTTGGGTCCATGATAAACTGGCTAAGCTAACTCTGAAGGCCTTGACTGCTTCCTTTCTTGACTCTCCTTCCCTGTTAAATTTTCATCTTTGACCCTCAGTTCTCTCTCTACAATTTCTTCCTTTATCATTACATCAATTTCAACTTGCACCTTTATGCAAATGATTTCCAAATCATGATCTGTAATTATGAGTTGAGTTCTATATCTCCAACAGTCTACAGTTCATTTCTTCATGGTTGTCCCACTACCCCCTCAAACACAACAAATGTAAAACCGAATTCATCTATAGAACACAATCTCCAAACCTGACTTTGCTATTTTCACCATTCTCCGTATAATCCAGGCTCAACATTTTTACAGTCATCTGACTACTGCCTCTCTCTTTGGTTCCTCACTTCTCCCCAAGTCTGCCAATCAAGTTCCATCAATTCTTCCTTCCTCATTATCATGCCCCAATTTTGGGCTTCAATCATTTCTGGGCTACTAACAATAAGTAAAAAAAAAAAAAAAAAAGTTCCCCTGTCTCTAATCTTTTTCCACACTAACTCATCTTTCATACAACTACCAGATTTATCTTCTTCATTCATCCTGGTACAGTCTCATTTATAAATACGTAATGATCACAATATAGTAAAGACAATCTAAATCCCTTAGACCAGTAAACAAGTACTTCACAATCTAGTTCCAATCTTCCAAATCTATCTTCCTCCATTTCCCTAAACATGGTATAACCAGTCGTGCCTCCACCCTATTCATGTTATCTTCTACTCTCCCTCTGAGTACCCTCTAAATCCTACCCATCCATCATTAAAGCATACTTTGGCTCTCTCAACTCATAGTGATTTCTTCTTCTCAATTTCCAAGAGCATACATATTACATAAACAATCATTTGGAGTTTATCATGTTTTCTCAATCTGTATTTTTGCTTTCCTTCTGTGTATGTATGTGAGATTAGGTCCTGCCTTCCTAAATAGATGGGACTTTTAAGGATAGGGTCCATAACTTGTATTTCCTTGTATCTTCCACATCTTAATAAGTATCTGAGCCGGGCTCGGTGGTTCAGCCTGTAATCCCAGCACTTTGGGAGGCTGAGGTGAGTGGATTGCCTGAGCCTGCGGGTTCGAGACCCACCTGGGCAACTTGGTGAGACCTCATCTCTACAATGAAATCAAAAATTAGCCGGGCGTGGCAGCGCGCCTGTAGTTCCAGCTACTTGGAAGGCTGAGGCGGAAGGGTCGCAGGAGCCCAACAGGTCGAGGCTGCAGTGGCTGGGAGCAGCCACTGCACTCCAGTCTGGGTGACAGAGTGAGACTCCAACTCAAATAAAAAAAAAAAAAAAAAAAAGAAAGAAGTATCTGTTAAGGTTCCCACCAAATGAACCCATAACAAGAGGCTAGAAGAAAACTAATGGAAAAAAGCTACTAAATGCTCCCTGTAACACCCTTTCATAGAAGAAGAAAATCAAAAAGCAAAATAAAACCAAAGACAAATGGAAACTGGATAAATACTATAAGATGAACTAGACTTTTCAGAAGTTATAGAAATCCTTACTAGAAAAATGTGTTTTAATTTCTTCCATTTATCTCATTTAATCAAATGCTTTAAAATGTATTAAACATCAATCTTCTTTACTGTTTCTCATTATGAAGTGCATTCATAATGTGGGTGAGACATTTCAAACAATACTCTTATTTCATAGTCATGGATGCTTAGGGTAATGTTGAAAGCTTTGGGGAGAACTTTTTGTAATATCTACACTTACTGAAAAACATAACAGAGTAACTGAAATGCAAGTTAAACAATGTGCATAATTTTCCTGATTCAAGATGAGATTTTTGAACGGCATTATTTCTTTGAACAGCATTATTTTGTTTCCTTAATCTTAATCCCATAAACTGTGCACATCTAACATTACTCCATTGAACGTACTGCAAAATCCTGTCAATATACATACTCCCAGAAACTTTATTTTAGAGATTAAGTAGTTTTCTTTGGACTAAAGTTGAAATAGTATATAACTTTTAGTTGTTCAGAAACTCGCTTAAAAACAATTTGCAACTGTATCGAGGAAACTGATCAAACTTAACTCTAGTCACAGATAATTGTATATGCTATCAATCACTGAACAGCTTTTAAAATAGAATTTCGGCTTTTCGTGTCATAAAAACCTCTTTAGAATGTTTTAAAAGTGATAGTATTAAGTGCAACATCAAAAAAAAAAGCAGTTATAATATCTGCATGGTACTTTTGTAACCAATGATATTGTAAAAGAAGTTAACAACATTGTGATGACCTGTGATCAGTTATCTTAGTTTTTTTACACCAATAGTTCAGCAACAACTTCCTTCAGACTCAAGTCACCTATGACGTTTTGGCTCAAAAATCATTTCCTCAATATCGAGTCTCCATTGTCACTTGCAAGTCTAAAAACTAAACCCCTGGAAGCTAAATCGCAGAAAATGCAAAGCTGTCTTTCTAATGTTAATGTAAAACTGATCACGAAGATTAAGATCAGTATGCTTGCCAATCAACAAACTATATTACGCAGTAATAACCTTGACGTGATAACTTTTTATATGATGCCTGCAATACCAGTTCGCGTACCGATGTGCGGAGTCAGAACTCAAAGTTCCGAGAGTAGACAGAACAGAGTCAAATGGTAAACAAGGCCACGCCATGAGATTGTCATGGCACTCGCAGATTCTTCGGGAACACAGAAATCTGGCGTTTTCCAAGACTACTATGCACACCTGTGACTTTCTTTTGCAGCTAACCAGACGGAAAGCAAGAGGAAGGCAATGCATGCGGGACTCCAGACGAGCAAAAGGCAGCAGGGCTACTCACCAGCAAACAATCCGAATTCACTTCCGATTTGGGATCCCGCAGCAGGTTGTCGATTTTTTCAAACCGAGTTTCAAAACTGTCCCCAGTCGACATGTTGCCGCTACTGTGACAATACCCTCGTACCAACACCAGCAGCGGAAAGCAATTTCAACCAACTTCCTCCGCCGTGGGTTCGCAGCCGCGGGGCGGAGGAGCCGGAACCTCAGGGTCACCAGGTGCGCCCGGTTCCCCCTCCTCCCCCTCACTGAGGGGACCTCCGCTCTCCAGACCCCGGGCCGGGGGCAACAGCGACCCACAGCCGCTCGGACGCCCAAAGTCGCATCCCACACGGCAGCCCCTCACGACAGCCGACGGCGCCGTCGCCACCAGCCTCGTCGCTCCGGCGAGGAGCTTCAGCCTAGCGGGCCCCGGTCGCCGCCGCCGCCGCCATGGGGGGGTCCCCGTCCCGAAACCGGCAGGAGCGGGGAGGGAAAGAGAAGCAGGGTGGGGACTCCCTCCGGGCAGCAGGGGAAGGAGAAGAGGAAAGGCGAAGGGCGGGTGAGGAGCTGTGCCAGCTGCAGCCGCGGCTTGGGCCACGGGCCGGGCCCGCTCCGCTCAGAAGCGCCGTAGGCGGGCTAGCCCCGCATCCCCGGCTCCACTCGGCCCGGCCAGACGCACCGATCCGTCTCCGCCGCGAGCTGGTCCCCGCGGGACAGCCTCACTCTCCCATTTTGTCCCGGAGCTGCTGCGGTTGCCGCTACGGTGTCCGGCGGGGCAGGGCGAGGTCGATGTCCGATGGAGACTTAGGAGAGGACAGGCTGGAGAGCGGGAGGTGAAGACGATAGTTGGGTCCCGGCGGCTGCTGATGGGGGAGCTTCTGGGAGGGGCTGCAGTCCCGGCCAGGGAAAGGGCGAGTCGCGGCGGCGAATGCCTGGGGGGGTGGGGCGAGGGGGGCCAAGAAGGACTAATATGTCCGCCTTCCTGTTCAAACAAACGGAGACCGCCGGCGCGGACTGCGCATGCGGAGCGCGGACGTTCGGAAGGGGAACCAGCCGGGACCCCGCGCGCGCGCACGCTGGCGCCTCCGCAGGGCGGGGCCGGGCCGCGCCGGGCGGGGCGGGGTAGGGGGCGTAGCTCGCCCGGGGCCTTGCGGGTAGGCGGGGCAGGCCCTCGGCGGGGAGGAGTCGGCAGGGTGCGGCGGCTCGCAAGGTCCTCTCCCGGGCTGGTTCTGGGAGCCACGCAGGGCTCTGGGGCGGTCTTGGAGGTCAGGACCGAGGCGGAGCTCTCGCTGCTCCTGGTCGCTGTCCTGGCAGCTGCCCCAGCTCTGTTTCCGCTGGGCTGCTGCCAGTCCGGAGGATTCTGACAAGGGAAGAGTGCTTGTTATTCTTGTTATTGTTACTAAGGAGATGGCTTCTTTTAAAGGCCGGATACCTTTTCGTCGGCAGGTACAGCATTTTAGCACCAGTGGAGTTTGGTTTTCAGTGGTACTCCATCGTCAGCCCTCCGAGAGCCCCACAATGTTTATCCGCGTACGGTTCAATGGGAAAATTACGAAGTAAATTACAGAGCGCTCCAGTACTCAAACCTCCCAAGCCGAGTGTGCGTGTCAGGGGAGCATTAAAATATTGACTCTGGAAGATACAGTCAATAGAAGTCAAGTTCAATTTAATTTTTTTAAAAAGGAAAATAATCTCACTGAAAAAAATCCAGTATATTTAAGTCGTTCATATTAGCTATGTCACATCATTAATATCCGCATTGTAGTTATCTCCTGGATGTATAATGCTGCTGTTTCAACTTCAAAACATTCAGTGCAACTTAGAATTGTGTTCTTATCAGAAATAATGTAGGACATGAGCATAATTGTCATTTCCTTCTAGTTCAGTTGCTTAATTTACTGTGGTGTGAAAGACTTGTTACTCAACCTGCTGATAAAGTAATGTTTTTCACTGGTTTCAGTAGGAAAACTTACCTTAGTTCATTTCTAATCAATCTTTATTTTTGCTCAGAGGTCAAATTAAGGATCACTAGAAATAGAAAATGTGTATGTGTCTCCCCATGCTGAAAAATGCTACAGATATACCAATTGTCTTTCTTTATAAAAAGTGTTGTACAGCATCTCAACAGTCCGCCAACCTTATGAAGTGAGTCAGAGGCTTAGAAAATATTATATTGTTTGAAAGATGTGTATTTCTATTTTTATTTTATGAGATACAAGAAATATTTAGATATAAAATCCACTATATAAGTCAAGATAGGGAGTAAGTCTTTACAAAAATCAGAGCAAGGACAACAACGAGACAAACTTCAGGTATTTCATTAAATACCTTTGCAGTGACTTTTCTTGGCTCTAGTAGTTTAAGTCATGTGAATTAGATTTATTTTTAAGCAGAGGGCTTAAAATAAATCTGGCAGTTGTCTTGAAATAAATTTCCTAAACGCTGCTTGTCCTTTTTTTATTACCATTTTTAGGTATTCTTAGGAATTTTGTTGTTTCTCAGAGAACTGTAAACATTATGTTGCTTTCCATTTGGACATATATGAAAAAGTGAAGATAGCTAAGACATGAGAGGCACTGATAAATGTAAGTAGGAGTGATAACCTAGTTACTAGAGATATACTGGAGGTCTATATATTTTATTTACCTACAAAGCTATTTTGATGATTGTAGCAAACCACCAGTTGTCTATTACCATAAGATAAATGGACTGTGTCAATTTTTTAAAAATAAAAAGTTCTCACCTGTAATAGGGTAGAATCAAATGACATTAAAGTTTCCTCCAAACTTTAAAATTCTATTGCCTAATTGTGACTAATCTCTTCAAAAGCTTGTATATGAGGGGGACCTAAAAAAAAGAAATTTATTTATTTAAAAATTGTGTATTTATTCTTACATGTTTAAACTTCAGTCACCTTCAAAGTACTCTCCATTTGATGTAATACATGTATCAAGACTTTTTTTCACTGCTTAAAGCAGTTTTTGAACTCATCAACTTTAATGCCTTTTAGTGCTTCTGCCGTTTTTTGTTTCACCTCTTCCACATTGGCAAGATGTTGCCCTTTGATGACTTTTCTCAACTGGGGAAGCAACAACAAAAAAAGTCTCACGGGGTGAGAGCTGGTGAATAGGGAGGGTAGGGCACGGGGTCCTGCCGTTTTTTGGTCAAAAACTGCTGAAGTCTGTGAGATGTGGGCAGATTGTTCGTGTAAATCACCCATCATGATCACAAAATTAACCCTTTATACTCAGAGTTCTCTCATAGAAAAAAAAAATCACCCATCATGAAATGGGCAAATGCAGTGAAAGAATCTCCAAGAACAAAAAATTCACTGAAACTGAATGTAGACTCTCACAAAAACGCTAGCTGGTACTCTGATGCCAGTGGATTCTTAGAATACTTACCTATCGAGGGAAGCCTGTACTACAAGGGGCCCACCCTCCAAAAAATAATTCTAGGTGTCATATATTTGAGATCACTCTTTAAATATGTTAAAATCCTAAGTTCAATTTCAAAATATTAATACCATATATAAATATAATAAGAATATCATATTAATTATACACACTGAGTACTTACCATGTGATAGGCACTACTCTGTACACTTTAAAAAAATATCTCTTTAAAACTACACCACAAATGGGGAAACTGAGGTTCAAAGAGACTGTGTTACTTGCTCAAGGTCATGACAGACCCAGGTTGGAACAAAGACAATCTACAGAACCCCCATTCATAACTACTGACTATGCTAACACTATCCAATCCCAATACCGTGACAAGTATTTAACAATTCTATGATTTGCAATAGCACAGACTTGTGATTCCATGTAAAAGAGTTATAGAATTTGCAATGTGATTAGTATGATTACAGTCCCTAGGAAAAGATGTGAAATGATTTTAGTAGGCTAAAAGGTCTTGACAATGTTCGGTAACACTGGGTTAACTAGAGGTTCCCAAACACTGGGTCCAAGAACCGTTGACAGTCTTTGGTGGGATTTTCATGACTCGCAGAAATATGAAAATAATAAAGACAAATAGCAAGTTTCCATAAAGTAGCCAGATCTGATTTAAGACTGCCCTTCAGTCTGAAATGCTCTTTACTACTTGTTAAAAAAAATTAAACATACTTTCCTTTAAGAAGCAAGAGTAATAATAGATGATACATTTTTTAATGTTCTTAGTTGGCAATTAAAAAATTACAGCTTGACCAGGTTCAGTGGCTCAGCCTGTAATTCCAGCACTTTGGGAGGCCGAGGTGAGTGGATTGCCTGAGCCCGGGGGTTCGAGACCCGCTTGGGCAACTTGGCGAGAACTCATCTTTACAATAAATCAAAAAATTAGTTCGAGACCCGCCTAGGCAACTTGGTGAGACCTCATCTCTACAAAAAATTAGCCGGACATGGTAGCACGTGCCTGTAGTTCCAGCTACTTGGAAGACTGAGGTGGAAGGATCACTGGAGCCCAGCAGGTCGAGGCTGCGGTGGCCGGGAGCGGCCACTGCACTCCAGTCTGGGTGACAGAATGAGACTCCAACTCAAAAAAAAATAAAAAAATTACAACTTGACATTTCTGTGAATATATAGACTAAATTAGTTATATCTTAAGTTTTCTGGATTTTGGAATTCAAACATCTGGAAACATTTAGATGAGACTCATCCTAGAACCTAATGAGACTGCAGTGCTGAAAGAATTTGAATGAGGCATATTTGGGAGAGATCATGGAAAAATAAAGATGTGGGTGTAGACTTCTGCATAGTAAAAGACAACTACATTAGGTATTCTTTTGCTTTTGGTCGTCTGGTAGGAAATAGAGTAGGCTTAATGGTTATGGAATTTCTTTCATAAACACTAATGTGGTAGCTAGCCTCCAAAGATGGCCCCCAATGAACCCTGTCTCCAGGTATTCACACACTCATGAAGTTACCTCCCACTCTGAAAGTGGCCTGGGACCTTGGGACCTGCTTTAACAATGCAGCAAGAGTGACACTGTGTTAGTACAAGGCCTAAGCTTGAGAGTGCCTGACAACTAACAGTTGTCTGCTCTGGCAAGTCAGACTAAACTGAGATCACCATGGTGTGAGGAAACCCTAGCTAACTAACCACATAAAGAGGTCACTTTGAGTACAACCAAGGAATCCAGCCCGCAGACCTTGAGAACAGAGACCCTGGACTTATGGCCTATTTTAGCAGCCCTCATGCCTTGCCTCTGAGGGCACACAGAATGAGAAACAAGCTGATTCCTCCAAGCACTGCCCACACAGCACAATCCTAAGCAGATAATAAAATGGTTGTTGCTTTGAACCATCAAGTTTTGGGGTCGTTTCTCAACAATAGACAACAAAACAGTTGGATTTCAGGAAAAGAATTCTTCATAAGTAAATACAGAGAGAGACATGTTTTGGGAACACCTTTTATAATTTTTTATGTTACTCACTATAAGAGGAAGCTGTCCACAGTAGAGCACTATAAAGGAATGTCTTTACTTCACATTAATGTCTTTACTTCAGTGGAACCCCTGTCCAAAAAAAAAGTAAAACCTTTTTAAACAAATTAAGGAATATTTTCAGATCTTAAAAAGTATTATAAAGTTATTGAAGTCTCATATAAACACATTTTTACCTATACTTTTATATTTCCCCAATTTAGAGCATAATCATGTCTGTTCAGTCTCAAAAACACACCAAGAATACAGGTACAATTGCACTTCAACTGTAATTCAGTGCATAAATTGCATGTTATTTCAAAAATTCATACCACAAACGTGTTAAGAATGTGTTGTGGCTAAGTTCCTATAGAAACTTTTGCTAACATTTCCAAGAAAGTATGATACTTATTATGTTTAATATAACTTTCTAAAGGGCATTACATTTTTTTAAACATAAAACAACTTCACTTGATTCTGAACAAGGTTAGTAAACAGAAAGTTGTGGAAACTTAGGTTCAGTTTTGTTTTAACAAGTTGGTTTTATATGATTAATATTTACCCATAAGTAGCTTATACATACATATTTTTCTAGATTTGAGAAGTGAATTAGGTAGAATATGTTCCTTTACCTAAGAGTACTCTTTTTGAGATCAGGCAAGTTTCTCTTTCCATAGGACATACAGGCTTGAGTAATGTATTTTTTGACATTTTTGGATCTACTACAGCCTTGATGCTGCCCAGGCAGATTTGGAGATGCAGGCATCTATCAAGATAACAGCAAGGAAAAGTGTAGGACAAGCTGTGAGCACAGAGTACCCTTAAGGCTTTTCCTGACTCACTCTGGAATGCCTTTCTCTAACATCTGTTTTTTATTTATTAGAAGCTGCTATTCCATTCAACTGCAAAAATACTTGCATTGACCCTAGAAACAGAATGAAGAAATAGAGGAAAACAGATTTTTGTAAAACAATTACTACACTGCTTTATGCCATTGCCAACTTGGGGCCCCTACTTTTACCATGCTCACAAACCCCAAAATGGCTGATATTACAATTTATTCTAAGGGTAGGGGCTGTCATGACCATAATAAGAGAAGGAAGCCAAACCGAGGAGATACACACAGCTGGTTACATAGCCGTTCTCATTTTCTTGCAACAGCTTCCTATCCAAATTTCCCCCTCCTACCCAGCACCACTCCACTGAGTTCCAAGACCAAGTGTGTTTTCTGCGCCATTGCTTTTCAGGTTCTTACATCTTCCTCTTTAAGGCTCTTAGGCTGGTGAATTGCCTTTTTTGGTGGTGACGGGCTCTTCACCCAGTATCTACTTCTCTTTTTTATTTGGCACACCTTTTTATCACTCATCCCAGTCCCAACTTTAAGATTTCTATAACAAACACTTGGAAACAGAAAAATGTTTGTTTCTGAAGTTTCACCATTCTCCCCTCCCTTTCATCATTCCAATGCATCCTGAAATATAACATCCTTCCTAAAATCTCTAAAACTAGAAGCGAGGCACTGATTCCTCAAACCCACCCAACTATGCATAAATGGCACCCACTCTACAGTGGGTGACACTCTACAGGTTCTTTCTTAATAACCATGCTACCCCTTTTTATTTGCACAGTGTAAATACTCTGCTAGTTGAATTTATACATTTGTTTTTGTTTATGTGTTCTTGTCATTGCTACTGCATACATTCCCCAGGGCATAGGCTAGGACTTTAAAAAGCAATAATCATGTTTTTCTTTTCATTATAAAAATAGTGCTTGCTTATTTTTAAAAATTTGGAAAATATGGAAATGTAAGCAGAGAACAAAATCACCCATATTCCCATCACCCATTTACAATCACTGTTGTTTGGGAGTTTTTCTTTTAATCTTTTTCCCCCCTCTGCAATTGTTTGTTTGTTTTTTTTACATGCAGTATGTATGATTCTCATATACTTTTTTTCAGCTTGCATAGTCTTATAAGAACATTTACCCTAAATGTAACTTTTAAAACCTGCATAATATTCCATTCCAGAAATTTACCAGAGTTTATTTAACCATCACTCTGTTCATCTATAAATAATGCTACTATAAACATTTTTGTGCATAAAGTTTTGCTAAATTTAGAATTATTTTCTTAGAAGTGGTTCTCAGAAGTGGGCCAAAGCAGTTTAAACATTTTTGATATATTTTGCCAAATTGTTTTCCAAAATGGTAATAAAATTTACACTCCCACAATGAATGTTTGTGTGCCTTTTTATCATCCTTTCCCCAGCACTGGGTGTGCCATTATTTACATCTGAGCTCATTGTTGTGTTAATTTTCATATTTTTGATTGTTATGAGATTTACTATTTTTTTCCAAATATTTGTCGGCTAGTTGTTTCTCTTCTATGTATTAATGTTCTGTGACAATTAACCAACTGACCCTTATAATTTTCTTAATTTGTATGAATATGAATATGATTTATGCTGATTTGTAAATACTAACCTTTGTTTTAGTAATTGCAAATTTTTACCAATTTTTAATTTATTTTCATATGTCAAATATATTTTTGACAACCAAAATGTTTACTTTTAAAAATTCCATCAAGCCGGGCTCAGTGGCTCAGCCTGTAATCCCACCTTGGGAGGCCGAGTGGATTGCCTGAGCCCGTGGGTTCGAGACCCGCCTGGGCAACTGGAGAGCCTGCCTCTCTATAATAAACCAAAAATTAGCCGGGCGCAGTAGCGCTCACCTGTAGTTCTGGCTACTTGAAAGGCTGGGATGGAAGGATCACCTGAGCCCGGCAGGTCGACACTGGGATGGCCATGAGCATGCCACTGCACTCCAGCCTGGGCGAAGGAGTGAGACTCTGACTCAAAAAATAAAAATAAAAAACTGCAATATTAGACGGGTGCAGTCGTTCACACCTGTAATCTCAGCACTTTGGGAAGCTGAGGTGAGAGGATTGCCTGAGCTCAGAGGTTTGGGACCAGCCTGGGCAACTTGGCGAGACCTCGTCTCTACAATAAATCAAAAAATTAGCCAGGCATGGTGGCGTGCGCCTGTAGTTCCAGCTACTTGGAAGGCTGAGGTGGAAGGATCGCCTGAGCCCAGCAGGTCGAGGCTGCGGTGGCCTGAGCGTGCCACAGCACTCAAGCCTGGGTAACCAAGTGAGACTGCAACTCAAAAAAATAAATAAATAATAAATACTATAATCTTTTTTGTTCAAGTTTTACAATATTAATTCAGACTTCTAACTAAACTATGATTACTGTTTAGACTTCTTTCTGTATGTTTAATTTCTATATTTGTTTCCAGCTTTTTTAGATAATCTGTTTTCTTGAGTTTTAATTTTAATTCATTTTGAGTGATCTAAAGTAAAACCTTAAATAATTTTAAAATGAAGAATAAGTAGGTGATATCTCACATAGGTAAGAATGTCTATTGTCTTCACATATCAATGACAACACAGATAGATATAGCTTTCTAAAAAATTTCATTAGATTTGTTCCACTATCATTTTTAGACTTAGTGCCACTGAGGAAAAAGTCAGAAACAACAACTGTGTTTTGCTACTTTTACAGGCAACATTTTTTTGCTTAGCTCTTGAAGGATGATTTGCGTATTTCTGAAATTTAAAAATGTTACTGAAAAAGAAAAATTTTACTGGTATAACACTAGGGCTGGAAGAGAGAACTCTTTAGGACGCATTTTTTTTTTTACCTCCGTAAAATTTTCTTCTCATATGTTGGTTTATTATTTACACCCCACTGATTTCATTTTCTTCTTTTGGGACATCTGTTGTCAATACTTAGGATTCTATCTCTGTTATCATCTTTTTTCCTTTTCTTTTTTGTTGTGGGAAAGCTTCCCAAGTTTGTCTTCTGAAACAGTGATTTGCTTTTCTGCATTGAAAAGTCTGCTAAAAAATGCCTCCAAGATAGATTTTTTTTTTTCTTTTGAGTCAAAGTCTCACACTGTCCCTCAGGCTGGAGTGCAGTGGCAGCCTCGACCTCTTGGGATCAATCTACTTCAATCTCCCAAGTAGTTAGAACTACAGGCTTGCACCACCACACCCAGCTAATTTTTTTATTTTTTTGTAGCGATGAAGTTTTTCTATGTTGCCTAGGTGGATCTCAAACTCCTGGGTTCAAGCAATCCTCCTGCCTCAGGCTCCTTAAGTGTTGAGATTACAGTCATGAGCCATTATGCCTGGCCAGCAAAATGGATTTTATTGAGTTACTACATTTTTAAAATTTTAATTTTATTGAAGACTTTTCTAGCCTGTTTTCTTTTCATCTCAATTTGTTTTCATCTCATTTCAGCCTGCTCTCTCTCTTTCAAATAGCCTGTTTGCATTTCATAGGCACAGATTTTTAAAGGATATAATTTACATCTAGTAAAACGTACAAAGTTAGTGTACAGTTGCACAACAGATTTTTACATCTGTTTATACCTGTGTGAGCACTACATAAATCAAGATATAGAACACTTTCAGCATTCCTAAATACTTCCTTATCCTCCCTTCCCATAAACATTCCCCACCAAAGATAATCAATATTCTGATTGCTATCACCAGAGATTAGTTCTGCCTGGTTTTGAACTTCATGGGAATGAACCATACAGTAGGTACTTTTTTGTGACCTACTTCTTTGGTTTTCATAGAGTTTTTTTTGTTCTTTTTTTTTTTTTTTTGCATTTTTTTATTGTGGTAAAATATCCTTAATATAAAACTTACTATTATAACCATTTTTAAACATATAGTTACGTTGTTGTGCAGCCATCAACACCATCCATCTCTAGAACTTCCAACTTCCTGAACTGTAACTGTATTCATTAAATAGTAACTCCCTATTCTTCCCTCCCCACGGTCCCTCGAACTACTATTCTGCATTCTGCCTATGAATTTGACTTTTTTTTTTTTTTTTGAGTTGGAGTCTCACTCAGTCGCCCAGACTGGAGTGCAGTGGCCGCTCCCGGCCACCACAACCTCGACCTGCTGGGCTCCGGCGATCCTTCCGCCTCAGCCTTCCGAGTAGCCGGAATTACAGGTGCGCGCTACCACGCGCGGCTAATTTTTTTTATTTATTGTAGAGATGAGGTCTCACTGCTCAGGTGGGTCTCGAACCCGCGGGCTCAGGTAATCCACTCACCTCAGCCTCCCAAAGGCGCGGGATTACAGGCTGAGCCACCGAGCCCGGCTGAATTTGACTTTTTGGGTAGCTCATAGTAGTGCAATCATACAATATTTGTCCTTTTGTGTCTGACTTACTTAGCATATTGTACAAGTTTCATCCATGTTGGAGCATGTGCCAGAATTTCATTCCTATTTAAGGCCAAATAATGTTCCATTCTATGTATCGCGCTTTGTTTACCCATTGATCTGTTGATGGAGATACAGATTTTATTTTTTATTTTTTGGTCAGAGTCCCCCTCTGTCTCCCAGGTTGGAGTGCAGTGACACACTCACGGCCACCCCAGCGTTGACCTGCTGGACTCAGGAGATCCTCCCTCCTCAGCCTTTTCCAAGTAGCTGGAACTCCAGGCATGCGCTACCACACCCAGCTAATTTTTGATTTATTGTAGAAATGAGGTCTTACCAAGTTACCCAGGCTGGTCTCGAAACCCTTGTCTCAGACGATCCTCTTGCCTTGGCCTCCCGAAGTGCTGGGATTATAGGCTTGAGCCACCGTGACTGGCCGAGATACAGATTTTTAAGAGGCAATCTTTCTAAAATTTCTTCTTGTGCCTGTAGAAAATCAGTATTAAAGATGTTTCTAAGCTCTTCTGTTATTATTTTCTTTGTCTTATGCTACAGATATTTTCCCCACTTTTATTTCTCTATTTTCTTAACTTTGAATTGGAAGAAAAATATCTCGGCCAAGAGTTTAAAAACAGATAAAGTACAGAATTATGTGAGATAGTTCCTTTAACCATCTAACTTGGGATGAACCCTTTTCTAATACTCTGTGATTTGATAGGCAGAGACTCTATTCCTGTTTTTATTGCTTAACAGGCATTTATTTTGCATAGTTTTTTTTTAAATGATATAGAATCTCTTCCTGATTTTCTATATGAAATAGGATGATGAACTTCAATAAGTTAATTGTATTTATTCTTTAAAGACATGAAGTAGTGAATGAAAACTCTACCCCTTCGCCAGCAGGTACCACTTGTATGGTTCTTCTATCTTTACCTCACTTGAAATTCTTTACCTTTGAGAGGAATACATATCCTATAATCTCTGTTCTCTTTAGCTCAGCCTTATTATGCACTGGGTATTGTAGAAACTGAATTGGCGAAAAAAGAGCTGTTCATGACAGGAAGGGACACTCTCACCATTCAGAAATCTGTTTTCACACAGCGAAAGCCATGGCTGCCTAACTTTCTCATGGGCATTCAGTAAGAGGAACTGAGGGGAGATATGACACAGAATTCTTTCTACTTCTTTTCCAGCTGTGTTTTCCCACTTCAAAAAGATGCTGTATGCATCAGATATCACTTCTGTTTCTTAATTTGGCACTACTGAGGGTTTAGCAATGGAAATACTTCCAGGAACCGCCTCTATATTTGACCTTTATCCTTTATTTCAGGGGTTGTGCGTTTTCATCTTTTTGTATTACTTTTGAGTATTTATTTGAAGATTAGAAGAATTCCTAGGTGCAGTTATTACTCAGCTACCATCTTAACCGTAAAGTGTGTGTCCAGGATTGTTTAACCCGCTTTATATAACCTGTGAGTTATAAGATAACCAAGGAAGGCCGGGCATGGTCACTCATGCCTATAATCCAGCACTTTTGGAGGCGGAGGCAAGAGGATTGCCTGAGCCCAGGGATTTGAGACCAGCCTAGGCTACTTGACAAGACCTCATTTCTTCAAAAAAATTTTAAAAGTAAGCACACACCTGTGGTTGCAGCTACTTGGAAAGTTGAGGTGGAAGGATTGCCTGAGCCCAGTAGGTAGAGGCTGCAGTGGCCATGATTGTGCCACTACATTCCAGCCTAGGCAACACTTCACAATTTGTGTGTTTTATTTACCTTTTCTTTCTTTCTTTTTTCTTTTTGAGTCAAAATCTCACTTTGTTGCCCAGGATGGAGTACAGTGGCACAATCACAACCACCGCAGCCTCTATCTGCTAGGCTCAGGTGATCCTTTCAGTTAGCATTCCAAGAAGCTGGGACCACAGATGTGAACCACCACGCCTGGCTATGGTTACTTTTTAAATTTATTGTAGAGATGAGGTCTTGCCATGTTGCCCAGGTTGTCCTCAAACTCCTGAGCTCAGGCAATCCTCTCACCTTGACCTCCCAAAGTGCTGGGATTACAGGCGAGAAACACTGCGTCTGTTTTATTTACTGTTGAGAGTCCTCAGGTAATTTTTTTTAATTGCTGGAGTTTTTAGCTTTTTTGCAGGAGAGATAGGCCATAATGGATGTACTCAATCTTGATCAGAAGTAGAAGTCACATTCTGATATTTGGTGTAAGAAAATATTTTTTAGAATATTTATGGGGATATTTAAAATTAATATAATGGAAGGATGAGATCTTGGAGATCACACAGCCCAATGGAATTCCCTCAGTAGTTGCCTGATAGAGTAAGGAGTAAGAATGCTAAGGATAGAAAATACTAATCAAGTGTATTCTTAAAATAACTGACCGAAGTCAGGACTCAAGCATTCCAGTTATGTTGAGATGTCTTCATGTCTTTTCTCATACTATTCTTCAGTAAGTAGCCTTGCACAAATATCCTTCAATAATGTCTAGGGTCATGATTTAGAAATTAAGCTACTCAGGCTCTAGGCATTCCATGGAGGACTGCTTTTTTTTTTTTTAAGTCAGGTTCTCATTCTGCCACCCAGACTGGAAAACAGTGGCACAATCACAGCTTACCACAGCCTTGACCTCCTGGGCTCAGACAATCCTTCCACCTCAGCCTCCCAAGTAGCTGGGACTACAGGTACATGCCACCTTGCCTGGTAAATTTTTTTTGGTAGAGACAAGGTCTTACTATGTTGCCTAGGTTGGTCTCAAACTCCTAGGTTCAAGCAATCTTCTCACCTTGGCCTCCCAAAGTGCTAGGATTCCAGGCATGAGTCACCATACTCAGCCTTCATGGAGGTCTCCCAAGACCAAAAGTAGTGGACTGTAGGTAGACTTGCCTTTACTAGCCTCTGTTTCAATTACAGCAGCCCACTTTTATCTGTTTTTCACGTTGGACTCCAAGATGTCATAACAACTAAGATTTACAGTGATAAATAAAACAAAACAAAAAACAATAGAAATTCTCCAGTTTATAGTAAAGAACCTGGTGTGGGTCTGCAGTAGCAGCATGTGATGGTGCTTTCTAGTTCTTCTCCTCCGGTGTTTGTAAAATAGTTGACACTAGATAAGAAGTGATGACTTTTCAGGAATTGCCTGGGACATCAGGGAAGATTCAGAGCAGTCAACATGCTTCTGCCCCTCTGCATTGGAAGCACTTGTCTGAATTCTAGAAAATTCATCCTTAGCTGTCATCAGCTTTTGTGCTTTACTCCCTCACTGCCAGAGTAAAACAGTTCTGCTTAATGACCTGAAGATATCAAACTAAGATGATACTGACTTATTTTACCCGCTTGGAGAATATTTGCTTTTTTACTTTTATTTTTTAGAGACAGGGTCGCACTCCATTGCCCAGGCTGGAGTGCAGTGATATTCACAGGAGCAATCATAGCTCAGGCTCCTGGGCTCATGTGATTCTCCTACCTCAGCCTCCCCAAATGCTGTGATTACAGGCATGAGCTTCCATGTCCGGCCAATATTTGCTTTTTATAAGAGGCTCCTGAGGATGGCAAATGCTTAACACAAAGAAATTGTTTTAATACTTGGATTTAAGATATTAGGATAAGACGGGCTCGGTGGCTCAGCCTGTAATCCCGCGCCTTTGGGAGGCTGAGATGACTGGATTGCCTGAGCCTGCAGGTTCGAGACCCGCCTGGGCAGCGAGACCTCATCTCTACAATAAATCAAAAAAATCATCTGGGCGTGGTAGCGCATGCCTGTAATTCCGGCTACTCGGAAGTCTGAGGCAGAAGGATCGCCGGAGCCCAGCAGGTCAAGGCTGTGGAGGCCGGGAGCGGCCACTGCACTCCAGTCTGGGCGACAAAGTGAGACTCCAACTCAAAAAAAAAAAAAAAAAAAGATATTAGGATAGACCAGACTCCATGGCTCAGCCTGTAATCCCAGCATTTTGGGAGAACGAGGCGAGTGGATTGCCTGAGCTTGCAGGTTCGAGACCAGCCTGGGCAACTTGGCGAGACCTGCCTCTACAATAAATCAAAAATTTGCCGGGCATGGTAGTGAGCACCTGTAGTTCTGGCTATTTGGAAGGCTGAGGCGGAAGGACCTCTGGAGCCTAGCAGGTTGACATTGGGGTGGCTGTGAGTATGTCACTGCACTCCAGCCTGGGCAATAGAGTGAGACTCCAACTCAAAAAAAAAAAAAAAAAGAGATTAGGATAGTGGGAGAAGAAACTCTTTCTTGGCTATTATTTTGAGTCTAACTCAAAACAAATAATTATCTAACCCAAAATATCAATAGTGTTAAGATTGAGAAAACCTGCCCTAGAAAAGCCAGAAAGTATGCAAGTGAGAGAAAACCAACAAGCAATACATAAAATAGAGGGAAATTCTACAATTATTCAAACAGTCCAAAAGAAAGCAGAAAAGAAAAAGGGAACAAATGAACAAAAATCAGCTAGGACAAACAGAAAACATAATAAAACAATAGACCTAAATCTAACCGCACCAATAATTACATTAAATGTAATTGGTCTAAACATATCAATTAAGAATCATAGTTGTTAAATTTGCATTTTTCTGTTTTGTGCTTTTTGTTTGTTTGTTTGTTTGTTTGTTTGTTTTTGAATTGGAGCCTCACTCTTTTGCCCAGGTTGGGGTGCAGTGGCACACACGCTCATGGCCACCTCAGCATCGACCTTCTGGGCTCCAGCGATCCTCCTGCCTCAGCCTTCCAAGTAGCAGAACTACAGGCGCGCTACCACGCCCGGCTATTTTTTATTTTATTGCAGAGATGAGGTCTCGCCAAGTTGCCTGGGATGGTCTGGAACCCTCAGGTTCAGGCAATCCACTAGCCTCGACCTCCCAAATTGCTGGGATTACAGGCTGAGCCCCCGAGCCCGGTCTAAATTGGCTTTAAAAAAATATCTACATGCTGGCCTCCAGAAAGCTTAATTATAAGAATTTAGATAGGTTAAAAGTAAAAGGAGGGGTAAACAAAAGAAATTTGGAGAAGCCATCACAATCCCAAATTAGTCCACTGAACAAAAAGATTTGGCCGGGTTTGGTGGCTCAGCCTGCAATCCCAGCACTTTGGGAGGCCGAGGCGAGTGGATTGCCTGAGCCCGCGGGTTCAAGACCCGCCTGGGCAATTTGGTGAGACCTCATTTCTACAATAAATCAAAAAATTAGCCGGGCGTGGTAGCATATACCTGTAGTTCCGGCTACTTGGAAGGCTGAGACGGAAGGATCTCCAGGGCCCAGCAGGTTGGCTCCCAGTGCGGTGTCTGGGAGCATGCCACTGCACTCTAGCTGGGCGACAGAGTGAGACTCCAACTCAAAAAACAAACAAACAAACAAAAAACCCAAAACAAAAAAAAGATTTTAAAATACATGAAACATGAAAATAAATTTAAACAAGTTAAAGTCATACAAAGTATTTTAGCTGATCACAGTACAATTATATTATAAATCAACAGGAGATTTTTTTTTTTTTGTATGTACATGTCATACTGATTGTCAGTGACTGAAAACTACCCTTTCACCATTTACTTTCTTTGGGACTTTTGTTAACCCTTTTCCTGTTTAGAAAAAAAAGAGTACAGCTCACTGCCACGTTCATTTAATTTTACATGAATGTACTCTTTGAGACTGAAGCAGATCTGACTGGTTTTCAATGTGAAAATAAAATATAAAAACTGTTCTTGGAGTTATTTCTAAACAGAACTTGCCTCCAATCTTAATGAGAATTACTTTAAAAAAGAAAAAAAAGAAAATTACTATATTTAGTAATTATTATTATCATTTTTTAATCTCAGGGTGAGCATTGCAGCAGCAAGCACTGCCAGTGAGTATCTTCAGGTAAAATGGAAAAAGAATTAAAAATCAATTGACCAATTTTGTGTGACTCTATTTCCTATTCCTTTCAATTGACTTCTGTTTGCCTTTTAGTAATACAACACTGTCTTGATTACTCTAGCTTTATAAAATCTTGAAATAAAGTAGTATGACTGCTCCAGCTTTTATCTTATTTTTCAAAATGTTTTAGCTATTGTACGTCCTCTGCTTATCTGTGTAAATTTTAATTTATTTTTTAGAGATGGAGTCTCACTATGTTACCCAAGCTGGAGTGTAGTGGGCATTCACTGGTACAATCATGGTGCACCTCAGCCTTGAAACCCTGGGTTTTGCAATCCTCTCTTCTCTTTTCTTTACACTTTCTCTGAAGTAGCTGTGCCCAGTCATGTAAATGTTAAAATTAGTTTGCCAATTTCTATAGAATACCTTGACTGAAATTACATTAAATCTATACATCAGTTAGGGGAGAATTGACATCCCTACAATATTGATTCTTCCAAACCATGAATACAGTATACTTGCCATTTATTTGAGTCTTTTTAAATTTCTTACATCAATAACTTTGAACTTTTAGCACATATTTTGATAGATTATACCTAAACATTTCATGCTTTTATATTACTGTAAATAGTGTTCTTTTAAAATTTTAATTTCTAATAGTTGTTGCTAGTTTATAGAAGTACAAATGATGTTTATATACTGACAATTCCTGTGACTTTCCTAAATTCACTTATTAGTTCAGTAGCTGTTTTATACATTACTTAAATGATCATTTTGTCAGCCAATAGAGATATATTTATTTATTTATTTTCAATCTGTATTCATTTTATTTGTTTTTCTTGTCTTATTGCACTGGAATTGGCTCTCCAGTATAGTGTTGAGTATGAAGGGGGATCCCAAAAAGTTAGAATTATCTTTTGGAGGGTGGGCCCCCTGTAGTGCACTTGGAATTTGTTTCTCCAGATCAAACAGTAAACCAAAGTTTTTATCTGGAAGTTTTGAGGTTGCATTATGCTTTGTGGAAGAAACATCCCGAGTTGGGGCAAACAGGTGACTGGTTCTTCCACTATGACAACACACCTGCCCACACCATGGGCAGTTCAGCAGTTTTTGATCCAAAATGGCATGATTCCCTATTCGTGCAGTCTTGCCCTGAGCAACTTTTTTTTGTTTCTCCAGATGAAAAAAGTCCTCCAAAGGAAATGTTTTGCCAGTATAGAAGAAGTGAAACAAAAAATGGCAGAAGCACTAAAAACATCAAAATTGATGAGTTCAAAAATTGTTTTGAGCAGTGGGAAAAGCATCTCAGTAGGTGTATTGCATCAGATGGAGAGTACTTTGAAAGAGACTGAAGTTTAAACTTGTAAGAATAAAGACACGATTTTAAATAAATAAATTCTGGGGGTTTTGGGGGGGTCCCCCTCATAGAAGTAATGAGTGGCCATCCTTCCCTTGTTTCTGATCTTGGGCAAAAGCATTCAATCTTTCACCATTATTTTAATTACATGTTTCCTGTATTAAAATGGGGAAAGTTTCCTTCTTTGTTTTATACACTTTTTAGGAATTCAAGTATGGATGCTTTTTCTTCATATATTGAAATCATCATATGATTTTTAAAATTCTGCTGATGTGGTAAATTACATTCATTTTTAAATGTTAAACCAATATTCCATTCCTTGGATAAGCCCTAATTTGTCATGAGTGGTATTGTTTTTATAAATTGCTAGATTCAACTTGCTAACTTTTTAAAGGATTTTGGTATCTATGTTCATATTCCTCTCTTTTCCTATTCCTTTGATTTGTTTCATTATCTCAGCAATACTAGTCTCATACAGTTAGTTGGGAAGTGTTCCCTCCTATGTTATTTTTGGGTAGAGTTTTTTTTTGAATTATTATAGTATCTTTAAATGTTCGGTATAACTTACTAGTGAAAACTGGAAGTTTGTTAAAAATTTCAAATGATAAATTCATTTTCTTTACTACATATGGCTTCTTCGGGTTATTCATTTCTTCCTGAGAGAGCTTTGTTAGTTTGTGATTTTCAAGAAACTGTCTTTTTTTTTTTTTTTTTTTTTTTTGAGTTAGAGTCTCACTCTGTCGCTCAGGCTGGAGTGCAGTGGCATGCTCAAGGCCACTGTAGCAACAACATGCTGAGCACAGGCAATCCTTTTGCTTCAGTCTTCCAAGTAGCCAGAACTACAGGTGCGCACCACCATACCCAGCTAGTTTTTTTATTTTATTGTAGAGACGAGGTCTCACCAAATTGACCAGGCTGGTCTTGGTCTTGAAGCCTAGCTCAGACAATCCTCTCACCTTGACCTCCCAAAGTGCTGGGATTACAGGTGTGAGCCACCATGCCAGCAGAAATTGTCCATTTCACCTACATTATTACATTTCTGATAATAAATTTTTTCATCTTATTCTTCTATTACCCTTTGGAGTGTCTCTGGTGATAACCCGTCTTTCATTCTTAATATCGGTAATTTGTCTTTTCTTCTTTCTTGGTCATTTTGGCTAAACTTAGGTTTATAAATTTTACTGGTCTTGTCAGTGAGTCAGATTTTGGTTTTATTGTTTTCTCTATTTTTTTTTTTTACTTTTGTTGATTTCCACTCTTATCTTTATTATTTTCTTCCTTCTATTTGCTTTGCATTCATTTGTTCCTCTTTTTCTAGATTCTTAGGCTGAAAGCTTAGGCTTTTAATTGTAAGCCTTTGTTCTTTTCTAATATGAGCTCTCAGTTTTGCAAAGTTTTCTAAGAATTGGCTACAACACAGTTTTTTGTTTCTTCATTTTGGGTCTGATTCTCACTCTGTCGCCCAGGTTGGAGGGCAGTGGTATGATCACGATGATCACAGCTCATGGCAGCCTCAACCTGGGCTCAGGCAATCCTTCCACCTCGGCATCTCGAGTAGCTGGGACCACAGGTGCATGCCATTACACCTGGCTAATGTGTTTATTTTTATTTTTGTAGAGACGAGGTTTCACTATGTTGCCCAGGCTGGTTGAACTCCTGGTCTTGAGCTCACCTTGGCCTCCCAAAGTGCTGGGATTATGGGTGTGAGCCATGGTGACCTACCACAAATTTTAATATGTTGTTTTCATTTTAATTCATTTCAAAATATTTTCTAATTTCCCTTGAAATTTCTCTTTGACACATGATTTATTTAGATGCATATTATTTAATTATCAAATATTTGAGGATTTTCCTGACGTCTTTCTATTATTTTCTTGTTTAACCCAATTCTAGTCAGATAATATATTGTATATGTAGGTTTTTTGCTCAGTAGATTTTTTTTACTGTGATAAAATAGCCATAACATAAAATTTACCATCTTAACCTTTTTGTTTTTTTTTTTGAGTTGAAGTCTCACTCTGTCGCCCAGGCTGGAGGGCAGTGGTGAGCTCCCAGCCACCGCAGCCTCGACCAGCTGGGCTCCGGCGATCCTTCCGCCTCAGCCTTCCAAGTAGCTGGAACTACAGGCGCGCACTACCACACCCGGCTAATTTTTGATTTATTGTAGAGATGAGGTCTTGCCAAGTTGCCCAGGCAGGTCTCGAACCTGCGGGCTCAGGCAATCCACTCACCTCAGCCTCCCAAAGGTGGGGGATTACAGGCTGAGCCACCGAGCCCAGCTCTTAACCATTTTTAAGTTTACAATTCAGTGACTTTAAGAATTCATAATGTTGTATAACCATCATCACTATATTGCTATTTCCAGAACTCAGTTCCCATTAAACAATAACTTGCTATTCCCCCAGCCTCTTTTAACTACTAGTCTATTTTCTTTCCGTAAGAAATTGCCTATTCTAGGAACTCAAATCATTCTATACAAAAGATACCTGTACATGCATCTTCTTTGCAGCATTATTCACAATAGCAAAAACATAGAACCAACCATGCTACCCATTGAAAATGGACTGGATAAAGAAAATGTGATACATTTACATGATGGGCTATTATGCAGCCATAAAGAAAAACAAAATGATGAACTTTGCAGCAACTTGGATGGAATTAGAGTCTATAATACTCAGTGATGTATCACAGAAACAAACATCTGAGTACCATATGTATTCACTCATAAACAGACCCTGAACATTTATCATAATACTATAAGAAAGGGATTGGAAGTAGTGGGACACTGCCAGGTAAAGGAGGGGGACACATACCATCAATAAGGGTATCCAAACTTTACCTGTATGATGACCACTTATGTAACTAACCCTGAATTGTACCCCACATATTTAAATTTTTTAAAAAAGGAAAAAAAGAAATTGCCTATTCTGGTATAATTTTAGTTATTTAAACTTAAGATTTGTTTTATGGTCCAGAGTATGGTAAATGTTCCATGTGCATTTGAAGAGATTGTATACTCTGTTGATATTGGGTGGAATATTTGTAAAAAGTTGGTATGGTCAAGTTAGTTGATAATATTACTATTTCATACCCTAATAATTTTAATTAAATTGTTCTATTGATTTCTGAGAATGAAGGGTTGATGTCTCTGTGGATAAGTGTATATTTCTTTATTTTCCTTTACTTCTATTAGTTTATGTTTCATATATTTTGAAGCTCTATTGGTAGGTACATACACTTATAGGATTATTATATCTTTTGATGACTTACTATTTATAATTATGTGATGTCCTTCTTTATTCATAATAATACACAAGTTAGGCATTCCTATTCTGAAAATCTGAAATCTGAAATTCTTCAAAATCCAAAACTTTCTGAGTGCTTACATGACTCCACAAGTAGTAAATTTCACACCTACTTCATGTGTAGGGTCACAGTCACAACACAGATACACAACATGCAATTTATTCAGAATGCCTTCTCATCCTTAAAAAACCCATTACCTGGTCTCTTAACTGCTCCCGATGTTTATTCTCACATAAATAAAATAAAATACAGTATACAGTAACCTTTTAGTCAAAACACAGGATGGTTAGTGGACACAGAGTCTGCTGTTAACAGCTGATACAAGTATTCTTGTGATGCTACTGTGCTGTTTCATTACCCAGAACACTTTTTCACTGTAGTAATAGTATGCCATATATATATATATATATATATTTTACTCTTGGGTACCAAATAAGTGTAAGAAAATGATTGCTTGTTGGTAGCATATAAATTCAGAGGCAGGGCTGGGCACAGTGGCTTACACCTGTAATCCCGGTACTCTGGGAGGCAGGGAAGAGAGGATTGCCTGAGACCAGGAGTTTAAGACCAGCCTGGGCTACATGGTGAGACCTCGTCTCTACAATAAGTAAATAATTAGCTGGGCTAGGTGGCACACGCCTGTAGTTTCAGCTACCTGGAAGGTTAAGGCAGAAGGATCACCTGAGCCCAGCAGGTCGAGACTGTGGTGGCCGTGAGTGTGCCACTGCACTCCAGCCTGGATGACAGAGTGAGACTATTACTAAAAAAAAAAAAAAAAAAATTCAGAGGCAGGAATGACAGCGATACCAAGCAATCACAGACTGTCCATGTGGATGACTGAGATAGTAACACCTTTGCTTTCTGGTGGTTTTCTGAAACATTGTTTTATGAACAAACTTAAAATATATAAAAATACCTTCAGACTATGTGTATAAGGGTACCCAAACATGAATTTCATGTTTCAACTTGGGTCCCATTCCTGAAATATCTCATTATATATATGCAAATATTCTAAAATCTTTTAAAAATGCAAAATTCAAAGTACTTTTCGGACCAAGCATTTTGGATAAGGGATACTCAACCTGTACTTTTTCTAAATTGCCTTTAATATAAGTGATCCAGATCCATGAACAGAAAGTACTCCATCTCACATTCCCCGGTCACATATCTTAATCTAATTTAGAAAGAAATGACAGTAGTTTACATGTTTCTAAAAGCAGAACTATTCATCTTGCAGAACAAGTTGAGAGGTGTCGTGACTGAAACATATAATATACAAATACAAGGCAATCTCACATTAGCAAAAGAAAAAAACTTTAGAGAGCATTCTATGGTGGTTAGTGGAAATCGAGTGAAGTTTGAAATCCTGTATAGAACACTTTGATGTGTTTTTCTTTGCACCTGGGGACCTCTAGCCTGTTTCCTTGTTTCATACTTCCTGGAAATGTATGTTCTCTCCACAAACATCAGAGCATCAGAGTGACCCTTAATGCCAGAGTACACATACTCCCACTCCCACTCCTTAAATGCCGACCTAAATTCCTGAGGGAGCCAGGATCAACTGATATCTATTTCTGGATCTCAGAATAGTGGAGAGTTTTGTTAGGTTGCCTAACAAGGCAGCGTAAGCCATCATGACTTGCCATGTAGTTGGTGGAGGAAATTGTATCCCTGGCTACCTATTCATGACCGCTATTTCCCAGGCATGAAAAACAAGACAAAACAAAACACTGCAAACCAGAAAACAGTCCTTACTGCTAAAGAAAGGGTACATTCTTTGGTGAGATTTGGCAGAAAGTTAAATGACAAAAATGGCAAGCATCCTTTCTGAGTCTCAAATTTCTTTTCTGGCATATGTGGATTATGATAATGCCCATCTCAGAGGGTTGTTGTGAGAAACAAATAAGATAATTGACAAAAAAGTGTTTAATAAACTGTAAAACTCTAAATAAATGTTAGTTATTAATATTGCTTTTCATATGCACCAATATGATTTATTACCTTAATAATTTAGTTTCAACTGGAAAAGTTGATACTTTTATTAAGCTTATATGTCTTTCAAATTCTTTGTTTACTTTATGAAGACAGGCAGTTGGCATTTCAGCAAATTATTTTTAAAAGTCCTTTATCCTTTATATTTGCTCCTTTGCATTCTATTTTAAACAAGATAATCCACTCCATCCACATTATTTTCTATGAGGCCATGTTTATTTAAAGGTATCTTAAGTATACAGAAATTTCCATGAATATACATGGTACATTTTATCTTTTAAAGGCTAAATTTGAAAAGCTAAAAATTTTTCCTCCACTATTTCTAAAATATATTGCTCCTAGATGCCAGTCTTCAAGTTCTCAGAATTCATATCCAGTCATCACCACAGATATATATATCTTCTGTTGCAGACAAGACCAGTTACAGATATAGTCTCACTCTGTAAACAGCTCCTTGTTCTATGCAAAGCATAGTTTTAAAGTCTGCATACAGTAGATATGTGTTTTTTAAACTATGTGAGGATGACAAAAAAGTTAAAATACAATAAATTATATTATACATTTCTTTAACAAAAATTAAACTAATTTTTTACATTATTTAGAATAACGTAAAGGGGTTTTTTTCATTCTTTTGAATCAAAGTCTCAGTTTGTTACCCTGGCTGGAGTGCAGTGGCATGCTCCTGGCTACCACAGCCTCGAACTGCTGGGTTCAGGCGATCCTTCTGCCTTAGCTTTCCAGATAGATGAGATTACAGGCCTGCGCCACCATACATGGTTAATTTTTTGATTTACTGTAGAGATGAGGTCTCATCAAGTTGCCCAGACTGGACTCAGGCAATCCTCTCGCCTCAGTTTCCCAAAGTGCCGGGATTACAGGCGTGTGCTTCAGCATCATCTCTTTCATCATCATAAATCTATATGAGTTGATAGAAGCTATAGGATATAATATTGAAAGCATACCCTGGAAAAATTTTTTAAGTTCTCCAAGTCAGCTTGCTTATTTGAAATTCATGTTTATTGAGATTTTCTTTGTAAATATGTAGTGCAGAAAATTTTTAGTTATTTGGTTTTCTCAGTAGCCTGCACTCTAAATAAACAGCAGTTTTATGCATTTTGCAGTAAACATGCAGTTGGGAAAGGAAGAAATTCCTTCATAAAGACTAGGAATTGAGGTTGGGCATGGTGGCTCATGCCTGTAATTCCAGTACTTCGGGAGGCCGAGGCAGGAAGATCGCTTGAGGCCAGGAATTTCAGACCAGCATGGACAACATAGCAAAACTCCATTTCAAAAAAAAAGAAAGAAAAAAAATTTTTTTTAAGGTTAAGGGCTGGCATTTGTCAAAAATAAAAACACAAATAAGCATAAGTTTATAAATCACTCATATTTGTTGTAACTATGTGGATTCATAATTCAGTTCTGAGTGAATACATCAATATTCATTATTCAGTTTCTTGCTATTAAAATCAGACTAGATTTTTAAACAGAAGTACTTCAAAAAATTAAACATTTTAATTGAAAGTACTCTTTGTATTTTTTGTAGATAAGAGACGAATATAGGTATTTCACTAAGATATTCTTTATTTTAAACTTCATAAATGGAATCAGAGTGAGGTGTTGGATGAATGTAATCCTAATAGTTGATATTTACAATTTTAATGAATATTTATTGTTTATGATGTTTTTCAGTATTTATTAAGCCCTATGTGCCTTGTACAGTTCTAGCTTTTATCTCATTTTACTTAAAATGTACTGACATAGCTCCATTGTACAGATAAAGACATTGAGCCTCAGAATATTAATTAACTTCTGTCATGTCAGGAAGCTAGTATATGACAGTAGATACTTTTAACCAAGGCCTCTGACTTCATAATCTGTGTGTTTGTATGTGTATATGAGTATTCATGTGTGTGTATTCATATGCAAGTAAAGATTGTACTATTTTCACTTGTACTAAAAGAGGAAACTAGGGGGGAAAATCCCTTCTCTAGTATTAGGACCCAAAGGTTTATATAAATTTTAAGGATTTTCATGGTGTATACATTCACACTGTATATTTCATGAGTATATCTATGTTTGCATTGCTTTTTTTGGCCTCCTTGACAGAATACGGTCATCTTCTATTTTGGTAAAAGTGTGTTATTCTTCTACATGCATCCTTCTACATCATCTATTATAATACATGATAGAAGAATGAAAAAAATTTGAAAATCCAAAGCACCTTTGAATGTCTAAGAAATCAAGTTTAGACATGTTGTAAAACATCCTAAGTAACTCACAATTTGCAGTTTTAAATGCCTTTATGTTTTACATTTTAAGAATTACAAAAAAGAAACCTTTATTTTAAGAGATGAAGTCTTGCTATGTTGCCAAGGTCAGAGTGAAGTGGCCATTCATAGATGCAATCATAGTGCTCTACAGCTTTGAACTCGTGGCCTCCAATGATCCTGCCACCTCAAACTCTCGAGTAGCTGTGACTACTGGCATATGCCACCATGCCTGTTAATATTTTATTTTTATTAAAATTACACATTTACTTGATTTTTAAATTATACATTTACTTGATTTTTAAGGTCAAATATATTTGTGGGACAAATAGTAAAAAATCACAGCCTAAAGATCCATCCTAGTGTGGCCATGAGAATGTGCCTCTGAGATCTCTGACTGCAGTGAGCATAACTGACAACTAGCAGTAGGTTCTGAAATCCACAGTTGCATGGACACTGGGGCCTTGCTTCCCACAGGCTGGTCCCAACTAACAACTGACTGCAACAGTTATACTAAGGAAAGCTCATTTCTGGAGGACAGAGCTCCCCAGGCCAACAACTTTTGTTCAAGAATTCTGCAGTGGGTTTGCTGAATTTTCCTTAGAATTGCACCATATTATGTATGACACTATAATGGTATTTCATGTCATTATATATGTATATGAATTCTCCATCATTCAGAGAAAACCCTTCCCAGCTCCCTCTCCACTGTCTATCACATCTAATCCCTTCTTGGTATCTGCTTCTTAAAGGGTCTGGATTAACATAAACCCTACACATAATTTTTGGTTAGACCAATATACGGTATTTTTAAATTTTATTTATTTTATTTTATTTATTTTTTTGAGTTGGAGTCTCACTCTGTCGCCCAGACTGAAGTGCAGTGGCCGCTCCCGGCCACCGCAGCCTTGACCTGCTGGGCTCCAGCGATCCTTCCACCTCAGCCTTCCAAGTAGCTGGAACTACAGGCACACACTACCACGCCCGGCTAATTTTTTGATTTATTGTAGAGATGAGGTCTCGCCAAGTTGCCCAGGCGGGTCTCAAACCCGCGGGCTCAGGCAATCCACTCACCTCAGCCTCCCAAAGGCGTGGGATTACAGGCTGAGCCACCGGGCCTGGCAATATACGGTATTTTAACTGTGTTAAGTATTATTCACATCTCATTCACATAGTGCATTATGATTGCATTTTTTGTAATCTTTTTTGTTTTTCCAGTAGTTTATTATTGCTTTATTTATTTGTTTAAGTTTTTTGTATACCTACACTATTTGTTCCCCATCAATTTCACACACATTGGTTTATCTAACTTTTTTTTTTTTAAACACCCTTCGTGCCATTCTCCTACTTCCTTTTGGGCTAATTTCCCATTATGTTTGGTGAACTGTAGTCATTATAAACCTGGTGGTTGTCCTTCTCTTTTCTCTATGAGACTTGTATGTCCAAAAATGTCTTTACTCTTCTACTTGACTGTTGGTTTGACAGTAAAAATTTTAAATTTAGAATTAGTTCTAACTTAGATTTTTGAGAGCACTACTCTATTGTATTTCAGCATTCAGGGTTACTGTTAAGAGGTCAAGTACTATTTTGATTCTTGGTCCTTTTGTTATTTACCTCTGTGAGTTTTAGGATTTGTTTCTTTGCCTTCAGTATTCTAAAAGTTAACGATGAGATCCCTTTAGCTAGATGTTTTGCTTCCTTTATAGTAACTGAATTGGCCTTCTTATACTTTGTTTTGCATCTTGTATATGCAAAATGCAACCTATTTAATAGGTTTTATTTTTTTAGAGCAGTTTTAGGATCATAAAAAAATTGAGCAGAAAGTACAGAGAGTTTTCACATATCCCTTGGGGCCCCAAAACCTAGTCTCCTCAACTGTCAATATCCCTCACCAGAGTGCCATATCTGTTACACTCAGTGACTACATTTACACATCATCACCATAAGTCCACAGTTTACATTAGGCTTAATTCAATATTTTATGTTCTACGGAATTTAAACAATGTGTAATGACATGTAACACCATTATAGTATCATACAGAATATTTTCATTGCCCTATAGATCCTCTGTGCTCTGACTATTCATCCTCTCATCCCCTCAAACCCTTGACAATTGCTAATATTTTTCACTGTGTCCTTAGTTTTACCTTTTCCAGAATGTCATATAATTGGAATCCAACAGTATGCAGCCTTTTCAGATTTGCATCTTCCACTTAGTAATGGGCATTTAAGGTTCCTCTATGACTTTTCCTGGCTTGGTAGCTCATTTCTTTTTACCATTGAATGGTATTCCACTGTCTGGATGTACTACTTTATTATCTACTCACTTACTGAATGATGTCTTGGTTGCTTCTAGTTCTTGACAATTATGAATAAAGCTGTAATAAACATCTGTGTCCAAGCTTTTGTGTAGGCATAAGTTTTCAACTCATCTGGTTAAATACCAAGGAGCAAAACTACTGTATTATATGATAAGAGTATCTCTATTTTTATTTTTTTCATTTTTATTTTTTTATTTTTTTGAGTTGGAGTCTCACTCGGTCGCCCAGACTGGAGTGCAGTGGCTGCTCCCGGCCACTGCAGCCTCGCCCTGCTGGGCTCCGGCGACCCTTCCGCCTCAGCCTTCCAAGTAGCTGGAACTACAGGCACGCGCTACCATGCCCAGCCAATTTTTGATTTATTGTAGAGATGAGGTCTCGCCAAGTTGCCCAGGTGGGTCTTGAACCCGCGGGCTCAGGCAACCCACTCACTTCAGCCTCCCAAAGCGCTGGACTACAGGCTGAGCCACCGAGCCCGGCTCTTCATGTTTATTTTTTTAAAGATGTGGGGTACAATTCAGGATTAGGTAGATAAGTGGTCATTGTACAGGTAAAGTTTGGGCCTCCCTTTGGTACCCACTTCACCTTGCGATCAGATATCCTAAGAGTATGTTTAACTTTATAAGAAACTGCTGAACTGTCTCCCCAACGGGCTGGGCCATTTTTCAGTCATTTCACCAATGCCTGAAAGTTCCTCCTGCTCCCTGTTCTAACCAGTGTTTTAGATTTTGGTTCTTTAATAGGCATATAGTGGTATCTCGCTGTTGTTTTCATTTTCAATTTCCTAATAACATATGATGTTGAACACCTTTTAATATGTGTATTTGCCATCTGCATATCCTTTTTGATGAGGTGTCTGTTCAGGTCTTTTGCTCATTTTTAAATTGGGTTGTTTGTTTTCTTATTGCCGAGCCTTAAATATTCTTCGTGTATTTTTTTTTTTTTTTTGAGTTTGAGTCTCACTCTGTCACCCAGACTGGGGTGCAGTGGCCGCTCCCCGCCACCGCAGCCTCCACCCACTGGGCTCCGCGATCCTTCCGCCTCAACCGTCCAAATAGCTGGAACTACAGGCGTGCGCTACCACTCCCGGCTCATTTTTTTTTTTTTTATTGTATAGATGAGATCTCGCCAAGCTGCTCAGGCGGGTCTCGAACCCGCGGTCTCAGTCAATCCATTCACCTCAGCCTCCCAAAGTGCTGGGATTACAGGCTGAGCCACCGAGCCCGGCTTATTCTTTGTATATTTTAGATACCTGTCGTTTTTCAGTTATGTGCTTTGCAAATATTTTCTCCCAGTTTACGGTTTGTCTTTTCATTCTCTTAACAGTGTCGTTTGCACAGCAGACATCTTTAACTTTAATGTAGTCCATCTTATCAATTCTTTCATTTGCTGGTCATGCTTTTGGTGTATTTAAAAATCGTTTTCATATCAAAGGTCATCTAGATTTTTTTTCTCCTAGTTATCTTCTAAGAGTTTTACAGTTTTAGCATTTTACATTTGGGTCTTTGATCAACTTTGAGTTAAGTCTGTGAAAGATTTAGGATATCTGTCTAGATAGTTTGTTTTTTTTTTTTAGCATGTGGATATTCAGTTGTTTCAGTACCATTCTTTCTTTATTGAATTGCCTTTGTTCCTTTGTCAAAGATTAGATGACTATATTTATGTGTACTATTTCTGAACTCTCTACTCTGTTCTGTTGTCTAATCTTTCAGCAATAACAAACTGTCCCGATTATTGTAGCTTAATGGGAAGACCCAAAAAACCCCGAAATTATCTTTTTGGAGGACTGGCCCCTTGTAGAACAGGCTTCTGCTACTAGGTAAGCGTTCTAGAATCCCTTCAGTGTACCAGCTAGCGTTGTTGTAGAAGGCTGCATTTGATTACAGTGAATTTTTTTTGGAGATTCTTTCAACACGTTAGCCCATTTCTTAATGGGCAATTTAGGAGTGCACCTGTCCACACTGCGCTGAGTATTCAGCAGTTTTTGACCCAAAAATAGCATGACCCCTTGTCCCATCCTCCCTATTCACTTGATTTGACCCCAAGCAACTTTTTTGTTTCCCCATATGAAAAAAGTTCATAAAGGGAAACATTTTGCCAATGTGGAATAGGTGAGACAAAAAAATGGCAGAAGCACCAAAAGACATCAAAATTGACAAGCTCAAAAACTGTTTTGAGCAGTAAAAGCATCTAGATAGGTGTATTGCATCAAATGAAGAGTACTTGGAAAGTAACTGAAGTTTTAAATGGAAGAATAAATACAAAATTTTTTCTAAATAAATTCTGGGGTGTTTTGGGGGTTCCCCTTATATAGTAATCCTTCCTTGGTGTTTTAGCCCATTTGTATTTAACATAATTACTGTTTTGTAGGACTTAAATGTACCATTTAATTTTATTATTGTCTCTTGTCTCTGAGTTTTGTTTCTCTGTTTTCTTTTTCCTGATTTCCTGTGGGTTACTTTAACATTTTTTACAATTTAATTTTATTTATCTATGGTGTGTTTGATTATATTTACCTTAGGAGGAAAGAATCGCTTTTTGGAAAATTAATTAGTGTAACCTCTTTCAGGTCACCTCCTGCTATGGAAGCTTTTCTGTCTTCTTAGTAAATCCTACTTTCTCAAAAAAAAAAAGCTTTGTATTGAAACATAATAATTGTACATAATTGTGGGGTAAATGTGCTATTTTGATACATGTATACAATATGTAATTATAAAATCAGGCTATTTAAGACATCTATCACTTCAAACATTTATCATTGATTTGTGTTGGGAACATTTCAAGTCTTGTCTCTAGCTATCTTGAAATACACCATAAATTATTGTTAACTATAGTCAGCCTGCTGTGTTATTGAACTTTGAAACTTATTATTTCTATCTAACTGTATGTTTGTACCCTTAAGCAACCTGTCTTCATTCCTACCTCCATTCTTCCCAGCCACTGGTAACTATCATTCTACTCTCTACATCCACATGTGAGTAAGAACATGTGCTATTTGTTTTTCTGTTCCCGGCTTATTTCATTTAAAATAATGACCTCTGACACCTTATCAATGAGGGTACCTGCATAATGAATTGTAACCCACATCTTTAAAATAAATAAAAAACAAACATATAAACAAAAAATAATGGCCTCTGGTTCTATCCATGTTGCTTCAAATGACAGGATTCTATTCTTTTTTATGGCTGTGTACATATATCCCATTTTCTTTTACTGTTCATTTGTTGATAGACATGTTGACTCTATATCTTGGCTACCGGGAATAGTGTTGCAATAAACATGGTGATGTACATATCTCTTTGATATACTGATTTCCTTTCTTTGGGATAACTACGCAGTAGTGGGATTGCTGACTCATATGGTAATTCTAGTTCCATACTGTTCTCCATAGTACCGGTACTCATTTACATTCCTACCAACAATGTATAAGAGTTCCTTTTTCTCCACATCTTTGCCAGCATGTTATTTTTTGACTTCTTGTTAATAGCCTTTCTAACTGGGGCCAGATGATATGACATTGTATTTTGATTTGCATTTCCCTGATGATTATGATGTTGAACATTTTTCCATGTACCTGTTGATCATTTTTATGTCTTCTAAGATATGCCTATTCTCATCCTTTGCTCATCTTTTTTTTTTTTTTTAAGTAGGATTTATTGAGAGGACAGAAATGTTCCCACTGTGGGAGGAAATTCGAGGAGGTTGCCCCTTTGCTCACTTTTTAATCAGATTATTTGTTTTTCTGCTGTTGAGTTGTTTGAGTTCTTTGTATATTCTGGATATTAGTTCCTTGTCAAATAAATAGTTTGCAAACATTTTCTCCCATGTCTCTTTACTCTGTTGATCATTTCCTTTGCTGTTCAGAAACTTTGGTTTAATATAGTCTCATTTACCTGTTTTTGTTTCTATTACCCATGCCTTTGAAGTCTTAATCATAAAATTTTTGTCTAGACCAATGTCTTGAAGCATTTCCCCTATGCTTTTTTCTAGTAGCTTTATAGTTTGGGGGTCTTATGTTTGAGTCTTTAATTCATTTTGATTTGATTTGTGCATATGGTGAGAGATAGAGGTCTAGTTTCATTTTTCTGCAGATGGATATCCAGTTTTCTCAGCACCATGTATTGAAGAACGTGCTTTTTCCCCATTGAATTTTTTTGGTCCCTTTGCCAAAAATCAGTTGGCTGTAAATGTGTGAATTTATTTATGGTTCTTATTCTGTTATATTAGTGCCAGCACCATGCTAACTTGGTTACTATAGCTTTGTAGTATATTTTGAGATCAGGTAGTGTGATGCTCCCAGCATTATTCTTTCTACTTGTTTGTTGTTGTTGTTGTTGTTCTATTCAAGGTCTTTTATAGTTTTATACAAATTTTGGGATTGTTTTTTCTATTTCTATGAAGAATATCATTGATATTTTGATGGGGATTATATTGAATCTGTAGACTGCTTTGGGTAGTGTTTTCATTTTAACAATATTAATTCCTTTTTTTTTTTTTTTTTTTGAGTTGTAGTCTCACTCTGTCACCCCGATTGGAGGGCAGTGGCCACTCCCGGCCACCACAGCCTCGACCTACTGGGCTCAGGTGATCCTTCCGCCTCAGCCTTCCAAGTAGCCAGAACTACAGGCGCGCACTACCACGCCCAGCTAATTTTTTGGATTTTATTGTAGAGATGAGGTCTCGCCAAGTTGCCCAGGCGGGTCACGAACCCGCGGGCTCAGGCAATTCACTCACCTCAGCCTCCCAAAGCACGGGATTACAGGCTGAGCTACCGAGCCCGGCAACAATATTAATTCTTTAATGACATAGGATATCTTTCCATCTGTTTGAGTCATCTTAAATTTCTTTCATCAATGTTTTGTAGTTTTCATTGTAGAGATTTTTTTTGGGGGGGAGGGGAGGTCAGAGTCTCACTCTGTCATCCAGGTTGGAGTGCAGTGGCAAAATCACAGTTCACCAACAGCCTCCTACTCTTGGGCTCCAGTGATTTTGCTGTCTCAGTCTCCCACATAGCAGGACTACAGGCATGTGTCACCATGCCAAGATAAATTTTCTGATTTTTTTTGTAGAGACCATGTTACCCAAGCTGGTCTTGAACTCCTAGACTCAAGTGGTCCTCCTGCTTTGGCCTCCCAAAGTGCTGCGATTACAGATGTGAACCACTGTGCTCAACCTTGTAAAGGTCTTTTGCTTCCTTGGTTTAATTGATTCCTAGTACTTTATTTTTGGTATAGCTATTGTAAATGTGGTTGCTTTCTTGATTTCTTTTTTAGCTAGTTCATTATTGGTGTACAGAAATGCTGCTGATTCTTGCATGTTCATTTTATGTTCTGTAACTACTGAATTTGTTCATCAGTTCCGAGAATTTTTTGGTAGTGTCTCTAGGTTTTTCTCTATATAAGATTATGTTGTCTGCAAAGAAATACAGTTTGACTTCCTCTTTTCCAATTTGGATGCATTTTATTCCTCTTTCTTGTCTGATCTCTCTGGCTAGGACTTCCAGTACTATGTTGAGAGTGGTAAAGGTGGGCATCTTTGTCTTGTTCCAGTTCTTGGAGGAAAGGCTTTCAGTTTTGCCTCATTCAGCATGATGCTAGCTGTGGCTTTTTCACATATGGTTTTTACTAAGTTGAGGTATGTTCTTCTGTGCCTAATATGTTGAGAAGTTTTTTTTTTTTTAATCATGAAGAGATGTCAAATTTCATCGAATGCGTTTTTTGCATCTGTTGAAATGATCATATGGATTTTGTCCTTCATTCTGTTGAATGTGATGTATCACATTTATTGATTTGCATATGTTGATATTTTGTTGAGAATTTTTGCATCTATGTTCATCAGGGATATTGGTTTGTATTTCTCTCTCTCTCTGTTATGTCCTTGTCTGGATTTGATACTCAGGTAATGTTGGCCTCATAGAATGAGTTAGGAAGAATTTCCTATCTTCAATTTTTGGGAATAGTTTGAGAATTGGTGCTCTTTATAACTTTGGTACAGTTCAGCAATAAAGTCACCTGGTCCTAGACTTTTCCTTGTTGGGAAACTTTTAATTACTGATTCAATCTTGTTGCTTGTTACTGGTCCTTTCAAGTTTTCCATTTCTTCCTGTTTCAATCTTGGTAGGTTGTATGTGTCTAGAAATTTATTCATTTCCCCTGGGTTTTCCAATTTATTTGCATATAGTTGTTCATAATAGTCTCTATCAGTTGTAATGCCTTCTTTCATTTCTAATTTTATTTATTTGGTGTTCTTTCTTTTTTTCCTGGTTAGTCTAGCTAATGGCTTATCAATTTTGCATCAAAAAACAAGCTTTTTATTTCATTGATCCTTTGCATTGCTTTTTAGTCTCTGTTTAGTTCTGCACTTACCTTTATTATGTCTTTCCTTCTACTATTTTGAGTTTGATTTGTTCTTGCTTTTCTAGTTATTTGTGATGCATCATTACTGTTTATGTGAAATCTTTATGCTATTGTTTATGCAAATCTTTATAATCTATTGTTTATGCATCATTGGTTGTTTATGTGAAATCTTTTTACTTGATTGATGTAGAAATTTATTGCTATAAATTTCCCCCCAGCACTGCTTTTGCAGTAAGTATCCCATAGGCTTTGAAAGGTTGCTTTCCATTTGTATTTGTTTTCAGAATTTTTTTAACATTCAGTACAAATGCTTTATAGAACAGTCATGGATCATCCCTGTGGGCCAGTTTGTTGACCCCAACATTCAGAACCCAGCAGTCAAGTTCAGCCCAGGCTTGGAACCTCTTGTTCTGACCCCAACAGGGTGAGCACATCACCCTCACACATGGGGACTTTTACGTTGTGGATGATGGAGTGGCTTGTGTCATCCATGAATTCTACATGTAACTGCATGCACTGTCGCTGCAAGCCAGTCCTGCCCAGCACCTTGGTGACCCAGACCAGCTTGATAGGCTGCACATGGCTTATATACATGATGGCTAGTACAGCAGCTGGCTGGAGACTGCTTCAAGATTTTAAAATTTTTTTCTTAATTTCTTTATTAACTCAATGGTCATTCAGAAGCACATCACTTAATTTCCATGTATTCTTACAGTTTCCAAAGTTCCTCTTGCTACTGATTTTTAATTTTATTCCATTGTGGTCTGAGAAAATACTTAATATCTTAATTTTTAAAATGAGTTGATACTTGTTTTGTGACTGAACATATGGTCTATCCTGGAAAATGTTCTATGTGCTGATGAGAAGAATACTTATCTGCAGTTTTGGATTAAATGTTCTGTAAATCAACAGTTCCCAACTTTTTTGGCATCAGGCCCGGGGGTGGGGGGTGGGAGGATGGTTTTGGAATGACTCAAGCACATAATATTTATTGTATACTTTGTTTCCATTATTATTACATTTAATATATAATAAAATAATTATATAACGCCATAAAAAAGAGGCACAGATGGAAGTGGTAAATAAAATAATGTGTGGGCCATGCGCAGACTAGAATAAATGTTGGATTTTGACTTAAAGCCTGCCACCAGATGTAGCTGTGTAATTGAAGTATATCAACTCACTTACAACTCACTGATAGGGTTTTGATATGAGTCTGCAAGCAATTGATTTATTATGGTCTCTGTGCAATGAAACCTCACTGCTAATGTTAATCTGTATTTGCAGCTGCTCCCCAGCACAAGCATCACTGCGTCAGCTCCACCTCAGATCATAAGTAATAGATTCTCATAAGAAATGTGCAACCTAGATCTCTTGCCTGTGCAGTTCACAATAGGCCTTATGCTCCTATGATTATCTAATGCCATCACTGATCTGACAGAGGATGGAGCTCAGGTGATAATGTGAGTGATGGGGGGGGCAGTTGTAAATATACATGAAGCTTCGCTCGCTCATCTACTGCTGTGTGGCCTGGTTCCTGACAGGCCATGTCCTGGTATTGGTCCATGGCCCTGAGGTAGGAGACCCCTGATGTAAATGTCTATTAGGTCCATTTGGTCTAAGGTACAGTTTAAATTCAATGTTTCTTTGTTGACTTTCTGTCTAGATGGTCTGTTCAATGCTGAAAGTGGGGTGTTGGAAATCATCAACTATTCTTGTATTGGAGTCTATCTCTCTCTTTAGATCTAATAATATTTGCTTTATATATCTAGGCACTCCAGTGTTGGGTGCATATATATTTAGAATTGTTATTGCCTCTTGCTGAATTGATCAGTTTATCATTGTTTAATGACCTTTTTACAGTTTTTTACATAAGGTTTGTCTTATCTGATATAAATACTACCTCTGCAAGCTTTTGGTTTCTGTTTATATGGAATATCTTTTTTCATCATTTTACTTTTAGTCTATATGTGTCTTTACATATGAAGTGAGTTTCTTGTAGGCTGCTTATAGTTGAATCATTTTTATTCATTTTTAACCAGCCTATATCTTTTAAGTAGGGAATTTAATCCATTTTAATTCAAAGTTATTACTGATAGGTGAGAATTCATTCCTGTCATTTTGTTAATTGTTTTCTGGTTGTTTTGTATATCATTTGTTCCTTTCTTCCTTTCTTATTGTTTATCACTGTGGATTGATAGTTTTCTATAGTAGTAATGTTTGACTCTTCTCATTTTCATTTGTGTATCTGCTTTACCAATTAATTATATACTTTCTCATGTATTCATGACAGTAGACATCACCTCTTCATTTTCAGACGTAGGACTCCCTTGAATATTTCTTCTAGCAGTGATGGATTTCCCTCAGTAGTTCCTTGTCTGGGAGAAACTTTATTTCTTCATTTTTGAAGGATAGCTTTTCTGAATATAGATAGTATTCTTGGCTGGCAGGTTTTTTTCTCTTTCAGCACTTTAAACATATCATCCCATTGGCTCCTGACCTGCAAGGTTTCTGCTGAGAAATCTGCTGTTAGTTTGATGGGCATTACCTCATATGTGACACGATGCTTTTTTCCTTGCTGTTTTTATAATTCCCTTTTCATCTGAATTTTGACATTTGACTATAATGTGCCTTGGAGAAGACCTTTTAAATTGAATCCATTTGGGGATCTTTGAGTTTTCCGTATCTAGATGTCTATATGTCTTGTAAGAATTGGGGATTTTTCAGCTATTATTTCACTCAATAGGTTTTCTATGGCTTTACCTAGCTCTTTTCCTGCTGGAACTTCCAAAATTCAAATATTTGGTTACATATGTCATGTAGGTTTTCTTCATTCTTTTTTTTTTTTCTTTTTTTGAGTTGGAGTCTCACTCTGTTGCCCAGACTTGAGTGCAGTGACCGCTCCGGCCACTCCAGCCTCAACCTGCTGGGTTCCGGTAATCCTTCCGCCTCAGCCTTCCATGTGGCTGGAACTACAGGCGTGTGCTACCACACCCAGCTAATTTTTGATTTATTGTAGAGATGAGGTCTCCCAAGTTGCCCAGGTGGGACTCGAACCCGTGGGCTCAGGCAATACACTCAAAGTGGGATTACAGGCTGAGCCACCGAGTCTGGCTCTTAATTCTTTTTCATTCTTCTTTTTTTGGTCTGACTGGGTTATTTTTAAAGATCTGTCCTCAAGTTCAGAAATTCTTAAATTCTTCTGCATGAAGCACTTGATTGTATTTTTATTTCATTCACTGAATTATTTAGTTCCAAGATGTCTTTCTTTCTTTCTTTTTTGAGTTGGAGTCTCACTCTGTCACCCAGACTGGAGTGCAGTGGCCGCTCCCGACCACTGCAGCCTCGACCTGCTGGGCTCCGGCGATCCTTCCACCTCAGCCTTCCAAGTAGCTGGAACTACAGGCGCGCACTACCACGCCCGGCTAATTTTTTGATTTATTGTGGAGATGAGGTCTCACCAAGTTGCCCATGTGGGTCTCGAACCCACAGGCTCAGGCAATCCACTCATCTCAGCCTTCCAAAGCGTGGGATTACAGGCTGAGCCACCAAGACCGACTAGTTCCAAGATTTCTATTTGGTTCTTTCTTATATCTATCTCTTTGTTGTATTTCTCATTCAGATCATGGATTTTTTCCTGATTACTTTGCATTGTTTACCTGTGTTCTCTTGTATCTCATTGAGTTTCTTTAATAGTATTTTGAATTATTTTTCAGGCATTTCATAGATTTCCTTTTTATTGGACTCTATTAGTGGAGATTTATTGTTTTCCTTTGGAGGTGTCATGCTTCCTTGCTTTTTCATGTTTCTTGTGTTCTTACATTCATATCTGTACATCTGGCATAACAGTCACTTCTTTCAATTTTTTGGATTCACTTTTATAAGGAAAAACATTTTTCTATAGATGTATTTATAATGTTGGTTGGGTAGGGTGCTTTAGCTTTGATTCTGGGTGGGCATAATAGCTTAGTTTCCATATGATTTCTTTGACTCTAATCAGTATTAGTGGCATCTGTGAGTTTCTTAGTGTCTTAGGCTGCAGTTGTTAGTGGAGATTGTGGTGATGCTTTACTAGGGATGCCATGCAGGCTAGTCCTCAGACACCAGTGATGGTAGCAGCGGCTCAAGCATCCCAGTCTTCCAGCACCTGGGAGGCAAACACAAGCACTACTGATGGCAATTCTGGGCAGGCCAGTCCTTGGGGCTCCAGGCAGCTTACTTGGGTGTCAACAGTGGTATTGGTGGGGCAGGGAGATGGGCAGATTCTTAGGCTACTGATGGCATGTACGGCATCAGTGGTGGCAGCAGTGATAACAGGATAACCCTCTGCCCCCTGAGAAGTATGTAAGTGTGTCAACAGTGTTGGTGGCAGGCCATTCCTCAGGCTCTCAGATGGCACATGTGGGTGGATGCTGATGGTGATGTTGGCCACAGACTGGGTGGGCCATTGTTCTGGGCTCCCAAGAGGTATGCATGGGCACTGGCAGTGGGCGGAGCAGGCCTCTTTACAGGCCCCCGGAAAATGCACACAGGAGGTGGTGGTGAATGGGGTGGGCCTATAATCAGATCCCTGGAAGGCATGTGAGGGTACTAACAGGGGTAAGTGGGACAGGTCAAGCCTCAGATCCCCGGATGGTATATGTAGTGGTAGGTAGTGTGGGTCAGTCCCCAGGTCTGTAGATGATGGCAGTGGTGGGCAGAATGGGCCTGTCACGAGCCTCACACTGGCACCAGCAAGTAGAGCAGACCTGTCCTCAAGCCTCCAAATGGGTTGAATGGGTATAAGCAGTGGCAGGTGGTGTGGACCTGTCTTTAGGCCCTGGAGCAGCACCTGGGTGAGCCAGTCTCTAGTGTGTGTGGTCCTCCTGCTGGGAGGAATGGCCTTGGTATCAGTGACAGTGGCCCCAAGCAGGTAGCTCTGAGACTCTGGGGAGTATGTGCTTCGGTTCCTTTTGTCATGGGATAGACTCCCTGATGCACTACACCTTTTATTACATGAGTGTAGAATACTGCATGTGCTAGTGTGCTAGCGACCCAACCACACCACTGGTTTCAGCCACTGTCACAATGCTTGGTATTGTAGAGAACCCCAAGTCCCAGATGAGAATTAGAGCCCTGGACACACATTAACTCAGCTTGGTGAGGCCCTGATCAGAGGAACCAAGTAACCCATACCTGCAATCCTGATGCACAGGAACCATGAGATAGATTTTGTGTTGTTTTAAGCTGCTAAGTTTTTGGCAATTTGATGCATAGCAATGGAAAACTAATATATGGCTCATGCTTTAGAGGTTTGTTAGATGGGACTAGAGCAGCTTTGAGTCTAAAACTAATTTTGCCCCGCTATTGAGGCCACACCGTCCTAATTCAATACTCTGTGAATTATGAGGTTTTTCACTCTGGCTTTGGGAATAGGAACTATTTTCATCCACATATTAACTCTAAAGATTATTCTCTCTAATATTTTTGGTTGTTCTTTTCCCAGCCTCAGGTATTTTCTACAGATGCATGTGTTGATTGTACTCAGCTGAAGACTCCAGAAGGAATGACTTCAGGTCTCTGGAGTTCTTTCTCTTCACAGCCCAATACCTTCCCTTGTGGATGCTAGCAACCCTGGTCTTCTGAGACTCTCACATCAGGGAGTCTCCTCAACTCAGGGAGACCAACGGGCTCTACCTAAGTTCTTGAGCTATGGCCTGGAAGCTCTCTAAGTTAGTTAGGACAATCATGTGACTCTCCTTACTTGTTTCCCATCTTGCACCCATAGCTGTTATGTGTTACCTGTATCTAATATCTTCAAACCATTGTCTCACACATTCTGGTCTGTTTTTTCAATTGTTTCAGATGGGAGGATCTGTTTCCTGTTACTCCAGCTTTGCTAGGAACAGAATTCTAATGCCATACTAAGTACTTCAAAATCATCTTCGTGAATACTGTCCTCTCTTCTAGATTGTCCACTTGATGAATGCTTTCTCATGTCCCAAGGCCAGTTCAAATGTTACTTCCTCTACATGCCTAGCTGTAATCTCCAGGAAGAAATAATCATTTCCTTCTTGATGCTCCCATGAGACTTATTGTATCATATTTGTTCTATAATGTGCCTCCCATTTTATCCCAATTGCTTGATTAGATGTCTAACTTTCCTGTTGGAATGTGAAGGGAAATGGTTTTAATTTCATTGCCATTGCACAAATTTTAACAAATTAGACCTACTAAGATTGAGACTACAATGATGAAAATGTTTCCTATTGTGTAGTCAGGGCTTTTTAGAGAAACAGAACCAAGGGATATATATGTATACATGGATATATACATATATATGTCTATATATATGTAACTTTGTATATGTATATATGAAGTGATTTATTATAAGGTATTGGCTCTTGTGATTATAAGGGCTGCCACAGCTGGGCTCGGTGGTTCAGGCTGTAATCCCAGCATTTTGGGAGGCCAAGATGAGTGGGCTGCCTGAGCCCGCGGGTTCAAGACCCACCTGGGCAACTCAATGAGACCTCGTCTCTACAATAAATAAAAAATTAGCCGGGCATGGTAGCGCACACCTGTAGTTCTGGTTACTTGGAAGACTGAGGTGGAAGGATCGCAGGGGCCCAGCAGGTCGAGGCTGCGGTGGCCAGGAGCATGCCACTGCACTCCAGTCTGGGCGACAGAGTGAGACTCCAACTTTAAAAAAAGGGGGGGTGGGGGCCGGGGCTGCCACAATCTTCCATCTGCCAGCTGGCGAGCTGGGAAAGCTGGTGGTGTAGTTCCAAGATCCTAAGAAACAGAGAGCCGATGGTGAAAATTCCAGTCCATGTTTGAAGGCCTGAGAACTGGGAACACAGAGGGCAGGAGAAGATCAATGATCTAGGCCAAGCAGTCAGGCAGAGTGAATTCAACCTTCCTCTGCCTTTTTGTTCTATTCAAGTCCTCAACAGGTTGTATGATGCCCACCCACGATGAAGAAGACCATCTGTTTTTTTCAGTCCACTTATTCAAATGCGAATCTCTTCCAGATATATCCTCACAGACACACCCAAACATAATATAAGCCAACCATCTGAGCATCCTGTATCCCAGTCAAGTTGTCACATAAAACTAACCACCCTACCTACCTTTAAGGAATTCATAGCTTAGGGAGGGAGCATCATTTTAGGCTATAAGCAATCATAATGCATAAGAGAGCAGTTTCTATAAGACGCTGTGGAGGAAGAAACATAACAAAATAGAGGAGTCTACCAAAACATGACAGAAGTGTTGTTGTCCTATTTGAAATCTGAGGAATCTCAAGTAGGAAGGTATTAGGTAAAAGGTTAGTTAAAAGAAATTCTACTTGAATAAACAATGGGTGGAAATGCAGGGAAATATAAAAAACATGATGTGTTTAGATAAGGGCAAATCGTTTTAGCATGGCTATTTCAGCTCTGTTTTCTTTATCATTTGCATTTGTAAATGCTCAGAAAAAATAAATCAAAGCTACTTTATCCCTTAATATTTGTTGAGTGCCTACTCTTTGCCATACTGTGCTAGATTCTTGGGCTGCAATAAGTAAAAAGAAATCCAGTTTCTGTTCCTACGTAGCTAACGGCCAACATCAATTGCTAAAAGTCTAATATAGGTGACACATGTAGAATTAGATATCATCCAATGATCAGAGTAGGCAAAGTAAGTTATTATGATGCAAACACATGAAGTAGAAATGCCAGGTGGAAATTTTCTCATCCACTTATTATTATTAGTCTGCTTCTCATCATGAGTGACCTAGGCATCTGCTCTGTGCTCAGGGAATGCACACCAAAGCTAATATTAGCTGCATCAATACATAGGAATGAAGGTCAGAAGGAAGGAAGAACAAAAAGGAAGGAAGGCAAAACTGCTGCCCCCAAAGGCAATTAAAAATATTTTTGTTCTATCTCCTGTTTTTGTATTGCCCATGCTTTTTTTTTATTAGTCCATTATATTTAACTTAGTGTAATACGGGCCTAGGGTGACACTGAACAGGCTTATGTTTACAAGACTTTCTTGTCTATCTATACAGACCTATATTCATGGAAAGCGGGTTTCTCATAGGAAGTTTTCTTTTTTTTTTTTTTTTTTTAAAGATGTGGGGTACAGCTGGGCTCGGTGGCTCAGCCTGTAATCCCGCACCTTTGGGAGGCTGAGGTGAGTGGATTGCCTGAGCCCACGGGATCGAGACCCGCCTGGGCAGCGAGACCTCATCTCTACAATGACTCAAAAAATCAGCCGGGCGTGGTAGTGCGCGCCTGTAATTCCGGCTACTGGGAAGGCTGAGGTGGAAGGATCGCCGGAGCCCAGCAGGTCGAGGCTGCGGTGGCCGGGAACGGCCACTGCACTCCAGTCTGGGCGACAGAGTGAGACTCCAACTAAAAAAAAAAAAAAAGAAAGATGTGGGGTACAATTCAGGATTAGGTACATAGATGGTCATCGTATAGGTGAAATTTAGGCTTCTCTTTGGACTCCACTTCTCCTGGTTTGAGATTAGGTACCCTTATTGATATTATGTGCCCCCCTCCCTCCACTGGTTGTCATAGGAAGTTATTTGCAATTTTGATAAGCAACATATCTAAATTAACCTAAATTAAACAAATCTGAAGAATAAGGGTTTGGGGGTAATCTGTTGGACAATGTTACTAAAGAATTGCTCTTATCTGAGCATTTCATGTGTGTTTCAAATAGATCTCAGAACTTTTTTTTTATTAATCAGTATTTTTTATTATGGTTTTGTGGGGTACAGTTAAGGGTTAGGTGTACAATTACGTTTCATTTAGGCACCCCTGTTGATAAGAGGTGTTTTCCCATCGCCAGACAGATATTTGCTACTGTTAATCCCATCCCCCTCCCCCCCATAGTTTCCCAGTACCATCAGTCATTTTCTTATAGTATTACATTGGATGTTCAAGGTCCATTATATGAGTGAGAACATGTGATACTCGGATCTTTGTTTCTGTGAGAGGTCACTCAGTATTATAGACTCTAGTTCCATCCAGGTTGCTGCAAAATTCATGATTTTTTTCTTTTTTATGGCTGCGTAGTATTCCATCGTGTATATGTACCACATTTTTTTAATCCAGTCCTCTTTTGATGGGCAGCATGGTTGTTTCCAGGTTCTTGCTATTGTGAACAACGCTGCGATAAACATACGTGTGCAGGTATCTTTTTTATAGAGTGATTTGAGGTCTTCAGGATATATTCCCAGTAGGGGGATTGCAGGGTCATATGGAAGGTCAATTTTTAGAGCTTTTAGGAATCGCCACACTGCTTTCCACAGAGGTTGCACTAGTTTATACTCCCACCAACAGTGTAGAAGTGTTCCCTTTTCACTGCACCCTCTCCAGCGGCTGTTATTTTTTGAGTTGTTGATAATTGCCATTCTGACTGGAGTTAGGTGGTATCTCAGTGTGGTTTTGATTTGCATCTCCCTGATGATTAGTGAGGTTGAGCATTTCTTCATGTGTTTGTTGGCTGCTCGGATGTCTTCTTTTGTGAAGTGTCTGTTCATATCTTTTGCCCATTTTATAATGGGGTTGTTTGTTTTCTTCTTTTCAGTACTTTTCAGTTGGGACCTTATTAAACTGACAAGCTTCTGCAAAGCCAAAGAAACCATCAAGAGAGCAGGGAGACAGCCTACAGACTGGGAAAAAGTATTTGCCAACTCTAGGTCTGACAAAGGCTTAACATCCTGGATCTACAAGGATCTCAGAACTTTGTGTAGCATTTTTAAAAGGAGAAGGGGGAGAAGAATTTGGTAATAACTTTCTGTCCTGATCTCATTGAGATGCCCCCCCCCTTTTTTTTGTTCTAATGTATTCTTCCTCAAAAGGACAGAATCCAAGTCTGATGCAGTGTGAGAGAAGGGGTTAGTCTGTTCTATAAACTGTTGGAGAGATTTAAAAAATAAGCAATCTAATTGACTCACGCATGGCTCACGGCCATATAAATGCTTGCAAAATTGTTTCCTGCACAGTAGCGGTGACCACAGAGAAGCAGAAGTAAAATGGAAGCAAGTGAGATGAGAGCTCTTAGGAAATCTTGAGCAGGACTTTAAAATGTTTGTTAAACCTTCTGTTTACCATTGAGGAGAATTGTCCTTTGGAAAGTTAAATGCATTTTCAACAAGCATACTGCAAATCAGAATTCTCATAATTTGCCTACAAAATAAGACTTTGTTGTTATTAAATTTCATTTCTAGAAATAATGTCTTTCAGAACTCACTACTAAAGAGAAATAATTTTTTCTTCAAGGAGGACTATGGCTGCATTGTTACTAAGGAGATTTGCAATCTGCTTTAAACATATTACTAAAATAGAAGTTGACATCACTACTGAGTTTGCAATTTACTTTTTTTTTTTTTTTTTTTTTTGAGTCAGAGCCTCACTGTGTTGCCCGGGCTGGAATGCAGTGGCACACTCACCACCACCACAGCCTCAACCTGCTGGGCTCAGGCGATCCTTCCACCTCAGCCTTCCAAGTAGCTGGAACCATAGGTGTGCTCCACCACACCCGGTTAATTCTTTTGATTTACAGTAGAGATGAGATCTCGCCAATTTGCCCAGGCTTGGTCTCGAACTCCTGGGCTCAGTCGGGCCTCTCGTTGCAGTCTCCCAAAGTGCTGGGATTATAGGTGTGAGCCACTACACCCTGCTATTACATGCAGTTAAAGACATTGCTTAAAATATATTTCAGTGTTCAAAGTATCAACAATGATACATAAATAGCTTTCTTCATATTCATTTTTAACAAAATCTTTCTTCTGCTATCTTCTTCAAGACTCTCTGACCTTGTGTTGACCATCTCTAATTAATTCCTGGTTTCTTCTTAGGCTCTGCTAAACATGCATCATACAATTACTCAGTATCATTTGTTTTATCCTCATCATTCACACACCAAAGAAGAAAAAAAGGTCTTCCATTTGTTTGTGCTTTCCTTTTACTAGTTAATTAAAAAAGTAATCCGCTGAAATATAATACAATTCATTCATAGTTTTAATCTCTAAATTGGTTGTTTGGTCACCAACTTGGAGGTAGGAAATATTTTTTATCCATGTAAGACTTCAATTCTAAAAACCTGAGTTGTATTTCTTTTGTCTCTTTTTTTTTTTGAATTGGAGTCTCACTCCGTGCCCAGACTGGAGTGCAGTGGCCGCTCCTGGCCACTGCAGCCTCGACCTGCTGGGCTCCGGCGATCCTTCCGCCTCAGCCTTCCAAGTAGCTGGAACTACAGGCGCGCGCTACCACGCCCGGCTAATTTTTTATTTATTGTAGAGACGAGGTCTCGCCAAGTTGCCCAGGCAGGTCTCAAACCCACGGGCTCAGGCAATCCGCTCGCCTCGGCCTCCCAAAGTGCTGGGATTACAGGCCCGGCTGGAACGTTGTTATGTAACTAGGAGCTTCATTTTCAGTGGTGGAATAGATGAGAAACCTTATGGAGATGTTTCTCACTCTTATAAAGACAAATTTGATATTGGGCACATAAAGCACATAAACTAGACATTTATGATTAAAAGACATGTTTAGGAACTCATGTAAGCATAAATTCTTGGGTTTTTTAAATTTTTAATTGTAAGGATTTGGGGTACAATTTAGTGTACAAATGTTCATTATGCAGGTACCCTTGTTGATGAGATGTTGGGTGTTTCTTTTTAAATTGATATCATAATTGTCATATTTTGGGAGTGCGTGTGATATTTTGGTACATGTATACAATGCGTAATGATTAAGTCAGGGTAACGGATATACCTGTCACCTATCTTTTCTTTGTGTTAGGAACATTACAATCATTCTCTTCCAGCTATTTTGATTAATAAAAATAAGTTATAGTTAATTATAATTTTTTTACTGTGCTATCAAATACTAAAATTTACTCCTTCTATCTACCTGTATTTTTGTACCGATACATAACTTCCTAATTTAACTCTTAAATTAAAAATATTTTCATTCCAAAAGTAAAACTAAAAACCTGAGTTGCAATAATTGTAACTATAAATTTATATTATAAATAATTATAATATAGTTACTCAACATGTTCTTTGTTCTAAACAAGTATCTCTTGAGTTACAAAAAGGTTTTGGCATCCACTTGAACTTTTAAATTAATTTTATAATTTGTTTCATTAGTCTCCTTGTTGGTTTTCAAATAATAACTTACTAGAATCTTATAAATCACAATCTTGAGTTAAACTGAAAGCCTACATTTCCTTTAGAAACTAACAGCTGTGCTTCATTAAAAAAGTTATTTTAATTTTGGTCTTCTCATAATTTACTTATGAAAAACTTTAAACATTTTGTGTATATGTTTATGTGACTCACTAAATTATGACATCAATAAAAGGGTTAAACTACTCGAAAGAAATAAAAGTTTGACTTAAGTACTGTGCCTAATATCTTTTTAACCAATCATTAAAACTATGTGTACACACACATACAAAGCAGGAGAAAATATTTATTCTTAACATACTCTATTTCCTATTTTGAAGATGAATGTTCTTTTAGGAAAGCCTTTTTTAGAATATTGAGAATGCATTAAAAAGTCATAGTCTCCCAAATGGCAACACTGAAATTCTCAATTCATCTAGCTCTCTGAGGATATATCTGATCTAATATTGAATTTATCAAGGGCCAAGAATTCAAGCCTGGGCAACAAGATGAGATTCCATCTCTACCAAAAATAAACATTATTCGCCCAGTGCAGTGGTATATGCCTTGTCACTTGTAGTTCCAGCTACTCAGGAGGCTGAGGTGGGAGGGTTGCTTGAGCCCAGGAGTTTGAGGCTGCAGTGAGCTGTGATTGCACTACTACACTCTAGCTTGGGTGACAGAGTGAAACTACATCTCACAGAAAAAAAAAAAAAAATTGAAAGTGTCCGCCATGAACTGAAATTCAGCGTTTGCTTGTGGGTACCTACTTTCTTGAGGATACACTTCTAGAATTGTGGAGAAACAATAGTGAGTCATTATGCTTAGAATAATTCCTAGCATATAGTAAATAAATGTGGATAAAAAACAGAGAAAGGGAAATATAAAGGAAGTGTTTTTTTTTTAAAAAAAGAAGGCAAGTAATAAAGCATATCAAGTTATAGCCCTGAACTCAGAAAATTTTCCCTTTATGCCATGCCATAGTGCAGATGCTTGCTGTTGTCAACTGGGTTCCAATAGTTTGAGATTTTCTATGGGTCTCATGCGATATTTTGATCATTTTTGAGAAAAAAAATTCTCATAGAACTTAGGGATTACAATTAAAATATGTGGAAAAAGGGAAGCTACAACTTTCAAATTACCAGGATATGGCCTGCCCTTTTCCCCATAGTCTTTGTGGTTTGAAACAGGGCAGCAGAGGTCAAATGAAGTTTTGGGAAAATACTGCACTTCTTAGCCCAAAGAAGCCAGGGGGAGCAGAGCCATAGGTCATGGTATTAACCACTGCCATTGAATTGTTGATCCTTCCATTAAGAGAGCCAACAAATACAGAAAAGAACCTATTTCTAGCATATCTAGATGAAGAGTAGATGAGTAAATTTAACTTCTGCATTGGGATCCCAAGCCACTGGCTGCTTGGCAGAATGATTCGCCTTCCGCTCCACTTCCAAATTTACATATATGGGTGTAGCTTTACTCTGGAGGAGAAGGGCTGTCACTCAAGTCTGTAGATAAACCTTTTACCTGTGTTGATAGAACTCCACTGGGCGGGTCAGGCAAATGAATATGCTTGTTGCTAGGATACCAGGCAGTTTCCATGGCAACAGGCTACTGCTGTTTGCTATTCACTTGACTGCTAGCACACACACCTGTTCCTTAAGAAATACACCAGTGTTCCTTTATTATAAGGCAAATACTTAGTAGAAAACAACACGATTGCATGGCCCCAACTTTTCTGTAGCTTTCCGGGAGAAGTATGATACATCAAATACAATTTGATATGTGAAAAAAAAATTCTCATATTCATCTGACACCTATGTCTTCATATGTAATAAAATATTTTATGTGGTTAACTGATTCATCATTATATTTATAGCCTACCATGTGCCATAGAGGAGTTGAGCCAACAAAGCATATTTTTTCTGAGGCCATCCTAACATTTGCCCTACAGGGTGCTCACGGGGGACTGTCATTTTAGGAGTTTTTCAAAGATTACACATAATGACTTCCTCTGAAACTTACCATTTTTTTTCTACTACTAATATTCAGTTGTCATCAAAATTTCCACTCCTACTGACTATGACTGCTAGCTAGGACCAGGACTAGGGTGCCTAGGTGCAAAATTTAAGGAGGCCCTCACCTTCAGGGTTATGCAAATGTGCTACTGCCAACATCTATCCAAAGATAGTGAACACCTGAATCTAGGATGCAAAGGTCTGTGCTAAGAGAAAGTCTCCTGTTACTGATGACATCACTAATGTTTAGGGTTCTTAATTTCTCACCTCAGTTTTTAACTCCCTATTTTATAGTATCCCAATACTCTAAGACTCAAGCATAAATCTGTGGGAACTAGACTGGAGAAAAATTTAGCCAACAGACCCTGCCATATTCAGAACCATCCCTCTTCCCAAACACTGACTTTCCACGCAGGGTCCTGTGTCCTCCATGTAAACAAATTTCTATGACTCAGATACTTTGTTCCTTGAAACATGCCCTCATGTTCAACTTGGATTCTAAGGTGAACATGTTCAAGACAAAACTTCAGTAGCACGTAACGTCTACTTTTGGAAAGAAGTATCACTTGACCCAGTATCAGACTAATGTGGCATTAAACACTATTGATTATTAGGATATCTATTAGACAACTGAGAGTTTGAAACAGTTGAAAAGATTATATAACCAAACAGAAAGGCTAGCAAAGATGTGGTGACTCATAGCAGCTATAAAACTTTCAGAGAGAAGTTATTATTCTTTTTTTTCAAAGGGCCTCTGCAGTACTTGAAAACAGAACTCAAAGGGCCTCCCTTTTTTCCCCCCCAGTCACTTCATCTTTTAAATGTTTAATGCTGGAGGTTCTCTTAGTTTTTCTTATTCTGCTTCCATCAGGGAGCATTTGCCTCCGGCCATTTGGACTCCAGTCCCAAAACAAATAAGAGGCCCTGCACGTGTCAAAGGTGTATAAAAACCAGGGCAAACACACTCCATCTGAGTGGGCTGTGCTCCATCCAGCTTCGCCTTGGTTCAAGATTCTTGCTTGCTTCGCTTTAGCCACTTTTGTGAACATGACCACCCAAATCCATGACATTTTAATTTATGTTCTGATTTTTTCTTGCCTATATGAGACTGCTTCCAGTCTGTCTCAACATGATGTGATCAAATTATGATCGGATCACCTCTCTTTCTCAAAAACATGAAATGATTCCTGGGAGCAAAAGCCAACCAATTATAGCCCGTGGGTCAAATCCAATAGCCTGTTTTTGTACAGCTTGTGAACTAAGAATGTTTTTTTTCAGGTGAACACTTGTAATGCTTTTGTTGGTGGGGCACACTAACTTTAAACCCCTACTGAGTAAAATGTAATCCCCTAAAAAGAAGTTCGTATAATAAACCTATATATTACAAAAACAAATTGTGCTGTTGTTATTATTATATTTTGAATTTTATCAATTAAAATGTATGGAAATTTTTTTTTGCTCTTGTGTAAGTACTTACATAATATCCTTGATTTGCCCTCTTGGCCTGCAATGCCTAAAATATTTATTGCCTTGTTCTTTTTTTTTTTTTGAGTCAGAGTCTCACTCTGTGGCCCAGGGTTGAGTGCTCATGACCACTGCAGCCTCAACTTGCTGAGATCAAGAGATCCTTCTGCCTCAGCCTCCCAAGTAGCTGGAAATGGCTAATTTTTTAATTTGTTGTAGAGATGAGGTCTTGCCAAGTTGCCCAGGCTGGTCTCAAACCCCTGGACTCATGCAATCCTCTCACCTCTCCTCCTAAAGTGGTGGGATTACAGGTGTGAGTCACTGCACCCAGCACTGCCTTGTTCTTTATAGAAAAAGTTTGCTGACCTCTGCCCTAGCACATCCAGAATACAACTCAAGACTTTAGTCTCGGCTCAAGAACCTGCTTGACTTTTCCTCAGCCTCTTTATAGTCTCACCCTTGACTCCCAACTTCTCTTTTCATTGGCATGTTTATTGTTTTTCATTTTCTTCTGTGGTTTTTGTACTTTTCTCTTTCCCCAATGTCCTTCCCCTGCCATCTTTTGATCCTGAAGTCATCCTCTTTCTCAGATTTTCCAAGATTTCGACATTAGATTACTTATTCTCTTCATCTGTTCTATTGCACAATGTACCTCAAGTTCTCAGCTAATTAGGACAATAAGATTATATGTGTGTTGGGGGAAAGAGTGGGGGTAGGAATAATGCAGGCTGTCACAGTAAACCATGGTTTAAAGTGAACTTCATGTAAACTTACTTGGCTGTAATTACATCTGGTGTACATACAGCAAGCACATTTAGTACTTTCCTTTCCAGCAGTCATTCACCCATCTTCTAATCACAGCTCTGATTTCCATTCTTAGGCCACATGATCTGAGAGAAGTTCTACCCTCAGTGTAAGGTGAAATACAGGACTTTGGCCTAAGTCAATCAGTGCATTCCATTTCCTTTGCCAAGTGGTCATGGGTGGACATATGATGTAGGCTGGTCCTGAGTGAATTTTGTGACCTCTTTCAGAATACTTTGAAATATAAAGTGGAGCTGGGTGCAATGGCTCTCGCCTGTAATCCCAGAACTTTGGGAGGTGGAGGTGAAAGGATTACCTGAGTCCAGGGGTTCGAGACCAACCTGGGCAACTTGGTGAGACCTCGTCTCTACAATAAATCAAAAAATTCATGGGGCTTGGTGGTTCCAAGCTGTGGTTCCAGCTACTTGGAAGGCTGAAGAGGAAGAATCGCCTGAACCCAGAAGGCTGAGGCCGCAGTGGCTTGAGCATGCCACTGCACTCCAGCCTGGGCAACAGAGTGAGACTCCAACTAAAAAAAAAAAAAAAAGAAAGAAAGAAATATAAAGTGGAAATATGCAACCCCAGGCAGCCATCTTGCCACCAGAATGGGAGAAACTAAGAAAGGAGTCAAAATAAGGACTCCACTTGCCAGATTGGAGAGAAAAAAAATAGAAACATGATAACATTGTTTGACCCTAATTATTCAGCCACATGTGAATCCACCTAACTATGAATTTTAGGTGTAGTTAACCATTGAATTTCGTTTTTTGCTTCACTAGTTTGCGTGGGGGTTTTTGTCACTAAGAACCATAAAATCCTGACAAAAGAACACAGTTATAATTCTATAAATGTTATTCAAAAGTATGACAAAAATACAATGGTCTGTAAGAGAGCCTTGTAAGTTCATCAGTTAGGATGTTGGCCATGCTACTCACTTCCACTGTTCTATTATAGCTTCTCTTCCTCTCTATTAAACAAGCTAGCAATGTCATAGAAGAGGTTATAACATACATTTATTTATTTTTTGCTTTTTTCTTTTTTTAAAGATAGGGTCTCACTCTGTCCCTCAGGCTGGAATGCAGTGGCATGATCAGAGTATACTAGAACCTTGAACTCCTGGGCTCAAATGATTCTCCCACTTCAGCTGGGACCAGAGATGCCCACTGCCATGCTATGCTAAGTTCATTTATTTTTATTTTTTATTTTATTTTATTTTATTTTTTATTTTTTTTGAGTTGGAGTCTCACTCCGACGCCCAGACTGGAGTGCAGTGGCCACTCCCAGCCACCGCAGCCTTGACCTGCTGGGCTCCAGCGATCCTTCTGCCTCAGCCTTCCAAGTAGCCGGAATTACAGGCATGCACTACCATGCCCGGCTGATTTTTTTTTTTTTTTTTGATTTATTGTAGAGATGAGGTCTCGCTGCCCAGGCGGGTCTCGAACCCACGGGCTCAAGCAATCCACTCACCTCAGTCCCCCAAAGGCGTGGGATTACAGGCTGAGCCACCGAGCCCGGCTTGTTCATTTATTTTTAAATTTAAAAACTAATGAATCTTTTGACACCCCTTCCCATTACATAGAAAATTCAAGATAATGCTTCTCTACATATGATTGGAAAGGGCTATGTTGTCCCTAGGGGGTGACTGACATAATATTGGCAGGTATTGTCGGTCATAGCAATACATAGAGGTTTTCACTGATTCATCAGCATTTTTATGCTTTTAAAATATAGATATATTCATATATCTATATCTACCACATTTTATTTCACTGGTTTAATCCACCATTGAATTATTGAGAATTAATGAAGCCAGATGCGGTGGCTCATGCCTGTAATCCCAGCACTTTGGAAGGTGTAGGCAAGAGGATTGCTTGAGCCCGAGGGTTCGAGACCAACCTGGACAACTTGGCAAGACCTCGTCTCTACAATAAATCAAAAAATTAGCCAGGCATGGTGGTAGATGCCTGTAGGTTCCAGCTACTTGAAGACTAAGGCTAAAGGATTGCCTGAGTCCAGCCGGTTGAGGCTGCAGTGGCCATGAGTGTGCCACTGTACTCTAGCCTGGGCGACAGAGGAAGATTTCGACTCAAAAAAAAAAAGAGAATGAATAATACTGTACAGAATTGGACATAGATAGGTGGTACATGAGAATAATAGTAAAATATCCATGAAACTAGAATCCTTTCTTCTAGTCATAATGGAATAAATGAAGACTGGATTTGCTCTTCCACCTTAAACAGCTAGAAAACTGGATAAAATATATGAAACAATGGTTTTCAGACACTGAACAATAACACAGAACTGTGGCCCCTGTGATAAGGGAACAAACGAAATGAGAGACTTGCAAGTGCCCCAGGTCACAGGCCACAACTCAAAGAAGAGGAACACAAAGGAAGACTGAGTCTCCTGGGTTAAGGAGACACAGTTGGAAGTCTGGGGAGATCAAAACAACTAGCATGTATGAGGCCAAGTACAGGAGAAGAGAGAACTGCACAGAGAGAAAAGATGGCTTTCAGAGATTTGCAGAGAGGTGCTTTTGAGTTTTAGGCTAAATAAAGGAAACCACTAAAACTGAGAAAAGAAGCCGGGCTTGGTGGCTCAGCCTGTAATCCCTTGGGAGGCTGAGGTGAGTGGATTGCCTGAGCCCGCGGGTTCGAGACCCGCCTGGGCAACTTGGCAAGACCTCACCTCTACAATAAATCAAAAAACTAGCCGGGCATGGTAGCGCGTGCCTGTAGTTCCAGCTACTTGGAAGGCTGAGGCGGAAGGATCGCCGGAGCCCAGCAGGTCGAGGCTGCGGTGGCCGGGAGTGGCCACTGCACTCCAGTCTGGGCGACGGAGTGAGACTCCAACTCAAAAAAGAAAAAAACAAAACAAAACTGAGAAAAGAACCTCTGGAAAGGAACAGAAGGAAAAATCCCTAGAAGGTTATTCCCACAGAACTGGCATGTTTCCACCAGCATCAAGTTGAGTCCTCAGAAGAGTAGTGTCCCAGTATTAAGGTCAAACTAGCCTAGACTCAGACTGTTCTGTCAAAGCAGATAAATGACTGCCTGAGGCTGGGGAAAGGAGCAGGGGATTTATTGCAAATGGGCACACAAGGGAATTTTTTTGTAGGGATGAAAATGTTCTAACACTGGACCGTGGTGTTGACACAATTGTATCAATGTGCTAAGCATAATTCAACTACTCATATCCAGTGGCTGTATTTTATCACATATAAATTATATCACAAATGATCAGTCAAACATTCTGTGGACACCACGAAATCATTTAAATAATTTTCAAATATCTTTTATAACTTGTGCTGTGATCTGGGTATGTGACTCTTCCATTTGACTGTTAAGTTCATTGAAGGTAAGATCTGTATTTTATATACCTTTGTGACTTCTCCAGTGATCAACTGGGTTCACTGCACATAAAACATGTTCAATAAATGTTTGCTGAATGTTTTATAGCACATATCTTGCTTCCTGGTTTTCTAGCTTCGGCTCTTATTTGAGTGTCAAACAATGTGTTCCATACTTTACCATCACACAAATGCTAGAAATGTAAAGCATATAATTATTTGCTCATGAATACTTTTTAAAAATACTGCTCTAGTGTAAATGCCTCTAAAGGTCATTAGACAGCAGGGTCTGAAGAGCTAGATACATTGAGTAAGAGACAAAGACCAACTTTGTGCTTCCTATTGCATCAAAAATAATGAATGAGGTATAAAAAGGCGGAGGGAAGAAGAAGATGGTGGCATTTAAAATTTGTGTTTAGCCGGGCTCGGTGGCTCAGCCTGTAAACCCGCGTCTTGGGAGGCTGAGGTGAGTGGATTGCCTGAGCTCGTGGGTTCGAGACCCGCCTGGGCAGTGAGACCTCATCTCTACAATAAATCAAAAAATCAGTCGGGCATGGTAGCGCATGCCTGTAATTCCGGCTACTTGGAAGGCTGAGGTGGAAGGATCGCCGGAGCCCAGCAGGTCCAGGCTGCGGTGGCCGGGAGCGGCCACTGCACTCCAGGCTGGGCGACAGAGTGAGACTCCAACTCAAAAAAAAAAATAAATTAAATAAATAAATAAAACTTTTGTTTATTCACTATTCCTTCCCCTTTTCCATAGAGTACTTTCACTCTAAAAGGAGAAAAATATAAGGGAACTTACTTAAATATATGACACAGTAAAGAAAAAAATAAAATTCTTTCCAGAAACCAGAAAGCCCACAAAACGACACACCTTGTTCCAATGTGATATTAAAACAAACAGAGAAATTCATTAAAATCACTTGGAATATGATGTTGCTCTGACCCAAAATTCTTAAGGAAAAATAAAAGCAAGAAAATGACTGTTCTAATAAACTAAATAAAAATAGAGCATAATGGTGGGCAAAAGTTCCTTGAAACAGATAAAATTTGTTCTGCCGCCAAAAACAAACAAATCTTGTCCTGAGTTAGTAAACAGATGAATCATAAAAGCTAACATTAAAATTTATATAAAATATCAACCACCTGCCTTGATGTCATAATAATGAATTCTTTAGTAGTCATCTCTCTCCTCTCTCTCCCTCTCTCTCTTTCTCTCTGTCTCTCTTTCTCTTTCTCTCTCATTTTAGAGACAGGGTCTCACTCTGTTACTCAGGCTGGAGTGCAGTGGTGCCATCATTGTTCATTGTAGCTTTGAATTCCTGGGCTCAAGAGATACTCCCACATCAGCCACCCGAGGAGATAGGACTATAGGCATGTGCCACCATGCCTGGCTAATTTAAAAAAATTTTTTTGTAGCCAGGGGTCTCACTTTGTTGCCCAGGTTGGTCTCATACTCCTGGCTTCAATCCTTGTGCCTTGGCCTCTCAGGATTACAAGTGTGAGCCACCAACTCGGCTTCTTTGTTTTAAGTTGGAGCAACTTCTGATATACAACTTTCTCTCTCTATTCTTCCCTTTCTCTTTTTCTCCATTCAAGGATAAATTTACCTTGTTGAAATAATTACCAGAACTTTAAGAATGTTTGTCATTCAATAAAGCTGGAGAGAAGAATTACAAAGAAGGTTGACTAAAGAAATTTGGAAGATCCAATTTATGGAGGTTGACCCCAACATGTCAATCCTTTAGAATGCTACCTATTAAGACTCACATGTACCAAAAATCCAATACCCCTGCACTACTGTCTTTGGTATTCTTCATCTCTTGTTACTTCCAACATGGATTCCAGGATCTAGACATAGTAAATGATTTGCAGTTTTTCTCATCTTTATGACTTTGTAAGAGTTGCTTTGTGTGTGTGTGTGTGCCTAGAACACCCTCATTCCTCTTTTTCCTTTTACTCTTGTTAGTTTTTCAAAACTCAGTTTAAATCAGAAGTCATTCCTGTGTCATTTAACTTGATTAGATTACGTACCCTTTAGTAATTTCTTCTATATTTGTCTGTCTTCTCTATTAGACTACAAGCTCTTAAAATCTTATGTCTTATTCTTAGTAACTAGTAGTCTAGCACATGCTGGAACTAAATTTCTTCAAAAAATTTAAATGAATTAGTATCTTGATTATAGTACTTGCTTCATTGTATAATAAATTATTTGTATCTTTAGCTCCTTAAAAAATTCTGAGTGCCTCTTATTCACCTTTGTATTTCTAAGGAAACACGATTCCAAGTACATAATAGATGTTCTATAATAGAATGAATGGATGTATATTGTACAGTCATTTTAAGGCCTCTTTACAAATTGATTAGATGAGACTACCCAGAAAACAGTTAAGATGTGCCTATTGTATTTTTTACTTTTTAAGACGTTGACGTGGTTTTTTGGAAGTACTAAAATGCTTTTATAAAAAAATGACGGTATTTGCTGCAAGTGTATTTTAAATATCTAGATGTATATCAGTGATTTAGTTTATCTAATTCATAAAGAAACATTCCATCCTACAGAGAAATATGACTTGTTAAATAATGTGTTCGACTTGATTAAAGTTCACACATAGTTAAAGTAATTTAACAATTGAACGTCTTTTCTCAACAGACACCAATTCAAAACAATCTGTCTTTGTATGTAGGATATGACTGAATTTCCAGCAGCAAATAGGATTCACTGGTCCATTATACTAACACAAAGGCTATTAGAATGTGCATGCCTGGTATGTATTAAGCACTGACATTCAGGGGTCAAGTGGAATAGTGTTTTATAAACTCAGTCAGTTATATTATTATATTATAGAAGCAATAACAAATATCTTCACAGAAATAATCTCCAGGCTTATATTCCAGGGGGTTCATATGATTCAAATCTGAACAATAATATTTGAAAGATCAAATGTATTTCCTATATAAGATATAATAAAATGTTAATTTTGAAAGCTTTGTAAGAGACAGTTGATTCAAGAAGATTTAATGGAAATAATAATAGTATATACCCACCTATATGAGGAAACCAGAACACAGAAAGGCTAAGCTACTTGCTCAAGGACACATCAGTAAAAAAGTGTCAAATTCCAAGTTAGTGTCAATGTGCTCTGACTTCAGGATTTTTCCCATGGCATCATGTTGCCTGCATCTTTTCCAAGTATGCATTGAGTTGGGTAGAGTACAGAGAAGAAGATGGAGACCCTACCCCTCACTCCTCACCCCATGCCTGTTGATTTAGAGCCCAATGGCCACCAAATTTAGTAATGTTAGGTGCCAGAGTAAACGGGCAGGCCCCAGATTTGGGTTTCGCAGACATTTCTTCCAGGCCCACAGACTGAATCAGGCCTCTTTTCTCTTTTCAGTTGGCAATGGCACTGCTCCCAGATACTCAGAAGTGAGCGATAGGGCCTTAAAGGGAGTGAGTTGGTCTTGGAAAAGTTGTTCTTCCTGACTTTTCAAACCGCCTAAATTCGTACCAGCCTTTATAATACATGCCTGATTTACTGAATGCTTTCTGGGGCAAGTCATTGCACTGTTTTACACATTTTATCTTGTTTTGTTTTGCACCTACAATAACTCACTGAAACACTTATAAATTACCATTCTTATCATCTCATTGTATAGATGAAGAAACAACTTAAGGGAGGTTAATTTGCTCCAGATCATGAGGCAGCAAGAGTTAGATGCAGACTCTTGCCTTTGAACATGAAAATAGTTGAAGCCATTCTGTGCTGAACTCCCACCTCCAGGCATTTAATCATCAGGCACCAGCAGTTAGAATCTCCTCAAAAGTTCTGCGTGGCTTCAGACTAAAAAGTTACAAAACAAACATGAGAAGTAAAACAAGCATTTTGGGCTAAAAAATATAGGAGCTAAGATTTAAAGTACATGTGGACTAGAAAACTGAATATTGTCAATCCTCCCTAAATTGGTCCAAAGATTCAATGCAATCCCAGTCACAATCCTATTAGACGTTTTGTAGCTATCAAAAGGCTGATTCTAAAATTGATTATAGTTTACAATAGTCAAAGCAATTTTTTAAAAAGTTGGAGCATTCACACAACCTGATTTCAACACTTAGTCTAAAGCTACAGTAAACAAGACAATGAGGAATTGGTGAAAAAATAGACCTGGGAACGAATGAAACAAAATGGAGATTCCAGAAATAGACCCACAAAAAGATGGTCAACTGATTTTTGACAAAGGAGCAAAAGCAGTTAGTCAAGAAAGAATAGTCTTTTCAACAATGGAGCCAAAATAATTGGACATCTATAAGCATAATAAATGCATCTTAATTCACATCTTGCAAGATATGTAAAAATTAAACTCAAATAAATTATAAACCTAAATGTAAACTTGAAAACTATAAAGTTTCTAGAAGAGGAAAACAGAAGAAAAAATGTTTATGACCTTGGATTAGGTAAAGATTTTTTTTAGATAGGACACCAAAGAAAATGTAACCACAAAAGAAAAAATATTGATAAAGTGAATTTAGTAGCAATTTTAAAAAAATTTTATCTTTGAACGACACTATTAGGAAATTTAAAGACAATCACCTTCTGGGATAAGTATTTACAAATCATATATTTGATAAAGGTTTTGTGTACAGTTTATATTAAGAATGCTCCTAAGTCAATAATAAGATAACAAGCAATCCAATTAAAATGGGAAAAATATTTGAACAGACTCTTCACCAAAGAAAATATATGAATGATAAATAAGAACCTGAAAAGTTGTTCAACATCATTAGACTTTGAGAAAATGCAAATTAAAGTCATAATCAGATACTACTACATATTTATTATAATGGCAGAAAACAACAAAACCCCTAACAATATGAAAAGTATGTAAGGATACAGAGCAATAGGAACTCCCATGCATTGCTGGTGAGAATGCAAAATGTACAGCCATTCTGTAAAACAATTTGGTGGTTTCTTATAAAGTTAAGCATATATATGTCCTATGAACCATCACTCCCAATTCTTATGTATATACTCCAAGCAAAATCAAGATGTGTGTCCACACAAAGATCTGAATAAACATTTTTGCAGTAGCTTCACTCATAATCACCAACAGCTGGAAGCAACCAAGAGACAGTTTGCTCAACTGATTTCTGGCTGGATCTACATCCATACAAGGGTAAATACATTATGGTACATCCATATGATAGAATACCACACAGCAATCAAAAGGGATGGACTACTTATAGATGCAAAAATATGGATGGATATAAAAAGCACTAAGCTAAGGGAAAGAAACCAAATGCAGAAGGCTACATACTGTGTGATTCTATTTATATGACATTCTGGAAAAGACAAGACTGTGGGGACCAAAAGCACACCAGTGGCTACTAGAGGTTAGGGATAAAGGGAGGAGTGAACTACAAAAGAGCACAAGGGAACTTTTGGGAAAGATGAAAATATTCTGTATATATTTGTCAAAATTCTTATGATGTGCTTCTGAAAAAGGATGACTTTACTGTGCATAAATTATAATTCAATAAACTTGACTATGAAAAAATGCAGTCTCTAAAGCAAGTGTCTTTCAAATTAATAAGACATAATCCATCCGTGAATGAGTTGTGAACTCAATTTGGCGGGTTGTGACTGGCATTTTCAAAAAGCAAAATAGAATAAAATAGGAAATATCAGAGTCGTTGCACACATTAAGGGGAATACTACTCGAACATTTGTTCCCATTTCATATTATGCATATATGTACTATATTAATGTATTATGAAACAGAAACCATGGCTAGTGTATTTTTAACAGAGGGAATTTAATACAGGTAACTGGTTACATAAATTGTGCAAAGACCAAGAAGCCAAATAAGGGAATGTGGGGCAACCAGAGCAATGGCAGAAACCACTAATACCTTTAGACAGGAAGGACAAAGAAAGGTGACAAATAAGTGACCCTCGTCACCTATCCCTTAGACTGGACAACAAAGAAAGGCATTTTGTTAGATGAGTTGGGGTCATTTAACAAGGTTGAAATCACAGGGGAAGCCTTTTAGTTGGAGCTAGAGCCACAGAGGAGACTCAGCCGCCATCAGGCAGAGAAAGATGGGGAGGATCATCCTAGGTCTTCCATTCTTCTCATCCTCCAGTGTTGTGGTAGGACCTTGTATGGCTGGAGACCCAGCCAGAAGTCAGTTAATAGCCTGGGAGCCTCGAAAATGCAGCCTGTTGAGATCAGCATCCCTAGGACATAGCAGTGGAATAACAAGGAATGGGTTTAACAGCAAACAGACCAGGGGCTGGCACAGTTGTGAAGTACAACATATTTCTGAAATGAGGATCAGATTCTAAAAGGTTTAAAAGTTATTATACCCTGTATTTGAGAGACCACTCCAATTCTCTTGTTAGTTTTGGGGGTAGCAGAGAAGATAAAACCCCTAGCAGACATGGGTGAAATTTAGGCTGGAAACAACGGTGCAGGACAGAAGTACACAAGTAACAAATATGTAAGCAAAGGAACCAATTGCTTCTCTCTTGAATAGCATATAAGGAAAATAATAGCACATGTTTAAAAACTGGTAGGCTGGATATCAAATTTCTGGGTACCAACTTGGCAGTTGTGTATGAAAGTTCTATAAAATCTTCTGCATGGTCAGCCAGTTTTCCCAGCGCCATTTACTGAATAAGTTCTCCTCTCCCAGTGGTTGTTAGTGGAGACTTTGTCAAAGACGAGTTGGTTGAGAAATTGAGGTATTGCTTCTGGAATCTCTATCCTGTTCCATTGGTCTATATACCTGTTCTTGTACCAATATGAGGCTGTTTTGATTATTGTAGCCTTATATTAAAGTTTAAAGTCTGGAGGTGTCATACCTTCTGCTTTTTTTTTTTTTTTTTTTTGCTGAGGATTGTTTTGGCTATTTGTGGTCATTTATGTTTCCATATGAATTTCTGTATTATCATTTCCAGGTCTGAAGAGTGATGCTGGTCATTTAATGGGTATTGCATTAAATCTGCAGATTGCTTTGGGTAGGAGGGACATCTTAATAATGCTGATTCTTTCAATCTGTGAGCATGGAATATCTTTCTATTTGTTTATATCATCTTTGATTTCCTTGAGCAGTGTTTTATAGCTTTCATTGTAAAGGTCTTTCCTATCTCTGGTTAGGAAGATGCCGAAGTATTTTATTTTATTTTGTTGTTGCTATTATGAATGGGATTGTGCTTTTTATTTGGTTCTCTACCTGTTTGTTGTTGGTGTATAAGAATGTGATTGTCTTTTGCACGTTGATTTTGTACCCTGAGACTTTTTCAAAGTCCCTTATCAGTGAAAAAGATTTTTGACAGATTCTCAGACCCTGCCTATCACCATACACAAAAATCAACTCTAAATTGATCAATGACCTAAAACCATAAATTCTCAAACTAAGAACCTTAGAAAATGCAGGAGACACCCTTATAGAAATTGGAACTGGCAACCAATTCCTGATCAAAACCCCAAATGCCTATGCTACAAGAGATAAGATAAAGTGGGACTTCATTGAACTGAAAAGTTTCTGCAAAGCAAAAGAAACCATCAAGAGAGCAGAGAAACAGCACACAGAATGAGAAAAAATATTTGCCAGTCGTATAGCTGATAAAGGCCTAACTTCTAGAATCTACAAGGAATTCAAATATGCTGAAAAGAAAAAACAAACAGCCCTATTAAAAGGTGGGCAAAAGATACGAATAGATACTTCTCAAATGAAGACATATGAGCAGCCAGCAGATACATGAAAAAAGGCTCAGCCTCACTAATCATCAAAGAAATGCAAAGTAATACCACACTGAGATACCACCTTACTCCATTCAGGATGGCCATCAACAATAATTCAAAAAACAACAGATGCTGGAGAGAATGCAGAGAAAAGGGAACACTTCTTACACTGTTGGTGGGATTGTAAACTAGTACAACCTCTGTGGAAAACAGTGTAGCGATTTCTAAAAGACCTAAAAATCCACCTTCCATATTACCCAGCAATTCCCATTCTGGGAACATGCCCAGAGGAACTCAAATCACTCTATGAAAAAGATGACTGCACACGCATGTTTATTACAGCATTATTCACAATAGTAAGAACATGGAACCAATCGTGCTGCCCATGAAAAGTGTACTGGATTTTTTAAAATGTGGTACATATACACGATGGAATATTATGCAGCCATAAAGGACAAAATTATGAACTTCGCAGCAACTTACATAGACTTAGAGTCTATAATACTCAGTGATCTATCACAGAAATAAAGAACTGAGTACCACATGCTCTCACTTAAAAGTGGACCCTGAACAATTATCATAATACCATAAGAAAGGGATTGGCAGTAGTGGGAAACTGCCAGGGGAGGAGGGTGCACACTTCATCAATAAGGGTATCTAATCTCAAACTAGGTAAAGGGGGACCAAAGTGAGGCCCAAACTTTACCTGTCCAATGACCATTTGTATACCTAACCCTGAATTGTACCCTACATCTTTAAAATAAAAAAGAAAGAAAGTTCTATAAAATCATCTGGCATCTGGATCCATAAGGATGCAAGCAGCCGAAATTCATCTATACCACTATATTCCTGACTGATGGCTATCCCTTCTTCTAGTTCCAAATCTTTGACCTTCTATTATTTGGGGTTTCGGATTCCATCCCAAGAAAGAGCTTTCAGGGTTTCCTCATTGATAACCCCTCATCACCTCCCTAATTTGAGACCAAACCTAATGCTTGATATCCTGTGCTTAAAAATATTCTAATACCCTTGTTTGGATTTCTCTGCTGATACCAATAGTGTGGGAACAACGTACTTCAATCTGTTTCTTTTCCGTCTGGTCTCCTGCAGTTATCTTTAAATATGGTTCCCGTAATATTGTTTTAAACTCAACTGTAAAATTATCAAGAGTTCTTCTAAAAGGCAATGCATGTTTGCTGGATGGATGGATGGATGAAGGTAAGGTGATGGATGGATGAATGGATGGATGAAGGTAAAGTTCTACGTTTTGGCCAGGCTGATGGGGAGTCCTCAAGTCCTGGCTCTTCCTTCAAAGACCATCAGAATGCCACTGCACTGTCATCTAGTGGTAGCATAACCAAATGTAGGAGAAGAAGCTGCAGAAAAACAAGCTTGAATGCAAAATGAAAGTGAATGTCACAATTGTTTACCAGGTTCTACCTGCTTATGATGGGCTCTCCTAGTTTGGCTATTTTTGATAGTAATTGCATTTCACCTTGATTGTTTAACACATGTACAAAGAATATTACAGGATTACATAAATAGATGTCACTAGCTAAGGCACCATATGGTGGGACAGGTACAATAATGCCAAAAGTCTGGGTGTTTTGAGACAGTCAACAAGTCCATGGTTTTTAAAAGTATTTTCAAGAGAAAGCATGTTAATAATTTTAATTGCTTCCTTACTTCTGTTTTAATTTTATGACTTCCTCTAAAGAACATACTTTTATTTTCTGTACAAATGCTAAGATCTTTTTCTTTATACAGTCTTTTCATGTATGAATGATAAATTGGTAGACACTATTTCTCTCAGAACATAAATATATAAAAACAAAATAAAATAGCTGCAAATTTTAAGCAACCAGGAATATAAAATAAGGACTCTATGTTATAAAAATCTTATGTGTGATAAAATTATCTTGGCTGAAGAAAGTTTAGATAAAGCCAGACTAGCCTGAGAAATTAGAAAACATCTCCCTCAAGAACCATATGTGTGCTTGAAGTGGAATGTTTGGGACTGTCAAACATGTACACAGGCATATTTCCACATTTGAATGGGACCCAAGTCCTGTGGAAAAAGAACTGAACTCTCTTCACAACTAGACATGTCTAATGCACTGGGATGTTCGGGTGGATGGGAAGAGGAGCAAGACAGAAGCGAGGTGATGAAGAAGGTAAAGTACCTAGGGGAATCAGCTGAGTGCAGGAGTCTGAAGGGCGGGCCAAACTGTGCATCAGTCTGAGTGTTTGAGAATAGTGATTCCAGGGAGTGTGAAGCTATCCTTAAGCTACCTACAGCACCTGTGGTAGGGATGAAATATTTGAATAAATAGAGCAACCTGTGTGTGTGTGTGTGAGGTCTTCTTCTCTAAAAAAGGTGGGCATAAAAAGTGGGTTATTGACAGTAATTCCTGTAATGTCAAAATTCTGAGCTCCCACTGCAGACTTCCCATCCCTAATTATTGATGAGAATGCCTCAGGTGAACTCCAAATATCCTTTAGATCCTGCCAGTTAATGAGTCTTAAATAAGATTTTCTTCCAGTCCAGGGGCAGTGGCTCATACCTGTAATCTCAATACTTTGGGAAGCCGAGGAGAAAGAACTGCTTGAGTCCAGGAGTTTGAGACCTGCCTGGGCAAGACAGTAAGACTCCCATCTCTACAAAAAATAAAACATTTTTTAAAAATAGCCAGGCATGGTGGCACATGCCTGTAGTCCAAGCTACTCTGAAGGCTGAGGTAAGAAGATTGCTTGAGCCCAGGAATCTAAGGCAGCAGTCATTCAGCCTGAGTGACAGAGTGAGACTCTGTCTCTAAAAAAAAAAAATTAAAATTAATTTAAAAAATCTTCCCAGTCTATTTCTAGACCTTAATAGAAACCTCTATTTCAGAATATAATTATGAAAAATAAAATCAAATGTTTGAAGAAGTCAGGAAAGCAGAAGGTAAAACAAGGAGTCTTTGTTTCTTTGGATACACTAATAAGCAGACACCTGACAGGTGATATTAGAGATGCAAGAGACTGATTGGGAGAAATATCCATGAAGGATGAAGGGAGATAGCAGGTGTAAGCAGGAGATGCCTTCAGACTGGGTGCTGGTCTGATACCTGCGAAAGGAGAGGAGGAAGAAAGATTGAGTAGAAAGGCACTCGGTTCTAAGAAAGTTTCACCAGGCTGATGGAAAACCCTCAAGTCAAAGTCGCCCACTAGAGAAGTATCCTGCAAGAATGTCCTGAACCGATGGCCCCAACAGTGCACAATTCTTCACTGTAAAGCAGCTTGAGGGAATGTGGTGTTGGTGCAACCTGGAAGGGGATTCCAGAGCGGCAGCTGGGGATCCCCACAACCATCTTCCCCATATTAGGAAAACCAAGTAGTACATTTTCATGCCCTACTCAGAGAGTCCACGCAATCATATACTGTAATCTATATTAAGGTTATCTTGGCTAAATGGAGCTGAGGTTCAGCAGGTCTCCCGTTGCTAAGTGACCTTTCCCATTGTGCTTCTCTAGAAACTTGGCGCAAGGAGTATCTTAAATACTGTAATCAAATGTGCTGCCTATATCTTTGTAGTCACTCTGCTTGACGGTCTAATAACTTTGACCCTGTTATTTCTGCCTGTTGCAAAAATTACTTTTCCATGTCTTCAAGGCTGTTCTCAGACTGCCCACATGCCACTGCCCATGCACTGTCTATCAACTACTCATAGCTTTGTGGGATTACCTGCTCACAAAGCAGCCACCCCAGAAAGCAGGAGATTCTTCTGTCTCTGTCCACCTCGGGGTCTCAGGTGCTCGCTTGCCCCTCTTTCTGTGCCCAGAAGAAAATGCTATCTCCTTGTAGCAGGCAACCACTATTCTCAGGGTCTTGGTGTCCTTCCAGTACACATATGGCATACAATCTATACATATCTATTCTTTTTCTTTTTCTTTTTTTTGAGTTGGAGTCTCACTCCATCGCCCAGGCTGGAGTGCAGTGGCACGCTCATGACCACCCCAGCGTTGACCCACTGGGCTCAGGTGATCCTTCCACCTCAGCCTTCCAAGTAACCAGAATTACAGGCGTGCGCTACCACGCCCGGCTAATTTTTCCATTTATTGTAGAGATGAGGTCTCATCAAGTTGCCCAGGCTGGTCTTGAACCCATGTACTCAGGCAAGCTTCTCACCTCGGCCTCCCAAAGTGGGATTACAGGCTTGAGTCAAAGCTCCCGGCCTATCTATTCTTTTTCTTTTCTGCACAAATAATAGTGGCTATACATACTGTTCTGAGCCTTTTTAAATTTAACAACAAATCTGGGCAATTTTTCTATCATTTCATAAAATACCTTGTTTTTTATTGTTTTATAGTACTGTTTGTATAAATGTACTATAGAAGTTATTCAAGCAGACCCTTACTAATGGATTCTTGCCAATCAAAGGTTTATGCCAATCTGTGACTATCACAAACAATGGTATAATGAACTACCTTGTACATGTGTCATTTTCAACATGTGTGAATTGCTAAAGATAAAGTCAGACATTAGTTAAAGTGGTGAAAACAGATTTTATCCAGTAACTACTGATAGTAGCAAAAAGAGCTGAGCTCCATTCTAATGTGTGCAGAGGTAACCATGTGTTTTAAAAGAAGAATAAGGAGAAGGGAAGGGGAGAGAGAAGGAATTTAAATATATATAGTCAGGGAAGTGAATAATTTTAAAAGGTGGGTAAGAAGGTTGGTCAATGTAAATGTGATTAGGCCAGCTCTGTTCCTGCTGGCAATTATTGAGTGAGTACTCTATCCTCCTACAGAGTCTGAGAGATAGGTCCTGTTTTCTATCTTACATCTCAAAAGGACAGATTTTCAGGTCCTTGAGAAAGACATACCTAGGTGGCAGGAGATACATACACCTACGCTTGTCCCTCAGTATCCATGGTGGATTGGTTCCAGGACTACTGAGGATACCAAAATGCATCCTCTCAAATGCTTTGTCATCTCTAGATTGCTTATAATATCTAATATGATATAAATATAAATAATTGTGATACTGTATCATTTAGAGGATAATGACACACAAGAAAGTCTGTGCATGTTAAGTACAGACACTTTTTTTTGAGTTGGAGTCTCACTCTGTTGCCCAGGCTAGAGTGTAGTGGCACACTCACGGCCACCCCAGCGTCAACCTGCTAAACACCGGCGATCCTTCTGCCTTGGCCTTCCAAGTAGCCAGAGCTACGGGCATGCGCCACCACACCTGTCTAATTTTTTATTTATTCTAGAGATGAGGTCTTGTCAAGTTGCCTGGGCTATTCTCAAACCTGTGTGCTTAGGCAATCCACTTGCCTCGGGTTCCCAAGGTGCTGGGATTACAAGCTGAGCCACCAAGCCCGGCTGAGAATTTAGTTTTAAAAAGCTTGCAGTTTTCTTCCTCTGTCCCTTTTAGATACACAGTTAGCCCTCCATGTCAAAGGTTCCGTATCCTTGGATTTCAACCGTGGGTCGAAAAAAAATCTTTTTTTAAAATTGTGTCTGGGCTGGGATTGGTGGCTCAACCTGTAATCCCAGCACTTTAGGAGGCCGAGGCGAGTGGATTGCCTGAGCCCGTGGGTTCAAGACCAGCCCAGGCAACTTGTCGAGACATCGTCTCTACAATAAATCAAAAATTAGCTGAACATGATAACGCGCCTGTAGTTCTGGCTACTTGGAAGGCTGAGGTAGAAGGATGGCCTGAGCCCAGCAGATTGAGGCTGCAGTGATTGTGAGTATGCCACTGCACTCCAGCCTGGGCAACAGAGTGAGACTCCAACTCAAAAACAAAACAAAAGCCTAAATTCTCTAAGAAAGAAGGGTTCAGGGGTGTTAGGTAGAATAGAACAAACTGAGTTGAGCTTCTTCAGACAGAACTCAGCAGAGGCACTGGGCTGTCCTAGGGATGTGGCTTTAGGAGCCCAGAAGCCAAGCTGGGGTTGGCCACGTCTCCTTGTTCAGGGCTTTAGATGAGATCATTATGCGCCAAGAGTTCTTCTGTAGTTCTCAGAATGCAGCTGCAAGATAAATTTTAGAAGTACAGTCACTGGGTCAAACTGCCCTCCTTAGAGATGACACCAATTTAAACTTCTACCCAGAATGTACAAAAATACTGTTTTCTTACTTTTATCATTCTCATCCAACACCAAGTGTTATTACTTTTTATCACAATGGCTATAATAGATAAAATATCGTATTTCATTGTAGCTTCAACTGCACTTAGGTTATTGTAAATGAAATAGAACATCTTTTCATGATTACAAATACCACCCTTATCATGTCTTAGAGATTTTCTTTGTGTTTTTATATTTTTAATTAAGCCTTCATTTTAAAAAACAAAGTTATGCATACAAATAGTTTGGCTTGGCTGGACTCAGCCTGTAATCCCAGCACATTGGGAGGTCGAGGCGAGTGGATTGCCTGAGCCTGCGAGTTCAAGACCCACCAGGGCAACTTGATGAGACCTTGTCTCTACAGTAAATAAAAAATTAGCCGGGCGTGGTAACGCACGCCTGTAGTTCCAGCTGTTTGGAAGGCCGCGGCAAAAAGATCACTGGAGCCCAGCAGATCAATCATGGGGGCGGCCATGAGTGTGCCACTGCACTCCAGCCTGGGTGACACGACAGAGTGACACTCCAACTCAAAAAAACAAACAAAAACAAAAACAAAAAAAACCAAATAGTTTGGATTTAAATTATCCTGTTAGGATTGTTACAAAAACAGTTCTCTACAGTTTTCTCTTCACATTTCCCTATACCCAGCCCAATCAGTTTCTTTTAGGTCATTATTTTGGAATTTACCTGTAAGCCTCTAAATAAAATATATTAATATTTCTTGAGTTTTAAACCTTAGTTGTGCCTTTCTACCCTGTCATGTAACATAATTTAGCTCTTTTTAAAAAATCCTTGCCAATCCTACCACAACTTAGGTTTCTTCTCAGCATCCTTTCAATATAGCTATATTGTAATTTTGGTCATATCATTAGATATTATTAAGTAACGTGCACTGTTACAACCATGTAAAAACTATTTTTTACTGAGCCATGTAGGAAATTATGATTATTTTTCCTTTCCTACACTTTTTGCTTACCCTAGAGTTCATAATCATTTAAATTTTGTGGTTTATTTAGTTTTTTATGTACTTCTCACTAACTCAACTCCAAACTCCACCAAATTTCTAAACACTCTCATAAGACATTCAGATGCACCAGGTATTTGGATTCCACTCTGATCCTGATGCATTATAAATGATCTGTTTTATATTGTAATTTCTAAGATATGTTTGCCCCAAATGATGTGCTACCATATTAGTCAGGGTTCTCCGGAGAAGCAGAAGCAATATAATATACAGCCACACATTGCATAATGACAGGGATATGTTCTGAGTAAAATGTTGCTAGATGATTTCATCATTGTTCAAACATCATAGAGTGTATTTACACAAACCTAGATGGTATAGGTACATCTAGGCTATATGATACCTTCTATTGCTCCTAGGCTACAAATCTGTCAGGATTTTACAGTACTGAACACTATAGGTAATTGAAACAGAATGATAACATTTGTATATCTAAACATAGAAAAGGCATATGAATATATGATCTTATAATCTTATGGTATCACTGTCCCATGTAGTCCATTCTTGACTGGAATGTTGTTATGCATGCATGACTGTAGATAAAGAGATTTTTAAACTATGAAGTTGGCTTCTGTGATTATGGAGGCTGGCAAATCCAAAATCTGCAGGGGGAGTTGGCAGGGTGGAAACACAGGAGAAGCAATGTTGCAGTTCCAGTCTAAAAGCTGGTAGACTGGAGACTCAGGAGAGCCGTGGCTGTAAGGCTGGCAGGTTAGAGTAGGGTCTGGAAGCAGTCTGCTGTAGAATCAGGAAGAGTTGATATTGCAAATGAAGTTCAGACCAGACTACTAGAGAATTCTCTCTTGCTCAGGGGAGGTCAATCTTTTGTTTCTATTCAGGCATTCAGCTGATTGAATGAGGCCCATACACACTAGGGAGACTTTACTCAAAGTCCTCAGATTTGTGTTAATCGCATCCAAAACATCCTTACATAAACACTCAGAATACTGTTTGCCTAAATATCTCAGCACTCCATGACCCAGCCAAATAAAATTAACGATCACATGTGCATTGGTGTGGGCCTATTTTTATCCATTGTGCTACACTTTCAATGGGCCCTTTTAATCTATAGACTCATGTGCTTCATTCAGTTCTGAGACGTTCTACTGAATCTTTTCTTTGAGCACACTCTTGTACGTTTTCTTTGTTCTCTATTTCTTGAACACCTGCTATTAGGATTTTTGGACTTTCTAGCAGACCTAGGCTGTTTGCTTCCCCTCAGGTGTCTCGTAATCCTTGGTTGTTTTTATACCTTCAAGAGCAGGAAACTAAAAAGCTGCCTGCAGGCTCTGAGGGGGGAGGGGAAAGGGGGCACTTGTTGAATGTGACCTTCACAATGGGATGATCTGGTCAGATTACTTGGGAAACTCCACTGACAGCATGTTTAGATCTGTTTTATTTGGCTAGTCAAATTCCTCAAAGAAAACTTCTGATCTCTTTTCTTCAAGAGAGTGGTCTGGGCACCAACCTCTAGCTGCTGACCGGGGAAAGGGGCTTAGGTGTCCCAGGACCCAGATATATGTTTCCTAATCTCTGTTTTCAGTACTCTATGTCCCACTTTCATTCATGCCTTGTATTCTCCAATCCAGAGTCCTTCTATTTTATTTTCTCCAGAGAATAAACCTCCATGGTCTCACCAGGGCTGGGGAGGGACAGTGACCCTGCTGCAGAAAAGGAAGAAAACCCGAGGTGCCATTTACTGCACACGTAGACTTTCAACCAGTTGTCCTATTTTCAGCTCCTCCCCACTCAGCCCCAGTTAAACAGGTACCCACGCTGCCACTATCTGAGCCCATTGGAAATTCTGCAGTGTAAGTTGGGATGGGTGTCAACGTTCTCTGCTGCTGACTTCAGATCCTGGGTTTTTTGGGGAGGGGTGAGAGGGAAGGAGTTTGCTAGGCCATATTTTCATTCCATCTGTTTTCCAACTTTACGACTTGTTTCTCTTGTCTCTTTTCCCTTTTCTCTCCATCCTTGTGGATTTATGCCTTTGTGAAAACACTTCACTGTTGTTCTAGTGGAGTTTTGAGAAGGAACAAACACAGATGTCTGCATGCAATCCACCATCTTTACCTGAAGTGTCTTCTGTGAGATCTTACAAAATAATTTCCACTTACGAAGTTTTAAAAAATCTTTAAAAAATTTTTGAAGTTCAGAAGTTAAGACTTTTTTGTAGGCAAACATAATTAACGTTGTGTATATAATTTCTTTGTTTCCAAAATTAAGAAGTTTTTTCCTATGTTAAGTTTAGTTAAATATTTACTTTATCCTGTTCTAAGTAAAATTGCCAAGAAGGCACAATTTTTCTGGTACCAGCTCCCAATCTTCCATTGGTAATGTTCACCCCTTCCCCCACTCCTTCCCCAACCTTTCTCTCTTTCTGGAGTGTCTTCAGTGCTTCTAGAATCACTGTTGTGGTGTCTACTTATGAACGTCCTTAGAGGAGGCCTTTTCTTTCCTTCCATGGTCATTCCCTATGCTTCAGGCTTGTCCCAACTCCTTTCTTCACATTGAAACTTACCTCTCAGGGTCTTATTTCACAATACTCTGTTTTTTTCTCAGCTAATAAAAAGTACCAAGGACTGTTTTAGAGGAATTTTGCATTTATTATTGACTTAGTCCTATGACAACCTGGTGTGATACATATTATTATTCCCTTTTCATAGATGAATAAATTGAGGCTTAGAAAGTTTAAGCCTCTCTCGTCCAAGATCACAAGGCTATTTCATCATATAAGGTCTACAGTACAACAAGTTTGTAATTACCACATGCAGTCTTGTACTAGATAATGTTTACTGTGCTATCCCATACAACAAGACTTTACAAATTCTTAGTAGCTGTTAAGACAACACTGTAACCCAAATGGTGAGTCTCATTTTGAATTTTTCAAATATGGCCTAGCTTCCATTTGGCATTTTGTAACAGTGTAGTCAAAGATAAAAGAAATAATGCTATCTATGGCATGGAAAGCTCTTTGGGAGCTACATTATAAACTGCTGCACTCAGCCAAGAGCCATGAGTTTTTTTTAAGCAGAGTATTTAAGTGCACTGATGAGTTATTAGTCACATACTTGAGTCTATTCTCTATTTTATTTCTGTGTTTTCAATTCAAAGAAAGACTTTTATTCTTCGTGGAAACAAATGATATAAAAATCATAAAGTATCTTATCTGATTATTTCCATCTAAAGTTATACAAAAACATAGCATTTATCTTTTAATACACAGTTCTTATTCTTATTGCTCTCTTAAGATGGTTTTCAAGAAGGAATAGCATAAGATTTTTCATCTTTTCCAGAGATTCAATGTTATTTCCCTTCTTAAAAAGCACTCAACTCTGACACCAAGTTAATCAGATTCCCAGAAATGCATTCTCTCTCTCTCTCTCTCTCTCTCTCTCTCTCTTTCTCTCTTTCTCCCTCTTTCTCTCTCACATATATTCTCATCACATATTTATTACAAAACTATTATGTGCATTATATATGATATCAAAATGAATAAGACAATGACTCTTTAAAGATCTCATGATCTAAAGAGAGACAGAAACACTATAATACATTATATAATGTAAATATATGAAAATATTTTTTAAAACTCTATTACTGTAGGGAAAGGAATATGAATTTTCTTTTCTATTTTTCAGAGAATGGAAGTTTCAGACTTCTTGCTCTCCCCTAAAAAAAGCCCTGAATCTTCTCATATTCCTGTCTTCTGGTCTCAGTAATAGGCATTTGATCAGTCTTTTAAGTCAAAAACTTCTGCTGTTTCTTACTGTCTATGTCTATCCCCTTCTCACTGCCCCAAATTCAATCTATCAACAAGCACTGCCAGTTCCTACTCCAAAATGCATTTAGCAGCCACCCAGTTCCCTTTTTGACTGCTACTACACTAATCTAAGCACCATAATTTTTCACTTGGATTACTGCAATACTTCCTGAATAGACTGTTTCCTTCCATTTCTTCCATTCTTGTTTCACGACAATCTATTCTTTGAACAGCAGCCAGAGGATTCTCTAATAACTATAGATCAGCTTCTGTTTTAACCATAATGGAGTAATTAGGTTTGGATTTGCCTTTCTCTACAACTAGAAAACTAGACAAAACATATTTAACAACTGTTTTCCATTCATTTGACAACTAGCGGTGTAGGACTGCTATATCCGAGGGAAAGGAAGCAATAAGATAGGCTTGATTGTTCCATGTTAGCTGAGATGATGTCCAGGGTTTAAGCAATGAGCAGCAATCCAAACAGATCCCAAAGGTACTGCTGAATTGAGGAGACAGAGATCAGTTTGGGGAGGTCATGGCAGCTAGAATTTGTGGACCACCATTTTATCCAAACACGACTTTCCACATTGAATTGCCCTGTTTCCTTTGTCACAAATCAACTGACCGTATAAGTGTGCACTTATTGCTCAGTTTTCCTTTTCACTTTAGCTATTTATCTATCAGTATATCATTATCACATTGTCTTTGTTACCGTTCCTTTATACAAAGTCTTGTGATAAAATAGTATATATGCTCTTATTTTTTAAAGGTTGTTTAGGTTATTCTTTTGCATTTCCATAAAATTTTTTAGAGTCAACTTGTTGATTCCTAGGGAAAAAACCTATTAGGATGTTGATTGAAATTGTGTTGAATCTACAGATTTTGGAAACCTATTAATCTGAACAATATTGTGTCTCCTAATCCATGATCATAGTATAGCTCTCCATTCACTTAGGTTTTCTTTAATATCTCTTTCAATATTTTTTATTTTTTAGTGTAGAGGTCTTGCACAATTTTTACAAGTTTGCTCTTTTTTTCCCCCTGTCATCAGTATTTTTATTTAGTTTAGTATATGCTAGAATATAAATACATATTTATATTCTATATAGAGAAACATGTTGTTTCTATATATAGAAACAACATGCCCTTTCTTAGCATGGATAGTCTTTTACATAACTAAAATTTGTGGCTAACAGTTTATATAACAAAAGAAAAACTAAATCCATCAAGAAAAGAAGCACCTAAGAAAACAATACATTTTATATAAATTATAAAGGACAGTTACAATGAGCATCCATTTATTTCCTCTCTACCTCAATTTTACCAAATAGAGTCAATATGTATTCTCTGTGAGCTGCTAAGAGCACATACACAAGCACGGTGGCCTTTTAAAAAGACAGTCAAAGACAAAATATTACTTGATGTCATACATTGTTCTTAGTTCTTAACTGGAGTTGAGTTTCCTTTCATAGTCTTCTTTAGGTGGTGATAATTTGGCAAGATTTTCATCAAGAAATCCAGCTGTACTGTCTGAGGCTGTGGTCGCTCAGTCTGCACCCGGCAAAGGCAGTACACTGAAGGCAGGCAGTGCAATGCAGTCTGCACCCGGCGAAGACAGTGATATATGGTGCAGGGATGACTTCAAAAGTCATCTCTGTGCTCTCAGGGATGACTTCAAAAGTATTGAGGTTGCAACAAGCCCCAATGATGCAGCCACTTGTCAGTATTACATTTTTGACTACATATGCTTTTGATTCAATCACATTATTATCTCCCATTTTCATGACTTGGGAATAACAGCCGACTTCAAACACATTATTGGTGCCAATGATCATAGGTTTGGGTTCAGGCTCTTCAGTGTCAGGAGTGATATTATCTGGATGAGCATTTATGATAAGGGCCTGCTCTTCTATCAGGTTACCTTCACCAATCACGATTGGTCCGGCTTCCGCAATAATTCGTGCTTTAGGGTGGATCACTGTCCTAGGTCCGATAGTAACATCTCCTCTGATTTCACTTTCTACACATACAACTGCTCCAGGAGCAATCTTCACACTCTTTTGAGTCTTCTCCGCCATGGTACGGCCCCCGTCTCAACTTTGCTCTTAAGTGATTTATATTGCTGATGCTACTGTAAATGGCATTTAAATTTTTAATTTTCCCATTATATGCCAGTAAACAGACATATAATTGATTTTTATACACTGACTTTGTATAATTCACTTATTAGACCTAGTACTTTTTGTGCATTTATTTTTAGGTTTCTGTCTAAACAATCATGTTGTCTGTGAATAAAGGCAATTTTACTTTTTCCCATCTATTCTTTAATTCCATTATGCTCAGAAAATGTACTATACAAAATTTCAATATTTTGAAAAAAAATTTGATTTTTTTTACTGCTTTCACATGGTCCATGTTGGTGAATGTTTCAGATGCCCTTTAAAGATGTTCTTCCATTGTCTTCTGGTATCTATTGTTTCTCACGAAAAATTGCTATCCATTGTTTATGTCATTGTTTTTCTGTATGTAATGATTTTCTCTGACTTCATTAAAAATAATGTCTTTAATTCAGTTTTTTGTTTTTGTTTTTTTTTTGAGTTGGAGTCTCACTCTGTTGCCCAGACTGGAGTGCAGTGGCACGCTCCTGGCCACTGCAGCCTCGCCCTGCTGGGCTCTGGCGATTCTTCCACCTTAGCCTTCCAAGTAGCCAGAATTACAGGCGCGCACTATCACGGCCAGCTAATTTTTGATTTATTGTAGAGACAAGGTCTCGCCAAGTTGCCCGGGCAGGTCTTGAACCTGCGGGCTAAGGCAATCCATTCGCCTCAGCTTCCCAAATTGCTGGGATTACAGGCTGAGCCACTGAATCTGGCCCAGAATGAATAATTTCTAATGGTCCTTCTTCAAGCTCACAGAGTGTGGTGATCATAAGAATTGCCTCCCAGACCCCTAGCCTTTGGGAGCATAATTGATGAGGGTCTGATCTGCTACACTGAAATTTATAACCATGTTCATACTGGGGTCTCACTTCCCACAGTCTGCTGCCAGTGGAACTCTGAGCATGGCAGACTTTCTAAGGACTCCTCTAATGACTGGCTTTGGTTTGAGGACTCCTTGATAGCCTTGCTGAATTTTCCTTAGACTTTAAGACAGTCTAGGAAGTTTCTATCTAATCTTCCTTCCCATTCTCCTTCACTTCGAGATAGACTTGGACATGCTCACAGTTTTCCCCGATTTCCCCTCCCCTGCATTTTCTAGTATAATAGTTTGCCTGAATAAAATCCTTTCATGTTTAATCCATTCTTGGTGTTTGCTCTCAGGGAGTACCTAAGTAACACAAGTAAAATCATGAGTGATTCGACAACATAGGCAGTAAGTTGAGGGTCTGGGATTGACTCACCCACCACCTGGCAGGCAAATAGGATGTCATTCTGTTGGCAGGTGGAGCAAAGCCAGTCCCTGAAAAAAGGTAGCAGCTCAATTGCTGAATCTTTCACTAGTGGGTAGTAAACTGAGAAAATGTATTCATGGATAGCAATGTTGTGAAAGGCACGTTAACACAGATATTTTTTAAAACATGAGGAAAGGTCGGGCTCGGTGGTTCAGCCTGCAACCCCAGAACTTTGGAAGGCCAAGAAGAGTGGGTTGCCTGAGTCCATGGGTTTGAGACCAGCCCGGGGAACTTGGCAAGACCTCATCTCTACAATTGATAAAAAATTAGCCAGGCACAGTAGCGATCGCTTGTAGCTCCGGCTACGTGGAAGGCTCAGGAGGAAGAATCACCTGAGCCCAGCAGGTCAACACTGGGGTGGCCGTGAGTGTGCCACAGCACTCCAGCCTGGGTGACAGATGAGTCTCCAACTCAAGAAAAAAAACAACTATATATACAATATGAGGAAAAAATACCTACAAAATCAGTGGAGCTGGCTAGTTATTACTAAATTGTGTTGATGTTCTGATGAGAATAATCTAATGAGGACTACCAACAAAGACTTAGTGACTAAAGGAAAAAAGCCCATACTTTTGCAGTGAAAGGGAAGATGCAGTTGAGTGGCAGGCTGTAGACCTAATTGTTAGAGTTGCAGAACTCCAAAGATGTTTCAATGTTCAGCCAAGGCAGGTCTGTGATGTGAATGTCAGAGGACTGATGGAGGAGTCTGGGTTCTTGAAATACGGGATGGGACATAAAAGAGAGGATGATTACCAGCCGTGGCCCGAGAGCAACTGCAGAAAGAGAGACTATGGTTTATCACTTTAACTTACTCCTTTTGTGTTTCCCCACAGGAAGAAAGACCCACAGGAATCATAAAGCAGCTGTTCTCAAAACCTGTATGGAAAAGTGACTTTGTGAGGTAAAAGTGGTAGACGGCAGTAGCCATGAGAATGAACCTCTCAGATTTCCAGCTTCGGGGAACGTAACTGCTCAAAGGCCATGGCTACTGAAAATCTGAAATCTGTTGCTGCCTTTGCACTTGACGTGAGTGAGTGTGGCTGGTAACCACAGCAAACCTGCTCCTGGGAGACACTGGACTCTCCTGATGGCTGACTTTGGCTCAAGGATTCTTCAGTGTCTTTCCAAATCTCTCCTCTTCACTTGAGATCAGACTTGCATTACAATCGGTTGCATCTCGAAACACTCTCCAGCTCCCTCCTCATTTCCTCCCACAATTGTTTCCACTAAAACAATCCTTGCACGTGTTATCCCTTCTTGGTGTCTACTTCTTAGACTACCCAGATTAACACACTGACCCTTTCTTCTGCTATCCCCAATCACTGTTAAGCCCATACATGTTTTCATTTCAGAAATTGTACTTTTCAGTTACTGAATATACGTTTGGCTCTTTTTTATAGTTTCCATTTCTCTGTTGACATTCCCTATCTATTATTCAGTCATTCTTCTAGTACTTTTTTATCAGTTCTCTGGTGGAGGAAAAAGTTCAATTTTTAAAAATCTAAACAAGCAAGCTTTTTGTATAAAAAAATGGAAAGGGGAAAATGTGTCGAATTTCCTTGACTTTAACCACTTCAAGATTTAAAGGCTTTTTTTTCTTCCAAGGAAATATTAAATTTCACGGTCACATTTCTTTTTTTTTTTTTTTTTTTTTTTTTTTGAGTTGGAGTTTCACTCTGTCGCCCAGACTGGAGTACAGTGGCGCTCCCGGCCACCACAGCCTCAACCCGCTGGGCTCTGGCGATCCTTCCGCCTCAGCCTTCCGAGTAGCCGGAATTATAGGCATGCGCTTCCACACCCGGCTGATTTTTTGATTTATTGTAGAGATGAGGTCTCACTGCCCAGGCGAGTCCCGAACCTGCGGGCTTAGGCAGTCCACTCACCTCAGCCTCCCAAAGGCGCAGGATTACAGGTTGAGCCACTGAGCCCGGCTCACGGTCACATTTCAATTCACAGGAATTCACATCACAATGTTTGAGAAAGGATACCATCTTTTCTGGGATTAAAAAACTGTCAAGTGATTGTACTACAGTTATATGAGATGTAAACTAGCATTAGGGGAAGCTGAGTGGAGAATATATGGGAAATCTCTGAGTTATTTTTGCAGCTTTCATTCCTATTCTTTGAAGAAGGAGTCCTGGTGAATATAACCAATAAATAGAAGACATAATCATTTGATATTTTTATAGATAGACCTCAACAGGGAACCTCTGAAATACTATTTCTTTTCAGTGAACTGTAATTTGAGATTTAATAGATATGCTCCTTTCTTTCTAATATATTCTGAACAAATCCAACTTCAAGTTATTCTTTTCAACTAAGCATTAGCAATGCCTTTTTATTTTATCTGTGCCCTTATTTCACATAACATACCTTTCCAGGGTCGTGTTATTCACTCTCATTTTTTCAGCAGCCACCTCTGTGCTGATGAAGGTAAATTCATCTCTCCTGCTTAGCCCTCTCCTCAAAGTTTCAAGAACTAGATATTTGATTGCTGGTTAGCAACACATGCACCTCAAGGAGAATCTGTCAAAATGAAATTAATCGTCTTTTCCACCGACTTTGCTCTCTTAAATGTTATTTAAAATACTAATGATGAAAATATAATCTACCTGAACTCCAATAGGTGACATCCAACCATCAAGCCTGATCACTGATTTTGTCTCCTAATTATTTATGAAATCCATCATCTTTTCTCCTTTCTACTACCATCATCTACTATATAACATCCTAATTTTAGTCTTGAGCCCCCCATAATATATCCCCCCACATGCTGCCAGGGCTCTGTCTGAATTGCAAGGCTGTCTCTTCAGTGGCTTTCCATTACTTGCACTTCCCACTAAGAAAGTGCAAACTGGGCCGGGCTCAGTGTCTCAGCCTGTAACCCCAGCACTTTGGGAGATTGAGGCTAGAGGACTGCCTGAGCCCATGGGTTCGCGACAAGCCCGGGCCACTTGGCGAGACTACCTCTCTACCATAAATAAAAAATTAGTCAGGTGTGGTAGCACGCACCTGTAGTTCCAGCTTCTAGGAAGGCTGAGGTGGAAGGATTGCCGGAGTCCAGCAGGTCCACAATGGAGTGGCCGTGAGTGTGCTGCTGCACTCCAGCCTAGGCGAGGGAGTGAGACTCCAACTCAAAAAAAAAAAAAAAAAGAAAGAAAGAAAAAAGAAAAGAAAAAGAAAGTACAACTCCCCTTGATCTCGACTTTTTCTCCTTCTCCAACATTCCTTCCAGATGCTAACTACCCCTGCTTTAAACTCAAGCAGTTAAACTTGTCCCACAATATCGTTCTGTTCTTAATTTCTTACCTTGTCTCATGATACTGTCTCTTTGGACAGCAATGCTCTCCCTGTGCTGGTCACCTGTGACTTTTCTTCCTTTATCACTTCAAGAGGTAGCTACTCCAGAATGCCACTCCTTAATGTTTGATCCAGGTCTAGCAAGGTGCCTCACTCCTGTTAATCCTAGCACTTTAGGTTAAAGCAAGAGGATCGCTTGAGCCTAGGAGTTCAAGGCTGTGGTGAGTTATGATTGTGCCACTGCACTCCAGTCTGGGCAAGGTGACAGAGTGAGACACTGCCTCTAAAAAAAAAAAAATTCTGAATTTAGATCTAGAGAGGGGTCCCTCTCTGAGATCTCAGAAATTATGCACCTGTTTTTAACTGCTGTGACTAATACAATGGTCTTTTTCTTTTGTCTCCCTCTCATTCATTTTTTTTTTTTTTGAGTTGGAGTCTCACTCTGCCATCCAGACTGGAGTGCAATGGCCGCTCCCAGCCACTGCAGCCGGGCTCAGGCAATCCACTCACCTCAGCCTCCCAAAGGCGCGGGATTACAGGGTGAGCCACCAAGCCCGGCTCATTTTTTATTCTGCATTCAATATACTGTGGGTAGGGTAAATTATGAAAATAGTGTTCGAAGTTATGATACTCCTCATGAACACTAGGTGTCACTCGTATCTTTTGTTTGAGCAAATAAATTGCTGCTAATTCTACCTCTGAATTCAATAAACTCAGCTTTTTTTCCCCCTGGTTAATTCTCAAAGTTAAAAAAAAAAAAGTGTTCCTGTCCTGAAGTGGGATTTTTTTTTTTAACAAGCCAATTTTTAATATCTGTGCAAGTTTAATAAAGAATGATTCAATACCCAAACAAAACGATTCTGTTGTATAAATTGGTTTAGCACGCCAGCCCAACTAGTATATGATGATTATCAAACCAAATTGTTTTTTTTTAACGAGAAAGCAGGATTTATTGAGAGGACAGAAAAGTTCCCACAGTGGGAGGGTACCCGAAGGGGCTGCCCCCAAATTTGTTGATTTTAAAAAGCATGTAATCAATTGTATTTTTTGAAAAATCATAAAATGTGGGAAAAGAGCTGAAAATTTGTCTTTTAAAGCTTTTTCTAACCTTCATAAAAGATACGTTCTTACCCTTTGCAATAGGAGTAGTAAATCTTTTATGTTCTGTTATGATTATCTGTAGTACCGTTAAAGTGTGAAATCGTTTAAAAGAGGTCTGAAGAATACAACAAATCAATATCATATCAAAGGAAAAGTTTAGAGCATGTTGTCAAAAGCAAAGGCTTGACAGTGCTTTAATTTTTTTAAATCTATTTTTCAAAGTTTAATAGTTAATTGTAACAGGTTTTTCAAAATCATGATTATATTAACTTGGACATCTGTTTCAATTTATATTTTCAGTACAATAGATGAATCTGGAGAGCAAATCATTCTTATTTTGTAATACAATTAACAGCAAATATCTACTGAATGCAACATTATTTCTAGGCATGTACTAGGCATTGTAGAAGTTAGAAAAAAATGAGCTCTGCTCACACACTTAATTTTATAGAGAAACCAAGTCTCAAAATGCTTGAAGTAACTCCAAGAAGAATGTAGTACTGAATACAAATTCAACGGATATTGGGGAGATTAATCTGATATTGCAGACTGTGTAAGTAATAAAACTATGGAAAAGGCAAAAAATCTAGTTTTTAAAATATTATGCACAGAAGACAATATTATACTAATTTTTATTTTCCTTCTCAAACCTAACAGTCTCCCAGTTTGCCAGCTTTGTAAATGGCTCCACCCCTACTAAATTATCCTAGCTTAAAACTCTGTGGTCATCCTTAATTTTTTCCTTTTCCATCATCTTCCATATCCAAATCATGAGCAAAATGTATTGATTCTGCCTCCAAAATATGTTTCCTTTTTTTTTTTTTTTTTTTTGAGTTGGAGTCTCACTCTGTCGCCCAGACTGGAGTGCAGTGGCCGCTCCCAGCCACCGCAGCCTTGACCTGCTGGGCTCCAGCGATCCCTCCACCTCAGCCTTCCGAGTAGCCGGAATTACAGGCGCACGATACCACGCCCGGCTGATTTTTTGATTTATTGTGGAGATGAGGTCTTGCTGCCCAGGCGGGTCTCGAACCCACGGGCTCAGGCAATTCACTCACCTCAGCCTCCCAAAGGTGTGGGATTACAGGCTGAGCCACCGAGCCCGGCTCAAAAATATGTTTCTTATATGTCCACTAATCTTATCTCTATTGCCACCAGCCCGGGTCAACCCACTGCCTCTAATCTACCACATGAGCCTACTGGCAGTCTCCCTGCCCAAGCTGCCCATGCCACTGTTAACCCTCAACTCTTTGTGAGAAAAAAAAGAGGCCAACTCCATTCTAAATCTAGTATACTTAGAATTCTTAAGAAACAACCTCAGGTAGAAATTGTTTGGAAATTTGAACTAATCTAAGAACACATACTGAAAAGAACCATGAAGCACTTTAGGTGACTAATCCTAGGAACATGACATAGCTATCTCAGTCCTAATGCGTCAAGAAAAAGAGGATTCAATGTTACTGTCCTCCTGTTACAGCAGAGATTACTGACAATGTTCTTTTCTTTGTTGGATTCTAAATGATCAGAACTGCCAAAGTGGGGTTATTTATGTTAGTGAAAGAACACTGAGTCTTGAAAGTATGGCTCTTGTTGCAATAATGCTTCTTGTTATATAGTGAGTGTAGCTTCTGCAAATCATCAAACATTTCTTCTTGTAATTATGATAAAACAGCCCAGCCTCTTTGCAAACCATTTTGTTGAGGAACATTTATTTCTTTTTTTTCTTTTTTTTTTTTTTTTGAGTTGGAGTCTCACTCTGTCGCCCAGACTGGAGTGCAGTGGCCGCTCCCGGCCACCGCAGCCTCGACCTGCTGGGCTCCGGCGATCCTTCTGCCTCAGCCTTCCGAGTAGCCGGAATTACAGGCATGCGCTACCACACCCGGCTGATTTTTTGATTTATTGTAGAGATGAGGTCTCGCTGCCCAGGCGGGTCTCGAACCCGCGGGCTCAGGCAATCCGCTCACCTCAACCTCCCAAAGGCGTGGGATTACAGGCTGAGCCACCGAGCCCGGCTAGGAACATTTATTTCACAAGCCTTTGTTTCCAGGGTGATTTATAATGATCGAGTTAGAAATAGAGCAATGTTTTATTCCTTTTGTTAAAGAGGGGTAATTTCTTCCATAAAGTTTACTGGCATGATATAGGGCAGGCCAAGCTATTAAATTTTCCTGGAATTTTATTTTTAGTTCCATTCAGCAGATCAACCTCTAGCCTGAGATAAACAATATGTGTCTTCATGTTCCCACTTATAAGTGAGTCCTGAACATTTATCACAATACTAGAAGAAAGGGGTCAGTAGTAGTGGGACATTGCCAGAGGAGGGAGGAGGGGGGCATGTAACCTCACTAAGGGTACCGGATCCTAAACCAGGTAAAGTGAGGTCAAGATGGAGGTCTAAACTTCACCTGCTTGTAAACCACTCAAGTACCTAATTCTGACTTGTAACCCACATCTTTATAATAAAATGAGGTTAAAAAACAAAACAAAAACACAGGCCATTGCTTTTGTTAAGTGCTGACACGGCCACGTGTTCATTGAGCTATAGCCACCATTGCTTTTGTTCCGCTCTGGTCTGGCCACATGGTTCTTTGAGCTATGGCTGCCATGTTTCCTTAAGCTTTGGCCCCTTCCCCTACCTTGGGGAGGTGAATTTCCTCTCTCTCTCTCTAATCTACTTTCTAAATAAACTATATTTCCAATCTAAAAATAAAATAAAACAAAATGTGTCTTTCGTCGCCTCATATAACAGATACAGCAGAGAAACTGAGGATCATAATTTAAGGGATTAGAAAAAAGTAATTCTATCATCTTTTTTTGTCTCTCAGGGTCTTCTGATTTTAGTTCTTTTTCACCATGTTTTTTGGATTCAATATCTTCCCTCATCTTTAGTTTAGTACAGAGAACAAGCATTATAAACACATCTATCTGAAAATAATATTTAGGCATTACTGTTAATCCATAGAAATTATTGCTTCAAAGAAAAGTTAATATATCTTCTAATATTTGTATAAAACTCTAAAAGAGTTTTCATCTTTATTCCAAAAATATTTTTTCCAAGATTGGATAGAGGCAGTAAGGAACAACTGTCCAGATTATGGCAGCCTATGTCATAAATACGAGTCATGCCTTAGATGTTTATTCCCTAACTTATTTTTAATAAAATAAGTTTATTCCCTAACAATTTTTAGTAAAATTGGTTATCATTTATTGAATATGGTCTGTGTGTCAGTGGCTATTTGGGCACTTTCTGTGTTTTCCCATTTAACCTATTTAATCTTCACATCAACCCTACCAAGTAGGTGTCCCTTTCTTGTTTTACAGCTGAGGAAACTGAGGTCAGCAATAAGTAGCTACCCAAAGTCACTCAGCCAGTTCGTTACACTACAGGGCCTCAAACCCAGTTCTTTCTGGACCAAAAGTATGTTTGCTTGTTTTTAACTATGCTGTACTTTCTTTTATGACATTTCCCCCAAAATATTCTCAAGCAGATACACAAATAACTTACAAGCTTCAAGTACTTGGAGAAATTATGAACCTTTGGCATTTTCTGTCATTTTCAATGAATTAGTCTTTTTTTTTTTTGAAAGCAGGATTTATTGAGAGGACAGAAAAGCTCCCACAGTGGGAGGGGACCTGAAGGGGTTGCCTGAATTAGTCTATTATGCAGTCAAACATGGGTACTTACATGAGCCAAGCAGACAATTTTAGAAAGTACTTGCCAGACTGTCTTTAAAATTGCATCCTCAGACTTATAAAACATTTCTCAAAAGTAACCTGAGAGCCATTTCTTTGCTAGACTCTGGTGTGGCCATGTGCTCTTTGTGCTGTGGCTGTCACCATGCTTCCTGGCTTGGTCCCCTCCCCCACCTAGGGGAGGTGAATCTTCTCTCTCCCTTCTCTTTCTCACTCGAATTTATTTTTAAATAAACTATATTTTTAACTCTAACTTCTGTGCAATTCTTTGCATCTTTCATATGGAATTGTTTCATACCCCAGATGGCCACATTCATCTTAGAGTTCCAGTCCTCTTCCTGTCTGTGGGAAGAGATCTCTTTCTTCAATAAATCTTTTGCTCACCTAAAAAAAAATAAATAAATAACCTGAGAAATTAGGTACCCCTTTTAGTAATTAAAAAGTCTATACTATTATCTACATTCTATATATTGATTATCTGTTTTTGTGGCTATGATAGTTTATATAAGAATCACAATTTTGTAGGGCATTTGATTTTTGATTAAGAGTCTTCTAGATCTACAAAGAGCCTAAAAAACCCTCAAGCGCTGCTAGTCCTCTGCTCAGACTACTAGGGAAAATGGTACAAGGTTAGCTTGCAGATCTGCCTTCAGAGAAACACTTGGGTATACCAACCTGACTAAATGCTAAAGGACAGATGAACACAGGTGATGTAAGTGGGCTATTTATGATTTATGCTAAGGTCCAGAGAGGTGCACACTGATTTATGATTAGGCCAGTTTATGACTGTAGCTATTATCTTAAAAAAAAATACATGTAACTAACAATGTTTAATGCACAGATTTTATTCACAGTACTTTCCTCAATTTCTGTTATTCTCTAGGAGGTTTGCTTTATTTATTTAAGAAATATTGAATATTAAATGAAAATTTCACTAACGACTGAAAATACTGTCTATTCAGTTGATGGCCAGAATTTCAGACATGTATAACTTATTTTCTATCCCTATTTTATCCACAGAGAAAATGTTAAAATTAAAATTTGATCACCAAATATATATTTTCTCCCTTATTATATCTTGATCCTGAAATAAGCTGTGATATTCACCTATAAGAGAACAACAACAACAACAACAAAACTAGGTGCCACACAAAGGGAAATTATTTTGTTCTGATTATATGAGAACCTAAATTTAGAACTGTATGTTATGCATTCTAAAGGCAAGGTCTAAAGAACTTCTAACAAGTATCAGGCACTTCTAATGAGAGTGAATGAAAAAATAACTTAAAACCATGTAAGTAAAAAAGCCATACAACTTTGAAGAAGTTAGAGAATTTTGGAGGGGAAAAATGTATAGGCGTAAAAATGATAGCTGGAACATTAGTAAAGCTGTTAAATGACGATTTAGGTTTTTCTTCCTCCCCGACCAAGCATAGCAGTGCTATTAAGGGAAGTAACACCTATTTAAAGGATGTTAGGAAAGTAAAATTTTGTTTTGTTTCACACCACTAGCCTAACATTGTAGCATGAGTTTGGTCAGATGACACCTTTTGTAATTACGGTGGCAGATGCTGGTCTGTATAGAGTCCCAAGAGAATTCCAGGCTCCGGGCTTAAAATCCTGGTTTCTCTTTGATATGGACGGCTAGAGCATTTGCCCCTCCTTCCCGATACCCTAATCTCCCTGCTTCACTGCAACAATTCAGGGTCAGCAAAAACCCATCAAGCATTTTATTATCTCCTTAAATCAGTCTTAAGTCTTCCAATCTAATATTTCTTTATTTGTAATCTATTTTTTATAATATTAGTCTTTTTAACCCACTTTCTCATTTAGCATTCTGTTTCCCAACAATTTTTAGTCATAATTTAATTGTATAATAATTATAGAATGCATCTTTCATTTAAAGGAGTATGTCATTTCTATGCATATTACTTTAAATCATGAAATAGCTTTGTCAGCCGGGCTCGGTGGCTCAGCCTGTAATCCCGCGCCTTTGGGAGGCTGAGGTGAGTGAATTGCCTGAGCCCGCGGGTTCGAGACCCGCCTGGGCAGCGAGACCTCATCTCTACAATAAATCAAAAAATCAGCCGGGCGTGGTAGCACATGCCTGTAATTCCGGCTACTCGGAAGGCTGAGGCGGAAGGATCGCCGGAGCCCAGCAGGTCGAGGCTGCGGTGGCCGGGAGCGGCCACTGCACTCCAGTCTGGGCGACCGAGTGAGACTCCAACTCAAAAAAAAAAAGAAATAGCTTTGTCATTGTACCCTACTGAACTTTATATGTAGGTCAATCTCAATTGCTAACCACTTTTAAACCTTATTTGGACAGCACTTAGGTAATTGTTAAAAGCTATTTTCCTTCTTTTTTCTATGTCTGTGTATTGCTTTCTCAATGTATATGACCTTTTTTTAATATTGGGGTTTATTGATTAAAATTTGTTGTTGTTGCTAATGTTTTATTTGAAAAATGTCTCAATACACATTTAAGTAATTTTCCCAAATGTCAGTCAACAGGAGAGCTGAACATGGACAAAAGATACACCACAGTAACACTTTAGAAAGAAAGAAAGAAAAGGCACAAGGAAGACAAATCTTAGTACTTAAAGCTACGGGAAGAGGCTTTGATTTGTGGAGACCAAGTATACGTTTAGTTGATGTAAGTTTGAAAATGTATTTCAATTCAAACTTTCAGCCGGGCTCAGTGGCTCAGCCTGTAATCCCGCGCCTCCCAGGCTGAGGTGAGTGGATTGCCTGAGCCCGCGGGTTCGAGACCCGCCTGGGCAGCGAGACCTCATCTCTACCATAAATCAAAAAATCAGCTGGGCGTGGTAGCGCATGCCTGTAATTCCGGCTACTCAGAAGGCTTAGGCGGAAGGATCACCGGAGCCCAGCAGGTCGAGGCTGCGGTGGCCAGGAGCGGCCACTGCACTCCAGTCTGGGCGACAGAGTGAGACTCCAACTCAAAAAAAAAAAAAAGAAAATGTATCATTCTTTGGACCTGACCCCAGCCTCACAGCCCATTGTGCTTCATATCTGTACAGAACTCAAGAGTTTTGGAAGCAGGAGCAACATAACAGTCAAGGCTGTCATTGATTGACAATTTCTAGGGTTCCATACACTGCTAGGACATTTTATTCAGGTACCATGATCACTTAAGGAGATAGGCAAGGTTTTCTATCACTCCTTTTCTGGAAATTACAGGTTGTTTATAAAATTCTGATACTTACAGAATGACTCCTTGAATTCCAAGTGGACATATGTCCTCAAGAGTGTGTCCATATCTCTACAATACATCGAAAAATTAGCCGGGCGTGGAAGTGTGCACCTGTAGTTCCGGTTACTTGGAAGGCTGAGGCGGAAGGGTCGCCTGAGCCCAAGCAGGTCGACTGGGGTGGCCGTGAGTGTGTCACTGCACTCCAGTTTGGGCAACAGAGTGAGACTCTGACAAAAAAAAAAAAGAGTGTATTCCAGTGTCATTCTTCCTTTCTTTCATTCCACAAATGTATCCTGGGATACAAGCACATGTGATACAAACGTGAACAAGATACCACAAGCCCTGATTTTACAAAAGCATTCATGGCTGACCCTCACCCAGTTGGCATTCATGAGAGACCCCATTACTTCTTTACTAGAGAATTCAGCCAGACCCATATTGATTTATGCTTGCAAATATACAGTTAACTTTTTTTTAACTCTTTGAATCCGTTTATTCTATTTCTAATTCTGCTTCCACAGATCAAAGACATTTAGATGGTTCACGCTTTCCTTCAAATAACTGAATAGTGACTAATAATATAATAATAATGGCTGATAATTATCATTTACTTTATTCCAGATATTGTGCCAAATATTTCATATGCATTTTCTCATTTAATCCTTAGAACAACTTATAAGGTATATATTGTTGTTATTCTCATCTTACAAATAAGGAAACTGAGACTTGGAGGAAATGCACAATTTTGCCAAGATCATACCTACTACGTGGTGGAAAATTGAATTTGAACTTCTCTGACTTCAGAGTTCCAATATTTCTCCTTCTTTTACTATCCCCCCATTTTCCTCTTTAGTTTAATTAAATTAAAAATGAACAAAGGCCAGGCATGGTGGCTCAGCCTGTAATCCCAGCACTTTGAGAGGCTAAGGTAAGAGGATTGCCTGAGCCCGGGGGTTTGAGACCAGCCTGAGCAACTTGATGAAACCTCGTCTCTATAATAATAAATCACAAAAACTAGCCGGGCATAGTGGCATGCGTCTGTATTTCCAGCTACTTGGAAGGCTGAGGCAAAAGGAGCGCCTAAGCCCAGGAGGTGGAGGCTGTGATGGCCGTGAGCGTGCCACTACACTCCAGCCTAGTCGATAGGAGTGAGACTCCAACTCAAAAAAAAAAAAAAAAATCACAGATACTTTTTTATCCATCAGGTGGGTCTTCAACAAAACTGTTTAATCTAGGATTTTTAAAAATCCTCCTGAGGGATAGCTCTCTCATTTTACTTCTAGCCTTATCCATGCCAAATTTACACAAATTTGTGGATTAGTTTTAATAAATGCCTTCAGTTGTTTATCCACTTGACAAATGTGTGGCTTTTGGTCACCATGTAGCAAATCCTCTTACTTCTTCTAGTGAAATGCAATTTAATGCTTTCTTCCTTTATTTTTCTCTTGCGATAAATGATAAATTCATTCAGATTGAACTTTTTTTTTTTTGGAGACAGAATCTCACTCTGTCGGTAGGCTAGAATGCAGTGGTGCAATATTGGCTCACTGCAGCCTCGACCTCCTGGGCTTAAGTAATCCTCCTATCTCAGCCTCCCAAGTAGCAGGGACTATAGATGTGCACCACCACACTCGACTAATTTTTGTAGTTTTTATAGAGACGAGGTCTTGCTATGTTGACCAGGCTGGTTTGAACTCCTATGCTTAAGCCTCACCTTGGCCTCCCAAAGTGCTGGGATTACAGGTGTGAGCTACCCCACACCTGGTCCAAATGAAAATTTTGATTCTAAGTTATCTCTAGTTAATAAGACAGTTCTCAACAAATTGATATCTGATATGCTAATGACTTATCTGTACATGCATCTCTTTCTTTACTCACAGGGGCCAGCAGGGTCTCCCCACCAAAGATATACCTGCTTTTTCTCATGGTGAAAGTCACCAAAGCTACTGTCTAGCTTGGGTCTAGTTTTCTGAGCTGGTGTGAGGACAGCGATTCTAACATCTGAAGAAGACAGAGATAAAATACTATTTGCTACTGTAAGAGTGAGTAGACATTAAAGCTAAATTCTTGTTTATTTTCATAACTATGGTCATTATGACTTATTACTAGACTTTTTTTCTATTTTGAGTGCTCTACAATGTGAATATCTTCATTTTTGAAGCTCATCAGTGTCTCGCACAGGAAACCAAAAAAAAAATTCTTGACTTAGTTAAGCTGCTTCATACCACATTAATCAGTCCTTTTCAAATCTGACTCAAAGACTGAGGAAGATTAATTGGGCAATATAATTTTACTGTAAGTTATATCTGACATGACTTCCAGTATTTACATAAGGAGAATAAAAAGCTAACTCTCCACTCTTTTGGATGCCACATTTTGCCCATGCATGTTTTTATCATAGTGCTTCACAAATATATGCATACAATGTAATAGCTCAAGAAAGTATATCTTAAGTATTTGAAAGAGATTTTGTAATATTCTAAGTGACATGGGAGATAGAACATGTATGACAGACATCTACTATTTTTGCCTGCTCAGGAGAATTTTCTCCTCTTGGGACAAAAATATCTGGATTTTCCTTTGGAAAACCTTCCCCATACCATTCTTGGTCTGCACCTGCATGAGACTGATGCCATTCCCCCATTTCAAGGCTTGATCACGTGACCCAGACATACTTAATCAGAGATGCTGTAATTGGTTCAGGGATGAGCATGTGACCCTATTCAAGCCAGCCTAGGATATTTTTCTAGAACCAAAGAGAAATACAGGCATTCTTTTCTCCTGTTCAGATTTAAGTTCTGAGTTGCTACTTGGCCATCCTGACTGATACTTGGGAAGAGTCTGCCTGATCTTGTTTTCTCAAAGGGAAGCAGAGATGGAAAAAAAGACTGATTTGTGATGATGTTTAAGCACCAAGGTGCAAATATGCTTTTATATCCTGTTATACTTGTGGACTCTTTATTTACATTAGGTAAAATAATCCCTTTTAAAAAAATTAAACTAATTTGAATTAAGGTTCTGTCATTTGCAACCAAAATAGTCCTGACTAATGTAGAAAGCAAAGGTATAGGGATCAGGAGAAAGATACAGGGATCTCATGTTAGTCTGCTTAGAAAAGTGACATATAAACGTATAAACATAAAGCAGAGAATTAAATGCCAGATTATCTGGTGCAGGCTCTAAATGTTATATAACTTTTGCAAATGTAGAGATTAACTTTCTTCGATGTACCTGGGAGAGGAGGTAATGGAGACGGTGAATCTGAGTCTACAGCCTTAAAGGGCAAGTAAGAATCTGAATAAGGGTAAAGGTCAAGAGAGAGAATTCCAGGTAGGAAAAGTCTAAAGGCAAAACTCAGGTGCTAATGTACGTGTCGTGGGTAAGGAAGAATAAAGAGATCAGCCAGGCTGGAGTGGAGGTATAGTTAAAGGTCACTGACGGTAAAAGCGCATGGGTGAATGGGACCGGGTCTTGGAAGCCTTGAATGTCAAGCAGAAAGTTTGCAGATTTTTAGGGGCAGGCTTTAGGGAATTATATATAAATATGAGTGGGTGATTAAATATTGGACAGGAACATTAATCTGACAATGTTGTGAATGATAAGTAGATTGAAAATATAGGAGGCACTGAAGTCAGCATGACTAGCTATGTAGCCACTGTAGTATTTAAACATAATAGATTTTGCCAGTTATTTTTTAAGTTATTTAAAAATAATCTGGCTCACAAGAATGAGATGAAAAGGAAAGCATAAGTTCTTTTTGAAGTTCTTAGTTAACAGTATAGCAACCAACTGAAGTGAAATATAATGCTAGAAAATATGAACGCAAAAGAGGGAAGGAGGGAGGAGGGACAAGAGGCACACAACCACCCACTGGGTACCATGTCCACTACCAGGGGGACAGAGGGTCTCTAGAAGCCCAGACTTCACCTGCGCCAATTTATGTATGTAGCAAATCCTCACATGTACCCCACAACTCTAAAATTAAAAAAAATAAAATATGAGCACATCAAGCATTTGAACCAAGATCAGAATGTCCTAACTAGTTGGCTTAAAAAAAAAAAGCTACAAATCAAGTGTGGTTTACTTGGCTCCTGGCCTCCTCCTATCAGCCAATTAAAGCCACATTCCCCATCAAGAATTTCCAACAGAAGACAAGCAGAAACAAATACATAAAGTATTAAAAGCAGGCATAATTGTTATCTCTGAAATATCTCCTATCCAGCCCTGCCTTTCAGTTTCTACCAATCCTGTTCAAGTTCAGACACTCATACCTCTGCCCTGAGTTACTGAATTAGATTCTTATTTTCTTGCTGTCTTTTTTTCTCTACCCAATCCAATTCATGTATTGCTGTCAGAGCTCAGATCGTATCAATTTCCTGTTCCAAAAATGTAACAATTTCCCACTGCCTTCCAAGAACTTTAATGTAGTATTCACAGTCATCCAAAGATTTGTCCTCAACTTCCCTCCTTGGCCTTATTGCTCAGTACATCCTGCTTTCACTGCACACTCCATTTAATCAGACCATACTCTCCTCGCCAGACAAAAGAAATATTTCTATATCAAAAGGCTGTAATTTATTTCTCCTCAGGGTTCCCATAGCTTTCTGTTTTAACCTCTTAGAGCACATGTCACATTCACCCTCACCCACAATAGCTGTCTCTCTCTTGCCCAACTTGACAATAAGCAGTTTGAGGGACCAAACCTTGTTCATTTTTATCCTCCGCAGCACCAGTATAAACTTCTTTACTTTCACTTTTGTCAAAATTATACATGCCTGTAGTTGAAAGAGCCAAATAATTATCAAGGCTTATTAGGAAAAATAGCTGTCTTCTACCACTTCTCCTCCTGTTTAATAATTTTGGTATTTACCCTTTGTTTATCTAAATAATACACTTCACACCACTATTTTATGATTTGTCAGTTTTAGAAATTATTAATAAAGCTCCATTAGGGAAGATAAAGATTGAGATCTCCCCTGCATGTACCCACAACATATTTGTATCCTTCCCATCTCTTCTCATTCTCTAAATATTGTTTTATTACAATATTTCCTAGATGTGTATTACTATTATTCTTTTAGAGATGGGGTCTCGCTCTGTCATCCAGGTTACAGCGTAGTGGTGTGATCAAAGCTCACTGCAGCCTCAAACTCCTGGGTTCAAGTATTCCTCTCACCTCAGCCTCCCAAGTAGCTGGACTACAGGTACATGCCACCACATCCGGCTAGATCCACATTGTTTGGTCTAGCAAATATTGCTTTTATTATATATTTTATAAATAATGTAGATATAACAAAAGCATGTATCTCTCTTATGACTATGTAAATACTATTTACAACTGAGTCATGTAGGAAACTAGGACTACTTTGTCTTTTCTGTGTGACTTTTTAATTTATTTAGGATTCATTATTGTATAGTTTCTTTTGTCTCCAAAGATATTTTCACTAATTCAACCCCAAATTCTCCACTAATTGACTAAATCTCTTAATACATTCGCATGCATGAGATGTTTCATCAATTTACTCTTAAGAAAACTTTCCTGTGCTTGCTGGCTTATTGCAATCTGGATAAATTGCCCTCTATCCCTGATAGATAGGCATTATCTTGGGATATGTCTTCACTATCATTCTACGGCTTCTGGTTGGCTTTTCCATTGTGTTGGGTCCTTAGTTTCTGAGATCCTGTATCTTGCTTGTTTGTGATTTACCCATTTTTTGTTTGTTTGTTTTTTTAGAGAAAGCAAGATTTATTGAGAGCACAGAAGGGCTCCCCTAGTGGGACAGGACCCAAAGGGGTTGCCCTACCCATTTGTTTTTTCTTGTTTTTTTGTTTTTTGTTTTTTGAGTTGGAGTCTCACTCTGTCACCCAGACTGGAGTGCAGTGGCACGCTCCTGGCCACCGCAGCCTTGACTGGGCTCCAGCTATCCTTCCGCCTCAGCCTTCCAAGTAGCTGGAACTACAGGCATGCGCTACCACACCCAGCTAATTTTTGATTTATTGTGGAGACAAGATCTCAACAAGTTGCCCAGGCGGGTCTCAAATCCGCGGGCTCAGGCAATTCACTCACCTTGGCCTCCCAAAGTGCTGGGATTACAGGCTGAGCCACCGAGCCCAACTCCCATTTGTTTTAATGAAGCATGCTCTCTTGGAGTTTCTTGAGAAAAATCCATAAAAGGTAAAGTTTTGAGATCTTGTATGAGTAAAAATGTCTTTATTCGACCTTTCCATTTGATTGCTAGTTTAGCTGGGTCTAGAATAATCTCTTGAAAATAATATTTGCAAGTATTTCTCTACTGTCTTCTAGCTTCCAATATTGCTGATGAGAAGTATAACTCTATCCTAATTCTTGATTCTCTGCATATGATCTGCTTTTTCTCTCTAATACTTGTAGATGCCTTTCTTTATCCCTAATTTTTATACATTTCAAAATGATATGTTTGGGAGTGAGTCATTTTTATTCACAGTGTTGGGTTTTTTCCAATTCAAAATTCAGATCCTTCATTTCTAGAAATTTTTCTTGAATTATTTCTTTAATAATTTTTTTCTTTTTTTTAAGTTTCAAAACAAAATATATTGGAGAAAGAAGAAAGAAAAGAAAAGGGAGACATACCAGAGCTGGCATTGATGAGAGAAATCACCATTTTTTTTTTCCTTTCATTTATCTGTTTTCTTTTTCTAGAACTCCTACTAGTTGTATGTTGGATCTCTAGAACTGGTCCTCTAATTTTCCTAATTCTTCTATCCAATTTTTTATTTCTGTCTTTCTGCCCTACTTTCTGAAAGGGTTTCTCAATTTTATTTTCTATTTGGATTGTTATTTATCTATCTTTTAAAGACTTCCCCACCCTGTCACCGCAGACACAGTGTCTCACACTTCTAGCTACTTGGGAGGCTGAAGTGGGAGGATCACTTCAGACCAAGAGTTCAAGACCAGGCTTGGACAACACAGCAAAACTTCATCTCTAAAAAAATGAAAATAAAAAATAAAAATTTAAATTTTTAGCCTTTTTTTTTTACAGCAGTTTAGTGTTCCCAACAAAATTGAGGGGAAGGCATAGAGACTTCCCATATACCGCCTGCCCCACATGTGTATACCCTTCCCCAGTTTCAACAACTTCCATCAGAGTGGTACATTTGTTACAACTGATGAACCCACATTGATACTTCATTATCATCTGAAGTCCATAGTTTACATTAGCATTCATTCTTGGCATACATTCTACAAATTTGGGCAAATGTATAATGACATGTAGCCACAGTGATAGTGTCATAAGTGTAGTTTCACTGGCCTATGAATCCTCTGTGCTCTACCTGTTCATTCCTCCCTTCCCCCAGTCCTTGGCAACCACTGATCTTTCTTTGGTCTCTGTGGTTTTGACTTTTTCAGAATGTGATACAATTGGCATCTTACAGTATATATGTAGCTTTTTCAGATTGGCTTCTTTCATTGAGTAATATGCATTTAAATTTAATCCATTCTTTTCCTAGCTCATTTATTTTTAGCACTGAATAATATCCCATTGTCTGGGTGCACTACAGTTTATTTATCCATTTACCTTTGAAAAACATCTTGGTTGCTTCCAAGTTTTGGCAATTAGGAATAAAGCTACTATAAAAACTCATGTGCCAAATTTTTTTTTTTTTTTTTGAGTTGGAGTCTCACTCCATTGCCCAGGCTGGAGTGCAGTGGCACGCTCACGGCCACCCCAGCGTCAACCTGCTGGGCACCAGTGATCCTTTTGCCTCAGCCTTCCAAATAACCAGAACTACAGGCGTGCACTTCCACATCTGGCTAATTTTTGATTTATTGTAGAGAAATGGTCTAACCAAGTTGCCCAGGCTGGTCTCGAACCTGGGGGCTCAGGCAATTCACTCACTTCAGCCTCCCAAAGTGTTGGGATTACAGGCTGAGTCACCAAGCCTGGCCTGGACTATCTTTTAATTGCTTTCATACTGTTGAGTTTTAAGAGTTCTTTGTATACTTTGGATAACAATCCCTTATCAGATATGTCTTTAGCAAATATTTTCTTCCAGTCCATGACTGTCTTCTCATTCTCTTGATAGTGTCTTTTCATGGAGCAAAAAATTTTAATTTTGATGAAGTCTAGCTTTCTTTTATTTCTTTTATGAATCATGCCTTTGGAGTTGCATCTAAAAAGTCATCACCAAACCCAAAGTCATCTGGATTTTCTTTTATGTTATCCTCTAGGAGTTTTATAGTTTTGTGCTTTACATTCAGGTCTACAATCCATTTAGAGTTACTTTTGTGGAGAGTGTAAAATCTGTGTCTAGATTCATGTTTTTGCACATGGATGTCCAGTTGATCCAGCACCATTTGTTGAAAAGACTATCTTTGCTCTGTTGGGCTGCCTTTACTCCTTGGTCAAAGATCAGTTGACTATATATGTGGGTCTATTTTTGGTCCCTCTATTCTGTTCCACTGATCTATTTGTCTATTCTTTCACCACACTATCTTTATTACTGTAGCTTTATAATAATCTTGAAGTCAGGCAGTGTCAGTCCTCCAATTGGTTCTCCTACAGTATTGTGTTGTCTATCCTGGACATTTTGCCTCCATATAAACTTTAAATTCAGTTTGACAAAGTCCACAAAATAACTTGCTGAGATTTTGATTTGATTTGCATTGATTCTATAGCCCATGTTGAGAATAACTGACATCTAGAAAACACTGAATCTTCTTATTTACAAACATGAAATATCTCTTTATTTGTTTAGTTTTTTGATTTCTTGTAGTTTTTCTCACATAGGTCTTGTACATATTCTATTAGATGTACACCTAAGTAACTCATTTTTGGTTGCTAATGTAAAAACTATTGTTTTCTTTTTTTATTTTTATTTTTTACTTTTTTGTGGTTTGTTTTTAAATTTTCTGTTTTAAAGATGTGGGGTACAATTCAGGGTTAGGTATACAAATGTTCATTATGCAGGTACCCTTGTTGATGAGGTGTGTCCCCCCAGCAGTTTCCCACTACTGCCAATATTTTTCTTATAGTATTACAATAATTGTTCAAGTTTCACTTATGAGTGAGAACATGTGATACTCAGTTCTTTGTTTCTGTGATAGATCACTCAGTATTTTAGATTCTAAGTCCATCCAGGTTGCTGTGAAGTTCATAATTTTGTCCTTCGTCATGGCTGTGTAATATTCCATCATGTATATGTACCACATTTTTTTATACAGTCCTCTTTTGATGGGCAGCATGGTTGGTTACATGTTTTTGCTATTGTGAACAATGCTGCAATAAACGTATGTGTGCAGGTATCTTTTCATAGAGTGATTTGAGTTCCTCCGGGTATCATTACTGTAGGGGGATTGTGGGGTCGTGTGGAAGGTCGATTTTTAGATCTTTTAGGAATCGCCAAACTGTTTTTCACAGAGATTGTATTAGTTTACACTCCCACCAACAGTGTAGAAGTGTTTCCTTTTCCCTGCATCCTCTCCGGCATCTGTTGTTTTTTGAGTTATTGATGATAGCCATCCTGACTGAAGTTAGGTGGAATTCAGTGTAGTTTTAATTTGCATTTCTTTGATGACTAGTAAGGCTGAGCATTTTTTCATGTATCTTTTAGCTGCTTATACGTTTTCTTTTGAAAAGCATTTATTCATATCTTTTGCCTTTTGCCCTCTTTGTAATGGGGCTGTTTGTTTTTTTTACTTTTCGACACGTTTGAGTTCCTTGTAGATCCTAGATGTTAGGCCTTTGTCAGACGTACAGTTGGCAAATATTTTTTTCCAGTCTATGGGCTGTCTCCCTGCTCTCTTGATGGTTTCTTTGGCTTTGCAGAAACTTGTCAGTTTGATTAGGTCCCTCTTGTCAATCTTATCTCTTATGGCATGTGTACTTTGGGGTTTTGATCAGAAATTGGTTGCCAGTTCCAATTTCCATCAGAGTATCTCCTGTATTTTCTAAGGTTCTTATAGTTTGACGTTTTACATTTAGCTTTTTGATCCATTTGGAGGTGATTTTTGTGTATGGTGATAGGTAGGGGTCTTATTTTAATCTTCTGCATGTGGTCAGCCAGTTTTCCCAGCACCATTTACTGAACAGCTTCTCCTCTCCCCAGTGGTTGGTGGTGAGGCTTTGTCGAAGATGAACTGGTTGAGAAATTGAGGTTTTGCTTCTGGATATATGATTTGCAAATATTTTTCCCATTTTGTGGGGTTTTTTTCCACTTTCTTGATTTTGTCCTTTGAAGCACCAGAGTTCTTTTTGTTGTTGTTGTTTTAAATCTTGTTTTTTGTTTTTGAGATGGGGTCTTGCTATATTGCCCAGGCTGATTTCAAATTTCTGGGCTCAAGCAATTCTCCCACCTCAGTTTCTTGAGTGACTGGGACTATAGACCTATACCTCCATGCCTGCCCAATAGAATTTTTAATTGTGATGAATTTTAGTTTATCTATTTTTTCTTCTGTTGTTTTCACTTTGGGTATAATTAATTCCTATTTTAAGGATAGGAAATATGAAGTTCAAATTTGCCTAGTGTCGTAGAACAATTAAGTAGGAGAGCTGAGATTCAAATCCAGGAAGTCTGGTTCCAAAATTTCATGTACCTAACTACTTCACTATGTTGTCTCCCAGGGGACTGATTCCTCTCAGCCTGTTTCATAATTTTTAGAGGTAATCACTATAGTTGGAGTTTTTTTGGTTTTTTTTTGTTTTGAGTTGGAGTCTCACTCTGTCACCCAGACTGGAGTGCAGTGGCACGTTCCCAGCCACCGCATCCTTGACCTGCTGGGCTCCGGTGATCCTTCCACCTCAGCCTTCCAAGTAGCTGGAACTACAGGCGTGCGCTACTCCGTCCAGCTTATTTTTTATTTATTGTAGAGACAAGGCCTCACCAAGATGCCCGGGCGGGTCTTGAACCCGCGGGCTCAGGCAATCCACTCGCCTCGGCCTCCCAAAGTGCTGGGATTACAGGCTGAGCCACCGAGCCTGGCCTTGTAGTTGGAGTTTTAAAGTTCCATTTGTATCTTGGAGATTTCTACTGTGGGAAAGCCAACATAGAATGAAATAACAAGGCATTTCTGTTTTAAGTTCATCTTCTCAAGTTGTTTTCAGCATCAGAGATTTAATTCTCATTGTAACTTGTATTTAAAAGATACAAAATGATGTTTGTTGTAGCTCTATTCACAATAGCAAAAACAGAACCAACCATGCTGCCCATCGAAGCTGGACTGGTTAAAAAAATGTGTGGAATATTATGCAGCCCTAAAGAAGGACAAACATAAGGACTTCGCAGCAACTTGGATGGATTTAGTCTATCATACTCAGTGCTCTATCACAGAAACAAAGAATAGAGTACTGTATGTTCTCGCTCATAAGTAGACCTTGAACAATTATCATAATACTATAAGAAAGGGATTGGCAGTCATGGGAAACTGCCAGGGGAGGGGAGTGGGATCGGAAGTTGAGGGAAACTGCCAGGGGAGGGAGGGGCACACCTCATCATCAAGGGTACCAGCATAATGAACGTTTGTAATCTAACCCTGAATTGTACCCCACATCTCTAAAATGAAAAATAAAGGGTACAGAATGAATGCCACCATGGTTGAATAATTCATCTTACTATTTTCATAATTTATTCATAATATAAATATGACCCAACTCTATTTATTTGTTCAGCCTTATCTCACTCTACCTTCCAAGCACATTAGCTGCCTTTCTGCTCCTAGAATATTCCATTCCTGTCTCCTCTACATCTAACGCCTAACATACAGTTATATACAAATTACCAATTCCATAAGAAATTTGTCACTGCCTTTCCAATCTAAATGAGGCCTCCCTGACAAACGCTTTCATAGCTCTCTATTATTTGATGGTGCATACTATAATTATAATCATGTTGTTCCTTGTATGCCTGACTCTACTATCACATTTAAACTCTACAGGCAGCTTGATTACTTAGGTATTATTTTATTTCTAGCACCCAACACAGGGCCTGGCATATAGGAAGCACTTTGTTTTTGTTTGTTAATTGTAGTAACAACTCTGAAAGTAGTAAGTTAAATAATTGACCTGACTATGCTCAATGGATAATGGAAAGTTGAGCAAATTTATTTATAGATCAGAAAAATAACCATGTATTAAAGGTAGTTTTTAAAAAGTAGTAGTCCAGTGATTAAAAGTATGTTTGTCTATATACCTGCTGCCCTGTAGCAATCAAGAATTGGGTATCTGAAATTATTAACAAAATAATGTTGACTGAAACTGGAAAGGACAGCCTGCCTTCTTTGCTTTGAATTCTGTCCCCCTAATGTTCAACTCCTATTGTATTTTCTTCATGAAATCTTCTTTTACCACTGAAATGTCCAGTGACTGTTCTCTCTCCACTGAATTTCTGTTTCAGTTAGTCCAAGGCCCTCAGCCCTCAGATGAGCACTGGAACATATATATCTTGTATTGTTCACAGTTGTTTTCATTGTTAGTCTTATCTCACTTCATTAGATTGTAAATCCCTTGAAAGAAGGAACCATACCTTTATACATCAGTGCTGAGAACATGGTGCCCGCACAATTAGATGTCGTTGATTTGCTTGTAGCCAAAAATGATTGATCTGACAGTATGAGTCCATATCTAATGAAGACAAACATGTAACAAAAGTTGTAATTCATAGCAATGGTGGATCCTACTTTGCGGGGCATGGATTTGTTTAAACTTTTTCAGTACTGCGCTTGGCCTCCAACCACAGACAGCCTGGATCATCAGCAGAGGGAGGGATAGAAAATTTCCTTTCTTCCTTTTCAGCTGCTTTAGGGTTGTCACAAAGCAAGCTAAAACAATAATTAAATCTGTTCCTACTTTGGGATTAGCTTCTTTTTGAGGAAGACAAACTGAATATCAAAAAAGCAACTGCTGTGTACTTTTAGGGTATGTACCTAATTAATCAGAAGCCAAACAAGTAGAAATAAAACCTGGCTTCCATCTTATTATTGAGTAAAGTCCATTCGATCTCCAAACAGCTTTTGGGTATGACGTGACCTTGCCCTGCTGATTTGAGGAGCTTCTCACTGATCCACCGGAATTCTGGCAGGATCAAGCAGCATCCTTGAGCAATGGCAGCCTACTTTCCTGAGCAACCTTAGACAAAACTGCCAAGAGGGTATCGCTAGTCATACAAGCTGAGAGGGAGGGGGAGTTCTGTACTGAAGATAGAAAGAAGGTAGATAGCTGGGCTCCTTTCATGTCTTCATCCTGACCATTTCCCCTCATTTCATTCATTTGGTCATTTGTGAGCCTTTCAAAAATATTTCTTGAGAATCTGTTATGTGTCTAAGGTGACAAAGGAAAAGTAAGAATTAGGTCTAGTCTTCCAGGAGCTTGCTGAAGGGAAAAAATGGAAGATAAGCTATAAACAGAAAGCAGGAAAGTAACAATAGAAGATAGAATGTGATTACATATTGATCAGAGAAGGGCACAATCACTGTGAATGGCAGTTATCAGGGAGGATTTTGTAGGGTAGTGGAAACTCTACTAAACCTTGAAAGGGCTATTTGCAGCGATATTTTCATAGCTAAGTCATTAACAGATAACTTACCCTATCCTCCAAAATAATTTAATTCATGTCAGTTGATGAGTTATTTGATTTACATAGTCCTATTTAAGACACAGGGAAGACTGGAGTGTGTGCTATTTTTCATCAAAATTTTACCTGCTGAAATCAAGGCACGTTCAGATTGTTTTTGCCTGTGATCACTGATAATTCAAAGCAAAGTTTCGTTAGGAAAAAAATAATTTTAGTTGATTTTAAAATAAAAATACTATGCAGCTTACTTATCTAGGGTTACTTATCTATGAGTTTCTCCAAATAAATAAAGAACTGTTTTCTTAAGAAAATCAGTTTCTCCCTGAGTCCTCTCTTTCTATAAAAATGAGGGCATTGGTCAAGAGCAGTGTTTCCCAAAGAGGTTTTATAAAATGTTAATAGATATTATGCAAAAAGGGGGCTCGATGTATGTTTCCCAAACTTTGGATTAAATAAAGTTATACTGTTGGTTTTTTTTTTTTAATTGAGTTGGAGTCTCACTCTGTCGCCCAGGCTGAAGTGCCATGGCACACTCATGGCCACCCCAGTGTCAACATGAGGGGCTCAGGCGATCCTTCCGCCTCAATCTTCCAAGTAGCCAGAACTACAGGCATGCACTTCCACACCCAGCTAATTTTTTGTTTTTATTGTAGAGATGGGATCTTACCAAGTTGCCTGGGCTGGTCTTGAGCCCACGGGCTCAAGCAATCCACTCGCCTTGGCCACCCAGAGTGCTGGGATTACAGGCTGAGCCACCCAGCCTGGCCTATACTGGTTTTTTAATCATAGCATTCCTTGCAACCTTTTATATGATTCTTTGAATTGCGAATTTTCAAGATGAGGGTAAATTATGCACCATTTCCCAAACTTGCTTGACTAGCGAACACATTTTTAATGAAGTAGCATGTAGGCCTGCTCTGAAAACTCACCTTGGGCAGCAAGAATGCCTTTTCTAGTTTAAAAATGCTGTGATTCTGCATTTGTACACTGAAGGCATATATATTTTTTTGAGTTGGAGTCTCACCCCCAGACTGGAGTGCAGTGGCCACTCCTGGCCACCGTAGCCTCGACCTGCTGGGCTCCGGCGATCCTTCCGCCTCAGCCTTCCAAGGAGCTGGAACTACAGGCGCGCGCTACCATGCCCAGCTAATTTTTTTATTTATTGTAGAGATGAGGTCTTGCCAAGTTGCCCAGGTGGGTCTCGAACCCGTGGACTCAGGCAATCCACTCACCTCGGCCTCCCAAAGTGTGGGATTACAGGCTGAGCCACCGAGCCCAGCTTTAAGGCATATTTGTAGATCTATATGAAACCTAATTCTTTTGCTAGTGCTAATTTTACTTAGAACTTTACAAGAACTATATTATTTTTATACATTCAAGCTTAGGTATCATGTTTATTTACTTTCTCTTCAGTAACTCAAACCAAGTTGCAGTTACAGGTAAATAAGTGTTATACCAAAACACTGAAATGGTGCCAACTACCTAATTAAAGCTCAATATTTTGTTATATAGTCTTTTGATTATCTAATGCTTTCTCTAAAGATGCTTCCTCTGGAGACAACTCTTTGTGTTTAAATTTGTCCATTAAATAAACTATTTGGTATGTGATGGAAAATTACCTGATTGAAACAACAATTAGGCCTAAGAAAAGTTACTTTGTTATTAAATAAAGCCTAGTACTTTAATTATGATTTTACCATCTGATAACTGCTAGATTTTTTTTTAAACAGACACCTTCCTCCAAAAAAAAAAAAAAATGATACTGAGTCACACTTGCTTGCTTGTTTCAAGAATCTGCAAACACTTACTTTTACATTTAAAAAAAAAAACTTACTCTGCATTGAAATGTCAACCACTGGGATTTTTAAAGACCCCTGCTGATTGACCCTACCCTTGACCTTAACGCCAAAGCCCAACTCCATTCTGGCATGCCAATGTAGAGAATTTATTTATTTTAACAGTAGGGAACCAGAATTCCAGGAATATGTTTTTTAAAAGTCTCAGGATATATTTACCAAATCATCAACTCCACATGGCTGGGAGGTCTTCCCTGACACATGAAGTGTGTAACCGCAGCTGGTGGCTGCCAAGGGCTCCATAAGGAGGGCTCAGCTCTAAGCAGCAGGACCTAGAGGGATGTTCCACTGGAAATGGCTTTTTCGATCATCAAGAAGAAAAATGAAAATAGGCACATTTAAATAGCAGAGACCATTCAGTAAAGGGGAGGGACCACCCGGTAAGTTCCTCTGGTGATATTTACCAAAGCATGGAAGCAGTTTTAAGGCCAGTTCTCCATTTTATCAGCCTGCCTCTATCTGTTTGTTCACATTCTCTCTCTCATTCTAATTTTACCAGAGGATTGTAAAGTGCAATATACTAAGCATTTTCTTTCTTTCTTCTCTTTTTTTTTTTTAGTCAGTCTCACTTTGTCTCCCAGGCTGGAGTGCAGTGGCATGCTCACAGCCACCACTGCCTCTACCTCCTGGGTTCAGGAGATACTTCCACCTCACCGTTCCAAGTAACTGATGAGTGCACCACCACACCTGGCTAATTTTTTGATTTATTGTAGAGATGAAGTCTCACCAAGTTGCCCAGCCTGGTCTCAAATCCCTGGGTTCAGGCAACCCTCTCTCCTCTACCTCCCAATGTGCTGGGATTACAAGCTTGAGTCACCACCAGAGTTATGATGCACCTTTCTTTTCTTAAAAGCTTTTAAAATTTAAATTAGATAACATGCCCACTGAGCATTTGTAAAATGCTAAAAAGTACGAAAAGAAGAAAAATAAAAGTTGTCCATATGATACTATCCAAACACAGCTACTATTAATAATTTAATAAATTTCCTTTAGTTTTCCTTGGGGGTGGCAGAGTATCTTTTTACACATGCATAATGCTTTATTTATATTTTTATTTTTTCGAGTTGGAGTCTCATTCTGTTGCCCAGGCTGGAGCGCAGTGGCACAATCTTGGCTCACTGCAGCCTCTGCTTCTGGATTCCAGTGATTCTTCTGTCTCAGCCTTCCAAGTACCTGGTACTACAGACGAGTGCCACCATGCCCTGCTAATTTCTTAATTTGTAAATTTTTTTTGTAGAGATGAAGGCTCAGTATGTTGCCTAGGCTGGTCTTGAACTCCTAGACTCAAGCAATCCTCTTACCTCAATCTCCTAAAGTGCTAGGATTATAGGCGTGAGCCACTAAGCCCAGCCTCATAATACTTTTTATATTCAATTTTCTCATGCTTTTAAAATATATAATTTTCTTTATAAGAATTTTCCTTATTATTCAATAAAATTTTCCTAGCTTTTGATCTATCTTGGCTTTGGACATGCTTTCCTCACTAAGCTTAATCACTTCTAGCTTTTGGTTGAAAGTGAGAAACGTGTAACTCTTCCCTTCACTTGAACACTTAGAGGCCATTGTAGGGTAATTAACTGACCTAATTTCAATATTGTTTTGTCTCAGGGAATGAGGAGCCCCGAGAAGAAGGAGAGAGATGGGAGAATGGCCTGTTGGTAGAGCAGCCAGTGCACTCACAGCATCTATTGATTAAGTTCCCCATCTTATATAAGTGTGGTTCATGGTGTCCCAAAACAATGACAATAACATCAAAGATCACTGATCACAGACTGACCACAAAAGATATAATAATAATGGAAAAGTTTGAAATACTGTGAGAATTACCATCCTGTAACACAGAGACACAAAGTGAGCACATGCTGTTGAAAATCAAGCTGATAGATTTGCTCCACACAGGGTTGCCACAAACCTTCGAAGTGTAAAAATCAAGCTCTGTGAAATTTGACCAAGTGAAGCACAGTGAAATGAGGTATGCTGGCCTATGCTACCCTCCTGTTAGTCACTTAGTAGCGCTGTCTCGGTTATCAGATCAAAAAAGCATAGTATATGTAGGAGTTGGTATTACCTGTTGTTTTAGACATCCACCAGGGGTCTTGGAACACATCCCATAGATAAGAGAGGACTACTGTATCACAGAACATTCGAAGGAAAGGATTGAAGTTATGTAACCATGTCATTTTTATCATTTGCCTGAGCCCAGAGATTTGACACCAGCCTGGACAACTTGATGAGACTTTGTCTATACAATAAATAAAAAAATCCTCGTCTCTACAATAAATAAAAAAAAATTAGCTGGGCATGGTGGCATGCGCCTGTCGTCCCAGCTACTCGGACCCATTGAGGTGGAAGGATCGCCTGAGCCCAGCAGCTTCAGACTACAGTAGCCATGAGTGTGACACTCCCGTCTGGGTGACAGGGTGAGACTCTGACTAAGTAAGTAATTTTAAATAGATACATAAATAAATAAAACTCAGCCTCTAGGCTAAGGGAGACTGTCAGAGGTAAGATGGGAAGAGGGGAGGCAGTGATTACTAGACCACAAGAAAACTATGTAAAGCTTTACTGTGCATAATAACACTGTCTTTTCGGATGTCAAAAACTAAAAGGAGATATGAATGGGGAAAGAACATATCAAACTCGGTGAGAGCGCATTACAGAACAAAAAATCCAAATCATGGCTAGGACACCCTCCATTTCTTCCTTTTTCTTTTTCTTTTTTAACCTTTCCCAATCCCTCTACTCCACACTATTCTCAGCAGTCAACTCCAAACAATGGCAATTATAATTTTAAAAATCGTCATGAAACGTGTAAAAAATGATAAAGTAATAAGTCAATAATTGGAAAAGATAGAAAAGAAACATATGCAAAAAAGTAAAAAGGTTAAAAAGGAAAACCCAACTTCTCAGAAAAAATGAACCAAGGAAATAATTCCAACAACAAATTCTGAATAATCTCAAATAAATCAGAAACTATGATCTCTCTCTCTACTAAAAGTATCTACAAAGAAATGTAAGCATCTAAAGAGGATATGTATAACCTACACAGTTTAAAAGCAAGTTGGCATAATGCCCTCAAGATTCATCCATGTTATAGCATGTGTCAGAAAATATTTATTTATTTATTTATTTTATTTCAATAGCTTTAGGGGGTACACATAGTTTTTGGTTAATGATTGCATTGTATAGCAGCGAAGAAGTTTGGGTTTTAAGTATACCCACCACTCCTATCTGTGCACATTGTACCCAACAGGTGATTTTTCACCCCTCCACTCCTTCCCACTCTCCCCCTTCTAAATCTCCAGTGTCGATTATATCGTTCTCTAGGCCTTTGCAGATCCTTAGTTTAGCTCCCTCTTACAAGTGAGAACATGTGGTATTTGGTTTTCTGTTCCTGAATTAGTTCACTTAGCATGATGTTCTCCAATTCCATCCAAGTTGTTGCAAAAAATATTATTTCATTCTTTTTGGTGGCTGAATAATATTCCATAGTGTCTATACACCACATTTTCATTATCCACTGATATGCTGATGGGCATATGCTGATTCCACATCTTTGCAATTGTGAATTGTGCTGCAATGAACATGCATGTATAGGTGCTGAGCCTGAAATGCCCACTTTTGAGAGGCCAAGGCATGAGGACTGCTTGAAGCCAGGAGTTGAAAACCAGCCAGGGCAACACTGTGAGACCCACCTCTACCAAATTTTTTTTAAAAATTTTTTGTGAGTGGTGGTGCTTGCCTGTAGTCCTAGCTACTCAGGTGGCTGAAGTGGGAGAATTGCTTGAGGCCAGGAGTTCAAGACTACAGTGAGTTATGATCAAACCACTGCACTCCAACCTGGACAGCAGAATGAGACTCAAACTGTTGCCTGCTTTGATTCTTCGTGTATTTTTTCACACTCCACGTTAAATTCATGAGCAAATTCTGTTGACTCTGTCTTCAGAATACATCACTCAGTCAATACTCCTCACTCTCCCTACTGTCACCCACTTAGTCCAAGCCACCATCACTGTCTGTAACAGCCACCAAACTTGTCTCTCCCTCCTCATCCTCACCCTTCTATCCTCTGCACTGCAGCCAGCATGACATTTTAAAATGAAACAAAATATTTCACTCTCCTGCTCTCAATACTTCAGTGGATTTCCACCACAGTAAGAATAAAGTCCAAAATCTTTTCCATGGCTGTAAAGTTCTTTATTATCTAGACTCATGCTACCTCTTTTTCTCCATTTCTTAGACCTTTCCTCTCATTGTTGCACGATTTCAAGCCTTTCTCCTTACTCTTCCTGAAACTTGCTACTCACGGTCTCATTTCTGGAAGTTTGCTCTTGCTCTTCCATCTACTCGAAATATTCTTCCACTAGATATTCTCATGACTTGCTCCCTCGTTTTATTTGAATTTTTTGCTCAAACAAGTGTTTCGCCAAAACTTATTTTCATGTTTTTTTTTAATAGTTGCTATCCCTTCTGGGTGTGAGGCGGTATTTCTTTTTTTTTTTTTTCAAAGTATTTATTAATTGTTTATCAAGAGAAACTACTACTTAGCCCACATAGTGTGTTTCATAGTTCAGGAACACAGTTCAGTGACAAACTTCCATGTAATTCAACCCAAAGAAATTCTTTATATTCCCATATCACTTTGCGCTCTGAAAGATACCAGCCTTTCTCATCTCCTCAAAATCTTTCATGGAATCATAATTTCTGTAGAAATCTGCATATGCCTTCTTTATTGGTTCAGCCACAGCAAACTTATAGAAAGTCGCAACCCCCAGGAATACAGCAAATGCTCCAACAATATGAAACCGCAGGCGTTTGGCCAGAAGGCCACGCATCTGAGGTTTCATCAAAGCACCGGAACTCATGGTTTTGTCTTTGACAGGTATGTCAACCTCAACACCAACGTCCTTCCTGAATGATGGAGGAATGGAGGGCCAAGGTGGTATTTCATTGTGGTTTTGATTTACATTTCCCTAGCGATTAGTGATGTTGAGCATCTTTTTTAGTGCTTGCTGGTCATTTTATATATATTCTTTGGAAAAATGTCTATTCAAGTTCCTTGCCCATTTTTTGATCTGGCTGGTTTTTGTTGTTGTTGTTGAGTTGTAAGGAGTACCAGAATATATATATTATATATCTATATATATAAGTTGTAATAATATATATATATATATAAGTTGTAAGGAGTGTATATATATATATATATATATATATTCTGGATTTTATTTATATATATATATTCTGGATTTTATATATATATATATAAATTCTGGATATTAACCCTTTATCAGATAAATGATTTGCAGATGTTTTCTGTCATTCTGTAGGTTGTCTGTCCCTTTGTTCACTGTCTTTTGATACGCAGAAGTTTTTAATTTTGATGTAGTATGTTTTATTTATTTTTACTTTTGTTGTCTGTGCATTTGGTGTTGTATTCAGAAATTATTGCCAAATCCAGTGTAACAAACTCCTAGGTTTTGATTAAGTGTGTTCTCGCTGTTCATAATTTCTTACTAATCTAATTACAGATATTTACTTTTCTTTAGAAAAAAATTTAAATCACCAAGCAGATTTATAGTACTTATCTTTTAATAATTAATTTGTGGCTTTCTTATTTTAGGGTCAAAAACTATGGTGTAGACCTTAGAGTTCCATTCTTCAAAATTTCATAAAATTTTCCTTGTGGCTTAGAACATTTCAGTGTTTGTAAATATTCTTGGACTTTAGAAAAGAATACATATGCTATGGTTTTACAGTTCAAAGTTACCTATATGTATTACATACGCATTTTGCTCATTATTCAAATCCTCTCTTTTATTATTTATTTATTTATTTATTTGGTTTATGTGATCTGTCAGATTTTTAGAGAAATGGGTCAAAAATAAATTCTCCTTTTATTTCCATTAGTTATTTATTTAAATATTTTGGTTCTATGTGCTTGCACTTTAGAATGAGCATATCAGGGTTTGAATTTCACATTCATCTTTCACCTTGACACTGAGAACATCACCTAATGACTCTAATGCCTAGTTCCTTATCTGCAAAATGAAAGCATTAGCCACAGTCATTCCATAGAGTTGTAAGGATTATTTGAGAAAATGTATGTAAAGTACTTAGTTTAATGCCTGGTGTGTAGTGAGTGTTCAATAGCTATTCACTATTCTTTTTATTGTATATTTTATCAAAGTAAATTGTTCTTATTGTCCTACTTAATGCTTTTTTTTTTTTGAGTTGGAGTCTCACTCTGTTGCCCAGACTGGGGTGCAGTGGCCGCTCCTGGCCACCGCAGCCTTGACCTGCTGGGCTCCGGCGATCCTTCTGCCTCAGCCTTCCAAGTAGCCGGAATTACAGGCGTGCGCTACCACGTCTGGCTGATTTTTTGATTTATTGTAGAGATGAGGTCTCGTTGCCCAGGCGGGTCTCGAACCCGCGGGCTCAGGCAATCCACTCACCTCAGCCTCCCAAAGGCGCGGGATTACAGGCTGAGCCACCAAGCCTGGCTTAATGCTTACTTTTTATTTTTATTTTTGAAATGGGATCTTGCAATGTTGCACAGGTTGGTTTGGAACTCCTGGATTCCAGCAATTCTCCGACTTCAGCCTCCCAAGTAGCTGGTATTACAGGTATGCTTCCATGCCTGTCAATGCTTACTTTTAATCAGAAATTTCACTTTGATTTTATATTGCTACTTTTGCTTCTTTTTATCTTCTCTTACTTACAACTTTATTGCTTATCCATTTATTTTTAATCTTTCTGTGTCATTTTATTTCAGATATTATTCATAAGGAGAATATAGTTGTATTTTCTTTTGTTTTTTCATTCTGACAGATTTTTGTCTTTCAATTGGAAAATTTAATTCACTTGATTTATTGTTATTGATGCTAAGAATGTATTCATATATCCTAAATTTTTATGTTTTATTTTTCTCTCTTTTTCTGACTTTAGTGGTATTCTTTGTATTTTTTTCCTCTCAAATTATTTGAAATTTCTACAACTAACTGTGGTAATTACCTTTAAATTTTTAAAAATAGGACAAATCTTTTGGGTCCCCTCCCACTGTGGGGGCTTTTCTGTCTTCTCAATAAATACTGCTTTCAAAAAACTACATTTTTTTTTTTTTTTTTTTTCGAGTTGGAGTCTCACTCTGTCACCCAGACTGGAGTGCAGTGGCCGCTTCCGGCCACCGCAACCTCGACCTGCTGGGCTCCGGCGATCCTTCCGCCTCAGCCTTCCGAGTAGCCGGAATTACAGGCATGCGCTACCACGCCCGGCTGTATTTTTGATTTATTGTAGAGATGAGGTCTCGCTGCCCAGGCGGGTCTCGAACCCGCGGGCTCAGGCAATCCACTCACCTCAGCCTCCCAAAGGCGCGGGATTACAGGCTGAGCCACCGAGCCCGGCTAAAAAACTACATTTTTTAAAAACAGACTTCTAAATATTAAGAAAAAAGGATATATCTTCCTTATTAATCATTCTCTTCTCCAAACATGATGAGATTTTAATAAATTCTCTTCCCAGGGCCCATTCCTCCCACATTTATTGAAATTAACTGAAATTTCAATTCTAATTTTTAAAAAATATTTTAATTTTTGCTTTTTCTAGACTATGAATCCTGTCTTAACATTTACACTAGATTTTACTTAAAAACATTATCAATAATTATTTAGATTTCACTGGGTTTTTACTCTCTAGTATTTTTTGTATCCTCCATCTTCCTCTTCACTGAATCTTCTAATTAATCGCAAGCAACATCAAATGCATTACAAAGAATCTTAATAATAAGTGAAATTTTGGCTCACTTAGGCAAGTTTCAAGCAGTTTGGTGAGGGCTCCAACTCTATATACAGAATGGTTTTGTTTGCTTGTTTATTTGTTTTGTGTTTTGATAATAACCATTCTAATGGGTGTGAAGTAGTATCTCTTGTGGTTTTGATTTGCATTTCCCTAGTGGCTGATGACTTGAGTACCTTTTCATGTGCTTAAGGCCACTTGTATATCTTTTATGACAAAGGTCTATTAAAATCTTTGGGCTCTTTTTCATTTGGATTCTCTTTATTATTGAATTGTAAGTATTCTTTATACATGTTGAACAATAGATCTTTATCAGATATATGATTTGCAAATATTTTCTACCACACCATGGGTTGTCTTTTCACTTTTTTGATACTCTTGATGTACACAAATTTTTAATTTTATGAATCAATTGATCTAGTTGCTTTCTTTTGTTGCTTGTGCTTTTGATGTCATATTAAGTGAATAGCACCTAATTTAAAGTCAGAGAACTCTAGAGTTTTATAGATTCATCTCTTACATTTAGATCTATGATCAATTTTGAGCTAATTTTTGTATCTGCTGCAAGATAGATGTCAAATTCATTCTTTTGCATGTGAATATCCAGTTGTCTCAGCATCAGCTGTTGAAAACACTATTCTTTCCCTGTCGCGTTATTTTGACACCTTTCTTGAAAATCAATTGACTATAGATGCATGGGTTTATTTCTGAGCTATTAATTCCATTCCATTGTTTTATATGTCTATACTTATGCCAGCGCCACACTGTCTTGATTACTGTTGCTTTGCAATGAGGTTTAAAATTGGGAAGTGGAGTCCTCCAACTTGGTTATTTCTTCCCAAGATTGTTTTAGCTATTGAGTCCCTTGCATTTTCATATTAGTTATAGGATCAGTTTGTCAATTCCTGCAAGAGAAAATAAGGCAGATAAAGTTTGATAGAAATTATATTTAATTTGTAGACCAATTTGGGACATATCACCATCTTAACAATATTAAGACTTCAAATCTAGTAACACAGGTTGTATTTCCATTTACTTAGGTCTTCGTTAGTTTCTTTCTTTCTTTTTTTTAGTTGGAGTCTCGCTCTGTCGCCCAGACTGGAGTGCAGTGGCACGCTACTGGCCACCGCAGCCTCAACCTGCTGGGCTCTGGCAATCCTTCCGCCTCAGCCTTCCAAATAGCCGGAACTACAGGCACGCGCTACCACGCCCGGCTAATTTTTGATTTATTGTAGAGATGAGGTCTCACCAAGTTGCCCAGGCGGGTCTCGAACCCACAGGCTCAGGCAATCCACTTACCTCAGCCTCCCAAGGCGCAGTATTACAGGCTGAGCCACCAAGCCCAGCTCGTTAGTTTCTTTTAATGATGTTTCATAGTTACAGAATATAGCTTCTATTTCATTTTTACTTCTAAAACTTGCAACATATAAATATTAGATCTACTGGATCTATTTTTTTGTCTTTTATTTTTTCTTTTACAATTTCCATTTCTTCATCTTTTTGCTCTGTACTCAAAAAATTCTTTGAGATGGTTTTATAATTCACTAATTCAGTTTTCAGAAGTATCTATTTATCTATGAACTGCTTCCATTGTCTTTTTAACTTAAATATTCATCTACTTGTTAATTTCCAAAAACATTCTGGTTCTCAGATTGCTCCATTTTTATAACCTGCCTGTTACTCTGTAAATTTTACTAAGGGATGGGAACAGTGACTCATGCCTGTAATCTCAGCACTTTAGAAGGCCAAGGCCAGAGGATTGCTTGAGCCCAGGAGTTCAAGACCAGTCTGTGCAATATAGCAAGACCTTGTCACTACACAAAATAAAAAATGAGCCAGGCATGGTGGCGCAGTCCTGTAGTCCCAGCTACTCAGGAGGCTGCGGTGGAGGGACCACCTGAGGATGAAGCAGAAGGATCTCCCAAGTCCAGAAGGTCCAGACTGCCATGAGTCACGATCATGCTGTTGCACTCCAGCCTGGGTGACTCAGATAAAAAATAAATTCTACTAAGAACATGAACAAGATTTTAAAATAAGTTTCCTCTTATTTGTAGCATTAGCTCCATTTTAGTGGATGATATCTGCTCATAGTTGACCTTTTTCTTTCAAATGATGGATTCTCTCTTTATGATTATTGATATTTTAATCTGCTCATATTTATAAATGGAGATCTAGGTCATTCAGCTTTGGTAACTGGCATCCCATCTGGAATTAGAAGACCACTGTTTAATTGACCACAAGGGTCTTGTTTTCTGAGGGGGTGGTAGTAGGTTGGTTTTCTCTTCCAGTGAGTTGGCTCTGAGTGGGACAGTAATAGCCCCCTTTCTTATAGGACATGAATTGTTATGATGGTGCATGGGTATATGAGCCCTCAAATCTCAAACCTTAAATTGAAACAAAGAGAAACATAGTGAAGAAGCGAAGAAATAAAATATTGGCAACTTTGCCCAGGAAAGAACTAGCCCATGGAACTCAAAGGAAGAAAATACATAATGAAGTCTACTAAGTGAGGAAATTATAAGGTCAAATCAACCACAAGCCTGGCTTTAAAAAAACTCTTAACTACAAAAATCCCTTAGGACTTCAAACATATACCAGCAGGAAATGCGCTGCAAAAACTATGAAGTCTCCCAGGAGGGCTTGCTTCCCATTACTCGCTTTATATGTGGCCATGGAGAATAATGAACAGGGAAGACTCTTCCGGAGTATGAGCCAAGGACCACAGAAATAAATGCAAAAGGGAGTTCATACTTCCGAGAAGAACCAGGATATAATCACAGAACTTCCCCTACTGCCAAGGCAAAGGATCTTCACAGTAAGTACTTGGAAAGGTTCTATAATTTATGTGGACTCTGCTGTGAGTCTCACACTTTTCACTGGACTTTGGGTTTCAATGCAGGTTCTTTATGCAGAAGCATGTGAAAATCACTGCTTATGGGGGAGAGTGGAAGGATTCACAGATGATATAGCAATCAACAGCGAATGCTTCATCTCAATCTACATAGCCACTGCCTGAAGTATATATTTTTATGATGGACTCAATGAGCGTGGTCAAGCATACATAATAGGTAAGTCTTCTGAGGCAAGAGGATTGCCTAAGCTCAGGGGTTCGAGACCAGCCTGGGCAACTTGGTGAGACCTCGTCTCTACACTAAATAAAAAAATAACACAGGTGTGGTAGTGCATGCCTATAGTTCCAGCTACTTGGAAGGCTGAGGCGGAAGGATCGCCAGAACCCAGCAGGACAAGGCTGTGGTGGCAGTGAGCGTGCCTGCACTCCAGCCTGGGCAACAGAGTGAGACTCCAACTCAAAATAAATAAATAAATAAAAAATAATAAATAATAAATAAATAAATAAGAAAGTCTTAAAGGCAGTATTCAAAACTGTGGGGCCAGCCTTCAGAGTTCTCACTCTTAATCCTATCATCTTTTATTGTTACAGGAGTCTACATGATGAAGAATATAAAAATCCCAAAGGGGAGACAAGGCATATACACATTCCTCTCCCAACTTTACAGACCTTGTGAAGGACTGAGTTTTTTGAAAGATTCTCACCTGCTTTATGAGCTTAGTTTATGGTCACCAGGTGAACTTGAAATCTCATTATCTGCAGTACTTACTGTCTGTTCCACATATATGATCAGTACTGATGATGAGTTTTCTAAGTGACACTGGACTGTCTTTTAGTTATACATTTACACCTTTCTATGTTGCAATCATTTAAAACACACACACACACACAGACACACATATTTTAGAGGCAAGGCGTTGCTCAGTCACCCAGGCCAGAGTGCAGTGGCTCACCATAACCTCAAACTTCTGACCTCAAGGAATCCTCCTACCTTGGCCTCCTAAAGGCTGGGACTACATGTGTGAGTCACCATGCCCAGCCAAAAATATATTTATTTTATTTACTAAGTCTGTATTGTGCACATGACTCAGAACCGTAGGGGTACAGCAATGACTGAGAAAGCCATGTTTCCTATTTTTATAGCACTTAAATATTTCTGTTTTTTAAAGACCTGATAATAAGGATTTAATTGCAAAACAACAACAAAAACATTTCATGCCTTAACCCCACAAGGAGCAAATTACAATAAAAAACAACAACAACAACTGAATATTTCTTCTCAGTGGAGGGGAAAGAGAGAACAAATAAATCACGAACAAATCGCTTACTTGTTCTAGTCACAATTGAACTATGCTTTGAGTAATTTTTCCTGGTTCCAAACTTTCAGTCAATTTCCTCCGCAGCCACCAAAAGAAAATAGAAAGATAAATGTGTTTCGGCTCTGGAAAAAGGAAGAAATGAGGAGGAGGAGGAGAAGGAAGGAAAGAAGAGGGAAGAAGAAAGAATATGGAGAAAAGAAAGAGAAGGAGAAGGAGGAGGAGGAAAGGAAAAATCCGGGAAAAACAAAAGTACCGACTTAGGCATCTCACATGATATCTAGTTAAATTGGCCTTGTCTTTAAACTATAATTAACAATGACACGTTAACACTTGACAATGATACCAACCCATCCAGGACTTGCTGGCAGCGGTGGCCTCCTCCACTTCCACGCACACTCTGAGCTCTCTGGGGGTTACACTGCCCCAAGACACTATAAATAGGTCTTTTCTTTACCTAGGTTCTTTCACCACGTCCAACATGGAGCTGCTTCTTCCAGAAGGTGTACTCGCCTTCTGTGACAACAATGACAGTTTAAGAAAAGGAGCTACATCTCCAATAACAAAAGCCGCCAGCGGTGAAAAGTGGAGCCACAGGGGCCACGATCGGGCCGCAGCATCTCTGGAGAAGGGCTGCCTCGCAGTGCCGGTCCAGGCCCGGGGTGGCTGGACGTGACTGCTCTCGGGGCGGAGCTTCCCCTGCGGTCCCGGAGGCCCCAGAGGAGCCACGCTAACTGGCAGCATGCTTGCGCGCGGGGCAGGCGGGGGGCCTGCTCATCGGGAGGTGCAAAAGTCTGCTCGGGCCCGAACTCCCGGTTTGTTTGGTTTTATCCGCGCCCTGCCCCCGCCCTACCCTTTCATGCAAAAGGCCAAGGGTTTTTGACCCCCCGTGGCCCAGGCCGAGTTCACGCTGGGGCTCTTAAGCCGCGGTCCGTCGGGTGAGCAGCAGAGCCAGCCACTGCGCACCAAGGCGCCAGCGCTCAGAATGAACACGGGCTCGATGGAAAATCAATCATTTTTCTTTCCGGCCGCGCGCGTCGGCAGCACTGGGAGGTGGGGTGGGGGAGCGATCCTCCTTCCCAGACCACCCCCTGCACGCCCCCGCCCCCGCGCCCCACGGCGACCGCACACATCCTCCGTGCGGTGGCGGTGGGGAAGGAGGCGCGAGGACAGTGTCCCCAGAGCCCGGGCGGGGGCGTCGCTGGAGGTGTGGGTAGGAAATGTGCGCCCACGACGCTCACAGCCGGCCGGGGAGCCCCGAAGGCCGCTCGCGGGCGCGGGGGCTGCGGGAGGGCGGGGGGCGGGGCGGGGGGCGGGGGTCCCGGCGCGGAGGTTCTGGGCGGGCGGGAGGGGCAGCACCTGAGGAATCCGCCTCCGGCCGCGGCGGCCGCCGCCTCGCTCCGCCCCGGGGAACTGAGCGCGCGGCCCGCGCGCCTGCCAGAGAGACGCCAGCCGGCGGCGGCGCTAGCACCTCGGAGGAGGGCGGCGGCAGCGAGCGGAGCCAGCGCTGGAAGCGGGACTGGGGGTGGGGAGACCAGCCCGGCCGAGGCGAGGGCCACCCCCTGGTCCTCTGCCCTCGCGCCCCGCCGGGGCCAGGTGAGCGGCTGCGGGGACTCCGGGCGCCGGCGCGGGCGCGGGCGCGGGGGGAGGGGGCGAGAGGTCGCGAGCCCGGCGCCCGCGCTCGCCTCTGCCCGGCAGGGGCCGCCTGTGGCGGGTTGGACGCCCTGCCGGAGCGGGGAAGCGCCGCGGCGGACTTTTTCGGGAGGGACCGGCGGGCGGAGCGGGGCGTGGGCGCGAGGGCGTGTGTGTGGCGCGCGCGGGCACCGGCGCCAGCCCCGGCTCCGCACCGGCGCTCTCCCCGCCGCCTCGCGTCGCCCTCCGAGGGGACCCAGCCCGAGCCGTCCGCGACCGGAGGCCAAAGGCCCGTCACCGCGGGTGCTCCTCGCTGCCTTTGTGGCGGGAGCGAGGCGGCCGGAGCGTGGGACCGGGGAGGCTGCGGCGCGCGGGGCGGCGCGAGGAGCGCGGAGGCGCCGAGGGGCGCGCCCCAGCCGTGTCCGCGAGCCCCACGGGCGCCGCGGGCGGGCGGGCGGCAGGTCGGGAGACGCGGAGGTGACGGCGAGAGGATGGACAGAGCTCGCTCGGCCTGGGAAAGTTGGGAGCGTCCAGGGGTGGCTGGGCGCTCGCTCGGGGTCTGCGGGGTTCTCTCCCCCACACCAAGTGTCACTTCGCCACGAGCGGGCGCGCGTGTCTTCCGGCTATCGTTTCCAGGCTTTCGGGCGGCTGAGGACCACTCTTGCGAATGAGACACAAAGGGTTGTGTTGACAGCTGACCCTGACACAGGTCGACAGCAGCGCGAGGGGTGCCCTGGCCGGGGAGGGTGATGAGGAGGCGGTGTGTGGAAGCCCATCACCCCCGCGGTCCCTCTTCCCAGCTCCACGAAAAGGACATTATCTGTGGTGGTGCCGCGCATGGGGATTCTCGGTGACACCGGTCGCGAGGAACGTCCCAGAACGCGGCTCGTGGGCGCGGAACAGCTGCCGTCTCCACCGAGGAGGACGGATCCTGGAAAAACTCCTCGATCCCGTTCCTTTCTTCTGTGAGCACGCCTGTTCCAGGTCCTTATCCAGCCACCCTGCGAGGTCCTTATCCACCCCATTCTGTAAGGCCCCTTAACCACCCCACTGCAGCCCTCTGGCTTCTGCTGAGATGAGAGAAACCACATTTTAATGTCTACTTTTCACACCACTAGGTGTTATTTTTTTCCCTCCTCGAGACGAGAATTTCTGTTCAAATCCCATTCTTCGACCTAGCCTTTTTTAAATATGGGGAAGAGCTTTCCCCCTAAAAGGTTTATTGAACCAAATGCCCCTTAAAAGTCTGTCATTTTCTGTACATGTTCTCAGACTTTAAATCCTGGATTTCTGCTATGAGTTTTGTGACTGTGTTGGTTCTTTTTCTTTCTAAAGATTTCGATGAGATTTTAAAAACGGCAATATTGAAAAAATTGTTTGAAAGAGAAATATTAAAATAATTGTTTCCTTTAAAAGTTAATAGTAAAATTGCGTGCACATGGGTATGTATTTAAGAAGGAAAATTTACATTAACGAATATTGAAAAGTAATACAAGTTAAGAATTTCAAACAGTGAAGAGTATACAGTATATATTAAGCCTCCTTCCCCACTTTATTCTCCTTTGCCTCCATCCTCCTCCCCAGATGCAAACACTGTTGTAAAATTCTTGTATGTCTTTCCATAAATCTCCTATTAAAATAACATTACATTATAGATATAAAGGATGAGAGGGATTGAATATTTTTAAAGCCCAAATTGTATGTTAGTGGTGATGATTATTAGTTTGATATCCATTCATGATGATATGAGAACCTGTAATTTGGCCTGAGGTGGACAGTTATTACCTTGAAGATCAGTTAAGAGTGCTAAAAATCTTAGAACTATTAAACTGTTAACCCCACCCCACCCCTCCACACACACACCAGTCTATACAGGTTTTTATAACCTTTGTTGAATTTTTCCGCCATTTTGAATTCTTTATGAAGTAGAGAATAAGAACCATGGTTTACTTTGTCCTTTACAGTGTGTATCTGAAAACATTGAAAAGATATATGACGTATATCCCATGGACATGACGTATATTACAATGTTAGTGGCAAAGGAGAACGATGGAGGCCAAGTTTAAGACATTTGTTTGCATCTCTTAGTTCCAGGCCTGGACTTGCCATAAACTAGCCACATGAAGCAACTTTCTTGGAAAAGATTTTATCCCTCCCCACCCTACCACCAGTTAAATAAAGGAATTGAACTATGTGGTTTTGAAGGGCCCTTTAACTCCCAAATTCCATGATTAAAATAATAGTTCTGAGGTGTCCTAAGACTGGCTAAGGATAACTCAGTTGGACTCTGGATAGTAGACAGTCCGGTGACAAAGATTCTTGAATGGTAGATTCATAAAGAGGAGGTTAGAGATATTTAAACGACCTTCCTGCTCTTATGAGGTTGATATCATTGGAGAGCAGCAACTTCACTTTCCCACAAAAATGTCTGTTTATGTTGCTGATAAAGGCCAAACCCTGGATTGAATGGGCTTCTTCATGTCACCTTGTATGGCAAAGAAGAATGAATTCTCTTCACAGCTCACCATGCCATTTTTAGGAAAATTACTCTTACCAAACTTTAACTCATCTTTTTGGTGAAGTAGATGGAAATAGACTTCATTTACCTACTTCAAAGAGGCTTGACATAATTTAATTTGTAATTCTCAAAAGTATTTAGATAATAAATAGCCCTTAAAGCTGAAATATTTTGTACAGTAACTAAGCATTCGCTTAGAGATCACACACTTATTAGGAAACTTCTCTCTAAAACACCTACAACTTTTGGCCTAATGATTCCTGTGTGGGCACAGGAGTTGAGGAGTGATTACAGAGTTGTGTGATTTTAGTCACTATATATGATCTAAATTAAGGGATTTCAAACGTACACCGTTAGTGGTGATTACAAAAATTGTTAATGTTAAGATAGAGATCTTATACTGAAAGCTTCAGAACCATTGCTAAAAACATTAAGTAGTAGTTTTGAATAAATCTTTTATATAAATAAATTATAGTGAAGCTTTAGGAATTGGTTGGGATGTTAAGAATATGACCTAGAAAAATAGGTTTGTAAGAGTGCTTAGAGTAATCTTAATTGACTGACAAAACTGACACAAACAAAAGAAAAATACCAGCAGTGAAATTCTTCAAAATGACAATATTTTTATTTTTCCCAGCTCCCATCCCAATCTTGCCATACAAATGTGTGTTTTACATGTGTCATATTGCAGATACATTTTTACTCTGATTTTTTTCATAAACTTTCTGTTTACTTTCTATTATTTGTAATAATTTTATAATAGTTTATGCAATGAATGTCTCACTATTTACTTTAACCTTCTTATTTTTGGTTTTCCACTTTTTAAAAAAATATACTGTCCATTCTTATGAAGGCAACTTTATGATTTCTCTTTCATTTCTCCCCTTTAACTTCTTTAGGATTGTTTATCTGGAGAGGCAATATAGTGAGTTCGTGAATGGGTGGGCTCCAAAACTGGAGATTCTGGGTTCAAACTTAGCTCCATCAGTTACTGGCAATATAGAGCAGGTAACTTATTTTCTTAGAACTTTAGCTTGCTAATCTGTAAAATACAGTATAATAATAGTTCTTTACAGTGATGTTAAGATAAAAAGCAATAACACATGAATCACATATATTAGCTTTTTTCTCTTAGGCAATTTCTAGTAATTTACAAGTTACTTTCTTAAAGGGTTGTATAAATTTATACTGTTATTAACAATCTATGTGTGTGCTTATGTTGTTTTTAAAACATTAGTATTATTGTTACTAATTTGGTCAGTGTAAAATTGTATCTCTTTGTATTGATTTGCATTTCTTTGGTCGTGTGCAAAATGAGGGATAGTTTATCAGGAGTATTGCTACATGTAGTAGTGGCCCATTTCTTAGTGGAGTGGTAGAAGCTTCAGTGTCTCAGTCATTTTGAACTGGACTATAAAGTGAACAGACGTATAGAAGAAGTCAGCTACAGTGATAATGAAGATTGAACCACATTTTCCAATGTGCTTTTTCCCAAATTAACTGTAGTTTTCTTGTGTTTTCAGTCTATGGTAATGTTTATTAGCTAGTATCATCATTATTTTAGAGCTTAGAAAAGTAGCTGTTAAAAATCAATGACTAATATCACATATAAAGCCTATTTAAGCAAAAATGAGATCTTTTCCTTGATGGGCTGATTTATGATGAGTATTATCGTGATCACAATTTGATGAATTTTTTACTAGGAATGCTTCTCAAAACTTGAGGGAAAATCAGAGAGAATGTATGGTCTCCCATCATGTTATCTTTTGGCTACAAATAGATAATGAAGTTAAGCCCTCTGACTTGAGTTCTTATATAGTCAAGGTAATTTAGACTACACAAAAGCATGCCCTTGTGAGTTCTGCAGTTGCAGCAGCCCTGATATTTCTGGCAAACACACGCCCAACATGGATAACAGCAGCTCTTTGTGCTGCTGAGCCCCAGGAGGGCTCCCTATTGTGTACTCTTTCTTCCCTCCCATTCTTGACTGACTGGTGATAGCAACTCCTCCAAGTCCAGATGTGGAGTCCCGCAGTGGCTACTGTCTTCTACCCAACTCTGTATTTGCTCCTAACATCCACCCCTTCAGCGTATTTGCTTTTGTCCTGGCGGTGATATAGAGAATTCACTATCTTTTCAAGGTTGTGGTTTCAGATTTTATTTTTCCCTATGCTCTATGAGTATCTTCAACAGTCCCTGCAGTGGAGGTTGTAGCCATGCTTAGCATAGATTAACACATAATCAGCATTTGATAAATGTGTGTTGGTGTGAATCATATCTTGTATTGTCTTCTCTGTTCCTGGTTCTGGTTTTGTTTTTCTGTGGAAGCAAGCTTCAGTTGTGTTCTGTATTGCTGTGTTTACCTATATTACCAAGGTTAGGAGTTAGGAAACATGCTTGTTCTGGCTCTTTTCACTTCTTGTGGGTTTAGGAAAGCTTCTTAACCCCCATGCCTTGCTTTTCTTCTGTAAAATGGGATTAACAATTACTGCTCTAATTGCCAACTTTCTGCCCAGGATTGTTGTGAAGATAAAATGAAATAATACATGTGGATCTATTTTTAGAAAAAGGACTGTCAAAATTACGTATTGTCACTATCTTTCTAGGAATGTCCATCTCTTTGAGAAAACCTCATCTCAGTGTAGAGTTACAATTGGAGCTTAGGGTTAAATGGAAATTCTTAGGGCCCTTCCTAACCTAATGAATCAGAAATTTTGGGGATGAGGCCTACCCAATCTGCATCTTAACAACCCTTCTAGCCAGCTCGGTGGCTCAGCCTGTAATCCCACGCCTTTGGGAGGCTGAGGTGAGTGGATTGCCTGAGCCCGCGGGTTCGAGACCCGCCTGGGCAACTTGGAGAGACCTCATCTCTACAATAAATCAGAAAATTAGCCGGGCGTGGTAGCACGTGCCTGTAGTTCCCGCTACTTGGAAGGCTGAGGTGAAAGGATCGCCAGAGCCCAGCAGGTCGAGGCTGCGGTGGCCAGGAGCGGCCACTGCACTCTAGTCTGGGCGACAGAGTGAGACTCCAACTCAAAACAAAACAAAACAAAAAACCCTTCTGATGCCGAACCACCTTTCTGGAGAGTTAGAAACATCAATAACCAGTAAAAAATGACTCTCTTACTAGTTAAATATTAGTTATAAAATAATCCAGAAATATCAAATCACTTTTGCATGTTAAACATAGAATGAAAATTACTGTTAACATTAGCTGTTGCTTGTCTTTTAATCTCTCAAAATTTAATACAGGAAGGAATTGTAAACTTAGATGTATGGAAGGACCAAACAGTAATCTGAATGTTGAAGCAGGACACTTGTAAAGTAATAGGGGTGATGAGTTCTAGTGGACAAGAAAGAATGAAGGTGGCAGAGTTTCTAAGGATCCAATGATTGTTGCCTTTTTGGAATTTGGGCCATTGCTGCTAGAACATTTGATTTTTCATGTATCTGGAAGCCAGATAATTTTCATCCTCCGAGTTAAGTATTATGGGTGAAAATATTTGCATTTGAATGAGTATAATGACAGAAGAAATAACCCCATTAAACATTATTAATTATCAAAGAAATGCATATTAAAACCACAGACTTTTTTATTTGAGGCAGGATCTCACTTTGTTGCTTGGGCTGGAGTGTACTGGCATACTCATGACTCACTGAAGCCTCTGCCTTCTGGACTCAAGGTGATCCTTTGCCTCAGTCTCCCTAGTAGCTGGGCCTCCAGGCATGCACTACCGTGCCTGGCAATTTTTTGATTTTTTTTGTAGAGGCGAGGTCTTGCTATGTTGCCCAGGCTGGTCTCTAACTCCTGGGCTCAAGCAGTCCTCCTGCCTTGGCCTCCCAAAGTGCTAGAATTACAGGCATGAGCCATGGTACCTGGCCAAAACCACAGACATTTTTAAGCTTTCAGATTATACAGATTCAATAGATTAATAAAACCTAGTGTTGGCAATTGGATAAAGAAATGGTTATTCTCATATTAATGGTAATGGCAAGTAATTAAAACTCTTCCAGGAGTAATTTGGCATCAAGTATCAAGACCTTAAGTGTCTATACGTACTCTGTCCAATATAGTAGTCCCTAGCCACATATGGCTATTTAAGTGTAAATTAATTAGAAGTATATACAACCAAAGTTTCAGTTTCTCAGTTGTACTGAACATTTCAAATGCTCCATAGCTGCATGTGGCTTGTGGCTACCATGTTGGACTGTATTGACATAGAGCGTTTCCATCACTGCAGAAAGTTCTGTCAGACAATGCTGGTCTACACACTGTGACTCAGAAATTTCCCTTCTAGGAATTTGCCAGAAAGAAATAATTAGACAAATGAACAAAGGCATATAACAAAAATATCACCTGAAACATTATTTATAAGAGTAAAAAGTTAGAAACAACCTAAATACCATTTTGTTATTAAAAATCACCAGTTTTAGGAAGTATCTGTGTAAATATTAAATGTTTTTAAAATATCCCCAAATAAGTAAAATGATTCTACAATATTTAATATTTAAACACTTAAATAGCCACATGTGGCTAGGGGCTACCATACTGGACAGGGCATGTATAGACACTTAAAGTGTTGATACTTGATGCCAGATTACTCCTGGAAGAGTTGTAATTACTTGCCATTACCATTAACATGAGAATAACCATTTCTTTATCCAATCGCCAACACTAGGTTTTATCAATCTATTAAATCTTTATAATCTGAAAGCTTAAAAATGTACAAGAGGTTTGGGGATCATTTTTTATCTTCTGACAAATGCTCATGAATATGACAGAGCTTTCCCTTTTCAGCCTACAGCTATTCTTGTAGTAGAACAGGTTGACTTTCATTAAAAAGCTAGCAGAGGCATTTCACAACTCTGCATTCATATCAGCTGGATCCTAATTCTTGTTAGAAATTCACAGTCTTGGGCTCCACCTCAAGTCCACTGAATCAGAATCTCTGGCAGGGCCTAGGAATCTGGTATTAACAAACCGTCCACTTACTAGCTGTATCTGTCTTCCATCACTGAATTGCTCAAGCTTCATTTGTTTTTCCTTGACCAATTTAAAATCTCCCCGAACTCTGTCCAGGCACTGTTCTAGATGCTGGGGTTGCTGCAGGGAAGAAAAGTGACAAATGTCTCTGTCCTCGTGGGAATCAAACAATAAAAAAATAAAATTACTAAAATAGATAGTGAGAAATGCTAGAGAAGAAAATAGATCAGAAAGGTGAATTTGAAAGATGGGGGTTGCAATTCTCTGCAGGTGTCATAGAGAAGTGACATCTGAGTGAAGACACAAAAGAGGTGAGGGATGGAATCATTGGAAAGTTTGGGGAAGGTGATTATCAGAGGGGTAACTAGGAGACCAGTGAGCTGAAGAGGAAAGGCGAGTGAGGGGTTGAGTGAGGGATTAGAACAGAGAGGTAATTTAGATCGTTTTACTTTAAATTCTTTGTTCTCTCTAATGCACCACACTCCTCAAATTCTTTGGTTAATCAGTTTGTAAAGAGATCAGACATCCTGACATTCAGTGTTTTTCAGTGTGATCTGTCAACTCCTTCCACATTTGCCTGAGGTGCTTATTAAATACAGATTATTGGTCACTAGACCTACTAATAAGAATTTCTGGGGTGGGACCCACGAATGTGCATTTTAACAATCTTCCCAGGTGGTTTTTGTAGACACAAAAGTCTTAGAACCGTTCCTCGAATTCATCATTCTGTAAGTTTAGTTTTTGTTGTTGTTTTTTTTTTGAGTTGGAGTCTCACTCTGTCACCCAGACTGGAGTGCAGTGGCCGCTCCCGGCCACCGCAGCCTCGACCTGCTGGGCTCCGGCGATCCTTCCGCCTCAGCCTTCCAAGTAGCCGGAATTACAGGCATGCGCTACTACGCCTGGCTGATTTTTTTGATTTATTGTAGAGATGAGGTCTTGCAGCCCAGGCAGGTCTCGAACCCGCGGACTCAGGCAATCCACTCACCTCAGCCTCCCAAAGGCACGGGATTACAGGCTGAGCCACAAAGCCCGGCTAAATTTAGTTTTTATTGAGCTGAATCACATTAAGTTGTCGCCTCTACTTGTGTAAGTCATAGATGAAAAGAAAGTATAATTAGTATAATGTCTCATTTTCTGTACTTTTAGACCAATTTAGTGAGCACTACTTATAGCAAGTTTGTAAGTTTATACTTACATCTTTATGGGGTATTCAGGAAACTGAAAGACTGTTATTGTAATTCATACCCACCTCAGAGGATGAGGGGAGCCTTTTCACTTCAGAGATCTGCCACTCCCCTCCCTTTACAGTCAGTTCTGTTTTTTGGAAAGGGTAAATTTAAATCTATTTGATTCCCCCCCATCCTGCCTTGTTTCCTTTCTTCTTCCTCTTCCTTTCTTCTTGAAATCTAACTATCCTAGGTTAAACACCGCTGACATTTTGGTGGCCATTTTTTAATGCATCTCCATGCATGTTTATATGTATTCACCAGCATAAATAATTTTACATCGATGAGATCCTAATATGTTTTTTAAAAACTGTAGTCACTGCTGCCAGGCGCAATTGCTCATGGCTGTAATTCCAGCACTTTGTGAGGCTGAGGTGGGAGGATTGCCTGAGCCTAGAAGTTCAAGACCAGCCTGGGCAACATAGTGAGACCTCATCTCTACAAAAATCAAAAGATTAACTGGGCATGGTGGTATGCACCTGTAGTGGAAGTATATTGCCTAAGACCAGAGGTCAAGGCTGTGGTGAGCCATGACAGTCTCACTGCACTCCAGCCCGGGCAACTCAAAAACAAAAACAACTACAAAAAACTGTAGTCACTAATTTTTAAAAAATTCAGGGGCTTTCTCCTTTACTCATTTTATTCAACAACAATGACACTAATCTGCCGTTAGGCCAACAACAATTGAGCCAACAATGTCACTAATCTGCCATTTATGTTGTTATAACTTTTTCCATGATCACGTAACCTTACGTATATTGTATTTTTTCAGCACCTTATATATACTATCATGTTTTATATATGTACATATGGATATAAATAATCTTTTTTAAATTAATACTTAGGCCACAAGGGATATAACTCTAAATTAACTGTTATAGCTCATACTTATTCTTTTTAGCTACATAGTATCCTATAAAAAATATTCCATAGTTAAACAACCATTACTTTACTGAGGGCATTTATTTAAGTTAGGCAAGAAGCCAGAGCTGTATGTTAGAAGATAGACATATTTGATTATACAATTTCAAAAATTTAGTAAAGCAAAAAACAACTATAAATAAATACCATAGACAAATGGCAGATTGGAGAAAAAAAATCTCTACATATTCAGATAAAAGATTGCCATCTCTAGTATATAAGGAACTCTTACAAAATAGCAATAAACATATTTTATGAAACATAACTTAAAAGTATTTTTGCAAACCCTATGACTAACCATTCACAGAAGTACTATTCAAATGGTCAACAAATACAAAAAATGCTTAGTCTTATTAATTTGGAAATGTAACTTACAAATAATAATAAGCTATCACTTGAAACCTACTTGAATCACATTAAAATTTCCAGCTGCCGGGCTCGGTGGCTCAGCCTGTAATCCTGTGCCTTTGGGAGGCTGAGGTGAGTGGATTGCCTGAGCCCGCAGGTTCGAGACCCGCCTGGGCAACTTGGCGAGACCTCATCTCTACAATAAAATCAAAAAATTATCCGGACGTGGTAGTGCACGCCTGTAGTTCCAGCTACTTGGAAGGCTGAAGCAGAAGGATCGCAGGAGCTCCAGCAGGTCGAGGCTACGGTGGCCAGGAACGGCCACTGCACTCCAGTCTGGGTGACAGAGTGAGACTCCAACTGAAAAAAAAAAAAAAAAAATTTCCAGAACGACTTTGTTTATTCAGTGAAAAATCTCTGCAGAAACTTTTGTTTTGAACGTTATGTGAAAGCTATAAAACAGTGATTTTCCTGTGCTTTCTGGCTTGCTCAGAGACTTTGAGGGAAATTGACTTTTATTTTCTTTCAGATTCAGCTCATAAACCAAAAGGTAAGAACAAAGCTTAGAAAATTAAATTTTGATTGCAGTTGCATGAAATTTTGTATTCAAAAGAGGTTTCTTCTGTTTTAAAACAATTTTATTGGATTTCAGAGCCATAGATCAATCTAGCCTGAGAGGAGAACAGTGCTGCAGGGTTTACCTGACTTGCCCAAGGTCATCCAGCTAGCCCTGTGTATTTTCTGATTCACCATATTGGTTCTCAGTATTTTCTTATACTGCTTCTCATTAATTGCAGCAAATGTAGAAAAATCATATTCCAAGATTTTTTTCATTTTCAAAAAAATTGAATGTACAACATTTAGAGAAATTATACTTACTTTAATCTTTCTTTAATATGTTTAGATTTCGGCTGGGCTTGGTGGCTCAGCCTGTAATCCCGCACTTTGGGAGGCCGAGGTGAGTGAATTGCCTGAGCCCGCGGGTTCGAGACCCGCCTGGGCAACTTGGCGAGACCTCATCTCTACAATAAAAATCAAAAAAACTAGCTGGGTGTAGTAGCGTGTGCCTGTAGTTCCAGCTACTTGGAAGATGAGGGGGAAGGTCGAGGCTGCGGTGGCCAGGAGCGGCCACTGCACTCCAGTCTGGGCGACAGAGTGAGACTCCAACTCAAAAAAAAAATAAAGTTTAGATTTTAAGTAGAAACAATAGCATATTAGAGAAATTATATTTTCCTTTGTTTCAATCTGTTTTTCATTAGTCATTTTAAAGTCTTGAACATTGTTTTGTATCAGTCACCAAATGACCAAATTCCTTCAATAACTTCCAGTTACCTCCCTTAGCATTTCCCAAAGGGTGTCACCCTAAAAATTAGTACCCCAGTATAATGCTGTCAGTTGCATGTAATAAAACAAAAAACTAAAGATATTAAACAGTAATGAATTCATTATATCACTGAAATGTTGGGTGGGGTGGGGGGCTAGAGAGGAAGTGCAATTCCTGGATTAATTCAGGGGCTTGATCATGTCATCAACAAGGTTCTTTGGGTCATTTTCTGCCATCCTCAGCTTGTTGGAGTTTGTTTTCCAGCGTGTCTCTTCATTATCCCAATATATTAGCAGCACACCTAAGACTCACGTCCTCACCCAGCTTTGACTGGAGTCAGAAAAAAAGGCTCTTTTTCCTCAGGCTAAATGTTTTTTGAAAACTTTACCTACATACATAGATGTCCCAAATCCCCTGGGTGAGAATTCACCATATGCTATGCATCAGCCAGTAACTGACAAAGAAAATGAAATTACCATGACTGATGTAAAATAGTCAAGATTTACCCCGGACTCTGGGGCAGAGCGCATTCTTTGAGGTAAGTAAGCATGGGCAAACTGTGGGGTTGTTAGTATTGAAAAAGATAAGGAAATGACTTGTTTAGGCAACCAGCAGTGTGTGCCATGAAACTGAATTTTCTCAGCTCCCTTCAAGGCTCTTCATAATCTGACCCCTTGATAATCTAATACAAAATCTCTCTTCTAGACAAGCCAATTGTTTCTCCTACCTATATATCCTGCTCAGGTACATTCCTACTTATGGCTTGGCTCATGTTGCTTCTCTTTTTTAGAAAGTTCTCCCTCTTCTCTAGAGCTGATGTAGCTATTTTAATTAAAATGTAAAAATTCAGTTTCTCAGGCATACTTGAAATGTGACTACTGTATTGGATAATGAAGGTATAAAACATTTTCATCATCACAGAAAGTTCTGATGGACAACTCTACTCTAGAGAGTCTTACAAATCATACCTATGATTTAAAGCTGTGTTTGCCAAACTGTGGACCACTTATATAGCAATCAACTGGAGATGTTCTTTAAATGCAGATTCTGAACCCTAGGCCCCGGGCCACTTGCATGCCCAATAAAGATGGAAAATCATTGTTCTGAGATCTAGTTTAGTTTATTACTTTTATGGAAATATACTGACTATAGAATTGTTCACTAATTTTCTTCTGTTCTATAGCATTCACAGTTTATATAAGTTTTAACATTTCATTATAGACATTAGTATTCTATAATTGTTTCAGAAAGTATTTTTTCCTGAATATTACATTATAAAACCCTTAAGAGGAGGTACTATGGCATATTATCCCTGTATTTTCCAAAATGTCTAACTTAATGTTGGGCACAAAGTAAATACAAAGAATTGACTGATTAATTACATTGCACAGAATTGATGGTCTGTAGTATTTTATATTTGGTTGGCAATTTTTTTGAAAAATAATAATACTTTCTACAATATTGAAGATGAAAGATGGATGATAAACCATGCTCGGTGGCTCAGCCTGTAATCCCAGCGCTTTGGGAGGCTGAGGTGAGTGGATTGCCTGAGCCCGTGGGTTCGAGACCCGCCTGGGCAACTTGGCCGCTTGGACAACCTGGTGAGACCTCATCTCTACAATAAATCAAAAATTACCCGGGTGTGGTAGCGTGCGCCTGTAGTTCCAGCTACTTGGAAGGCAGGGACAGAAGAATCCGGAGCCCAGCAGGACGGGGCTGCAGTGGCCGGGAGTGGCCACTGCACTCCAGTCTGGGTGACAGAGTGAGACTCCAACTCAAAAAAAAAAAAAAAAAAGATGGATGATAGTAAGAATATTTCTATAATATTTTCCTTAATTTTATTTGTTGGAAATAATCCTGAAAATTTTGGTTATATTTCTAACAAGTAGTATACAAGGATGTTCCCTATAATAAATTTGTAGCATTAAAAAAAAGACTATATAAAAAGTGCTCTGATCTCTTGCCTGTCTTGTGAAACATAAACTGTTAAACCTCTGGAGCCACAGTTGATAAAGACACTTTCTGTTGCAAATGAACTCCTTACTTGAACCTGGGATCATCTCCTGATTACCTAGAGAATCCAGGTAGCTTGTTCTAACTGCTTACTTTGATGATTTTACAATGGCTTGAGAATTACTAGAGCAGAAGTTTGTCTTGGCAATATTAGAGAATAGCTAGGTCTACATCTTCACAAATTGGAGAATAGTGGATGATCAAGGTAGGCTAGTAATGTGGAAGTCCATGAGTAGCAGCATCTCACTTAGGACTGAGGTGAGGAATGTTTTTCTTTGTGCCTAATTTCACAGACTCTATCATTTCATGGGGTGATGTGAAAATGACTGCATTCTTTGGTAGGCTTATTATCTTAAAATACAAAATCTAATCTGTTATGAAGGAAAATCTCTATTGAGCAAATAACGATTTTCCACCGTCTCCTGATATTTTTTGACTCTAAGCCATTTGAGACATGATTCCAAAATGGTCACATTTCTGAGATAAAGGGTCAATGCATCAAGCACAGTGTCAGGCATAAAAGAGACCTTAAGGAAATATTAATTCTTTTCCCTCATTAGACTAGTTGAATTGAATGACAGATCTCAGACTTTATCAGAGTAGCAATTAGTTTTAAGTGTTTTGCCTATCAATTACAAAGGTTGCCACGTCCTTTTATGGAAAAATTGGACCATGTAAAAATCACCTTTCACGTGCTTGTTCATATAAATAGAGCAATCAAATATTAGATGTGATAATTTGATGGCATTCTTGGTCAAAAGTAGCATAGGAGTTGTTTGATATCAGTAGGTATGAAATGGATCATTTACATAACTTACTGAAGCTCTTTTGGAATCTGGAAGTGTGTGTCTGGATTATGGTATTTCAGATATTCTAATGTCTGAGGTTTTATGCCCTCATAAAGACCCACAAACCGGTGGTATTCCTTATCTCTACTCCTTCCAGAGTAGGAACCATGATGGAACAGTGTAATACATGGCATAGTTGCATATCTGGAATTTCAAAGAGAGTGTATATGAGTATATGCATATGCACAAAACACCCTTTAATTTAAAAAAAACAGATCTTTATCATCGATATATTTTTATCTGCTGAATCCTCTTCTGCTATTTAATAATTTATAGCAGGAATTAATAATTTAATTCAACAATTTAATTAATAAAAATTAATGAGTACTACCTCATACATTGTACACACATCATTTCTAATACTCACAAGCCCTGTAAAGTAGGTATCGTCATTCTTACTTTTACAGGTAAGAAAAGTAAGACTCAAGGCCAGTCTGAGTGGTTTATGGCTGTAATCCCAGCACTTTGGGAGGCTGAGGCAGGAGGATCTCTTGAGGTCAGGAGTTCGAGACCAGCCTGGGCCACATAGCAAGACCTTGTCTCTACAAAAAAAATAAGTTGGGCATGATGGCACATGCCTGTAGACGAAGCTACTCAGAAGGCTGAGGTGGAAGGAATACCAGAGCCTAAGAGGTCGAGGCTGCAGTGAGCTATGATGGTGCCATTGCACTCCAGTCTGGGTGACAGAGTGAGACTCCAAATCAAAAAAAAAAAAAAAAGAGAAAAAGAAAAGAAAACTAAGACTTAGAAAGATTTAGATACATTTCACAAGACAGAATTCTAACATAAGGTGGGCTGATTTCAAAGCCCTGTTCTTTTCCTCTGTGTTATCCTCTTGGGTGCCTATTTTGTAACTCAACTAGATTGTAAAATCTGGATGTCAGGATTTGTATCTTAAAATGTTTTATGTTATCAAGAAAGGTAACTTGTGACAAATGCCGTTGCTCTTGCTGAGGGTGATGTAGTAGGTGCTAAGGGGGCATATTAACTTTTTCAGACCACTAGGGGACTATTTAGTGCCATATTTTGTGGGTAACAGACTGTACCCAAAAGGGTGTACCTTGGTTGGAAGGAATGGTGCCAGTGAGGGTCAAGTTTTGGGTTTACTCACCAAACTTGAACGAAAATGCCAAGACCACAAATGCTTTGTCCCTTTTGCTCACTGCTTTATCTCCAGCACCTAGGATAAACACGTAGTGGCCACTCAATAAATATTTGCTAATGCATGAATGAATGACCTCTATAGGGACCTGTTAGCTTTCTTCCATGGCTGGATATTCCATTCTTAACCTGGGCCAAACTGCTTTCTGAGCTAAACCACTAACTACAAGGAAAGAGGGGAAGGGAAGAGTACGTGGAACAGCATAAGCTTATCACTAATACTGGAAATACCAAGAGGGCCCATGCCTTCTGGAAGCTATATCAGTAGCATTATCTTTCGAATAAAGGATGAAAACAAGAAAAAATAAATCTAAAACAATTCTGTGGCAGAGGTGAAGGGAGATTAATTTCACTTCTCTCTCTCTGAATTTTACAAAATGATAATGTCTTTGTATTCCTTCATGTATGCTTAGTTTATCAACAAATTTATTTATTTACAGATTTACATAACTTAGGTAATATGAGCTCTAAATTTGCCAATAAATATCCTAGTTAATAAAAAATAATTGAGCCGGGCTCAGTGACTCAGCCTGTAATCCTGTGCCTTGGGAGGCTGAGGTGAGTGGATTGCCTGAGCCTGCAGTTTGAGACCTGCCTGGGCAACTTGGCGAGCCCTCATCTCTACAATAAATAAAAAAAAAATTAATTAGCCAGGCACGGTAGCACACGCCTGTAGTTCCAGCTACTTGGAAGGCTGAGGCGGAAGGATTGCTGGAGCCCAGCAGGTCGAGGCTGCGGTGGCTGGGAGCGGCCACTGCACTCCAGTCTGGGTGACAGAGTGAGACTCCAACTCAAAATAATAATAATAATAATAATAATAATAATAATTGATGCCATATATTTCCAGGATAATACTGCATTATAACAAAATAGAACCATGAAATTGATAGTTTGGAAAAAAGTGTTTTGAAAAAATGTGACAAATTTCTTGTATTATACAGATGTTACAGTTAATATCGCTTATTAGATTTTAAATTGATAAGACTCCCAAAATCTAAACAGTGCAGGCTTATTTTAGATACTGTTGAATGAGAGGTTACAGATATCTGTATGGTGCTTATGTTTGGGAAGCAAAATTCACATATTTATTACAAACAAATACCATAATTCTATCTCGGGTTAAGGTACTGATTTTTAAAAAATGTTTGAAGTAATAATTGGCAATAATTATTATTAAATTGTCTCTCTGTTTTCATTTGAATAAAAAGTAATGACTTCAGCAAATGCATTTGTTACTTCCTTAAAAATAATTTTTTTTGCCGGGCTCGGTGGCTCAGCCTGTAATCCCGCGCCTTTGGGAGGCTGAGGTGAGTGGATTGCCTGAGCCCGCGGGTTCGAGACCCGCCTGGGCAGCGAGACCTCATCTGTACAATAAATCAAAAAATCAGCCGGGCATGGTAGCGCATGCCTGTAATTCCGGCTACTCGGAAGGCGGAGGAGGAAGGATCGCCGGAGCCCAGCAGGTCGAGGCTGCGGTGGCCGGGAGCGGCCACTGTACTCCAGTCTGGGCGACAGAGTGAGACTCCATCTAAAAAAAAAAAAAAAAAAAAAAAAAAAAAAAAAAAAAAAAAAATTTTTTCTCTTTATAATTTTCCTACTGAGCAAGAAGTTTATATTCAGTGGAGATAATAGAATTCTCTGCTGGGCAGGAAATTAACAATAAGAGTAAGTTAATAAGTCTTTATTAAGCGCCTATAATTGGAAAGGATGCTGTAGGGAGAGAGAAAGGAAAATAAAGAGCCGTCTCTGCCCGTGGGGAGACCTACAATCTAGTTAAGACACGATAATGTGGCTTGTGGTTTTTGTAGATTCAGATCTAATTTCATTCAAATTGTTTTCCTCAAACCATTACTAATGTATTAAAAGACTTACATAGCATAATATATAAAGATGTTATGCTGTTTCCCAATACCAAAATTATAAAATAATTCAATTGAACTGATAGTTAATGGAGTTTTAATATCCACTTCTTTTTTTTAACTAGAAGATTTTTAAAATTTTTTCATTTTAAAGATGTAGGGTACAATTCAGGGTTAAGTATACAAATGTTCATTATGCAGGTACTCTTGTTGATGAGGTGTACCCCAAGATATCTTTAACTTGTTCATGAGGCATTGAACGAAAGATTTGAAATAGTACTGGTGCTGTTAAGGAAGTCATGGTATGAGCATTAAGTTGTTAGTGACACTTCATGAATCTTAAGATAATTATAAATAACACCAAAACTGTGGCATGCATTTTTTTTGGGGAGAGAGAGGATGAATTTGACTTACATTCTTTTTCTTTGTCTTACAGAGCAGAACCTAATTTTATTAAATATGCTGCTTTTGAGATGTTCTTTATGTAGTAAATATAAGGCATGGGAAACTTTTGTCTAGAAAGAGAATGAATGAAAGCTCATTTTAACCTCAGGACTATGTTTAAAGCACAGTTATAATTATGCCAGATTACTTAATACATGACTTCGTACTCTACTGATACATGTAGATTGTTTTGAGAAATAATAAATATTTGAAACAGATCTTAAAGCGTTTTTATAAATATAATTAATTGTTTTTGAAATTCGGATTTTCAGCAGTTTTTCATCACTGAAAGTTGTGTGTGCTCTAATTTGGCCTTAATATGTTTCTTTTTATGTACAGTATTAAAAGAAATAAGATGCAATATTTGTAAGTATGTTATCTTTTTACAAACTTTCTTTTAATTGAATGAAATTAAATTTACTACCTGATTTGTGAGCTATCAGAAAAAGGAACATAAATATTATAAAGAAAAAAAAAAAAGAAAATACTTAAATGATGATACTTATACAATAATATTTTAGTTTTATAGTGTTAGTCCTTTATATTAGGACCTACTAAAGATCTTGTTAGTCTGCTAAATTTAAGCTCATTGGATGTGTGTATTTACTATTGTTGAATTGTATGCTTATAAATACTATTTTTATGTATTAAAAAGCTGGTCTTCCACAAACTTCTGTGCATGGGAAATCTGTTCTGAGTTGATTTTTGTTAGTAGAATTATATACTTTTTCCTTCACTCTTGTATTAAGTTAAATCATTGTCATATAAATCTTATTAAAATTATGTATTAAAAAATTGTTGCGTAGTCACAATTTTCTTTCTTCTAAGCTTTAGGGACTTAAATCTCTGAAAACATTAGTGGGGATGGTTATGATAGTCCAGCTGCTATTGTGTGTGTTTCATTTAAATGTAAATTTATCTTAGAGACTCTACAGATGAGCTCAGAAGGTAGAGAATTTTAATTTGAATAGTCATTTTTTTCCCATGAATACTGAAATTCCTGTTTTACATTAAAGAAAAAGAAAAAACTTATTAAACAACCAATACTCAATTACCTTGTTTTAAAGATTCTTAATGGATTATCAATTTTCTCATTAGCAGTTTTTCTAAGATCATATAATTCTATTAAATTAATTTATATGCTGTAAAAATACATATAACAATAGTTCAACAATTTCCAGTATGATGCTATTATTTTGTAGTTCTATGTAAAGGAAAACAGAGGTTTTAAAGAGGAATCAGGTTGTAGAAATGCATTTCAAATAATTAAATCTGAGCTGCGCAAAGAACTACTACTGTTAGCAGAAACGCACAGACATATGTATGACACACACATATCTATATTCTCTGCATATTTTTATACTATATTATTAATCACTGTTTAAAACTTAATTCAATGCTGTAATTATAAATAAACTTCCTGAACCCATTTTTGAGGACAAGTTTTTAAGGAATTTTCCACTTATCCCTATTCTATTTAAGACAGAGGTAAATATTTGAAGTTCCATAATTTTTTTTATTATTTTATACTTGCTGTTGGCATTTTGTCAGCTACCATGAATATTCTCTTAAGCGAGGTTACCTTCTACTTCCCTCCAATAGAACAAGCCATTTGTGTGAGTTGCTGTTGATTGCATATTTTGAAGTCATTTTTATCTTTAGTCATTGCATTAACAGCCTGTGATTATCTTATGTTAAGAAAACAAACAAATAGACAAAAAAACCTCTTTGATCTACCCTAACCTTTCCATATGTAAATTTTGGAAACGTGACACTGAAGAATGCCAATAAAATATATTCCTGCATTGAGATTTCCAAAGTAAATATAAAAAGGATTATAAAATTTACTAAAGGAATTGCTATTTGTTATAGACAAAATTTACTTAAGCCATATTGTTTAGTCTAAATAAATTATTTTGTGCAGTTAGGGAAAGTAAAAGTAAACATTTTTGAGAGGTCTCACATTTTTATTTATGCCATTCTTTTATATGTATATTTCCATAGAGTGCAGTTTTAAGAAATAATACTGCATATTTGGCTTTAATTTATAGTTAGTATTTAGAATTTAAAATTGAGGCTGGGCGCAGTGGCAGCCTGTAATCCCAGCACTTTGGGAGGCCAAGGCGAGAAGATTGACTGAGCCCCCGGGGTTGGAGACCAGCCTGGGCAACTTGATGAGATCTCCTTTCTACAATAAATTAAAAAAATAAGCCAGTCGTGGTAGCACACGCCTGTAGTTCCAGCTAATTGGAAGGCTGAGGTGGAAGGATTGCCTGAGCCCAGCAGTTCGAGGTTGCGGTGGTCGTGAGTGTGCCACTGCATTCCAGCCTGGGTGACAGAATGAGATCTCAACTAAAAAAAAAAAAAAAAAAATTAACATTGAGTTTTACAGTAACCAGTAGGGGCGTGAATTGTGTATTTACGGCAGTATCCTAATTTATAGATTCTGTGACCCGAGGTCAGACACATTTGTTTATAATTAAAATTGAGTATTTTTCTCCTATTTTCTCTGTGATTTCAGGATAATATGTGGGGGTGTTTTCCTCGAAAATAGGAATATCAGCACCATTCTTAGGAGTAATAACAGTACTCCTTTCCTCAAACACAAATCTTTTTTTTTTTTTTTCTCCTTCCCCCAACTTCTCTCCTATTCTGAAGGTTTGGAGACAATGAACTCTAAAAACTAGAATCTTTCTCTATTATGAATGGCAGATGTTGTGGAACCCCTTGTGTGGGGGACTGAATTTCTCTCATCCCATGTAGAGTATGTAAATACTTGTAAAATTCTGCACTGTGGTTCTGTCTTTACTTTCCCAAACAGTTGCTTCTGTCTTCAGACACAGAAAACAATGTTCTATGTTCTATTTCATTATTTGGATCAAAGCCCAGTTAGTTTAAGACACATTATTTTGTAAAAAAATTTTATTTCTTAACATCATTTGGAAATTAGTACTGATATTTATTACAATTGCTTGTGTTGGTAGATTGTCACTGGTAATTGTGAAAAGTATTTCTAAGTTTGTAATGTAGAAACTCTTTGCAAGGGGGTGGCCTGTGATATAAACCTGTAAAAAAATGATTGTGATAAACCAATTTTCTCTGGGTTCTATTTTAGTTTGTGCCATGGTTTGAGACAAACGACAGAGAAGAACAAATTAGTATGAATATTTTAAATCATTCCACCTGATAAAACTTCATGCCATGCCTAATAAACAGACAGTGGATTTTCAGAGGTATTTTCCTTCCAATAATTCCTGCATAGAACCTTCTCATTTAACACTTTATAAGGACATTCTGTTTTAACAAATTAGTTGGTGTTGAGACGGGGGGTGGTATATGTAATTGTAAAAGGTTTATTCCCCACACTCAGGTTATTACCTGGTAACCGAAAATGCTGTCTGAATTTTTTTTTTTGAGTGCCAGGGAGGGTGGGGGATGGGAGGATGAAACTTGAATCAGTGACCATCTGGCCCAGATTTGGCTGATTTCCTGTGCACTGCCCTTTGTTTCAGCCAGACAATGGATTGTTCCTTTTAAAGATAAGAACTTTGTTGATGACTTTGTGCTGAATCAGCAGGTCTGGTTTGGGATTGTAATCGTAGACTCAGGTTGAGGGGTTTTCTGTTGTTCTTAGGTCACTATCCTTGCCTTCATCTATTACAAAAATATTCTTGAGGTTCTTTTCTATAGTTTCATAGAGTGGTGAGATTGCTAACAAACTGAATAACGTAATTGGGTATGCAGCTTTCTAGTTTCATATTGTCTGTCTTAGGCATTGAAAATTGTTCTTGTCTTTAGTTTCCAAACTTACTATCTCCCTGATCGTGAATGTTGATAAATCTTTATATGGAATCTTCTCTTATGTCTGAACTTGAATTTTCCATTGAGCCTTTAGTGATTTAAATGTAATGTTTGTCCTAGATCTAAATTAGGCTTTTATGATGTGGCTATAACAGTAAATTTTCTGTGACATCTGTTGCCATATATCTGTAAATTACTATTTTAGGATATTAGAACGTTTTTTCTTACTTTAATTGCTACTTGATTATTGTGACAATTTAAAAAATGGTTACTGACTAGAAGAAGAGATCTCTGCCACCTAGCATTCTAAGTCAACCTTCAGTTTTTGTAGGTTATCTCAGAAGCAGGAGAGATCACAATGTGTCATTTTTCAGAAGACAAGAGCAAACTTCACTGCTACCACCTTGCTGTGTTGCCAAGAAGTAGAATCATTTTTACTTTTGAAGTTATAGAAGTATTGTTGGCAGATTTTTGTCAACCTTTTAGTTGAACTCTCATCTCTCCACAGCAGATTTGCCATCTCTCTCCAGTACAGAATTTTCTCTAGACAGTTTTTTTTCTGAAAACACTTATAACTTTAAAATAAGCATCTGATCAAAATTGACTGCTTTGAGATCTGATTTATAATTTTCTTGTGTAGATAAAGGTATGTTGTTTAGATAGAATCTTCTGATCACAAGAAAAAAGCTTAATAGTTCCTTGGGGATCTAATTATGTAGCAGATGGGACCACACAGCACAGTTCACTGTCATTTGATGTAATTAATTTTAGGCTTGCTTCCAGGAAAAAAAAAATGAATGACAATAAATAGCATAAAATCTTAGTTTGCATCCATATGGGGCACTGTCCATTCGTAATTTTGTTCCCCTTTTCTTTCGAATATCTTTAATTCACTACTTGCTCAATATTACTAGTTTGCTTTTAAATGCATGGATGATTTTGATACACTGATATTATGGGTGCCATAATGTTAATTGGGATAGAATAATCAGATTTAGAGGATTGGTTAATTAGATAGTAAAATAAGGCTGAGTTAAAAGCCACAATAATAACAAGACCAAGGCAAGTTCTACTTTATTTTCCTCCTGCTTTAATCAGAGACTAGTTCAGGGAACTAGTTCGAGGTGGAGGGTAAGGTCTTATCCTTTCTTCCCCTCCCCCCTCCTGATCACCCTTCACCCCCCAACCTCTGACTCTCCTTCAAATCTCACTGAGGAATTATAGTCTCTACAGAGGCTTGGTTGCAGATGCCTGGAAAGTTTACACTGCAGAGAGTTGTTTTGTTTGGCATAGCTAATCAGGAGCCAGGCTGGAATTGCTCATAGCTGTCATTCAGGTTTTGTTTCAAAGTCCAAGGACCTGCTGGGAAAAACAAAAAGCTAATGAAAGCTGACTGTATTTAGGCCTCAAATCTGTGGAATCTGAAATGATGTCCTGACAGTGTATTCTTATTCTTCCACATTCTTGCCGTTACTAAGGTAACAGATTTTTAGAGGCTTTCCATCTTCATTGTCAAGTATTTGCTACACTTATTGTTGTTTTTTAGATTAGAGCAATTCAGATTATCTCCTTTTGAGGTGAAGGAAAAAAAGAAAATAATGGAAATAAAATGTTTGAATCAATTACCCGGAATGCTATTAAGATCAGTTTTTTAAAATACCTTAATATTCTTAGGTTCATAACACATATTAAAGTTTAAGACAAGATCAATTTCCCTAAATTTGTGAGTTTGTATGAAATTCCCATCTTTTTAATATGAGATAGTAAGTATTCATATATCACTAAATAATACATCTTGTGGAAGACAGGCATATAGTGAAATACCCCGTATTTAAGACCTTCTTCCTTTTTGAATGAAAAACCAAATTATATGAAAAACTGATGAGCTAGAATTCTTATCTGTAAATGGTAAAAATGAAAAAATGGACTGTGACGAACATATGTGCTGATGGAATTTTTAAAAAATATTTGTTTTCACAGGATGTTTTGCCTTGGTAGATTAGCACTCATCTATATGAAAATGTAGTTGTTTTTACAATCCATTTGGGGCACATATCAAACCTGTGGTTTGATAAGTGATAAGCAAAGATAATTTTGTGGAGACAAGGTGTTCTTTGGGTTGACTTTAGATTTGAGAATCCCCAGGGATGCTCCTCAATAGTGTTATAACCTTTATAAATCTTCTTGCCAAGATGGTGACTCACTGGAAGATGATATAGTTTTTTTGTTTTTTGTTTTGTTTTTTACAGAGTTATCAGACATCTTCATCAAATACTCTTTCCCCTGTGGCAATGACTATAATATTGAAATAACCTAGTTTTAGTACTGATCAGATCATGTCACTAATTTGACCCAACACAATAAAAGCCTGCATTCATGGAGATAAGATCTGGCTTAATTTTCTTCTGAGAAATAAATAAGAGTGAGCAGCTGGCTGAATAGAAACGAACTCATAAGAGTCTGGAAGAAAAGTGTTCAAATGTATCAGGAGGCCCTCGTTTTAATTTCTGTATCTTTGTTCATGCTAGTTTCTCAGCTTAGAATTTTATCTTCTCTCTTCTCCACCTATCTAAATCCTACACTTCTCAAGCTCTGGCTCAGGTCCTTTTTCATTCACTAAGCCCTCTTCAACTACTGGTGTTCAGATAGTAAGAAAGGCTGGTCACAGTATCTGAAGAATTGTGTTCAAATAGGGTTTCAACATTTTTTAGGAGGAGAATGGTTAGGATACAGGTGATATAAGGGAAAATAACTTAAATGGAATAGGTCATTAATCCAGGAAAGATTTAGAGAGAGACAAGATAGCTGTCTTTGAGGACTGACATGTGCCACTGGAATTAGATTTACTCTAATTGCCTTTAAGGCAGTGGTTGTCAAATAATGCTCTGCAGAACTGCGGGGGTTTTGTGGTGAACCTTGGGCTGCAGCCGGTAGAGAAGAACCCTAGACTAGGGGCCATGCTGAGTGCTCCCTGCAGCTGCCAACAGAAGAGTTCCACTTTTAACTGCTTTGTATATTATGTTTTGCCTAATATTTCCTTTAAAAACACATTGCACTGCTTAAAAAATAAAGTTTTGAAAATCACTGCTCTTTTAGAATAGTAGGTAAAAGTTTTGATTCAAATTGGGATAATTAGAAACACTGAAAAATTAAACGGACTGCTTTATGAGATGTGAGTTCCACATTAAATCAGAAGGTTAATCACCCTGGCAAGGATGTTGGAAGATTTCTGCTTTTGGGGAAAGGTTGAGTCAGATACCTCTTAGATTTCCTACACTTCTAAGATTATGTAGTTGGTTTCTTCTCTTATTGTCATATCAGACAGTTTGACACTTAGCTGTTCTTAATTGGGTTTTGGCTAAACCCCAGTACTCCATTAAATCATGAGGTTCCAGAGAGAAGGAAAAATGTCTTTGCTGCTTTTGGATTCTTCAGATCCCAGCACAGATGGAGGGGCTCAGTAAATACCTGTTGATACAAGAAATGACTGCAAGGAGCACTTCCTTGATTGCCTTATGACCCCAGTCAATCATAAATGGTGATAAGGGAAGATATTTGCAGAAATTGTTTTCTACTATTGCTTTCTGTCCTTCAGGAATGGTAGAAATGACTAAAGGAGATTTAAGATAAAGTGCCCCTAGGCAGGAGGATTGCTTGAACCCAGGAGTTCAAGACCTGCCTGGGAAACATAGCAAGACCTCATCTTTACAAAAAAAAATTAACCAGGCATGGTGGTGCATGCCTGTAGCTCCAGCTACTTGGAAGGCTGAGGCAGAATGATTGCCTGAGCCCAGGGGGTGGAGGCTGCAGTGAGCCATGATTGTGTCACTGCATTCCAGCATGGGTGAGGGAACAAGACTTCAATTCAAAATAAACAAAAACAAAAACAGAAAACATAGGGGAAACACTTCAGGACATTGATCTAGGCAAAGATTTTGTAGCTAAGACTTCAAAAGCACAGACAACAAAAACAAAAATAGGCTATATTAAACTAAAAAGCTTTTACACAGCAAAGGAAACAATCAACAGAGTAGTAAAGAAACAACCTGTAGACTAGGAGAAAATATTTGCAAACTATGCATTCAACAAGGAACTAATGTCCAGAATATACAAGGAATGCAAACAGCAGCAAAAAAATTGGATTAAAGTGTGTGCAAAGGATCTGAATACACATTTCTCAAAAGAAGACATACGAATGGTCAGCCACTGAAAGTTTATGAATAGGAATATGACAGTATTTTATTTTAGAAAGGTGACTCTAAACTATTGCATACATATGTGCTCAGAGTAAAGTGGACCTGAATATTAGTGTTGGAAATAGAAAAGGAAGAAAAATAAAAGGGCTGAGTATAGTGGCTTACACCTGTAAATTCCAGCACTTCAGGAGGCCCAGACAGGAGAATTACTTGAGCCCAGGAGTTTGAGACTAGCCTGGGCAACATAGTAAGATCTCGTCTCTATAAAAAATACAAAAATTAGCTGGGCGCCGTGGCACATGCTACTTGAGAGGCTGAAGGGGAGGATGGCTTGAGCCCAGGAGGTCAAGGTTGTGATGACCTAGGATCTGCCACTGTGGTGAGCCAGGACCATGACACTGCATTCCAGCCTGAGTGACAGAGGGAGACCCTGGCTCAAAAAAATAAAGAAATAAAAGGAAGGCTGAAGTGGGAGAATCGCTTGAGACCAGGTGTTCAAGAACAGTCTGAGCAATACAGTGAGACACCATCTCTATTAAAAAAAAAATTAGCCAGGCATGGTGGCACACACCTGTAGTCTCACATACACAGGAGGCTGAGGTGGGAGGATTGCTTGAGCCCAGGAGGCCAAGTCTGCAGTGAGCTATGATTGCTTCACTGCCTACCAGCCTGAATGAAAAAGCAAGACCTCATCTCAAAATAAGTAAAATAAATAAATGAAAAGAACAGAGATATGTATCTGCTGATTGAATTTTGGAGTCAGGGAAGAGGGATAAGAGACAATTACTCCAGGTTTTCAAGCCCACTTTCCTGGGAGAAGGATGTTGTCATTAGCAGAAGTAAGGAAGACAAAAGTTGGTGTTTTGGGGAGAGATGTGATGAATGTTATTTTTAAATTTATTTTTAATTTTTTAATTTTTAGTTTCTTTTAGAGACAGGGTCTTGCTCTCTCGCCCAGTCTGGAGACCAGTGGCACAATCATAACTCACTGCAGCCTTGAACTTCTGAGCTCAGGTGATCCTCTTACCTCAGCCTCCCAGGTAGCTGGAATTACAGGCACGCACCACTATGCCTGGCTAAATTTGTTTATTTTTTGTAGAGATGAGGTCTCACTATGTTGCCCAGGCTGGTCTCCAACTCCTGGCCTCAAGTGATCCTTTTGTGTTAGCCTCCCAAAGCACTGAGATTACAGGCATAATCCACTGCACTCAGCCTGAATTTGATTTCCTATCAAATGAGATGATGGGGAAACATTCAAATAAAAGTATGTAGTAGTTGAAAGAGTGGAACTAGCTTCTAGAAAAAAAAATTAGAACTGTGGATGGACATATCCCCAATGCTATACTTGTAGGCCCTGACTTGTAGGCCTTCTGAATGTACCATCTTCTGTCCTGAGAAGGTGAACTGTTTTCCTTCAGTTGAACTCACAGACCCAGTTATTTTTGTTTGGTTTTGAGTTAGAGTCTCACTCTGTCGCCCAGGCTGAAGTGCAGTGGCATGCTCATGGCCACTGCAGCCTCAACCTGCTGGACTCAGGTGATCTTTCCACCTTGGCCTTCCAAGTAGCTGGAACCACAGGCACATGCCCCTATGCCTGGTTAATTTTTTGATTTATTGTAGAGACGAGGTCTCACCAAGTTGCCCACACTGGTCTCGAACCCCTGGACTCAGGCAATTCTCCTGCCTCTGCCTCCCAAAGTGCTGGGATTACAGGTGTGAGCCACCATGCCCGGCGAGACCCAGTTTAAATAAGAGAGAATTATTTACTAATGAAAATGTGAAATCCAATATAGAGAGACATAAAAATGAATATATTTTTCTTATTTGACCCAAACATTACATTTCATCTCTATGGGATATATGTTGTGTTGTACTGTGATTGACGTTTGTTTAAACTTTTGCATGCTATTTCAGCTGTTTAATTCTGAAAAGAGTTCTAGTATGGTGTTCTGGTAAGTTACTTTTCTTTTTTTTTATTATAAAGATGTGGGGTACAATTCAGGGTTAGGTATGCAAACGTTGATTATGCAGGTACCCTTGTTAATGAGGTACGCCCCTCCCTCCCCTAGCAGTTTCCCTCAACTGCCAATCTCACTCCCTCTCCCCTGACGGTTTCCCACAGCATTATAGTCTTTATTGTTTTTAATAAGTGTAGTATTTATACTTAAGGAGTCTGACATTTAATAGATTTGTTTGTATCCTATGGCATATATTACATACTCTGATCTAGCTGGAATTTTTTTGTTTTTGTTTGGTAGACAAAATATTGTTAACTAGTTACAATGTAATATCCAATGTGAGGGTGGGCCCAGAAAAACTTGGAATTATTTTATGGAGGGCAGGCTCTTTATAGTATAGGATTTCCCTGCTAAGTAAGTATTCTAGGAAGCCACTGGCATCAGTGTACCAGCTAGCATTACGAGAGGCTTCAGTTGGGCTTCAGTGATTTTTTTGCACATTCTTTCAGTGTGTTTGCCCATTTCCTTCTGGGTGGTTTACAAGTGCCCCTGCCTACACCACAGTAAGTTTTCAGCAGTTTTTGACCAAAACCAGCATATCCCCTGTGTCCCACCCTCCCTGTTCACCCCATCTTGCCTGAACAAAAAAGGAGATGTTTTGCCAGTGTGGAAGAGGTGAAATAAAAAAATGTCAGAAACACTAAAATGCATCAGAATTGGGGAATTCAAAAACTGTTCAGAGCAGTGGAAATAGCATCTTCACAGATGCATTGCGTCAATTGAAGGGGACTTTGAAGGTGACTAAAGTTTAAACATATAGGAATAAATACACAATTTTTAATAAATAAATTCCAGTTTTTTGGGAGGTCCCCCTCATGTTAAATAATTGGGTGTTTTATTGAGTGATCAAGCTATATATTTACTGAAATCATTATGTAGACAGGAGGGGGAGCTTTATTTCCTGGTCTAGTCCTTCTTGGACAGAGTCTTGATGCTTTCTTGCTTCTTGGCCTGGAACCTCTCCTTAGGGAGCTTGCATGCTTTCTTGGTCACATGCCTGTGGGCTTCTGCCAGGTCAGCCAGGAACTTCTTGTGAGCTTTATCTGCCTTCAGCTTGTGCATGTGTTCTATGAGAATCTGCTTGTTTCTGAACATGTTCCTTTTCACCTTCCGGTACAGACTGCACCCTTTTGCCACAGTGGTGGCCAGTTCTCTTAGATTCATGTTACCTACTAAGCAGCCAGTGCAGATTTCTAATAATCCTCATCTAGATTACCTCTTGGGTATTTGAGCATTAGCTGCTTACTTATGCCTCCATGTCTGCCCTTCTGGTAGGCCAAGGTATTTTTCTGACTTTGAATCCAGAAATGGACAGTCACAGGCTTAGTGGTGATCAGCCTATCTTTGATCCTCTTCCAGGTCTGCTGTCAGAAGTTGGCATTGGTGATTCCACTGGTCTCATCTGGGTCCAGCCAGACCTTCCTTTTGCTGCAGTGGAGGACCCTGGAGGTTAGCCTCTTCTGAAGCTTGACCATACTCATGGCAGGGGCCTCAGTGCCTAAAGGAAAGCTGTTTTTGGCTATTTTTACACTGAAATGTAATTATTTGATATGTCTGTAAATCCCAAGGGAGAAATTATGTGATACTCTAGGATTAGTAATAAGTTTTGTCTCAAGGAGCTAATATACATCCTCTTCTCTGTTGTTAAGAGATCATTGTGTTCCCCTTTTAGCCCTTGTTTCTTAGGAAAATTAGAGCCAACTTTGATGCTGAACTCTGTATTTACTGGTGAGTATATTTGATTTCTTCTATCTCCCAGACCTGAACTTTCTCTTACTATTTTATTACACTTATTGTAAGCCAGTGCACATCCTGTTGGGAAAGACAAAAGTTACAAATACATTCAACCCATTACAGCCGCCAAACCATTCCTAAAGAGTCAGGGTCATGTCCACTTAGTGCATAGAATAATTCCAAGGAGTAAAATGTTTCAGAATGAAGTTCAGCAAAAGTTCAGAAAAGTTGAGAAGACTATTTGAGTGGAAAAACTAGAGATGCTATCTTGAAAGAGGGGGCATTTGTGCTTGACTCTGAGAAATGAAAAGGGTTTGACAGGCAGATACGAGCTGATGGGCTTTTTAGGGAAGGAAATTGCATGAGCAAAGATATAGAGGCAGAAAAACATGAGCTTTATCCTTGTAAGGCAAAGAATCATTTTGGAGCATCATGGGGGAGGTGGATGAAAGGGTAAGAGGGAAGCCTGACCTACTATGCTGTTAGGATTATCATCTGTGCCTATTACGTGACTCCTGTTTCTTTATCATCTTGTCTAGAATGAGGCCCCAGAGTCTGCGAGGCCGGGTCATAAGAGTTCACAGGGACGTGAGGGCACACACCCACTCTTCGAGTGTCCTCTTCCATCCTGCCCTTGACTCTTAGTCATTGATTCTAATCCTTTACTTAAAACAACTTTGCTGTGATGTTATTTTAACCCTGCTAAAATCCAAGCAGACCAAAGACTGCCAAGCAGCCTTATTCTTTCATTTACTCTCCAAGAGACTCTGAACATAAAACATACTTACACATATAAGAAGCAAGGACCCCTTCACAATGGGCTGTTTCACTACATGAATCTGTCGGGTGAAATTTGGAGGTAATAAAAATAAAAGCTTACATTTATTGAGTATTATATTTAAGCATTGTAAAGCATTATATTTATAAGCCAAGAGCTCTACAAAGTACCTTATGTTGATTGTCATTTTATCCTTATCATTCTTGGAAGTACATGCTGTGATCACCTCCATCTTAGTAATGAAAAAATGGATAGAAGTCTAGTATTATTTAAGTTCACACAGTAAATACCTGAGCTGAGATTTGAAACCAGGCCATTTGACAAACCAGGCCATTTGACTCTAAAGCCTGAACTCTTAGCTGGCATGTCTTAGTGATTTAAAGGAAGTACATTAAGAAAGTATTAGAGATAACCATGTCATTCTGTATTCAATAGATGATGACAAAAAAATTAAGGGTTAGTCTTTATATATATATATATATATATATATATATATATATATATATATTCTAGTCCTGACTAGAATACATTTTTAGTCTGCTTCCATTTTTTAAAACTTCTTATTTTAAAGATATGGAGTACAATTCAGGATTACATATACAAATATTCATTATGCAGCTACCCTTGTTGATGAGGTGTGTACCCCCTTCCCCAGGCAGATTCCCACTACTGCCAGTCCCACCTTCCTGCCCCCCTGCAGTTTTCTGCTACTGCCGGTCCTTTTATTACAGTATTATGATAGTTGTTCAAGGCCCATTTATGAGTGATAACGTAATACTCAGTTTTTTGTTTCTGTGAAAGATCACTCAGTATTATAGACTCTAAGTTCATTCAGGTTGCTGCAAAGTTCATGTTAGTCTTAACAGGCCTTTATATTTCAGATTTCATGAACTGAGAGGCTGTAAGGCCATTGAGGACTTTGTTTTTGCCATTTCAATATGTAAATAGAAAATTATCTTTGATTATCTTTAGATGGGGCATGTACTCTCCATGCATGTCCTATATCAGCCCACATATGTATGACATTGGTGAATGTGTGTTGTTAATTCAGAATGCATTTATCGTTAGTTTAGAATGCAGTTCCTGGTCATGCAGGTCCCAGTTTAAGGCAAGGAAAAGGAGAAAGGAATGATGTCAACCGTGCAAGTCTCTGTCATCAGTGAAGGAAAACTTTTCTTAGAAATCTTTTGGCCAGGCATGGTGTCTCACACCTGTAATCCCAGCACCGTGGGAGGCCAAAGCAAGAGGGTTGCTTGAGTCCAGAAGTTCTAGACCAGCCTAGGCAACATAGCAAGACCTTGTCTCTTAAAAAAATAAAAAAGGCTGGGTGCGGTGGCTCAAGCCTGTAATCCCAACACTTTGGGAGGCTGAGACAAGAGGATTGCCTGAGCTCAGGGATTTGAGACTAGCCTGGGCAACTTGGTGAGACCTCATCTCTACAGTAAATCACAAAAATTAGCCAGGCGCAGTAGCATGCACCTGTAGTTCCAGCTACTTGGAAGGCTGAGGTGAAAGGATCACCTGAGCCCAGCAGCTTGAGGCTATGGTGGCCATGAGCGTGCCACTGCACTCCAGCCTGGGTGACAGAGTGAGACTCTAACTCCAAAAAAAAAAAAAAGAAAGAAAAAGAGAAATCCCTGCAGTGGACCTCCCATTAGGTCTTCTTAGCTAGAACTGGACTGCATGACTGTCCCTTACTGCAGGGGAGGCTAGAAAGGTGGGGAACATAATTCTTAATATGAACATGACCAATCAAAATCTTTCACATGGAACTGTACACATTGATACCTCAAACAAAATTGGGGTCCTGTTAGCCAAGGAGAGGAAGTTGGTATTAAAATGAGAACTAAGAATATCTTTCATTATTATATTCCTTAAAATTCTGATTGATGCTGGGCTCGGTGGCTCAGCCTGTAATCCCGCGCTTTAGGAGGCTGAGGTGAGTGGATTGCCTGAGCTCGCGGGTTCAAGATCCGCCTGGGCAACTTGATGAGACCTCATCTCTACAATAAATCAAAAAATCAGCCAGGCATGGTAGTGCGTGCCTAATTCTGGCTACTCAGAAGGCTGAGGTGGAAGGATCGCCGGAGTGCAGCAGGTCGAGGCTGTGGTGGCCGGGAGCAGCCACTGCACTCCAGTCTGGGTGACAGAGTGAGACTCCAACGCAAAAAAAAAAAAAAAAAAAATTCTTTGACTACATACTACCCTCATATTGGATTGGTTTGTTAGGATAAGCTAACAGCTATAACATCCTTAAAATTTCAGCAGCCCAGCCAGGTGTGGTAGTTCACGCCTGTAATCCCAGCACTTTGTGAGGCAGAGGCAAGAGGATTGCCTGAGCCCGCAGGTTTGAGACCAGCCTGGGCAACTTGGCGAGACCTTGTCTCTAAAATAAAATAAAGTAAAATTAACTGGGTGTGGTGGCACACGCCTGTAGTTCCAGCTACTTGGAAAGCTGAGGCAGAAGGGTCACCTGAGCCCAGCAGGTCAAGGCTGTGGTGGCCATGAGTGTGCCACTGCCTTCCAGCCTGGGAATCAGAATGAGACTCTGAATCCAAAAAAAAAAAAAAAAATTTTTTTCAGTAGCTTAATTAATTACTTGCTCACACTGCAGTCTGATGTGGTGATGTGTGTCTCTTTGTGTCACTCAGGGATCCAGGGTCCTTTCATCTTGCTCCACTGCCTTCTTCCAGTTCTGGAGTCCATGATGACTGTGGCATGAAGAGAGAGAATATAGGGAAGGCAAGCAACTCTTACTGTTTTGGCCTCCGCATTGGGCACATTCCACTGTGAGAGCTAGGAAATCTTTGGCCACATCCTTAGGGAGAAGAAGTGGGTTTGGTGAGCATCTAGTCACCCTCTGCCACACTGCAGTTGAGTGAAATCTAGTTGTTGACAGGCAGTTGACAAAATGGATATGTAAATGTTCTTTACATATGTGAAAAGTGATTTTCATAAGAAGTTATAAATAAATGGGATTTACTATTTTAAACATATTTTTTAAAGGCATTTCACCTACAATTTCTCTCATAGACACAGTTAAAACAGGAGACAGCCTCCAACACATCACTTCCAAAAACCCTTCTTTTACCTGTACAGACAATAAGTAGCTCACTGTATTTTCTTCTGTGCTGTTCTGCTCCTTAGTTGTAATAACTGGTTGACACATATCTCACTTGGCTCAGAACTCTCAGAGGGCAAAGACTGCATATAATTCATCTTTTAACTACTGGGGCGTAATGCCAAGAAGAGAATCAAGAAAGATATAATTGAATTAATGTCTAAATAGATAAATACATGAATGAATATTTTGGCAATACTAAAACTTTAATTCAAACTAAAAGCTAGTTTTGAATTCATATAAATTTCAACTTACAGAATTTTTATAAAAATATTTCTGCAGCATAAATAATTTGAACTAGCTCTCACAAAGAATTAACATATATAGTAATTTTTGGTAGCATCTAATTTTATTCAAGTGATTATGAGGTGGAGATCTTAAAGTTTTTTTCAGAAGTAGATTAAACATGCAGTTATCTTTGTGGGGCCTTAAGTTTCACACCTGTGGAGAATAACTTAGTGAGATTTTTATTACATTAGTAATATTTGTCACACTTAACTATTTTAATTTTCTTTTTTTTTTTTTGAGTTGGAGTCTCACTCTGTTACCCAGACTGGAGTGCAGTGGCCACCGCAGCCTCGACCTGCTAGGCTCCGGTGATCCTTCCACCTCAGCCTTCCAAGTAGCCAGAACTACAGGCACACACTACCACGCCCGGCTAATTTTTGATTTATTGTAGAGATGAGGTCTCGCCAAGTTGCCCAAGTGGGTTTGAACCCGCAGACTCAGGCAAGTCACTCACCTTAGCCAACCAAAGCACAGGATTACAGGCTGAGCCACCGAGCCTGGCAACTATTTTAATTTTATACTCGTTCATTGAATCAACATTCAGTGAGTTACTACTCAAACAGAAGGCACTAATTGCACTAATCTATATTATATAACTAGATGATATTATAATTGAAATAAGGGCTAGAAAGGGAAAGAGTACCAGGAGTTCATAATTTACCTTGTAGATTTAAGGAAGTTTTTGAAGAGGTACTGTTTGTGTTGAGATGAAAAGGAAGACTGAGACAAAGCTGTGGGAACAGCACTTCCAAATGTCTGTAGGTGCTGCTGTAAGTGCAGAAGGAACTGAGAAAGAAGACTAGGGCCATTGGGCTGGAGGGGTGGGGAGAGTGGGTGAGATGGAGAGGCAGGCAGTGGGTGAGATGGTGGGCCAGATCTCATGGGCTTCCTAGACCATGTGAAGGCACTACACCTTTACTTTAATGCATTGGCTCATGTGATTAAAAAAAATAAAAGAATATACTGTTTTAGATGACAACATATAAAAACCTTTTAGCCGTCACAAAGCATTTTGGAATAAAATATACAAGTATTGTCTTAGTCTGTTTGGGTTGCTATTACAAAAATACCATAAACTAAGTGGGTTACAAACAACAAACATTCATTTGTCACAATTGTGGAGGCTTGGAAGTCCAAGTTCAAGCAGCCGACACATTCAGGGTCTGGTGAGGGCTCATTTCCTGGTTCAAAGATGGTGCCTTCCAGTTGTGTCCCCACATGGGAGAAGGAGCAAGGGAGCTCTCTGGGGTCTGTTTTATAAGGGCACAAATCTCATTCATGAGTGTTCCACCTTAGTGACCTCATCATCTCCCAAAGGCTCACTCCTAAAACCATCACCTTGGGGGTTAGAATTTCAGCATATGAGTTTTAGGGTGACAGAAATATTCAAATCATAGCAAATACCAAGTATATAACTACAATTTTTTTATTTTTAAATAAAAAAACACAATTGTACCAATAATGAAAAAAAAGTGAAAATGTTGGTTACGTTTCATAAAGCGATGTACGGAAACTAAGCTAGAGTGAGAGAAATGTAGATTAAATAAGATAGATCTAAATAAGCAGGAAAAAACAGATTTTTATCTCAATCTCACATTTTAAATCAGAATAATTTCCAGGAAATTAAAGATACCAAAATAATAATAACTATTATTTATTTAACTTGTACTATATGTCAAGCCTTAATTTATTTTATTTTTATTTTTATTTTTTTTGAGTTGGAGTCTCCCTCTGTTGCCCAGACTGGAGTGCAGTGGCCGCTCCCAGCCACCACAGCCTTGACCTGCTGGGCTCCGGCGATCCTTCTGCCTCAGCCTTCCAAGTAGCTGGAACTACAGGCGCGTGCTACCATGCCCGGCTAATTTTTGATTTATTGTAGAGATGAGGTCTCGCCAAGTTGCCCAGGCGGGTCTCGAGTCAAGCCTTAATTTAAAGGTCCAGTGCCTTCACATGGCCTAGAAAGCCCATGAGATCTGGCCCACTCCTGCCTCTCCATCTCACCCAGTCTCCCCACCCCTCCAGCCCAATGGCCCTAGTCTTCTTTCTCAGTCAAGTACTTAATTTAAGTTCTTTGTATTATATTGTATTATATTTTACTCGTTTGATCCTGGTGCAGCCCTATAAATTAGGGGTTATTTTTCTCCCATTTTACAATGGGTAAAAGAGGCATAGAGAAATAATAAGTAGTGCTGCAGGTACTGTAAATCTCAGCATTCTGACTCCGGAGTCTGTGTTTATCTTTCACACACATACTGCCTCTAAAAGTCCCCGTGGAAAAAAATAGGTGAATATTCATATAACACTGGTGTAGGGAAGATCATTCTGACCACAATTATAAAGCCAAAAACAAGGGAAAATATAAATTTGACTGCTTGCACATACATTTATTGGAACTTTTACATTTATACAAATTATTCAAAACAAAAAATAAACAAAAAAAAGTCTTGGTAGTGTATACAATAGACAAAGTATTCATATCCTCTGTATATAAAGCATTCTTATAGTCAAATTAAAACGAACAAATACTTCAAAATAAAATGTCCTGGGGCAAACTCTTCCTGGACCAAATCTAGTCCACCATCTTATTTTGAAAATAAAGTTTTATTGATACATGATCATGCTTCTTCATTTCATAGTGTCTATAGCTGCTTTTGAACTACAATAGCAGAGTTGAAAGGCAATATAGAGTCTCTTCTCTTTGGCATGCTTTTTGGTGGTCCTGTTGAGCAGCAAGAGAATAGACCATTTGGGCTCTTCAGGTTCCTTTCTTACTCTTATCCTGTTTAATCTTGAATTCATCCTGGGTTATTGCATGTGTTTTTCTATAGGAGCCTGTTCTGTCTTATACATTTGTCACTGTCCAGTGAGTCTTCCTATTAACCTGTCTCTCCACCCTTATCTTCTTCTGTGGCACTGCCTCTTCCATGGTAACCAAACCCCCGAGTTCTCTGTGTTTTCAAGACACATTCTCTAACCTTCATCCATACCTGACTTCCTAATCATTCATTCTTCTTTGCTCTTGCACCCAGGTTGTTGATTTTTGTTGGGGGAGTTCATACACCAAGGCATTGGGTGGTACAACTACATCCAAGTTCTCTCACCTGGGTTGGGAAACCTGTCCTGAAAGATCCCAAATTAGCTTCTTGTCAATGACCTCTAAAGGCTGGCCAACCTAACCTTCTTCTCTTACTTTAGCACTCCTGTTTCATCACTCCTTTCCAACTCTCTGAAAATGAAAGTTCTTTCTATTTCACAGGAAAAACGGAGGACTTTGTGCAGTAAATACTGGATCCTAACCTCTTCTCATTCCTTAGAGTGAGGAATACATTTGTGATAACTTCTTCCTTCTTCATTATCAACATTTTACCTCTAAACTGTTTTTTATAGTTATGTACTAGTTCATCTCTAGTCTTTCCATTAAAAAGGAAGGAAGAGGGAAGGAAGGAAAGAAAAAGAGAGAAAAAGGAAAGAGAAACACAAAGCAGGAGATGGGAGAGGGATAAAGAGGAATGAAAGAAAAGGAAGAAAGGGAGCTCTTTGATATTTTCTTTGGACCCTACATTCCTTACCAACTATCCTGTACAATTCTCCTTCTCTTCACAGCCCAGCTTTTTTTTTTTTAACACTGTCTCTGCACTTGTCACCAGTTCCTCACGCAGCATTGTCATAAAACAGCCTCCTGTGGGGCTTGTGCAGGTGTCCTGGCCAAATTGCCACATGAGGTGTATCACTTCCATCCCTGTCTTCCTGGACTCATTTGGATGTGTGATAGAGTGGACTGTTGCTTCATTGTTAAAACTAGCTTCAGGCCAGGCTAGTTGGCTCAGTCTGTAATTCCAGCACTTTGGGAGGCCAAGGTGAATGGAATGCCTGAGCCCGCAGGTTTGAGATCAGCCCAGGCAACTTGGTGAGACCTCGTTTCTACAATAAATCAAAAACTAGCCAGGTGTGGTAGCACGCGCCTGTTGTTCCGGCTACTTGGAAGGCTGAGGCGGAAGGATCTCCCGAGACAGCAGGTTGTTGCTGGGGTGGCCATGAGTGTGACACTGCACTCCAGTCTGGGTAAAAGAGTGAGACTCCAATTCAAAAAACAAACAAACTAACAAAAACTAGCTTCATTTTCTTTGTTGATCCTGTTCTCTTCTGGTTTCCCACTAATTTTTCCTCAAATGCTTTGCATGCTGTTAATGATTTTCCCACCTTTTAAGTGGAATTCCATTCTTAGTCCCCTTTTCTCTCCATCTTTCTAGGAAATCTCATGACCTCTAAACTGATGACTCACAAATCTCTAGTTCCAGCTAGACCTTTGTGAAGACTCCTCCATCGTGTGCCTAGTAGTCTCCCCATGTGTGGATATCCTAATGTCATCTCAAACTTAACATAGCCAAAATTCAACTCCCTGTCACCCTGTCATGCCATCCACACTGTGCTGTGCTATACTCTGTTATACCGCATGACCACCAGACCAGAATGTTCCGTGACTTGTCTGTCAGCCCAATTCCGTTTTGAAGCTTCATGAGGGCAGTGAAACACACCATATTTCATCTCTGTATCTTCAATATCCAGTACATTGAGTTTGCTCAATAAATGTGTGAGAGGGGCTGGTGTGGTGGCTTATACCTGTAATCCCAGCATTTTGGGAGGCTGAGATGAAAGAATTCTTGAGCCCAGAAGTTTGAGATCAGCCTGGGCAATATAGTGAGATCTCATCTCTACAAAGAGTGAAAAGGAAAAAAAAAAAAGAGCCAAGCATGATGGTGTGTACCTGTAGTCTTAGCTACTCAGGAAGCAGAGGTGGAAGGATTGCCTAAGCCCAGGAGGTCGAGGCTGTGGTGAGTCATGATTGTGCCACTGCACTCCAACCCTGGGCAACAGAGTGAGACTCCGACTCAAAAAAACAAAACAAAAACCAATAAAATTTAAATAAATAAATAAGAGAATGAAAATAAGGAAGAGGAGTGAAAACAGGAAAGGATGAAACTTATTTTGGATTCAAGTGCTCTCAGAAGAAATAATGAGTTAACAACTCAGTAGATTGTCCTCTGGAATGAACCATGTTTGGGAAATTGCCTAAATGATGAAATGTGAAAAATGTTCTTCTTTATTGATAAAGCATTACAAAAACTAAGGCCTGTTGAAATGGATATAGCTATGACAGGTGACTTTTTATTTAGTGTTGAAGCCATTTAGGCTTGTAGATTGTAGGATATTAAGGTAATAACAGTAGCCTGCTCAAAACACGAAGTTTAGTAGTAAGCACTGAAATTTTGCTTTTAGCATTTATCACACTTTCACTTAGTGTGCTTTTGCTTTTTGGTACTTGTGATATTGAGAACACTCGGTGTAAAATGTTCTGAGTGTAAAATGTTCTAGTATCAAGTGTTTTTAGAACTTTAAAGTCAGAATACTAGTAATTCTTGAACAACTCATAACACCAACTAAAAAATATGTGACAAAGAAAACACCAGTTGCATTGTATTCTAAAGTAGAAAATTATGATTTCCAGAGCCCAGATTTGAAATATAGTAGCTATCAGAAATCATAAGGAAGAGACATGTATGCCAAACTCAGTGCAGAAACCAACTGATTATTTTTAAAATTCAGATTGTCTTAATATCAATAATAATGTTTTATTTAAAAAGTCTACTCAAGACTCTTGGATATTTGAAATTAATGAATATTAAGATAGTCTAATAGTTATATTAGAATAGTAATAGTTCCTGTACAACTGAACACATGTCCTATGAAGTATTTATAGCTAACTCTATTTTTCCTGACAAATATTTTACTGTAAAAATAGGCATTCAAGATTTCAATCTTCCATAGAGCAAAAAAAAAAAAAATTAAAATATTACCAAATCCAAAATTTATATTAAAGTCATTCTAAAAATGCAGTTTGCCTCATCATTTCAAATTATTTTTCCTGGTTAAATAAAATATAACATATTAGAAAGTTTGGAAAGTAGGGGAAGGGGGCATCTATAATCCCACCAACTTCACATAGCTTTTTTTGAGTTGGAGTCTCATTCTGTGGCCCAGGCTGGTGAGCAGCCACATGATCATGACCACTGCAACCTGCTGGGCTCAGGTAATCCTTCCATCTAAGCTTTCTAAATAGCTGGAACCAAAGGTGTGTGCCATCTCACTTGAGTAATTTTTTTATTTATTGTAGAGAAGAGGTCTTGCCAAGTTGCCCAGGCTGGTCTCAAACCCATGAGTGCAGGCAGTCCTCTCTCCTCTGCCTCCCAAAGTGCTGAGATTATAGGCATGAGCCACCACACCCAACTCACATAGCTTTTTTATGGAATTTTTTCCCCATAATTGTAATGATATATGTAATTTTGTATTCTTTTATAGTTAGTATTTCTGATCAGGCGCAGTGGCTCATGCCTATAATCCCAGTACTTTGGGAGGCTAAGGCGCGAGGATTGCCTGAGTCTGCGGGTTGGAGACCAGCCTGGGCAACATGGTGAGACCTCATCCCTACCATAAATCAAAAAATTAGCCAGGCGTGGTAGCATGTGCCTGTAGTTTCAGCTACTTGGAAGGCTGAGACAGAAGGATCGCCTGAGCCCAGCAGGTCAAGGCTGCGGTGGCCAGGAGCATGCCACTGTCACTCCAGTCTGAGCGACAGTCTGAGTGAGACTCCAACTCAAAAAAAATAAAAATAAATAAATAAAGTTAGTATTTCTCTGATAAATATTTTTCTATGATATTACTAAATAATTTTGATTATAACATTTTATAGCAGTCTAATTCCATCTAATGATATATCATAACTTATTTATTATTTACCCACTAGGTAATCTAAATGAGATCCTTTTTTTTTTTTTTTTTTGAGTTGGAGTCTCACTCTGATGCCCAGACTGGAGTGCAGTAGCTGCTCCCAGCCACCACAGCCTCGACCTGCTGCGCTCCGGTGATCCTTCTGCCTCAGCCTTTCAAGTAGCTGGAACTACAGGCACGCGCTACCACGCCCGGCTAATTTTTTGAATTATTGTAGAGATGAGGTCTTGCCAAGTTGCCCAGCCGGGTCTCGAACGCGCGGGCTCAGGCAATCCACTCACCTCAGCCTCCCAAAGGCGTGAGATTACAGGCTGAGCCACCGAGTCCAGCTGAGATCCAATTTTTTAATTGATACTTATGGATCCTTTACCACTATACTTTGTACTTTTTTATTTGGGTAGAAATCCAAAAGTAAAATTGCTCAGACACTGGAGTGCAATGTTGGTTCACAGGTGCAATCATGGTGCACTATGCAAACTCCTAGGCTCAAGAAATCCTGCTACCTCAGACTGGAGAACAGCTGAAACCATATGTAAATGCCACTGTGCCTGGCCTATTTTCTCAGGTTTTTTAAAAAGTGTACTTGGTTGTGTTTCATTTTGTTTTTAGTTAATAGACTATTTTTTAGAGCAGTTTTGGGTTTACAGGAAAATGAAGACTCTTGTGTACTCGCTTTTGGGCACACCCCCAGTTTTCCCTATTATTATCTTACATTAGTGTGATATATTTACTACAATTGATGAATGAATATTGATGCATTATTATTAATGCAAGTTCATAGTTTATATTAGGCTTCACTCTTTGTGTTGTACATTCTGTGGGCTTTGACAAATGTGTAATGTCATCTATCGGCCATTACCATATCATACATAGTCGTTTTATTGTCCTAAAAATCACTGTGCTCCACCAATTCATCCCTCTCTCTCTCCAAGTCATGGGCAATCACAAGCCTTCTTATTTCCCTCGTCTTGCCTTTTCTCAGAATGTCATATAGTTGGACTAGTTCAGAAGGCAGGCATTTCAGATTGGCTTCTTTCACTCAGCAATATGCATTTAAGGTTCCACCATCTCTTTTTGTGACTTGATATGTGTTTCTTTTTATCATTGAGTAATATTCCATTGTATGGATGTACCACAGATTACCCACTCACCTATTAAAGAACATCATGGTTGCTTCTAATTTTCATAATTATGAATAAAGTTACTAAAAACATTAGAGTGCGAGGTTTTTTTGTGTACATGTAGTTTTCAACTCATTTGGGTAAAACACATATACTATGTATATTTACTTGTTATCGTTTTATGCATGTATTATCTTCTCTTTTCTCTCTGAATATATTAATGAAATAAATGTTTAAACACTTTTTTCTCCCTGTCAGAGTCTCTGTTTTCTTCATGTTGCTTTTTGTTCGTTTGTTTTGATTTCTATTTTCTATATCTGAGATGTTTCTCAGTTGTCTGGTAGTCTTGGTTGTCTGCTGTTATTTCAGAGCAGTGCCCCATAAAGCTGATAAGATCTGATCCCATGGTGAGTCTTGTAGCTTGTGGGCCACTTCACTGATAAATACCTATTGTCAGGATGTTAAGTCTTTCCTCTTAAACTGGTTAGATTCTACAGAGAAAATTTTTTTACCTCTTACCTCAGTGGTGTGGTACTGGTTACCATCTTTCTGGGAGCTGAGTTGGAACAGAGGTCTGGAGGTGCGTGGACTCAGCTTTTAATATATGCAGTATTCACCCACCTTGTTTGTAGAATGGTACCCCGACTCTCGACTATTCCTGTTCAACTTTCTGTAGAATGGGGGAGGTGTAGTTAGTTGCCTGCTTGGAATGAGGAAGGGATCTGGTGATTTAACTGATTTTTTAAACAAAATTTCAGTTAGTCCTCCTGGGCATAACAATTGGAGCCTCATTACCAACATTTTAAAAGATAATGTGCAAATTTTTAAAGCTAGCTTCCTTCTTGAAAGATTCTGCCCCTTCTCTTCCATCTTTAGTATGTGGCAACCAGGAAACTCAACGTCAGGGGCAGGAAATGCGCCATCCTCTCCTGCCCCTTTGTGTGTGTGCGGTTCCTGTCAGCCTTTCACATATCTCTACTTCATCCCCCAGTTGCTTCAAGAGCTGTTTTTTTTTTAAGCTCTATTGAGATATAATTCACATACCATAAAATTCACCCATTTAAAATGTGCACCCCAGTGGTTTTTAGTATATTCACAGAGTTGCACAACCATTGTCACAGACAATTATAGAACATTTTCATCACCCCCAAAAAGAAGTTCATACCCATTAGCAGTTACCTCTCTTCCTCCTCCCGACTATTCTCCCAGATATGACCTGGACTCCAGGAAATCCTTCATTTGTCTGATTCTCAAAAGCTCATGGTCTTCCAATTTCATTGGCATATGTTTGATATGTTAAATAATAGAGAAATAAGAGAAGCTGGGTGCAGTGGCTCATACCTGTAATCTCAGCATTTTGGGTAGCTGAGGTGAGAGGATTGCTTGAGCCAAGGAACCCAGGGATTCGAGATCAGACTAGGCAACATAGCAAGACCTTGCCTCTACAAAAAGATAAAACAAGCAGCCAGGCATGGTGGTGTACGCCTGTAGTCTCAGCTGCTACTTGGAAGGATGAGATGGGAGGATCAGCTGAGCCCAGTAGGTCACGGCTGCAGTGAGCCTTGAGTATGCCATTACGCTTCAGCCTGGGTGGCAGAGTGAGACCCAACTTTAAAAAAAATGTTTTTAATAGAAAAATCTTTGTAATATATAGCCAAAAGGATATTTTCCATTAAGAAAACCTTAATTTTAAAAGTGTAATTTCTAAGCTTTAAGGGAATAGAGGACGAAGAAGCAGCTGAACATATATTTTCTAGAATATATGATTTTTTTAATCCTTAAGAAATTATATTTCCTGGTCTCAGTAGTTTTTCTTGACTGTGGTGCTCATGACTTAATAGTCAGTCAGGAGCTAACAGATAGAGGAGAAACTGAGGGTCTGCCAAGATAATGTGTCAGATAGAGGGGATTATGCGTATAGGTTTATTTTATTGTTACTTGAACATCCACATGTTCTCCCACCTGAAGGGAGAGTCTTCTCCCTTTAATACCTGCCTAAGTCTGTGCCCCAGTCCAAGTACCTCCCTATGAATCCGAGAGTTTCTAGGTGATTTTTAGCTGCCAAAATATTTCTGGCTTGTCACCTTCCACTCTGTTCTAGTTTACACCTCACATTCTTGGACATAGCTCTGAGCTTCTGCACCTCTGGTCAACCTAAAGAATTTGATGTTAATAGTTTATACCTAAAGAACCTTGTTGATATTATGTTATAAATTACAAATGTAACCTGGACATTTCTGAATGTACTGCCCTTTTTTTAACTTTGGAAATCTGGCTTCTTACATTCACTTTTTGAGTTAACAACCTCAAAATACAATTCAGTGGTGAGGGAATACATTTTCTAAGCAGTTTATAGCTTTCACAAATGATATAATAGTTTTGGCTCCAATAGCCACAGATTTTGAGGAGGATTTTGATGGGCAATAAACTAATGAGTTTGTGTGTGTGTGTGTGTAACTAATCTCATGCTCACTTCTTTACTCACCTCATAATACTATTAGCTGTTGATATCTTAGTCATTCTCTTAGCATCCCTCAAATGCACTCTATTTTGTAAAACCTATCCAGACCCTCCCAGCTAGATGTCAGATTATCTCTTTGAATTTTTTTGTAAACAGAGGTTTCTGTCCTTCACATTACCTACTAGATGCCACCCACGTAATATTTATTTGTATATTAGCATTATTTTCCTATTGAAGTAGCTCTAAGCACTGTGTGTTGTTAATGGTGGTCTGTCCTCACCTCCTAATACAATTCTTTTTTTACTAAGTGAGTGCTTAAATATGTTTCTTAAACTTCTCACTCAAGATAGAGGGAACTTGACCAGCCACCCACTTAAGTAGTTAGCCATTTTTGTGCTCTTGACTGGGGTCAAGAACCTCCAGCAGAAGTTTACTGTACCTGGCTCTAATGAGGGAAAATTTATGTTGCAGGCACTGTTAACATCCTCTCACAGATAAGGAGACAATGTTGATAAACCTACACTACTGACAAATCAGTACAAATCAGCAAATCAAAGAACACATCAACTAGAACCTCCTCATAATATTCTTTGTGGTTCATAGGAGCACTGATTCAAATATTCTTTTATTTTGGTTTTTTTTTTTTACGTTGGAGTCTCACTCTGTTGCTCAGACTGGAGTGCAGTGGCCGCTTCCAGCCACTGCAGCCTCGACCTGCTGGGCTCTGGCAATCCTTCCGCTTCAGCCTTCCGAGTAACCAGAATTACAGGCACGTGCTACCATACCTGGCTGATTTTTTTATTTTATTGTAGAGATGAGGTCTCGCTAAGTTGCCCAGGCGAGTCCTGAACCCGCGAGCTCAGACAACCCACTCGCCTCAGCCTCCCAAAGCACGGGATTACAGGCTGAGCCACCGAGCCCAACTGATTCAAATATTTTTATCTGAAGTTAATTTCTAACTAAGTATCTGCTTAAAATAATGAACAAAAGCTTAGAGAATGCTTGGAAGGGGCCCAAAATGGAATAAACTTTTATGAAATTCCATGCCATTGTAAGTTGTTATATAGCAAAATTCCAGTGAGCAAAATTCAAGTAACACATATATATATAAATAGATGTCTATGGTTGCTCCCCAGGTGGAGTAGGTTCTGTACAGCTTAATGTTATCTTCAGTGTTCAAATTACCTGAAACCTGTCATTGTTAATAGGAGCCAGGGAAGATAGCTTTTTTTTTTTGGAGTTGGAGTCTCACTCTGTTGCCCAGGTTAGAGTTCTGTGGCACACTCACGGCCATCCCAGCGTCACCTGCTGGGCTCCAGTGATCCTTCCGCCTCAGCCTTCCCAGTAGCCAGAACTACAGGCGTGCGCTACCATGCCCAGCTGATTTTTTTTTTTTTTTTTTTTTTTTGGTAGAGAAAAGGTCTCGCCAAGTTGCCTGGGCTGGTTTCCAACCCAAAGGCTCAGGCAATCCCACTTACGTCAGCCTCCCAAAGTGCTGGAATTACAGGCTGAGCCACCGAACTTGGCCAGAAGATAGCTTTTAATAGAGTAGGGCAGTATGTCAGAGCAGTGCTTCTCAAATTGTTGATAAATGCCTGTTTATTTTCTTTTCAACTTGGAGGACAATAATTTTGTAAAATACAATAAATGTTAATAACTAGAAAGATGAGATTTAAAAAGACATACAAAATATAGCTCTCAATTTTTCAGTATTAGATTCAACAGACATAAAATTACTCTGTCAAATTGCTGTTCTGTACTTGTCTGATCAGGGACCATCTCTGGTCCAAAGACCATACTTTGAGTAATGCTGGTTTAGAGGATGAACTGTCCTGATAAGCTCATGCAGTGGCTTGGATTACCTGTAAATGGAGTTGATTGGAAGATCTCTTTGACTAGAATGAATGCTCAGGGGTAAAAGGAGAAGATGCTCTGTCTTTCAAGAGATGGAGCCAAGCACTTAACTATTCTTCATTCTGTAGGGTGAAAAGTTTTGAACAGGAAAGAGGAAGATGTAACATAATAAAAATGACATCTTTGGAAATAATTTTCATGTTTAAGATTGATTGTAGGGAGAAAACAAAACACAATGAGACTTTCAAAAAATAAATAATGAGATTTCAGACAAAAGACAAACAAATACCTGGTCAAGTCTGAGGCTGTGGAAGTAAAAATGGAATGGCAGCAGAGATATTTACAGAACCTCTCTTGTGTAGTAAATATAGTACTAAGCACTTTACATATGCTATCTCATTTAATCTTTACAACAACCTCATTTGGTAGCATTGGTAACTTCATTTTTCAGATGAGGAAATAGACTCAAAGGAATTGAGTCACTTGCCCAAGGTCATGTGACTTTCAGGTGGGTGGAGTGTGTAACCCAGAACCTAGATGTATTAGGTTCTGAAACGAATGACTAAATAAAATGATTTTGACAAATCTTGCTTAGTGTTTGGGCCATGGACTTGAGAGTTATCACTATGCTTTAATACCAAATAGACCCTTAACTGCTTTTTGTCTAAACTTTTTATATTCTTGGCTTTAAATAGAAGAGATGGAATGGCTTAGCAGGAGGTGATTAATTCTGAGGGTTATATTCATAGCTAGAGCAGTATAACCCTGTGAAGTGGATTAAACCTTGGGTGAATGTTAACACTAGGCCTAGGATGTTAATCTAAGGTGGATGTTAACACTTTGTAAGTGTTATAATCTACTTCTAATCATATAGTTTCCCTGAACTGCATGGTTAGCCTTTTTAAAATTATGTGTCTCCATTGCACATGATAAAGTATTTCATCTAGTCTGCTTTAAGTCCAGTCTGTGCTGTGCTTTTCAAAATGAGCTGACCATATAATAGATTCATCATATAGAAATTTTTATCAGCGTGAGTTTTTTGTTTGTTTTAAAACATAGAAAAGAAGGCCGGGCTTGGTGACTCAGCCTGTAATCCCAACACTTCGGGAGGCTGAGGTGAGTGGATTGCCTGAGCGTGCGGGTTAGAGACCAGCCCAGACAACTTGGCGAGACCTTGTTACTACAATAGATAAAAAATTAGCTGGGTATGGTAGTGCGCACCTGTAGTTCCAGCTACTTGGAAGGCTGAGGCGTAAGGAGAGTCAAAAGGATTGCTGGAAGCCCAGCAGGTCGACGCTGAGGTGACTGTGAGTGTGCCACTGCACTCTAGCCTGGGCGTGCCACTGCACTCTAGCCTGGGCGACAGAGTGAGACTCCAACTCAAAAAAAAAAAAAAAAAAAAAAAACCATAAAAAGAAATAGTTTAGAGAATGTAATTTGTCATACATGTCATATTTTTCCCACACCAGGACTGACAACAAGAGCTTGTAGTCATTGTTCTAAAGAACTGCACACCCCAACATACTACTGACACTCTATAAATGTTAAGTAATAACTCCTTGGCGGGAGGAGGGGAGGTCTTTTGCTAAAATGGAGTACAACGTTCATTGCCATTTGAAATACGTATTCCTGATAAATGACCCAAACATTTGCAGCTGTCTGTTATCATATCTTCATATTCAACCCTGTCCTCTGTTATTCATTGAAATTATCTATTTTTCTTACATGTTACTAAAAATGAATTTTAGTTTAAAACAGACCCAATATTTTTGTTCCCGGCAGCTGCCAAATATCTTATGACTCACTCCTACATTTAACAAGAGAAACCATTTAATCTATTTCTTTTTTTTTGGCATGTAATATATCTCTATACTGACCATGAGAGTTAAAAGTTACCATATTTTCATTTGGATAGAGTCATTGCTCTAGCAAAGTAGAGAAAGAGTCTGTAATAGGTTTTAGCAGTCTTGTTATAAGAAAAGAATATCAACATCAACTTAAACCTGTCTGAATGAAATAAGTTAAAGATCTTTTTTTTTTTTTTTTTGGCCTGGAGCAGTAGCTCATACCTGTAATCCGAGCACTTTGGGAGGCTGGGGCAGAAGAATCACTTGAGCTCAAGAGTTGAAGACCAGCCTAGGGAACATAGTGAGACCTCACCTCTACAAAAAATAAAAAACTTGGCTGGGTGTGGTGGTGTGCACCTGTAGTCCCAGCTACTTAGGAGGCTGAAGCAAAAGGATAGCCAGAGCCCAGAAGGTTGAGGTTGTGGTGAGCCACAATTGTGCCACTGCACTCCAGCCTGGCCTACAGTGAGACTCTGACTTTAAAAAAATCATTTTTAACTTAATAAAAGTTTAATATTATTGCTCTTTCTCCCCCTTTATTTTGGTTGGAGGAGGAATACATAAGACAATTTAGGTTGGGTTAGCTGAAAATAGTCCAAAAAGTGTTTTTCCCCAGATAAGCAGGAAGTCTATCCATAAAAAAAGCTGTGATCGTTCTTCCACTTGAGGAAAGTGGGTTGTGTGTTTCTCTGTGGAGGGAGCTTCATGTTTGTGCTGTTGCAGGACTGTGGCCAGTTTGTGCTGTTGCAGGACTGTGGCCAGGTTGCTGCTTTTAGACCAAGGACTACTCTTCTGAGCTGAGTCACCACTGGGTATTAATGAATAGTGACCATTAATGAGTAGCTGAACATTAATGAAAACTACTAAGTAGTAGCTCAGCCTTGAAAAATACCTAGAGGATTATTTTTCCGTTTTAAACAGTAAATAAAAATGAAAATGCTGCATTTCATACTGATTGGCTATTATTGTTTTCATAGTTTGTCTCTGAGCGTATATTCAGGAGGTTTTGCTGCTACTTGACTTCTGGAAAATGGAAAAGGTAAAATGAGTTTTGGCTTTGGAATATGTCTGTGGAGCACATAAGAGCATGAACACCTGTCTTCCTATCCTGCATCTTCATTCAGCTACCAAGTGGATCATTCAAATTACCTTTCAGATGTAGCCAAAGCAAGAGAGTAAGGGGCTTTAGTGAATGTTAAAGGCAGTACCATATTCCTTTCAAGGATAAACTAAGTTTTTTAGTCTTTAATTTTCAGGCAGGCTTGCTATATTTTGTATTAAATGGATGAATCATCTTTAATACTTAAATCGGTTTTATTTTGATATCACAAACTCTAATATAAATGTTGTTACTTTAAAAAATACAGCGAATATAAATGCTTATCTAACCCTTAACTACTGGGCAGATGGCTCCATTTCACTTTTCTAAATTGTGGTTTGGATTTTTTTCTCCCTAAAAAACAAAAAGTTCATTTAAGATAGACCATCTCAAGTTTATGGTGAACTTTACTGTAAAGACTCAAGGCATGTAACATTTAGCAAACCTGTATAAGTTGATATTATTAGCTGTCATTTTTAATTTTTAATTATTTTTTGAGTCAGGGTCTCACTCTGTTGCCTAGACTAGAGGGGAGTGTCACGATCACAGCTTACTGAAGCCTCAAACTCCTGGTCTCAAGTGATCCTCCCTCAACCTCCCAAAGTCCTGGGATTATAGGTGTGAGCCATTGTACTTGGCCTTATCTATCATTTATAATGAGACTTTCCATTTATTAATTTTTTATTTATTTTTTTGAGTTGGAGTCTCAGTCTGTCGCCCAGGCTGGAGTGCCACTACAGCCTTGACCTGCTGGGCTCAGTCGATCCTTCCGCCTCAGCCTTCCAAGTAACTGGAACTACAGGCATGTACCACCATGCCCTGCTAATTTTTTATTTATTGTAGAGATGAGGTCTTGCCAAGTTACTCAAGTTACTTGAACCCATGGGCCCAGGCAGTCCTCTCACCTCGGCTTCCCAAAGTGCTGGGTTTATGGGTGTGAGCCACCATACCTGGCCAAGACTTTCCCTTTTGAAAATGCCTTATAATGAGGGACATTTGTCCTGTAGGATTTTTGTCCAGTCAAGCAATTTATCCTCTAAACATAGTTCTGTGTTCTTTCCACTTATGTCATCAACTAAAAATAATTTCTAAGTCAACGTTTTATTGTATTCCTCAGCCAGGTGTTCACACATCATAATCTGACGAGATCCATCTCCTCTCCCCTACCCCACAAACTGGGCTCTAGCTACACTGAGGACTTGTCTCATTGCTCTTGAAACCCAAGCGTTCTCATATCTCAGTGTCTTTGTACACAGCATTTGCTCTGCTCACCTGAAGTGCTCTCCCTGCCCCAGCTCTACCCAAACCTGTTTGCCTGATGAAGCTACTCTGTAAATAAGAATTACTGGTCTACACAGTTTACTCTGTGGATTTATGTAAGAAGAGCTGTAAAGGTTACAGGATGGGCTTGGATGTTAGTTTCAGTTTTTTCCTCTCTGAGAAGCTGGTGATAACCCTCACCAAGTATCCAGCGAGTGTTCTCTGTCATGATCCAAATGGTACTTTCTTTCTCACAACCCACGTTGCTGACTCCAGAGTCTTCTGTGTGGGGATGTCTGTCCCCTGCTTGACAGTTTTAGTTACAAATCTTAGAAAAGTAGAAAAGTCCTTGTGATTTACTAATTAACATGCTCAGAGTACTACCTTCAATACCTGTTTCTCCCCACTATATTTCTCTAGGCTTTCCTTCCCATTCAGTTGCTTTGCCCAGTGCTAGCTAACCATGTTATCAGTTAATGGTGATACTGTGTTTTGTACCTTTTTCTTTTCAGTGGTTTCTTGGCCTTTTTTCTCTGTGAGATGAATGTGCTTAGTACACTGTAGGAGGGATGATTTAAGCCTTTTCTGAGGAAGCATCACTTCTTATTTGTAGTTCCAGTTGCAGAACACGGAATAGAATGTTTCCATCGTCACAGAATGTTCTGTTGAACAGCACTATTATAATCTATTGGGCAGGGACCATGTCTTATTCATTCCTAGAGCCTAGTTCTACCCTTAGTGAGTTTGTAAATGAAAGATTATATTGGCAAACAGGCACATTTGCAAATAACTCTTTTGAGTGAATGAAAAGGGATTATTCATTAATATTGCACAGGACCGTAATACCTCCTGTTTGGCACTATTAGGCCTGCTATACTAGATGCCAGCAGCTCCTGGACATCCCTCTTTTTTTTTTTGCTTTTTGAGTTGGAGTCTCACTTGGTCGACCAAACTGGAGTGCAGTGGCCGCTTCCGGCCACCGCGCCTCGACCTGCTGGGCTCTGGCGATCCTTCCGCCTCAGCCTTCCAAGTAGCCGGAATTACAGGCATGCGCTACCACGCCCGGCTGATTTTTTGATTTATTGTAGAGATGAGGTCTTGCTGCCCAGGCGGGTCTCGAACCCGTGGGTTCAGGCAATCCACTTACCTCAGCCTCCCAAAGGCGCGGGATTACAGGCTGAGCCACCGAGCCCGGCTGGACATCCTTCTTTAATTCTTCTATATCTAACACCATCTTGGGATATGTATTTTTGGTAAGGTGGCAACAAGTGAATAGAGAAGCTATATTTGTACATTGGTTTTAACCATAGAACAACATTTGAAGAGTTAAATGATCTGCCAGAGAAGTTTTATGGTAAAATTTCAAAAGCACAGAGTTGAGCTTTAGAGAATAAGATGGAAGGAAAAGAATGAGGAGGAAACAAACTAGGAATGAAGATGAGTAACAACAAGGTGGAAGGATTTTCTTGGGAAGGCTTGTTAGGTGTTACTGGTATCAATAAGTAACTATTACAAATAGTTTAATGAACTGCTTTAAGAGGCTCTCCTTCCTTGATGCACTGGCTGATACTTTCCAAGGAAGGTAAAGTTGGCTTTGACACTTGCACAAAAACCTGTACTTAGTCTAAGTCAAAGGCAGAAACTTAGTTTTTTTAAATTGCAATGTAATTAACACACCACAAAATTCACCTTTTTAAAGGGTATACATGTAGTTCAGTGGTTTTTAGTATGTTCACAGAGTTGTGTGACCATCACCACCATCTAAGTCCAGAACACTTTCATTAGCTCCAAGAGAAACCCTGTACTCATTAGCAGTCACTCTTCATTTCTGCCTCTCCCTTTGCAACCTCTAATGTTTTCTGTCTCTGTGGATCTGCCTATTTTAGACATTTCATGTAAATGGGATTATATAGCATGTAGCCTTTTTGTCTGGCTTATTTCACTTAGCGTAATGATTTCAAGGTTCATCCATATACGAGCTTGTATCAGTACCTCATTCCTTTTTTAAGGATGTGTTGAAAATGTGGAACCTAACTCCAGTCAGGATGGCCATCATCAATAACTCAAAAAACAACAGATGCTGGAGAGGCTGTGGAGAGAAGGGAACACTTCTACACTGTTGGTGAGATTGTAAACTAGTACAACCTCTGTGGAAAACAGTGTGGCGATTCCTAAAAGATCTAAAAATTAACCTTCCATATAACCCAGCAATCCCCATTCTGGGAATATACCTGGAGGAACACAAATCACTCTGTGAAAAAGATACCTGCACACGCATGTTAATTGCAGCATTATTCACAATAGCAAAAACTTGGAACCAACTGTGCTGCCCATTGAAAGTGAACTGGATAAAAAAATGTGGAATATTACACAGCCATAAAGGAGGACAAAATTATGAACTTTGCAGCAACTTGGATGGACTTAGAGTTTATAATACTGAGTGATCTATCACAGAAACAAAGAACTGAGTACCACGTGTTCTCACTCATAAGCGGACCCTGAAAAATTATCATAATACTATAAGAAAAGGGTTGGCAATAGTGGGAAACTGCTGGAGGGAGGGGGCAACACTACATCAATAAGGGTACCTGATCTCAAATCAGGTGAAGTGGGGACCAAAGTGAGGCCCAAACTTTACTGTACAATTATCATTTGTTTACCTAATCCTGAATTGTACCCCACCTCTTTTTTGTTGTTGTTGTTGTTTTGAGTTGGAGTCTCACTGTCACCCAGGCTGGAGTGCAGTGGCATTCTGCTCACGGCCACTGCAACCTCAACTTGCTGGGCTCAGGCGATCCTTCTGCCTCAATCTTCCACGTAGCTGGAACAACAGGCGCATGCCACTATGCCTGCCAATTTTTGTGATTTATTTTTTTATTTTATTTTATTTTTTTTTTTTGAGTTGGAGTTTCACTCTGTTGCCCAGACTGCAGTGCGGTGGCACGCTCCTGGCCACCGCAGCCTCAACCTGCTGGGCTCCTCCGGCGATCCTTTCGCCTCAGCCTTCCAGGTAGCTGGAACTATAGGCGCACACTACCACGCCCGGCTAGTTTTTTTGATTTATTGTAGAGATGAGGTCTCGCCAAGTTGCCCAGGCGGGTCTTGAACCCGCAGGCTCAGGCAATCCACTCGCCTCGGCCTCCCAAAGTGCTGGGATTACAGGCTGAGCCACCAAGCCCGGCCTTTTGTGATTTACTGTAGAGATGAGGTCTCATCAAGTTGCTGGTCTCAAACCCCCAGGCTCAGGCAATCCTCTCGTCTCAGCCTCCCAAAGTGCTGGGATTACAGACTGAGCCACCACACCTGACTAATCCCACATCTTTAAAATTAAAAAAATTTTTTTTAATTAATCAAGTTAAAAAAAAAAAAGGAAAGATGTAGCTCTTGAGCAAAAGTCAGATGAGCAAAAGACATTCTGTTACTTTCTGCTGTGTGAAATTTTGTGGAGTGAGATGAATGAATTCTGTTATAGGATAGGTCATGAAGTTTGGTCACAGGGAAAGACCTCAGGTTAGGTTTATTAACTTGATGAAGCAAGAGAGAACACAGTAGAGGAACCATGGGGCATCTCAACAACATAAAGGTCTTTTTGTGGGTCTGGACTTATGCTGAACGATTCTAAAGAGGTACTGGAGAAGAACAGATCGACACTGGGTGGCATCATGAAGCAGGGGGAGTTGAGAAATTGGATATCTTCGCAATCTGTTCAGGATGGGGAGGAACAAAGAGGGGCTGGGAAAGTCATTGGCAAGAAAGTAGTAATCACAAAAGGGTTGATTTTTGCAGCTCTAGTGTGGCCTTGGGAGAATCTTTTCTGTTGGCTGTGCTGCTGGCCTTGTTTGTGTGTTGAAGAGACTTTGCTGAGCTGATTTTCACGCTTTCACTTAAGAGAGATACACTCTGGTTCTAAGATTAAGGAGCAAGTAGACTTGGCAAGAATAGGCAAGTAAAACACAACCAAACTACTAAATAGTACTGACTATTCACCTATTGAAGTGGTATCCCTTAATATAAAATCTCTTTAATGGAAACACTCATTCTGTTCTATGGAATGAAGTGTTGCTTGATTAAAAAAATTTTTTTTAATGATCTTCTGACAAAATATGAATTTCAAATTATCAAAAGAAGGCAAGGAGTAGGAGTTCTTAAATAACTCATTAATTAAGCATATTTCATTCATGGTGATGACCTTCATGCTGAGTCTTTTGAATATGTTGTATACGTTTTCTCTTGTGGGTTTAAATGTTAGTGAATAATTAGTCCCTTTTCATTCACCCAAAATAGTATGTGTAAATATGGCTGTTTGCCAATATAGTCCTCTATTTCCAAACTCATTGTAGTTAGAGCTAGGCTCTAGAAATGAATAAGACATGGACCCTCCTTGCTCAGTAGATTATAATTCTGATGATGATGGAAATGTTCTATTGTGTGTGGTCCAATACATTAGTCATAGCCACATGTGATTCTTGAACACTCGAAATGTGTCTCATGTGACTGAGGAACTAAGTTTTAATTTTAATTTATTTTCAATTATTTTAAACATTAATAGTGGCAGGTGAGGTTGCGACTATTATATTAGACAGCACAACTCTAGAAATTCAGTCAAATGACAGAAAGATATACAGGTACTCATAATTCAGGGTGTGATATATACACTAAAATGAATCCCTATAAAGTGTTCTAGAATCTCAAGAGACAGCGTCTGGTGGTAGAAGTGATGAGGAGATAGCATAGAAGTGAGACATAAAAACATAATAATAATAATAAATAATAATAATAGAAAATTAGGGGAGATGGTGGAAAAGGTTCATGAAGGCAAAAGTTATAGTGTGTAGACCACTGAGGTACCGGAAACATGTTTGCAAGTTCAGGAATAGGCATGTGGCTTGGTCAGATCGAAGTGTAGGTTATTGTAATATAACCACTATACAAAATGGTTTTAATGCTAAAGGCTTATTTGAACAAATTAAAAACAAATTTAGCTCATTCAGCAGAGAAACTGCCATATTTATCATTTAAAATTGATACATAAATTGCCATTATGATCCTTATTTTCCAGAGGGATAATGGAGGCCTAGACAAGGAAATAACTTAGCCCAAGGACACACTATGAGTGGAGAGAATCAGGACTTAAATCCAGGCCTGTCTGACTTGGCGATCAATCTCTTCATCAATACAGCTTACAATTTAAACTTTTCTCAGTTTAGAATTGTAATGAATTTCCCCCGGTATGCCTTCCATGATTTGTTTGTGATCACTAGAAGTCTTCTATTCTTTTTTTTTTGTCTCTAATTTCAAATTTAAAATATTTTCTGACTGGGCATGGTAGCTCAGACCTGTAATCCTAGCACTTTGGAAGTCTGAGGCAAGATGATTGCCTGAGGTCAAGAGTTTGAGACCAGCCTAGGCAACATAGGAAGACCCTGTCTCTACCAAAAATTTAAAAAATTAGCTAGGCATAGCAGTACATGCCTGTAGTCCTACCTACTCAGGAGGCTGAGGCTGGATGATTCCTTGACCCCAGAAGTTCGAGACTTCAGTGAGTTGTGACTGGGCCACTGCATTCCAGCCTAGGTGACAGAGCGAGAACCTGACTCAATAAACAAACAAACAAATGTTTTCTGACTAAGAAATAGGCATTATAATATAGTCTATTCCATTAACAAAGCATCTCATGAGCTCAGGTTTTGGAAATTTCTCTGTTAACAATTTTTTTCTGTGCACTTATGGCACTAGGATTCTTTTATATCCTAAAATAGAGTAGTTAAGGAATAGTTGATTAAATTGGAGGACCCGGTTCATTCATTCCGAATTTGAATGGGCTTCTGTGGCCATCAGGCCCAGAGAATCCTTGCCTCCGTGTGGCGAGGAATGGCTTGTTATTTGATCCTTTCCACATCTTAACCTAAAGGTCATGACCCTGGGCTCTGACTTCTTTTTTTCTTTTTACCCTTGCCTAAGAGAAAATTTTAGTGACTAGATAGAGGCTTTGCTTTTCTTAGAGGAACTGGATCTCTGCACCTGTCTGGCAGGCATGGTCAAGTCCTGAAAATATCTCTTCCTGCTGAGAAAGTACTTGTTCAATGAGGACTTCTTTGTTTTTTGTTTTGTTTTGTATTTTTCTTTTCGGATGCGAAAGAACTCAATTGCTGCTATTGGTTGAATTTCCCTAAAAATCCATTTCAAAATTGTAGTAAGGTACAGCTAACATTTGTACCTGTTTGGCCTTGAGAGTATGGAGTGTAATAAATAGTACCAACTTTAAGGACCCCACTCCACTGCTGATGCAGCACAAAGATTACAGAACGGAGCAGGCCATCCTGGAGGCCTCACAAGGCTTAGCTGAGGCAAGAAAGGGCAGTCTATGCATCGAACACAAGCATAGGACAAAGGCACAGAGTAGAGGGAACCAGTAGAATTGTTTGGTTGAAATAGAAAAATGCAACTTTGCACATTAGAATCACCTAGGGCACTTTAAAAACAACTCGCCTGATGATTCTACTTTAATTGATCCAAGGTATAGCCTGGACATCAGGAATTTAGGGTTTTACAGGTGATTTTAAATTTCAACTGAGATTGGAGACCATTACTAGAGTTTCTCTGCATGGAGTGTAGTCCTCGGACCAGCCGAGCTGGCCTCACCTGGAAGTTTATTAGAAATGCAGAATCTCAAGTCTCATTTCTAGACCTTTGAACAGAAGGTCTAGAAAACAGAATTTGTGTTTTTATAAGATGTCAGATGATCCCTATGCATATTGACGTTTGGGAAGCATTGCTGCAGAGAAAAGATGAGAAATGTGGTTGGAGAGGGCCAGATTACCTAACCAGATTTTCCCAGTCTGGGAAGAGTTAGAGTTGTGCAGTGATAATGCTTTCCCCTCAAGCCATTAGGAATGCTTGTACGTCTAGTCAGCAAGAAGTTTCTGCTGGTTATCTCTATGTGCTCCACAAATATTTTTGCCTTTTCTTTGGGTGCCTTGAAGGAAAAAGACAGGGAGCAGCTACAGAGATGGACCTGTCAGTAGTGAAGATCCCCTGAAGGAAGCTTTTCCTGACAGAGACATAAAGAATGGACTGGGTGGGGGATGTTCTGGGGTCTGGGCGATGTGTTAGGGAAGAGTTGCAGTAATTCACACGCTAAGTGAGAGAGGCCAAGAGAGCATGGTCATGCTTCAGAATCTGAATAGCACTTAAATTCCCATTTCCAAATCTTTGGAGCAAAGCTTGGAAGGAATTACAGCAGATTCTCTTATATCTTTTTGGAGACACCTGGTAACTTTTTGCTTTGTTTTAGTTTTTCCTTGTGTGGCATTCTCTCCAAGGGTTGGAAGAGTTTGGATGATTAAAATCTATTTGGCATAAATAAGGTCATAAACATTCAGCCCTCACTCAGCATGATCCCCTAGTTCTTGGTGGGTGGGACTATCTGACTTGAGGGTTATTGTGATTTCAAAGGAGAAAGGAAAACAATGATGGTCATCATTTGGTGACTGGGCAGTGAGGAGGTGTTTCAGGAAATGGAGAGGTTAAAAGTCCAAGTATGAAGGACTTGCTGTAGTGGAGGACTCAGAAATACACTCCAGTAGGGACAGTGCTCACAGGTTAACCCCTACATTTCAGGAGATTGTTTTGTTTGGACCAAAAAATGTTGAAATGATTAGTATGCTAAATTGGTTTATTCTTCAAGGCCAAGCCGAAATTGTACTTCTTCTGTGAATTCTTGCCTGGTTACCCCAGTTCATAGTGTGCTCATTTGCGCTCTCGCTCTCTTATTCTCTCTCACTTCCTGAAATTCTCTCTAATAATTCAATAGTATTTTTTAGTTCTGGTACTTAAAGAAGTACCACTAAGAAAACGTCTGTGGTATCTGCATGTTTTCCAACAACTCACTTAGAGTTTATATTCTTTTCTTTATTTATGATTCTATCCTATCTCCCAAAATAGATGATAAGCACCTCGAGGACATAGACTATGTCTTATTCTTCTTTGTCTCCTAAGAACTTCACCTTTTGGTAAATATGCACAAATGATGATTTTGTAAGATGAGTAGTTTCCTTGGGTTTGGGACTTTATAAAATAGCTGTGATTTTCAGGTTTGTTGTTTCTAATGAAAACAAAAAATGGAGGGCATGGGGAGGGAAGGCTAAGAATCTTCAAAAATATAGTAAATATACAATGTGCATTTTAAACTACATAATTTTAAATTAAGTCAAAAATACTATTAGACAAATATTGGCATCATTTTGTGCTTTCAGTGACTCACTTCGAAACAAATTTTTAAAAATTATAAAAGTTGGATTCTTTTATAAATAAATATTCTGGTTTCCCTAGTCTTTTTATATGATTTCCATTTTCCTTAGTTGCTTTTCTCATCTTGCCATTTGGGTTTCTTTTTTTCTTTCTTTCTTCTTTATTCCTCTCCTGTTTGAAAGTGATACCATTTGTTGTAGGAAGATAACTCCTGGCCATGTTTGTAGTCAAGAGTGTCACTAGTCATCTGGATGTAACCCACTGAGACATTTAAACTGTTAGATTATGTTTTATAGGCATTGTATTGCTTTAACGATTTTACTTAGTTTCAAATCATGACATGCTATTTTCATACCTTTTCTTGCAATTAGGAAACCTAGTGGGACACTGAAAATTGTCAATGCCACCTAAATTTTGAAGTGGAAATTATTTTAATTGAAACCTTTCTTGATATTAGACATTATGGTAAAAGAAATGTATATTACATATGGAATACCAGCTAGAACTTGACCAGAAAGAATGAAACTACTTTATCAAGATTAAATTAACACCTTAAAAAAAACCTCAGCGTGAGAAAACCTTTTAAAAGGATTCTTTAATGAATCGATCAGTAGTTTATATCCTTAAAGAATTTTTTATGGTATAATAATGAACATTTAGAACAGAACAAAAATAAGCCATTTCCTAACATTAGCTTCTCTGCCTACGGAGGTCATAAAAATTGTTAATGCAGATGAGGTTGCCTTCTGTTGTGTGATGCTAATAGGAAATGGATCATTGCGGTTTATGGGGTACTTAGCCATTTTGGTTCATGATAGATGACTGACTTCAAGTGACATTCCTTCACGGATTTCCCACTATTCATCACCTTAAAGAATGGAACTCAAACATGAAGTTGATTTTGAAGTTGTCAAGATTTTCACTGTGGCATCAATCTATTATAAGCCAATGTTTTAATTGATTTAGGAAGAAATTATATGGATGAAAACACTCATAAATTTTTTTGCTCTTATTTTCTTTTGTTCAAAAGCCAGTTTTGTGACTCTATTATCCTGTTCTAACTTCTGTTGCCTCTTCCCTTCCCCCTTCCCCCTCCCCTCTTTTGAAAACTGCCTAGATTTTATCTTTGTAGATGCTTTTATGTAATTAAGTTGTTTTGCTCTATTAAATCAGCCCCAAATAAGCTGAAAGAATGGAACCCATTTTCAACTTGTATGTCCATCTATTTGGCAAGTATCATACAAAACTAGTGAGGAAAACTTCTACTGGTATATTCTCACTGTTTTTCTATTTTCTCCTTTTTCTTATCATCTTTTCTCCCTCCTGGAGACCCTCAACCCCACCCAACAGGATACACACACACCATCCCTATCTGAGTAAAGGCGAGGTAAGCCTGACTATTTGAATAAGGCACATTACCTAGACTCCTCTTGCTCTTAGAAAATTACTGAGCCGGGCTCGGTGACTCAGCCTGTAATTCCGCACCTTTGGGAGGCTGAGGTGAGTGGATTGCCTGAGCCCGCGGGTTCGAGACCCGCCTGGGCAGCAAGACCTCATCTCTACAATAAATCAAAAAAATCAGCCGGGCGTGGTAGCGCATGCCTGTAATTCCGGCTACTTGGAAGGCTGAGGCGGAAGGATCGCCGGAGCCCAGCAGGTTGAGGCTGCGGTGGCCGGGAGCGTCCACTGCACTCCAGTCTGGGCAACAGAGTGAGACTCCAACTCAAAAAAAAAAAAAGGAAAATTACTCCCCCAGCTTATTTTTAGGGAGGCCTTGCTGGCACTGTAATACTCACCCAAGATATAGTCATGCCTAACATAATCCTAAAGAAAGTTTGAGCCTTTCCTGTGTTGTCTTGATGTTTGGAATGTTTATCTCTGAGGTAGAACTTGTGTTTAATTCAGTGACATTATGTTGTCTGTGATACTGACATTTGGAGAGTGTTTGATATTTGGCAGGATGCTATTCAGGAAAAAAAATGTAAGTGTTCCTGCAGATTGTCTTAGAATTATGTAGTGTAATTGAGATAATTTGCCATTTATTTCATTGCTTTTTTAAAGGATTTTGAGCTCACTTATCTATGTGCATTGTTGGAGTGAGGGTGACAACAGGTTATTTTGTTTGCTTTGTATAACTTAACAGGAGGAAGCCATCCTTGCCTTTGCTCGAGGTACTGGTACCTTGAAAGGGAAGCTAGACAAGCTCTCCTTCCCAGAGGTTGCCTTTTAACATAGAACATTTTAGATCCTAGCAGATTCTTCTGAAAGACTTCATGGAGTCCACTTACCCATCTAGCAAATGGTACTTATGTAGCCCTTGCTCACGAATAAATTTAGGCCAGTAAATTAAAAGAATTTGAGGTCTCTGTATTCTTTTTATGGTCTAGAACCTCAGATGTGAAACTTTTGGAGAAAGCCTAGAAGTAGTGGAACTGAAATATTAATTCGATGTCTTATGGTTACTTTTCCTATGGAAACTCTAGAAATAGTTTATGGGACATAATTTGATTATGTCATTTTATATAAATCCTGTCAGTCTTTTATAACTGGTTGTGATATTTGATTGGATAGAACAAAGCATCTTTTTTTTTATTTTTCAAATTTGTTGAATGAGAATCATTAATCTTAAATACCATGGAATACCAGTGAAACTGATGAGCAAACCTTTAAAATGTCCAATTCTAATATGCTACATTAACGTGTTTAGACTGTTGAAGTGTATCCATAATTTAAGTGTTGGCTTGCATTTGCATGGTGTGGCTGTTGGTGTCATCAAACCTGGGTCTGGGAGGAAGTTGCTAAAGGGAGGAAGAATGGAGTAAGGGAGAGAGAAAAAAGGGAAAACTATAAAAAGAGAGACCAAGAGCATAGATATCCTAGTAGACCACGTACTTTCAACAGCATTTATCACTTTTTAACTCTGGCATATTAAAGTGAACATTGATGGCCTTTTGCTCCCCCCCGCTTCTGTTTCTTCTTCTACTCCCTCCACCTCACCTCCCCCTCGCCCCCCAAATATGGGTCTAAATATGTTGAAATGAAGGAAAAGCAGACTAAGGTCTAAGGTATGCAAGTTTATCTAGGAGGAAGGGTAGAAGATTGAAAGAAACAAGTCTCATCACCCACAGGAATGAATAGTAAGTAGTAGGTAGTATGTGTTTATGGAAGAGGTAGTAATTCTGTATTGAGAGAGTTTTAACTACTGTCAAAAGACAAAATTACAACAAATTCAGGCTTCATTCTACAAAATAAAATGAGAGTTCTCACTGGGCAATGTCATAAGAGTGGATTTTGTAAGGTGGGAATAAGGAACAATAGAACAAACAAAACTGATTGGTTAGCATTAGGTTACGTCAGATTACTTTTTTTTTTAAGTGTTAAAGCAGAGGGGATTTTATTATGCTGACTCAGGTAGACTAGAATCTATCTTCTATAAAGCTTCAGTTTTATTATATGGCATTTAACATGAGGGACTCTGTTTTGGTTTGGTTTGGTCTGTTTGTCAGACTTGCACAGGAACCATCAAATAATCCCTTCAAATTAAACTAAAAGATAAAAAAAAGAAGTACTCATATGGAAAATTATTGTTCTTTGGGAGTTTTTTAAATTCTGAAATTATTGGAAGTCAATTTTTGGAAGAACTAAACTATTAAGCATAAATATAACATTTTCCAGGGACTTCTTAATTGGTTTCAAAATTTTCACTAAAGAATCTGTTAGCTGTTAATGATTTTCTCTCTTCACTTACTGATTCAAAGGTGTGATGTTAGTTTTAGCCTTAGGCTGTTACTTTGCTTCTTTGCACTTCAAAAAGATCTTAGGTCACTCACTGATTATGACTTTGCCACTTCCTGCCCTATTGTCTTCACAAAGGGGTTTCATGGGTTTAGACCTACTGTAAAGAAATCAGCCCAAGTAAAAATTCTTGATATTTGCATATCTATTAAATTCAACACATTTGCTTTTCATCTGAACCTGTTTAATTGGTTAATTTAAGGTAATACTTACTGGAACTTCAGAGTTCCTCTTATGAGAGTTTAAATGCTTTTCACTTCTCTTTCATGATGAATTGTGCAGTAGAGTAAGACAGCCTGTCAGCCAGAAGTCAAGACTGTGTTGGGGAGCAACCAGGTCAAGAGATGTTCACATTTTTATAAAATTCTGTTGACCTACAGCCAAAATAGAAAGAACATTAATGTATTATTAACACTTTTAGTCAGTTTTCCCTCACAGAATTTTCTCTTTTGATGTAGCAGTACTGATAAACTTTTCCTGCAATTGTCATGCCTCTTCTTAGATATCATCTGGGAATGACCATTGTGTTCAGGCTTGAACTAGTAGAGCAATACATCTGGTTCTGAATCAGTGGAGAGTTGCATTGACTTGCTTTCATATCTTCACTAGCTAAACCCGTATTATTTTTTCCTGGTTGCAATCATTCTGTGCTACAAGTATGGTAATTGTCAGTCATATGGTTTTGGCGGAGGAGGATGCTTGAACAAAGTTAGCAGGAGCATTGGCAATAGCGTTGAGCAAACAAATCAAAGATGATGATACTCCACTTTTCAATTTTATTACTATTGTACATCATCCTGTGCTTTTTCAGTACTTCACTATATGAGGCACAACAGCCTACAGAGTACATTTAAAGATGTAGTCTTCACCTCTCTTGAGTGTATGTTTCTAATAATATTTATCATTTGGCTCAAAAGAAAAGTGTGTCTGACCTCTCCTCCAAACTCCAGATTTATATTTGCCAAACTCTACAGCTCCATTTGGATATTAATAGGTATCCAAGATATAATATGTACAAATTGCAACTCTTGATTCCCTTATATAATCATTCTACCTACTTCATACCTGCTTTTCTCCATTTCTGTTCCCTTTCAGTTAGTTATTGTCAATACCTAGTTGCTCAGGTCAAACCTAGGAGTTCTTTTGAATTGTTTCCCTACACATATCCCTCATTCAGTCTGCCAGCAGGCCTGTCTCCAGAATAGGTTCCTGATCTGTCCTCCTCTTCCTACATTCATTTTCCCACTGTTGTTCCAACCACTGTCACCTCTTACTCTAATGACTTCAGTGGACTTCTCTCCTCTGCAACCTATTCTCTGTGCAGACCCAGAGTGATCCTTTTAAAGCAGAGGTTAGATCATCTGCAGCTCAAAACCCTGTGACAACTTCCCATCACTCTTGAAAAATAATCCAAATTCCTTGTCCTACTAGACCCTGCTTAGTCTGGTATCTAGCTAGCTCTACTGTCTTATCTCCTATCATTTTCCTTTCACTTACTGGCCTTCTTACTATTCCACAAGCCTACCCCACTCATCTTTACCTTAGGGTTTTTATCTTAGCTGATTTCTGTCCTGGAATGCTCTTTCCCCAGATCTTCACGTGGCTGACTTCTTTCTGCTCAAGTCTTACCTAAAATTTCACCTCCTCAGAGGTGCCCTCCCTGAACATCTCATCTGAATTATAGTCCTCTCTCCCCTGTTCATCATTATCCCGTTAGCTTATTTTATTCTTAGCAAAGGTTACTATCTAAATTTCTTACTTCGTAACCTAAGTGTACATTTTTGTGTACTTCATCATCACCCCTGGAATGTATGCTCTAAGAGGACAGTGACCTTGTCTGTCTTGCTCTCTGAGGTATCCCCAGTGCTTGTGACATTGCCTGGTATGTACAGTAGATGTTCAATAAATGCTTGTGGTCAAATTAGTGAATAAGAGTACTTACGGCCCTGAGGAATATAAATTGCTACATCAGTAAAAGCGTGTATAAATTATATTTTAGTGAGACTATTCCTGCCAAATTTTCATGACAATTAAGAGACTTGTAGGGAAGGGAATGAACCTTTCTCTTCTGGTTATTTTATTAATTTGTGGCAAGGAAAAAGAGACTGGCAGTCATAGTCAGTTGGCTTTTTCTATTGTGGAATCTGTGCATACAGCTAGTCATCATTTATCAGTTCTGCATATCTTGCATTTGCAACTTGATGTGAATGTTATATGCTTGAACAGCAGTCCGAAGCGTACTCCTTGCAGATAAGAGTCTGAAATTGTGGTAAGTACTCATTATGATGAGAACAGCTTGCACTGAACATGCAGTAGCCATGCATATATCTCTCTTAAGAAAGAAGACATCAAATACAGAGTGAGTGTGGTAAACAACAGTTCACTTAACTGTAAAGTTTCTGAATATATAATGATTTCCCAAAAATTGATGAATAATATATAGGTAATGAACCTTACTATTTAGTTTGTGACTGTAAATCTTTGCACATAAAGTATAATAAATTGTGTTTATGCCTATGATTAAGGCAGAGAAGAAAACAAAAATAATTTTTTCTTTCCCTTGCTATTATTTGTTGATAAATGTTAATAGGCTACAGGCCACAGACTCACCAAAATTAAGAGATGATAATGATATATTGTTTCTCTTTTTTATTTCTGAAACCATTTCAGAATTCTACTTAGACTTTACTTCCCAGTATTCTATTATGTTATTTTCTGTCATTTGATTGATAGTGTTTCCCCTTGACTTTCTTAGGAAAAGTAGCGACCTTCAAAGTTAAGAACTTTTCCTGCTGACATTCTTCATAAATTTCCCAATCTCAGCTGTCTTCTGTGTTCTGTTGCATGGTAGCAATTTTCCCCTTAGGAGTTTTGGACACCTTTTCTCCCAATGATTTCATCGTCAAATCCCCAAATCTTAGTTCTGCTGAATCTTCTCACTATAAAAGCTTTAGGTATATGCATCAGTTACCATTAATCTTTTGGTATGTTCTCCTTATGGAAACGAGATGGGAATCCAGAGTTGGATTTGTAACTGATCGACTCAAGTCCAAAAGAATTAAAGCTCACAGTTTTTCTGTTATTTGAATGTAACTTTCTTCTTGAGATCTGGGTATGTCCTGGATGAAATCCTGTTTTAAATTAGGGAGTGATCCTAACATTCCGGTTTTGACCATCAATACAGAATAAGAGTTTAAAAGCTATTATTATTGGCTTATGGATAGATTGATCATGACTTGGCATTTTGGAGATTTCTAAACATCACTGATTCAGGGATGGTGATCACCTTTTGTTAAGGATATCTTCCTTTTTGCCCCTTCTGGTTGCCTCTCCACAGTCCTCTACCCCCACTCTTCCTCCCCAGGAGGATGCCTGTGAGGACTACAGCAATGGGCTTCTGATGAGCCCTCTGAATTCCACCAATGGCAAAGTCCCAGCAGAAGACCCCAGGTCAGGCTAATTATTCTCCTGCTCTTTCCTTATGGGGTTGCCTTGGGCTGCCTATGCCCCTTGACCTAAGGTCATGGTTCTTCACTATAAGACTTTCTCCTTTTGGGTTCCTGTAATCAATACTTCCTCTCTTCTCTCTTCCCTTCAGGAATGCTAACAGTTTTGCTGTTACCGATGCCAAATTAGAGCAGTATCCCTTTTAGTACCCTGACACTGAGTCCACATCTTTGCAAGTAGTCCCCTTCAAATAAATTTCCCCAAATTATCCTAATTTGAATGTGCCTTCTGTTTCCTATTGGGATCCCATCTAATGCAAATGACTGTTATTATTTCTTGGATTTTGGATATTATCAACTATTTTTTACTAAGTACCTAGTATATAAATATCACCTTAATGGAGTCTATGGAGTGGGCACTAAATAAAAGAAGATCCCTTCTAGGGGATCTGTTATGTAAGGTACACAGCTTCTCCTTGACCATATTTACTATTCAGTCAACATTTATTGAATAACTACTGTAAACCAGACACAGAGTGTGGATCGCAGGCAAATATAAAGTTGAGTACTATTTGGTCCCTGCCATTATAAATCATTATTTTAACTGTATATTTACAGAACATTCTAGGTGTTCAAATAAATGCAATCCATAGTCCTAACCCAAGAAAAGATGAAATACCTCCATCTCAACCTTACACATTTCTAAGAATTAAACAATTCAGCACTATCACCATCATCATCATCATCATCGGTCTATAAGAAGCTGATTGAAAGCACATGAAGAGGCCAGACTCAGAGACTCAGCCTGTAATCCCAGCACTTTGAGAGGCTGAGGTGAGTGAATTGCCTGAGCCCGCGGGTTCAAGACCAGCTTGGGCAACTTGGTGAGACCTCATCTCTACAATAAATAAAAAATTAGCTGGGTGTGGTAGCATGCATCTATAGTTCTGGCTCCTTGGAAGGCTGAGGCAGAAGGATCGCCAGAGCCCAGCAGATCGATGCTGGGATGACTGTGAGCATGCCATTGCACTCCAGCCTGGGCGACAGAGACTCCAACTCATAAAAAAAAAAAGAAAAGAAAAGAAAGCACATGAGACTGTGCCTTAATTCATCTTTAGAGTGTTAGCACCACACAGTGCTTTGCTTGAGCCTGCAGGTATCTTTTATCCTGTGATTTAGTTTGTTTTGTTGGGTCGTACCACCAGTTTTGTAAACCTCTCTAATGCATACTTCCTGAATCTTTGTCTGTGCTCTTTATGGACTGAAGAGGGACGTGTCAGCCTGATTTCTGTGTCCCTGCAGTCCATGGTGCTGTAGACCCTCATTAGACCTTAGTAGTCTCCTGCCTTGAGAGCTTGATAAACAGAAAATCATCAGCCTGCCTGGTTGTGCCTGATGCCTGGTCCTGGCCTGTTCTGTTCTTAGTCCCCAACTCCTAGTTCTATCCAGTGGCCTCTGTGATTCTCAAGCGTGACCATTTCCTGTGCTCATAACAGGACCTCTTTTGTGCCTTCATCTCTTTGGATGGGAATCTTGTAGAGTGTCAAGCAAACCCTTTGGGCAGATGGAATATTTCAGTTGAGCACAAATCTTTATGGTAGCATAGGGTAAAGTATGTTTGATGGGTATACTTCAGAAGAAGGGATCCTTGGTTAAGTAGATTTGGGCAATTGTCTTTAAAAAGTTTCTTTAGTATAGGACATCTCTCAGGGCTATTGGTCACATTTTAGGAAGACCTGCTTTGTATAGTTGAGTTGTATCCACTAGAACCTCTGGTGGTGACTTTTCCCTACGTGGCTCTCAATGCCTGCTAACCCAGAAGAGCGATCAGAGTCAGAAGACATAGTATTAGGCAGGTCTAGAAAGATCTGACACTCCTTTTTCTGTACTAGGGGGAGCAATGTGTGTTTTGGCAGCCTTGTACTTTATGTTCTGAATGGGAGACATCATCAACCTATTCTACAAACTCTTCCTTACAGTTGCAGGAGAAGAACAGGGCCACTGCACCTCAAGTGATCCTGTTTTGAGTGATCTAAAGGCTTTGGGAGCAGCCAGAAGAAAACCTGCTGCACCTACTGAATGACTAAGACCTGTTATAAGAAAGTAAAAGTTGTAAGAAACCTTTAACCCTCTGGCTTCTTTTCCTTACTGTCTCCTGTAACCTGCTCCAAGTCTATCTCTCTCCTTTTCTTTCCTAACTCTTCTTGTCCCTTCTCCATGGGTGAGGAAAACACAAGCCATAGCACTATGATTTCACCTAAATCAAGGTCTGGCATCGTTTGCAGACAATTCAGTTGTCATACAGGGGGAATGCTACTAGAGTTTAGTGGGTAGAGGGCGGGTGTGCTGCTAAACATCCTACAATGCACAGGCAGCCCCATACCCTATCCCACTACAGACTTATTTAGCCCAAAATTTTAGTAGTTCTTCTGAGAAACACTAATTTAAATCTTAATCTGTCTAGTAGAACTTTCTGTGGTGATGGAAGTGTTCTATATCATAATTAATGTTCTATTTAGTAATTAATTATATGTGACAATTGGGCACTTGAAATGTAGCTAGTGCAACTGAGGAACTGAATTTTAAATTTAGTATTTTATTTGAAAAGCTGTACTATGGCTAGAGGCTACCATGCTAGATGGTGCAAATCTAGACCATGGGTCCTATCCAGATGCCTTGGTTTACACGTGATGGGCAGAAAAGGCTGGTACCAGAAAGAAGGGAAGATTAGTGAGAAAATTTAGAGGAGGCTTCGAGGGGAGTGTGTCTTCAAGAGGCCATGAGACTTCTCTACTGTGTGGTCTCCTGTAGAAAAGAAAGAAGTTTTTTGTTTTTGTTTTAACTCACAGATTATGTGATTCAGAAATTTAAACTGTGCAGAGTAGTAATGACTCCATCTCTGCCCTGAAATATCTGGGGCCTCAGCTGGGATTCAGGGAGGCTGGAACTATCTAGAGTTCCCTTTTGGGGATGACTTGAAGGTTGGGTCAGCATGGCTGTCAGCATGACTTGGGCTTCTTCACAGCATGAAGGTTTAAGGATATTTGGACTTCTTACATGGTGGGACAAGGCTTTAAGAGTAAGTGTGTCTAGGAATAAGATGGAAGCCTCATGGCCTTTTATGATCTAGCCTCCTAAGTCATATAGCGTCACTACTGTCGTACTCTTCCTCCCCAATCAAGGTGACAATACATAGACCTTACCTCTCATCAGAATAAAAATCAAATAACCTGCAGCCATATTTAAAAAGCACTATCAGCCGGGCTCGGTGGCTCAGCCTGTAATCCCGTGCCTTTGGGAGGCTGAGGTGAGTGGATTGCCTGAGCCCGCGGGTTCGAGACCTGCCTGGGCAGCGAGACCTCATCTCTACAATAAATCAAAAAATCAGCCGGGCGTGGTAGCGCATGCCTGTAATTCCAGCTACTTGGAAGGCTGAGGCGGAAGGATCACCAGAGCCCAGCAGGCGAGGCTGCGGTGGCCGGGAGCAGCCACTGCACTCCAGTCTGGGTGACCGAGTGAGACTCCAACTCAAAAAAAAAAAAAAAAATTGCACTATCCATTTACCTGAACTTTTTAAACACTTTGTTTTTTATTGAAAAATTAAAGTGTACATATTTATTATATACATCATGTTGTTTTGAAATATGTACACATTGTAAAAAGACTAAATCAAGCTAATTAACATATGCCTTAACCTCCCATGCTAATTATTTTCATGGTGAGAACACTTAAAAATCTGCTCTTAGCAACTTTCAAGAATGCAATACATTGTTATTAGTTATAGTCACCATGTTGTACAGGCGCTTTCTTGATTTTATTTCTCCTAAGTGAAATTTTGTATCCTTTAGCTAACTTCTCCCCATCTCCCTCCCACCCTACCCCCCAGCATCTGGTTACCACCATTCTACTCTTCTACTTCTATGAGTTCAATATTTTAAAAATATTAAAAATAATGTAATCTCCAATTATAATCTCAAAATACAAGTGAGATCATGTGGTATGTAGAAGACAGAAGATTTAGAGGGGCTGTGTCATCAGGAAATTTACATGAGGCAGGACCTAGAAAGCCACCTGATACCTTATGCTGGAAAATGAAACTATATAGTCATGTGTTGCCAAATGATGGGATGCATTCTGACAAGTGCATGGCTAGGTGATCTTGTCATTGGGCAGACCTCATAGTATGTACTCGTACAAACAGATGATAGAGCCCACTACACACCTAGGCTATATGGTATTGCCCATTACTCCTAGGCTACAAACCTGTACAACATGATTCTGTACTGAATACGATAAGCAATTATAACACAGTGGTAAGTGTATGTATATCTAAAGGTACAGTAAAAATACAGCAGTATAATCTTGTGGGACCACATTAATATATGGTGTCTGTCATTGTCTAGAACATTGTTATACAGTGCATGACTGTATTTATTTCAGAATGGACAAAGAACTGGATAAGCTACTCAGGAAAAGAAGAAGCCCAAGTTAGTGAACTAGAAGGAATGGATATGGAGGGGAGAGAATGGTGGAAGAAGTAGAGTACTAAGGAAAGTGGATAAAGAAATTTGGGAGGAAAAATGCGTAACTTATAATAGGAGATGGATGGAGGAAAAATGTGGCCAAGACAGATCACAAGGAAGGCATATTTCATTGAGGAAAATTGGTTATCGACTCTTCTTCTTCTTTCTATTTAGTGACACTAGACTTTTTTTCCCTATACTTATGTGTATCAGTCAGGGTCCCAGCAGAAAACACATGACATACTCAAACAGATGATTTGAGGAGAGTTTCATAAAGCGACTGTTTACAAAGGTATAGGTACAAGAGATTGTGCAGGTGCACAGGACTGGTAATGGTGGGGTGTGGTTACCACATCTGTCTGTCATGTGTCATGCTAAGGAAGGAGCCATTTCTGGAACCTGGCAACACAAGGGTCTCTGTGGACAGAGCTACCTGGCAGTAGCTGTGACCTTCAAGGGATGATTCAGGTAGCTGTACCAGATCTGTCTGGTAGGAAAATACTCTGACTTCATTCTCCTTCTTCCTTACAATCTTCCTCCCTCCAGGGTTCCCATAGGCTAACTTCAACTAGAAGCCAGAGCACAGGTACCCTTGGTGGATGTGATGCATACAGGCCAGCCTCCTGGCACACAGCAGGGTATAATATTCAGCATATCTTGACTGCTTTTTTGGCCTTCAGCCTTCTCCTTCCCCTGTCAATAGCCCTACATGTAACTTTTTTCTCCCACTGTTACTCAGCTTTCTCTTGTCAACCTCATTCTGCCCTTCACAGCTAAGAATATTGTAACTCCAGCAAGTGTTTATGTAGCATTGGTGTTATAATTCTTTGGATGAGTTCTTAGTATTTGTGCTCTCCCTGCCTAGCAACAGAGACTCGTAAGCTCTCTAATTATTCCACCTCTTGTAAAAAAAAGACCTGTCAGACGTGGTGGCTCAAGCCTATAATCCCAGCACTTTGGGAGGCTGAGGTGAGAGGATTGCATGAGCCTGTGAATTCAAGACCAACTTGGGCAACACGGTGAGACTTTGTCTCTACAGTAAATAAAAAAATTGACCAGGTGTGGTAGCACACACCTATAATTCTAGCTACGTGGAAGGCTGAGGTGGAAGGATTGCCGGAGCCCAGCAGGTCGGCACTGGAGTGGCCGTGAGCATGCCACTGCACTCCAGCCTGGGCAACAGAATGAGACTTCAACTCAAAAAAAAAAAATGCCTGCACTGTATCCCAGTTCTCTCTTGGGCCAAAGCCTTCCTCCTTCTGTCTGTCCTGAGGTTAGTATTCTGTGCTGCAAACAGAGTGAATACAACCATCTCTAAAGGAATTTTTAAAGTGTTGTAAAGTATTTACTCGCCAGCAGATGGCATTAGAATTCACAGGGGCATTAAAGGATGTTGACTTTCTTTTTCTTTTTCTTTCCTTTCTTTTCTCTTTCTTTTTTTTTTTTTTTTTTTTTGAGTCAAGGTCTCACTCTGTTGCACAGGCTGGATTGCAGTGGTATGATCATGGCTCACTGTAACCGAGACCTCGTGGGCTCAGGCAATTTTCCTTCCTCAGCCTCCCGAATAGCTGGGACTGTAGGCACACACCACCACACCCAGCTAAGTTTTTACTTTTTTGTAGACACAGGGTCTTGCTATGTTGCCCAGGCTGGTCCCGAACCCCTGGGCTCAAGCAATCATCCTGCTTACACCTCTCAAAGTGCTGGCATTACAGGTGTGAGCCACCATGCCCAACCAGGTTTGGTTTTTAAATCAGAGAAATTCATCTTTTTGACATTCTTTGGCAAGGTGATTTAATCATCTAGTGCTGAAGTAAGAAAAGCTAAACCAGGTTGGAAACAGGAGAGCTACAAGTGATGTTTACAAACGGACAGGAGAGATACAAGTAGAATGTGTAGGCCTGAGCCCCTAGTTAGGCATGGGCTCAGCGGAGAAGGAGTAAAAGTTGAAGTCATGTCAACAGTCCAACTCTGAGTAATTGGGATAGCTGTGGTATCATTAACTCAGGAAGAGACAACAGAATGAATATCAGATTTGCTTGGGAAGTTGAATACTTATGTCTGGAGCATAGCTCAATAGTTTGAAGTGATGACAGGATATTCTGTGATGCTGTCATAGGAGCATTTAAAGATGCACATCTGGACCTTAAGACATTGGCTAAGGCTAGAGAAACAAAAAAGAGGTGTGTAAGGATGTGAAAATGGGTGAGATCCCAAAAGGAGAGAGTAGTAGAGGTTTCTCAAACTTAGGTAATCATAAGAATCACTCCCTTGATATTAAAAAAAAATTGACTACTTTACCCCCTCCAGAGATTTGTGATTCAGTAGGTTTGGGGTGATACACTTGTCCTAGGAATATTCATTTTAATAAGCACCCCCAAGTGATTCTGATGTACTTTGAGAGACACTATTTTGGCAGAGAAAAGTTACAGAGACGAAATTCAGGAGGATGACTGGTGCTCTATCAGATTAGAGGGAAATGAGAAGAGTGAAGAATAAGAAGAGATCAGATGAGTAGAAGAGTGTTCTGTGTTGTGCTGTGTTAGCCAAGGCAAGGGTAGGCAGAGTTGGGGCATGAAGTAGGGGTAGGAGTGTGGGTGGAGTATTCAGAATGGAGTGACTAACTGTTAAATACTATAGAGCAAAGGTTCTCTCTCTGTCTTTTTTTTTTGTCTCAGGAACTCTTTACATTCTTAAAAATTGTAGAAAATCCCAAGGAATTTTTGTTTAAATTAGTTACATTCAGTGGTGTACTGATAAACCATTTATGTAAAACAAAAGCCCGATTTGTGGTGTTTTTTGATTCCTATGGTGTAAACTCCCACCATGAGCTGTCTCAAGCTATGAACAGTTTTCTTGCATACTGGTATGACCCAGCTCCAACACACCACTGGTATCTATTGATATTTACCATAATTATATTTTAAATTAAGATTCTAAAATATTTATTTAAGCTGGGCATGGTGGCTCAAGCCTGTAATCCCAGCACTTTGGGAGGCCGAGGCAAGAGGATTACCTGAGCTCAGGGGTTTGAGACCAGCCCGAGCACCATGGTGAGACCTTGTTTCTACAATAAATAAAAAAAATTAGCCACACATGGTGGTGCACGCCTGTGGTTCCAGCTACTTGGAAGGCTGAAGCGGAAGGATCACCTGAGCCCATCTGGTTGAGGCTGCGGTGGCCGTAAGCGTGCCACTGCACTCTAGACTGGATAACAGAGTGAGACTCTGACTCAAAAAAATAAAAATAAAAAGAGGCCAGGGCAGGGGTTCAAGACCAGCCTGGATAACAAAACCTGGTCTCTTAAAAAAAAATTCATTTAAAAATAAATTAATCACTCATTGCATATTAACATAAATAACACATTTTAAAAAAAATAACTATTTTCTAACACAAGAAGAAATTTAGTGACAAAGATAGCATCGTTTTATATTTTTTGCAAGTCTTTTTAATGTCTGGCTTAATAAAAAACAACTGGGTTCTCTTATCTGCTCCTGCATTCAGTATGTTGCAATATCACATGTCATGTAGCCTCTGGAAGATGCCTATGTATATTCATGAGAGAATGAGTGAACAAGATGGAATACCAAGATGGAATCTTAGTATTATGAAAATAGTTTCTTAGTATTATGAAAACAGTTTTGATTTTGCAGACACCCTGAAAAGGATCTCAGATACCACCACAGATCCCTATCCCACACACTTTGAGAACTACTGCTGTACAGAAAAATAGGCTGTAAAATTTTGTTCGTTTCATATTCTATTAGTAAAAGTTTGGTTAATTACTCCCTCTAAAGCACTGATATGTTATACACTTTGTTGGTAAGAGTTTGAGTAACCATTCCCCCGACTCTACTGATATATTAAGCACATTATAAAAAAGTGCACAGAAACATCTAAGATTGAAATTGAGCATGAATGAGAGTTCAAAATTGTTTCTTCCTGCACACCAAGTATTGTCTTGCACAATACACACTTCCTTAGAGACTCATTTTTGTAGAGGATGAAGCCTTTGGACATAGGCCCTTGGGTTTGGTGAGCGTAGGACCTAGATTGTCAAACTTTGAGAAAACAATATCCACAAAGTGGTGAATATAGAAGTAATATTTACAAAGAGTGTGAAGGTGGTGATGAAGGGTAAGGAAATCTAGATAAACTAGTTGCTCTAACACTTGGTAAGAGACAGGACAATAATTGATTTTCTTGGTCGGGCAAGGACTAGGCAGAAGATACATTTTAATTGAGAAACTTTAAAAGAAGTCAGTTATCAATGCATGCATTAGTTATCTTTGACTCCCCTCACAAGAGCAAAATGATTAAAACAGTAAAATCCTTGGCAGACATTTTAGAGATATTCTGAGAATATTATTTTTATAACAGTCAGACAATATAAATAGTTAATAGTGGCATAGAGGTTTGTTTATTCTAAGTAGGTCAGAACAATTCATTCTAATGGTTTTGAATTGGCATGGCCAGGCAGGACTGACCTCTCCTTTTGTAGATAGGTACTCCTCTTCTCAAAGGGAAATATTTCCACAAATGAGCCTTTGGAGGTAATCCTCTGAAAAATGATAAAGTGTGCCCCAAATGGCCCCCATCCACCGACCTGTTGAATATTATCTTTCTGTCCTCCAGGCACATGTGCTGCTTAACACGGGAATTTTATTCTAAGTATATTATTTTCTGCTAGATATCACCTAATACCCAGAAAGGGCTCAGTTATAGCATGCTAAGATGTCAAGCATGTGGAGATACATACATGTTTTCCGGCCACCCTTAATAGCAGAGAAGATTTCAATGGCCAAAGGAAAATATCTCTGGTATAGAATTTTAGTGACTGTGAAAGAAAAATAAAGGAAGGTAACCACCAAACAAAACCATGGAAGCAACGGTCTATTCCACTAATTCCAAAAGTCCAATTTGGGGGCTTGAATATGTATTATACATCATGAAGACAACAATAAAAATATATCTTATCCAGTACTTGCTAAATACCAATAGCTCTTACGAGCTAACTCATGTTACCTTACTTAATCCTCAAGATAACCCAGAAAGGTAAGTGATATTGTCATTTTGAGAGGTGAGGAAATGCGCACAAGCTTACCCAGCTAATGAGAGGCAAAGGAGGAGTGTAAACCCACAGAACAGAACCTTCTCTTTTTTACCCCCACGATTTAGGATAACAATACCAGCAATGACCTAAAACAACAAAGCATTAAAGACATTTGCTTTTGGTATATAGTTTTCTAATACAATTTGATAAAACAGTAATCATGCCAACAACAAGTGAGAAAGTATCTGGGTTTTAAATGCTTTCTCCTTCTGTTTATCTTTTCACTAAAACTCCAAAGAAACTTTTGTCAAACTTGGATCCAAACCACATTTCTTAGAATGAAAACTTGGCTCAGGTTTATGTCCTCTCCCAAAGCCAAACTGCTCAATTTCCCCATCTTCATGAAGAGTAAAACAACAGTGATGGCTTCTTTTATTTCTCTTTGTTCACTATGTTTGTATAACCTTTTTTCCCTCCCAAACAAGAATTTTAATTTTCTAAGTAAATAAAATAGCCATTTACCAATCTCTTGCTTATCCTGATATTAAAATGTGGAAATTTCCCCCTCTTAAGTGACTCTAGCAGAAATAAGGACATTTTTGCAGAAGGGATTACTTGGTACATAGGAATTGTTTGTCTTAACTCTCTGCCTGTTCTTCCTGTCTGCTATCAGTGATTTTTTCACCAAGGCAGCCTAATTATTGTAGCTCAAACTCCAAGATGCTATGGTGAATATACTTCTACTCTTTGTCACAGTTCCTTTATAATATTTGCTCTTTACACAACCTATTCTTAGAATCTCAGAGGTAATGGGAGATATTGTGATAGCTTGGAGACAGACACTTGGAAAACTAGTAAACTCCTCTAGGCCAAAAATGATTATTCTTCCATAAGGCTTTAGCACCTGGAGCAAGATCTGCTTGACACATAGTAGGCACTTCATAAATGTTTGTTAAACAGGCAATGATGGCAGCTTGATTATGATGTCAGCAGGAACACCAAGCAACAAGGCCAAGGCGTCCGATTTGTAAAATGGGGAAAAAGAACCTATTACAGATTTATTACCCAATATTTTCTAATTTCCTATTTCATGATTTGTATTTTGTGATAATTTTAGATCAGGGGTTAGCAAACGTTTCCCTTTTAAGGTACTGATAGTAAATATTTTAGGCTTTGTAGGCTAGCTATATGTGGGCTCTATGGCAATTACTCAACTGTACTGTTACATGTGAAAGCAGGTCTAGACAATATGAAAATGAATGAGCATGACTGTGTTCCAGAAACATTTTATTTACAAAAATAGGCTACAGGCTGGATTTGATGGCATGGTCATGGTTTACCCATCCTTGATTTTAAGGGTTGAAATTTAATGGACTTTCTATCAAAAGATACTTTATGAGTTAGCTTCCTGTCTTGAAACAAAATGACCATATATAAAAGTCTTTAGGTTTGGCCTTTGTAAACATTACTGTAGGTCAATGGATTTGTCATGTAGTAAGAGGATAGAGAGGTAGGGATTGAATTCAGTGAGATCTGCTAATTTGTTAGTTTAAGATGTTGATCATTAAGAGTTTATACCCTTTGGCCCAGTAATTTTTCTTCTCAGAGTGTAAGACGTAATCAGCAATGAAAGCAAATATTTTATGTACATATGTTCAGCACATATATTATTTAAATAAAAATTTAGGAACCATTAAAATGTTCCACACTAGAGGAGTGGTTAGACCTATTATGTATCCACATAAAAGTATATATCTGTTACCAGCCTCCTCCCAACATTTTTGTGTCCCAGAGCAAGAGGACACAAGGAGGCCCATATAATATACTTCTAAATATTTTAAAGATATAAATCATGCTAACAGACTGCTAAAGAATGTTTCATCCTCCTATTTTGACACATACACCTTCTTATTGACTGGGAAGGCCAGGTTTAAATTTAGAATTCTCAGACTCTTTGGAATTCCATGTTGGAATGTGGTACGTTGGGGAAAGGAAGCCAGCCCCCTATTCCTCCCAGCTCTATTTCAGCCCTGCAGCAAGAGGAGCCTTACACAGCCCTCATGTCCAAAGTCCATCAATACCCTCTGACCCCTTGCTCCCACCCCCCTCAGGCCTGGGATGCACACAGTGCGCTGTGCCCTTAGGTGATAGGCCTGTGGAAGGTGTCTAAGCAGGGCCTTTTGGTCATGGTATTTCAGGATTCCAAGTACTATGAGAATGGTGTAGAAGGATGACTTCGTCTCTGTGGATACATCCTCCTTTTTCTGTGGACCCTTTCGTCTCATGATGAGGGATGTGACCAGAGAAGACCAGAGCATGGTTGCAGTAAAACATGGGGTATAGGGCATGGACAGTACTGCTTATCACAATGCTTAGCAAAAGGTTTTCAATAACACAAGAAATGTTTTCAATCTGATTTTATGTTAAAGAGGTTTAGAAGTAAATATGCACACCAATCTCAATTATATAAAGAAAAATTGCATTCAAAAATCGCTGGAAGAAGCTCAAGCTTGTAATCTCAGTGCTATTGGATGCTGAGGCCAGAGGAACACTTGGGGCCAGAAGTTCAAGACCAGCCAAAGCAACATCACGAGACCCCCCCCCAAAAAATTTTAAAAATTAAAAATTGGCTGGATATGGTTGCATGTGCCTGTAGTCTTAGCTACTTGGGAGGCTGAGGCAGGAGGATCACTTAAGCCCAGGAATTTGAGGCTGGAGTGAGCTATGATCACACCACTGTACACCAGCCTGGACGACAGAGTGAGCTCCTGTCTCTAAAAAAGAAAAAAAAGGAATTGCAAAGAAAAAAGCAAGACTTGCCAAAATAAATGCAATTGTCTCTGAGTGTTGAGATTAGAGTGATTTTTTTTTTAAGGTACTTCAATTGTTTCTGTGCTCACCATAATTCCTACAATGAGCATGTGTTACATTGACAATCAGGAGAAAAATAACTTATAATGAAACATTCTCTAAAATTTTGTCTACAGTGTTAATAAATACAGCATAGTACCATAGTAATTGATTTTCTTAGTCATAGTTCTTTCAACTTGCATTTATTGCCTTTTTATTATAAAAGGCCTACAATGAAAGGTATTTTGAAAATGTGTAAAGGAAGGCAATAGTGAGGGACAGTAGGAAGAGGGAACATATCTTGGTTTGTATGTTATCCTGTTATTTTATTTTAAAGATGTGGGATACAATTCAGGATTAGGTAGATAAGTAGCCACTGTACAGGCAAAGTTTGGGCATCCCTTGGGTTGCTGCACATCCTGACTGTTTACTAGCTGTGTAACATTGGAGAAATCTTCCAACATCTCTGAACTTCAAATTCTTCTCTTTTGGAAAATGAGAATAAATAATAGCTATGTCATAAGATGTTTATGGGAAGTCACCGTGTAATAGCATATGATGACTACTCGGCACACAATAGGTCACCAGTGTTACTTTCCTATCTCTATCAGCCACTCCCCGTTTCTACGGCTTGTGAGTTAGGAGTGAGAACAGAGAAGTTTCCTGCTTCTCAGGATATCTGTAAATTAATGGGAAAGATAACACATGAAACATATAATCATCAACTAGAGTGCAATATTAAAACAAAATTTAAGTATAAAAGAGTATAACTAAGGTGGGAGTTATTGGTGGTACTGAGAGCCATTGGTAACTCATTTTTTTTCTGAGTCTGGTGAGAGTTTCACCCAAATAAGTGATGTTTATGTTTATATTAAAATAGCTCATACCAGAAGATTTAAGCCTAGAACTCCCCACTACTATGACTGGAATTCCCATGATCTTGGCTATATTTATTAACTGGATAGAAGGGCACATGCAATAGACCAATCTCTTTAAAATTTACTTAGAAGCTGGGCACTGTGGCTCATGCCTGTAATCCAGCACTTTGGGAGGCGGAGGCGAGAGCATTGCCTGAGACCAAGGGTTCAAGACCAGCCTGGGCAACTTGGCAAGATCTCATCTCTACAATTAAAAAAAAAATTAGCCAGGCATGGTGAGATATGCCTGTCGTTCCAGATACTTGGAAAGCTAAAGGGGAAAGATCAGCTGAGCCCAGCAGGTCAAGGCGGCAGTGGCCATGAATGTGCCACTACCCTTTAGCCTGGATGACAGAATGAGACTCCAACTCAGAAAACAACAAGAACAACAACAGAAAAAGCAGCAACAGCTAGGTAGGAGACATGGGTGTTAATTTTTACTGTAGAGTGAGTTCCTAGCTGTTGCCTGCTTATTGCAGGGGACAAGGGAAATGTGTTTGTGACAAGCACAAAGGAAATCTGCCACCTTTTATGCTAGTATTATTTAAGAAATTGGTAAAACTAGGGCACAAGCAATTTCCTTTTGTTACAGTCTTTGTCTAAGTGGTGGAAGAGAGAAAGATCTGGCTCAAATTATAGAAAACCAGAAAAGATGCACTATTATGTTAGAATACTCTTAAGATTACAGCTGAAATTTGTATCCCAGATCTTTTTGTCTCTGCCAAATGGCGATGACTCATTTTGAAGGTGGCTGAAGAGATAAAGCTAGAATTAATGGCCAGAACACCAGGCACAGAGATGATTATTCCTGTCTCATCCACATGCTTATGTGTTCTTAGAACTTTCTGAGCTTGGCAGTAAAAACCACTTCCTTGCTACTGAGCTATAAAAGATAATAGGAAATATTTGTAGAAGTTGTTTTAAGTTGTTGAAAAAAAAATCTATATAAATACAAAATGATGTTTTCTGCCACCCATGTTACTATCGCTTATGACTAGGACTTTTAAAAAATTGATATTATGATTACTGTTTCTTAACAACTAGATATAAGTTTATTGAGATAAGCATATTCTTTTCTAATACATTTTTTAAAATCCCATATCTAAGCCAGGTGCCATGGTATGCACCTGTAGTTCTAGCTACTTGGGTGGCCAAGGTGGAGGATTGCTTGACCCCAGGAGTTCAAGGCCAGCCTGGGCAACATAGCAAGACCCATCTCTTAAAAAAAAAAAATTCCCCCAACCAGGCTCGGTGGCTCAGCCTGTAATCCCAGCGCTTTGGGAGGCTGAGGTGAGTGGATTGCCTGAGTCTGCGGGTTCGAGACCCGCCTGGGCAACTTGACGAGACCTCATCTCTACAATAAATCAAAAATTAGCCAGGCGTGGTAGCGCACGCCTATAGTTCCAGCTACTTTGAAGACTGAGGTGGAAGGATCGCCGGAGCCCAGCAAGTCAAGACTGCAGTGTCCGGTAGTGGATCTGTGTGACAGAGTGAGACTCCAACTCAAAAAAAAAAAATCCCCTATTCAACGTTGTATAATGGGCTGGGCACGGTGGCTCATGCCTGTAATCCCGATACTTTGGGAGGCTGAGGTGGGAAGATTGCTTGAGCCCAGTAGTTTTAGACCAGCCTGGGCAACATAATGAGACCCTGTCTCTAGAGGGAGGAAAAAAATAGCCAGGGATGCTGGTGCCTGTAGTCCCAGCTATTTGGGAGGCAGAAGGATCACCTGAGCCCAGGAGGTCAAGACTGTGGTGAGCTGTGATTATGCTACTGTATTCCAGCATGGGTGACAGAGTAAGACACGAACTAAAAAAAAAAAAAAAAGTTATATAATGTTTTTAAAAATGCATGACTAAGGACTATGACCTCCTGCTCTTATTCCCCCCAGGTATGAAGCAAAAGCCATTGAGCTGACTTGCAGTCAAGTTTCAGCCCTGCTGCTTATGTCTGGGTAAGCTGGTTAAATCCCCAAACCAGCTGACCTGTTTTCTCAGATCCCCCAGAAGTGGCATAAGGGTTAAATGAGATGATACTGTGAAAACAGCCATTTCAGAACTTAGCATGTAGAAAGTATTCAACAAATGTCTAGAGAATCTAATTCTATTTGATTAGGCCACAGTAAAATAAGGAAGTTAAGGATAAAACAGAGTAATAGTGGACCAGTCCTTAAATTCAGATGAAGACCCCATGATCCACAGGTTATCTTCTAGGTTTTCCTGTTTTTTGTTTCCTCCCTAGACAGGTATGGATAGCATACTGATCTTGAAGACTCTACCTTATCTTTTCTAAATTATTTTAATTTTGTGCCTCTTAAAAATCGATCTAGATTCTTCCAAAGAACCAGTGTGACCTTGACAACAAGACCCACATCTATGGTCAAAACCAAGTCATAATTAGTCTTTACTTTCCAATACCTAAAATTTGGAAAACTGTAAATAATGTAAACACAATGTGTATGAAACTCAGGTACTTATTCATGTATATTCTGTTCTCTACCTTCCTGAAGATGAAGTAAATTATAAGTAAACATGCTAATGTCAGAAATATATTCAAAAAATAATTAGTGAGATGTGTCAGATTCAGATTACAGTGACAGCTTTCTTAACCTTGCAGGAGTAACCAGGGCTCTCTGTTTTACATGTGATACGTGCTTACCAGATGCCCACTCACAGTACGCTAATGGTTGACTGATTGTGGCTATTAGGTTTAAATCTAGTACTCCAAGCATTTCACCTTCCAGGAGTTATTTATCTTTGTTCCTAAACATGTATCTGCCAGTTGTTATTGTAAATGTATACTTTAATTAGACATTGAATAACTAGTGAAATATAAGTTTTAAAAAAACCCCAAAATAGTTATTGTTTCTGGGAAAACTAGGTTGAATGATTTGGAAAGACTTGATAAACGTGAGTTGCCAAAAACAATTCTTGTTGAAATAGGTGTGGTGAAAGTACCATAAAAGATGTTGATAGTGAAATAGGAATTTAAATACACTTATGAAAGAATATGAGTCCATTATTCTTCTTGATTTTTTATGAGTCTCTCTATTTCACTCTAAACAGACTGAAACTGGAAATTACAGGTAATGTGTTACAGACCTGTTTCATCACAGGGACCTCCAAACAACTGACTTACACATCAAAAGCTCTCATCCTTAATTCAAAGATTGCCCAGTAATTGATATGTTTTAAGTTAGATGTATCATGGATCTTTTTATGTGTATGGGTCCCCACTTTATCAGGCACTGTTTAATCAGGGAAACAGAATATTATAAGAATAGGTATTTAGTTTAGGAATTAGTAATTATACAAACATTTGAAGAACTGAGAAAGTGAAGTTGTGAAAGGAAGAGGAAGAGGATACTAGGTCCCCAACCAGTGGTTCTGAAACGCTGGCATCAGTGGAACTTGTGGAGCTGAGCTGGTCCTAGAAGAATTCACTTTATTCAAGAGTGAATAATCAAAAAGGAAACTGCACAGCATATATACTAAATTCTGTCAAAGCAGGACTTCACTTCATTGAGAGGTCTGTGGGAAGCAGCTGCCTCAGTGGATCTAAAGCCAGCATCTGGCAGTAGGACTAGAGTCCCTCTCGGTCAACAGAAAGAAAACCTAGATGTGGAACAGAGGGGAACAAGAACAAGTGGTGATCCCCTCTGCACAATCTCTCAGCTTCTGACTGCAGCAAAATAATGGTTGTTTCCTCCCTTCCACCTTCCAAATCTCACACCTGCCAACTCTAATTCAGAACCATACAGACAAGGAAAATCTGGCAAGCATGCTTCTTAGGTTAACCATGCTGCTGAAGTACACTCCTGCATATTCACTCTTTAACTCTTTCTTTTAATTAACCAAGCAAGTATCAATCTCAATCATGCCAAATTAAGAGGACTTCTCCTATTACTTATTTTACATTTTAATGTATGTGGATAGGTGATATTGGGAAATTATGCTTTAAGGTCCTCTATCTTCTATTGTATCTTCAGACTTAAGAAAAATTGGGTTATTTAAGATAGTTTTAAAGTTAGGGTCATAAATTGGGTAGGATTTCCAATTTTAGTTACAGAGAAGTATTTGTTCCCTGTTTTCTTAGAAATCCCACAAAGGCAATTGGGAAAAAGAGATTTTTTATAAAAAAGATTTTATATCTTTTATAAAAGATAAAATCTCCAACTCTGACAAATCTAGAGGACATCTGAAAAACCAAACTGTAATGCATTTGCAGGCACTGACAGATATAGTAAAGGTAAAACTAGGGCATGGGTTGATGCTTAGGAAGGAAAGGCCTATGCTGCAGATCTGAGATAAAGCTGGCAGAACAGTCATCAAGGTAAGTGGAGCACCCTTAGAAACAAAGCCAATAATCCTTCGTTATGAACAGTGAGAATGGGTGTGCAAGCTGATGTGGGAGCATCCCCTGGAGATGCTTTGGCCTAAAGAAGAAGTATGGTGGTTGGGGCTAAAAATAGGGAATGCCCACAGAAATAACATTTACATAAAATGGTCCCTGAGTAAGACACAGTCAAGAAAAGAGACTCATTTGAATAGGCCTTCAATTACTGCTCTCTTCTGATAGAGAAGTTAAAACTAAAATAATTCACACACACAGTCTCGTGTCAAAGAGAGAATTCTTGCTAGCTGAAATCATGTTCCTAGTCCCTGTTATACATGAGTCTACTGTAAATTGCTGGTCCTAGAAGAACTCACTTTATTCAAGAATGAATAATCAGAAAGGAAACTGCACAACATATATACAAAATTATAACCAGAAAAAGGGAAGAAAATGATAAATTAAGAATGCTAACAAAAAAAGTTGCTTCAGAAGAACACATAGAAATTGTCAAATGAACCACTCATCAAGAATAAAAGAATGTGTGTATGTGAGTGTGTGTGTGTGTGTAACATTATAATCACTGCTAAAAAAGAGCTTCCAGCAAAGACATAAGAGCTCAGGGAATATATGGCAAATCAGCAAAAGGATAAAAAACAGTAAAGCTCAGAAAAAAAGATTTGAAAAATAAAACTATTTTAGCAACAAAGGCCTTCTTAGAAGCAGTGCAAATAAGAGAAGCATTTTGAAAGCACAATAAAGGACAAGAAGGACTGAAAAGTGAAAACATAATGAAATGAAAATGAAGAGTTTTAAAAAATTAAAGGGACAATAATACACATGAAAAACAGACAAAAGAAATGTGATATTTGCACAACTGCTATTCCTAAAGAAAATGAAAAAAGATCAAAAATAGTATTTAAAGATATAATTTAAGAAACATCAGAAACTAAACAGATCTTTAATCAACGATTAAAATGCTATTTTCCAGCTTTTAAAATGTTGAAACACAATAATCAACATAAAGACATAGCCTAGTAAGCTGAATGGATTTCAAAGATTAACAAAAGGCAAAAGGATCAAGTCATCTGTAAAGGGTAGCAGTCAGGCCAGCCTAAGACTTCTGTGGAACAGTATTCAATTGTAAAAGACAGGTGCAAATATGGATTTGCAGAGGAAAAGAAGTCATACTCCATACCCCCAAATTTTCTACTCAAACTATCATCTAAATTAAAAGAAATAGACACATATTTTTAAACATGTAAAAGAACTCAGGGATATCACTCCTGTGGGTCTCTCATGAATATTGAATCAACTCACAGAATATCAACTTGAGGAACTCACTGAATCCATTTAACTGTATAGAAAGGCTTAAAAATATCTAGGAACAGGAGGTAATTTTTAAAACCTAACAATGATAAATATATATATATTTGGGGGAAGTAGGGAAGGAATGTTGTAGATGACTGAAGAATATTTATTTCCTCATCTTTTATAGCTAATGATCAAAAGATATAATTTAAAACTGATAAATCAAAAATAATTAAATATAAGTGTAATTAAAACTTATGAAGATAAATCTGTCATTACAGTATGGAGTCCGTAGATAATGTACAAGGAAATTAAAGATTAAATATAATTTATAAACTTATCACTTATCAAACAAATAAAACACTTCAAAATTATCAGAAGAAACATATTCATGTACTGAAAGCAGATACAGTTTACATGGTAAAAGTGTTTTATGAAAAGCCAGTAGGATGTGACTATAGAAAATATCAATGTAGTATATATTTTAATATATCTAGAACACTTTGAATGTTATCACAACAAATAAAATGATAAATGTTCAAAGAGATGAATATGGTAATCAACCTGATCTGATCATTATACAATGTGTGCATGCATTGAAACATCACACTGTACCCCATAAATATCTACAATTATAAATTTAAAATTAAAAAAACAAAAAAGGAAAAAAACAAAATATAATGTAAAATATAATTTAAAATTGAGATGAAACATATCTGCCATGTCATTAATTCATTCAAGAACTGGTTTAGGCTGCTATAGTGTGTCAGGCATTGTTCTGAGAATTGACCCATTCAGTCCTCATGATAACTTTTCAGTAAAGGAACTGCTATTATCTACATTTTATAGATGAGAAAGACATAGTGACTTGCTCTCTAAACTCACAACTAGCAGATGAAGTGAACAGGATTTGTAGCCATGTAGTTTAGCTCCAGTACTTGTGTCTTTAAATTTTATATAATACAGACTTAGATACATTTAAAACAGCATTCAGAGAAATATTGTCTAAAATGCACATATGAAACAGAATGCAAAAGAAGCAGAATGAAAATAAGTACATTGAGCAACCGACTGAAGACATTACAATACCAACAGCAAAATTAAATCCAAGGAAAGCACAACAAAGTAACTAATAAAGGTAAAAATAGATACCAATTAGAAAACAAAAAATGGCAGTATGAATATAGTAATCTAAGGACTTGATCTTTGGGGAAAAATAATAAACCTTTAGATAATCTAATACAAGAAAGAGGGAGAAAGAATAAATCACAAAATAAGAAATATTAATGAGAAAATAACCAAACAAAAATAGAACTGGCTAAAATAATCCTAAAAGGCAATATTAACTATACAAACAAAATGTAGAATGTGAATGGAATCTATAACTTTATAGTCAAATATAGTTATCAAAACAGACCTCAGAAGACAATGTAAATGCACCAATCACAATAAATAGAGAAAATTGTTGAAGAGCTACTCTCCAAAAAAGCACCAATTCCAAATGTTGTCATGAGGGCAAATTTATTAAACTTCTAAGAAACAAAATTTTCAGTTCTATTTAAATGATCTCAAAAAAAAACTTTAAAATTCTTTTTAAAGCCGGGCTCGGTGGCTCAGCCTGTAATCCCGCGCCTTTGGGAGGCTGAGGTGAGTGGATTGCCTGAGCCTGCGGGTTCGAGACCCGCCTGGGCAGCGAGACCTCATCTCTACAATAAATCAAAAAATCAGCCGGGCGTGGTAGCGCGCGCCTGTCATTCCGGCTACTCGGAAGGCTGAGGCGGAAGGATTGCCAGAGTCCAGCAGGTCGAGGCTGCGGTGGCCAGGAGCGGCCACTGCACTCCAGTCTGGGCGACAGAGTGAGACTCCAACTCAAAAAAAAAAAAAAATTCTTTTTAAGATGCTTGTCATTGGTATCAAAACCCAACAAAAATATCATTAAATGGATAACTACAGGGAATTCAAAAGCATTCTAAAAAGAATAGTATACTATGACCAAGTAGAGCTCACTCTAGGAATTCTAGAATTGTTCAAATAATTGTCTGCATTAATTGAAAAAAACACATGATTATCTTCACAGATGTTAAAAAGGCATTTTATAAATTCAACATTGCTCTGGGTTAAAAACTCCCCAAAATAGCCAGTCATGGTGGCTCACACCTGTAATCCCAGTACTTTGGAAGGAGGAAGTGAGAGGACTGCCTAAACCCAGAAGTTCAAGGCCAGCCTGGGTAACTTGGCAAGACTTTGTTTCTACAATAAATCAAAAATATTAGCTGGGTGTGATGGTGCATGGCTGTAGTTCCAGCTACTTGGAAGACTGAGGCAGAAAGGTCACCTGAGCCCAGCAGATAGAGGCTGCTCTGGTTGTGAGCATGCCACTACACTCCACCCTGGGCAACAGAGTGAGACTCTAACTAAAAAAAAAAAAAAGCAAGAAAATCTAGAAAAATTCTGAAGAACAGTGGTGATATGGAGGACAATCCCTATAATAATAGGGATATTGCATTTCATATCCCTATTAAAACATACCTACAACTATGATATATATAAAACTGAACTTATGATAATAGACCCACATATACTGGAATTTAGGATATAATGAAGAAGACCTTTCAGATCAGATGGAGAAAGATGCATTATTCAGTAAATGGACTTAAATTAATTGGATGCAATTGGAGAAAAATAAAATTAAATACGTGTTCCATATCTTAAACCAAAATAAATGACAAATTAATTAAATATTTAAGTTCAGGCCAGTTGCCGAGGTTCACACCTATAATCCCAGCACTTTGGGAGGCCGGGGTGAGAGGACTGCTTGAGCTCATGGGTTCAAGACCAACCTGGGCAATTTGGCGAGACCTCTTCTCTACAGTAAATCAAAAAATGAGCCGGGCGTGGTGGCACGTGCCTGTAGTTCCAGCTACTTGGAAGGCTGAGGCAGAAGGATTGCCTGAGCCCAGCTGGTTGTGGCCATGAGCATGCCACTGTACTCCAGCCTGGGTGGCAGAGTAAGACTCCAACTCAAAAAAAAAAAGTACTAAAAGTATAGCAGTAAACATGTTTTTTTCCCCTCTTAATCTAAGTTGGGAAAGACTTTGTTTGCAAATAAAAGAATGATAAGTTCAATAAACAGAAATAAAAATTGTATAATATAAATTAAAGTCAGAAGACAAAAGATAAACTGCAGAAAATATTTGTGCCTCATATCACAGACAAAAGAGCTACTTTCCTTAATTTGTAAAGAGTGCTTCTACATCAACCAACAAAAAAATGTAAAGATGGATAAAGAATATGAACAGACATTTCATATAAAGTCTATAACTGGCTTTTAAATTTGAGAAGATGCTTAACTTCATTCAGAAAAAAAGGAATACAAATTAGACCTGCAGTGAGCCACTTCTGTTTTTCAATAAATAATCAAATTTCTAATGGCATGTATCTATAGTCCTAGTTCCTTGGGAGGTTTAGGAGGGAGGATTGCTTGAGGCTGCAATGTGCTATGATTATGCCTGTTAATTGCCACTGCACTGTAACCCTGGCAACATAGTGAGACCTTGTCTCTAAAAAAAAAAAAATTTTTTTTAATCTATGTTCTAAAGTTATGATAACATTCTGTGGGTGAGGGTATGGTGAAGTAGTCATTCTCATATATTGTTGGTGAGGGTATACATTAATATAATTTTTGTAGAGAGTAATTTAGCAATATCTATCAAAATTTTAGATGCAGCCAGGCTCGGTGGCTCAGCCTGTAATCCCGCGCCTTTGGGAGGCTGAGGTGAGCGGATTGCCTGAACCCGCGGGTTCGAGACCCACCTGGGCAGCGAGACCTCATCTCTACAATAAATTTAAAAAAACCAGCCGGGCATGGTAGCGCATGCCTGTAATTCCGGCTACTCGGAAGGCTGAGGCGGAAGGATCGCCGGAGTCCAGCAGGTCAAGGCTGCGGTGGCCAGAAGCGGCCACTGCACTCCAGTCTGGGCAACAGAGTGAGACTCCAACTCAAAAAAAAAAAAAAATTTTAGATGCACATGCCACTAGTAAGAATTTATCCTACTGAGGGACACATTTGAAATGGTTGTATATACAATTATTATTATTATTATTGTCAGAATCTCACTCTTTTGTCCAGGTTGGACTACTGTCGCACAACTGTGATTGGTGTATATTTTATTTCTTATGTCACTCTTAGTGTCAGGTTAAAACTTTTACTTTTTAATTTCTTTTTATTGTCAGTGTCCCTGTCCTTAGCATCCCATTTCTTTTTAATCTACCAAGAGTTAGGGATCGTGCAAGGAAATATCTTCAAACTATGTCTAAAATAAGAGGAAATAAGTTTGAGATGAAGAAGTTTGATGGCTCCCCTTGAATGAAATTCAGATACCTTTAAAATGTGAACTTTGAACTGCTTATTGTGCTTGTTGAAACTGTTTATGTATTAATACTTATTTGCTTACTTTTAGACACTGTTTCCAGGAGTTGGCAATTCTGAGTCAATGACTCCTAGAGTCAGAAATTGTTACTATATTAGAATTGTTGGAAAATTTGGGCATGTGCTTATACTTCTTAACTAACAGCATTCAATAAACCAGGTATGGTGGCTCACGCCTGTAATCTCAGCCCTTTGGGAGGCAGAGGCAAGAGGATTGCCTGAGCCCAGGGGTTCGAGACCAGCCTGGGCAACTTGGCAAGAACTCATCTCTACAATAAATCAAAAAAATAGCTGGGTGTAGTGGCGCATGCCTGTGGTTCCAGCTACCTGGAAGGCTGAGGCAGAAGGATCACCTGAGCCCAGCGGGCTGAGGCTGTGGTGGCTGTGAGTGTGCCACTGCACTCCAGCCTGGGCAACAGAGTGAGACGCCAACTCAAATCATCTTCTTCATCATCATCATCATCAATTAAATGACTAATATATTCACTGTATAGATGTCCAATTCATGTTTACTGATCCTAACTGAAGAAGCACTCTATTATCCTATCCTTTCAGATAAGAATAAAAACTACATTCGAGAACTTAGTTTGTGGGAGGATGAGTGCAGATATATCTCTATTTCTATGATGCTATTTGACTCTTGGGGGAAAAAAATCAATCCTGATAAATATGGTAAAATAACAGGGGACTGGAAATTCTAGGTAACTAGCAATTTTTGTCTCTCTCAAAGTCAACCAGAAAACAATTTTTATTTTCATCCTTACTATTAAAAATGCTTGTAAGGAGAATTACTACACTTGCTGCTTTGAAAGGAGACCATATTTGGCATAAGTTAATTGCTACATATGAAGACATCTACTGAGTCCTACAGTCACAGTCCTCAACAGCAATTACGTAATGGTATAGTTGTAAATTCTGATACACAGGACTGACTTCTTTGTTCTTAGGACACTCACTGGAATTTCAAAAAGGTTTCAAATAAAATTACTGGTAAGAGTTTGTTTTGTTGATCTTTTCCTTATTTTATGACAAGTTTTGACATGATTGTATAGTTTTGAGCTTCCTAAAGTATCTTTAGTAGAGAAATCCTACCTAAGTCTTATCTATTTCTGCCCAATTAGGCTAGGGAAGTTGCCATAGAGCTTATAAAGATAGTGCTTTTGTGAAGATGAACCTTCTAGTCTGAAGCTTTTTGGTAAAATGTTAGTTATAAGTTTATACAGATTGGCAGCATTATCTACTGTTCTTTCCCATCTTTGGTGGACAAATAACCACATATCTGCTAGACTCCTTCTTGCACCTCTCTTCTGTACTTAAATTCAACAGAAATTGAATTGAATGAAATAATAGCCATACTGTTCAACATGATATGACCAAGAATATTTATCATGCTGGCTTGTTGTGAAGGTACTGCTATACAATTTTTGTCCCTGATGTTGAACTAGTAAATTATAATAGATTAGGGAAGTCTATTGATAAAACTACTTACTAAATTTCCCCAAGCAAGAAATTGGTTATATAAATAATGATACATTCATATTTGCAAATCTTCAGAGATCACATTATAGTTTTTTTAACATAGGTTAGTATCATAAACTGATAAGTAAAAAAGAGCAGTGTGTACAATATGATACCTACTTTTTGTTGTTGTTTTTAGAGTCAGATTCTCACTCTGTTACGCAGGCTGGAGTGCAGTAGCATAATTACAGCTCACTGTAGTGTCAAATTCCTGAATTCTAGGGATCCTCCTGCCTCAGCTCCTGAGTAGCTGGGGTTAGACATGCACCACCGTGCCAGCTAATTTTTTTTTTTTTTTTTTTTTTAAGAAAGCAGGATTTATTGAGAGGATGGAAAAGCTCCCACAGTGGGAGGGAACCTGAAGGGGTTGCCCTAGCTAATTTTTTTATTTTTTGTAGAGACAAGGTCTAGCTATTGTTGCCTAGACTGGTCTCAACTCCTGGGCTCAAGCAGTCCTTTCACCTCAGCCTCTCAAAGTAATGAGATGATAAGTGTGAGACACCACGCCCAGCCAACTCCTTTTTTTGTGAGAGAAATTATATATACATACAATAAAAGCTAAAGAAAAAAGTCTAAGATAATATAGGAAAAATGTTTAAAAGAGTTAATTTTGTTAGGATTAGGTTTGACTAGGTAATAGAGCTAAGAAATAGTGCCTTAAATAAACTAGAGTTTATTTCCCTCTTTTATGAAGTCACAAAGGTGGCAGTTTGGGACTGAGATGGTGACAGGCTACCAGGATCTTTCTGCTTTTGCTCCACCACATTCCCATAGACACTCACGGACAAGGATCACTGGCTGCTCAAGCTTCAAGCAGCCCATCCACAATCCTTCCCCACTCTAAGCAATAATTTTATATTATTTTTGTAATAGTGAATGCGCTGTGTAATCATATAGTTTAGTGAATAAGGCACATTGCTTTTCTTTAAAATTTCATATTAATTTTTGTTTACATTTGTAGCACTTTAGTTCATTGTTAATATAAATCTTAATCAGAAATTATATATATATATATTATATATGTAATGTATATCTATAAAACAACATGAGAATAAGACTGCTACAACCTTCTGAAAGCTTCTCCTTGACTTGGACCTTTGTACATTAAACTCATCATTAAACATGGTCTTCCCGTTTAGAAACTTCCCATGCAGTAAAATAGAAGTATTAACCAACTGTTGTTCCTTCTTTCTCTTTCTCTAAACTTGCTCTCATTCCCCATTTGGCACATGTAGCCTTTTGGTAGATGTCTGCTCTTTCTTCTTCTTCCTTCTTCCTTCTTCTTCTTTCTTCTTTCTTCTTTCTTCTTTCTTCTTCTTCTTCTTCTTCTCCGCCCACCTGGGTGTCTCAGACTTAAAGACTAGTCTAGCCACAAAATCCATTGACCCATTCAGTTTATAAAACAAACCATGAAACTTTAAATTTCTGGGGCAACTGTTAAAAATAGTGGATTTAGCTGGGCTCGGTGGCTCAGCCTGTAATCCCGCGCCTTTGGGAGGCTGAGGTGAGTGGATTGACTGAGCCCGCAAGTTTGAGACCCGCCTGGGCAGCGAGACCTCATCTCTACAATAAATCAAAAAATCGGCTGGGCGTGGTAGCACATGCCTGTAATTCCGGCTACTTGGAAGGCTGAGGCGGAAGGACTGCTGGAGCCCAGCAGGTCGAGGCTGCGGTGGCCGGGAGCAGCCACTGCACTCCAGTCTGGGCGACAGAGTGAGACTACAACTCAAAAAAAAAAAAAAAAAAAGTGGATTTCATAGGATTCCTTTGAGAAAGAAGCAGAAGTAAAAGAATAGCTTGCTAAAAACAAATTGAAAAGGGTTATTTTCCTAAGGTTTCAATCTGTTCTTAAATTCCCTCCTGGAAAATCTAGGTGTTAGTAACACAGGCTAAACAAGAGTCCCCGAGGCACATGATTACACAAATTCACGCACATAGACACATAGGGCATCACTTCCTTTACTACTTACCCTGTCCAAATTAATGGCAAGACATTCAAAGTGCTCAAACTAGAAACTCCCGATTATCCTAGATTTCCCCTCTTCTCCTCATGCCCCATATCTGGTGGGTCACTAAGCCTGTTGATTCAGCATCTTACATTAAGTCTCAAATAAGTGACATTCCATCTCCAGTGTCCTTGCTAGTCCCTAACTGCCTTGTCTAGACCATTTTAGTCATCTCCTTACCAAGCTTCTTTCATTTTGACTTTTCCTCTTCTTGTTCACACTCCAGAGTGTCTTCCATTTGGTCCCAGAATTATTCTTTTGAAAAACAAATTTGATTCCGTCACTTTAAAAAAAAATTTAAATATGTGGGGTTAGATATACAAATGTTCATTATGCCGGTACCTTTGTTGATGAGGTGTGCCCCCCATCCCCGGCAGTTTCCTACTTCTGCCAATCCTGTCCCCGCCCTCCCCTGGCAGTTTCCCACTACTGCCAATCCCTTTATCAGTATTACGATAGTTGTTCAAGGTCTGCTTATTAGTGAGAACGTGTGCTACTCAGTTCTTTGTTTCTGTGATAGATCACTCAGTATTATAGCCTCTAAATCCATTGATGTTTCTGCGAAGTTCATAATTTTGTCCTTCTTTATGGCTGTGTAATATTCCATGTGTATATATACTGCTTTTTTAATCCAGTCCTTTCGATGGGCATAATGGTTGATTCCATGTTTTTTTATTGTGAATAGTGCTGCAATAAACATGCATGTGCGGGTATCTTTTTCATAGAGTGATTTGAGTTCCTCCAAGTATATCCCCAGTAGGGGAATTGTGGGGTCATATGGAAGGTCAATTTTTAGATCTTTTAGGAATTTCCACACTGTTTTCCACAGAGACTGTACTAGTTTATACTCCCACCAGCAGTGTAGAAGTGCTCCCTTTTTGCTGCATCCTCTTCAACATCTTCAGCATCTGTTGTTTTTGAATTATTGATGATGGCCATCCTGACTGGAGTTAGGTGGTATCTCAGTGTGGTTTTAACTTGTATTTCTTTGATGATTAGTGAGGCTGAGCATTTTTTCATGTATCTGTTGGCTGCTCATATGTCTTCTTTTGAGAAGTGCCTATTCATATCTTTTGCCCACTTTGTAATGGGGCTGTTTTTCTTCTGTCAGCACAGTTAAGATCCTTGTAGATCCTAGATGGTAAGCCTTTGTCAGATATACAGCTGGCAAATATTTTTTCCCAGTCTGTGGGCTGTCTCCCCACTCTTTCATCGTCACTCTTTTGACGCCAGTCTTCAAGGACTCCACTTTATCCATTAAAAAATAAAATAAAAAAGCCCCCAACCTTTCTAAACCTAGCTCCACTCTCTAGCCTAACTTTTCAGACACACACAAAGCGACACCTACTTCTTTTGCCCCTCTATTCCTCTACGTGGAATGTCTTCAACCCCACCCTTTCTCTGTCATGTGTACTCCTGCTCATCTTTAAAGTCCTGACTAGTGCCACCCCTATCCCTACTCCCAGGATTTTTTAGCACTATGTGTAGTCCTCTATGAAAGTTCTGGTTATACTGAATGTAATTGTCTGAGCCATGAACTTCTGGGTGGTATAGTCTCATTCCTATATGTGTCCTCAGCATCTGTTCCAATGCTTGACACTTGCAGGAACAAAATAAATATTCATTGAATTGAGTGAAATAAGAGCAAGTACAGAATGTGTTTTGTGTGTCCCAGTAAGACCTGAAACCAAGAAACTGGTTGGCAAAACTGAGCTGTATGAGGAAGAATGGGGCATGCACAGTCTGCAGTCATTCAAGTAGAGTCCTGAGAAATTGTCCTTTCCAGCCTTCACGTCAGCCTGGCCTGCCCTCATCATCTTTGCTTGCTCTGCCTAACTTCATTGTTTTCTCTTAATTGCTCAGAAGGTTCCCTTTGGCTTAATCTATCCAGACTGCTTCTTTCTTAACACCAAAAGCGACTGTATCTGTCATACGTACAGATGTTCATGTGTCTGCACATGTGTGTATGTGTCTCAAGATAAACTCCCAGAAATAGAACTGAATGTGCCCACTCTAGGGTTATGTGAATGAGGGGGAGGAGGGAGCAACAGAGAATGCATAATAATTAGTTGCTATGTGCCAGGTGTTTGCCAAATCCCAAGATTTGTTATTTAATCCTTTCAACCACCCTGTGAAGTGAAAGCACCATTATTATTATTATCCGCACTTTACAGATGAGTTAACTAAGCAAAGAAAGGCTAAATCCTGAACACCCTTGGGAAGTGTGGAAGCTGGTTCCAGTCAATATATGTCTTAATCCAGTCAGTGCTGTAAATACAATCTTAAAATATTGTAATGAAAAAAATATATTGTAATGGACCACATTACAACTGACCCGCCTTACAAAGATATCTCTGAGGGCAAAAGAGTGAAATGTTTGTTTTTCCTGAGTTTTTTTGAGCACTGATGAGTTTTTCTCATGAAGGACTCACCTCCAAGGATCATTGTTGGCAAGAAGATATTCCTTTTGAACTTTGACTTAATCTCAAAGACTTCATTGCTTTTCTACCCAGAGTGTCCAGGAAGATTTGCCTGTCCTTTTCCTGGGTCATATAACGTGGCCTTGAGCAGGACTAATAGCCTGCTGATCAAGTTCCATTCTAACCAGTTATAAATGTATTGATCTCCTTCTTGACTATATGAAGGGGCTATATGATGCATAATAGGCAAATAAAAATAATGAGGATCTGTTCTCACTCCCTCTCCACCTCCCCAAAATCCTAGTAATCTTGCTGATTTCAGGTCCTCTGCTTGTGAGGAATACTTCAGAGTCCCCCTTTGGGCTATCTAGATGTATTTCCCATGAAGCACCCTCATGCCCCTGCCCTGCTCCATTCCTGTGTTGCTTTCACGACCAACTCGTTCTTTCCCGATTTCCAGCTTCTCTATGTTTTAACTCTGGGGTATATCCTACATTCATCATATTGCCTAACATTCCTCTTTATCCACAAGGATTTTCTTAGGTCTTTAATCCTGGATATAACTCATTTTTCCTAGGTCTTCTAAGAGGTCATCAGTCCTGAATTTAGCTTGGTAATTTAAGAAAAACCATAACTTAGTAAATATCTGTCTGGGGATGGGGAGACACCTCTTATCAAGAAGGGTGCCTGAACGAAGCATATTTGTATACCTAACCCTTAACTGTACCCCACAATATCATAATAAAAATATTGATTAAAAAAAGAAGAAGTTTATTCTCTTTGGACTTTACAGGCTAGAAGTCCAAAATCATGCTCCTTCCAAAAGCTCTAGGGAAAAAATCATTCCCATCTCTTCTTAGCGTCTGGTGTTTGCTGGCAATGGGACAGACAACATCTTCAGATGACCATCTTACCCCTATGTGTAAGGATCAGGTTATACCCCCTATACAAAAATTAATACCAAATGGAATCAGATTAAAAAAATAAAGAAAAAAGAAAAACCATAATTAAACCAGTTGTTGCAGAATATGTGGGTCATGGCTATGGGCCAGCTGTTGTTTTTGCTCTGTAAGCAAGAAAAGGCAGGTCAGCTGGGGAAGAAACTCCATAGTGGGTCAGGCAGTGGTTATCTGTGCCCTTCACCGTGCCATGGGGAGTTCCAGTGAACTAGGGTCTTGGCCTGTGAGGGCTGGCCTCACTATTTGGGGATTGGAAGAATAAACATTTTCACAGTGTGTGTCCAGAACTGAGTAGTCAAGGTCATTGTGGTGCAAACAGAATACATGGTGTCAGTGTGTCCTGGTGTCTGGCTCAAGTGGCCTCTCTTGGCAGCAACTGTAAAGAACACAGAATGTGCTGTAACCTCTACTGTTGATATTGGGTGTGCTCTTCCTATAGGTTGGAAATCTCTAGAACTGTTTCCCATTTCATGTGGATTGCTTTGAAGGAAGAGTCTTGCTTGCATTTTCTGTGATTGGACCTCTGCCCAGTATGCTTTGCTCCTCCACTTGAAACTGACCTATATCACTCTGACTTATTAGTCCTACCCAAGAAAGTAGCAGGTACTCACAAGAAGTCTCAAGTAGCCTTCGATTTTCTTTCACAGAAGGGGGTAAGAACACAGAGACATACCTAAATCTCTTTGAGAAAACTTTATTACAATAAGTCTGAAAAAAAATGTTTAAGGGAGGATCAGAAGCACTTTCTTCTTTGACATACCTGATTTTTTTTTTTATCCAGATAGCATCCCTAAATATATCCAATGTGGGTAAGAAATACTGAGTTAGGATAAAAGTAAATCACAATATTATACAAGTATTAGACTTTTCTTGTTTTTTTTATTGGGAATGTCCATCTACATACAGTATAATATATAAAACTTTCTAATGTAAATGTACTGTTCCATAGCTTTGAGAATTTTCTTTTTATAAGTAGACATTAAGCTACTTTATCTGCAGAGTTTTTATCTGACTTCAGAATCAGTGCCTTGTCATTAGCAAACTTCACTTACTAGTTTTAGTCAAGTCTGAGCTGCACAATGGTTGAATTGGTGACTATTATATTTGTTTAACTGCTGTAAAGTAAGTTTGCAACAATAGATGCTTGCACTTAAATAGGCCTGCAGAGCGTTGGGGCCCTATCAATCATGCAGAGATTTCCCTCCTGCTGTCTGCTCTGATGGACAATTCTGCTGATGTGGATATTCAAAAAAGAAGGGATCAGGAAGAACAGATGATGGATAAAGACAATCTTCTGTCCTGAGAGGAAATCAGAGAAATCCTTTTAAGGAATTTCTTTGTCATGGTGTCAGAAGATTAATTATGCTTGTGTGAGAACGGCTTTCTCATTGGGTGAAAAGAGACATTATCCTTCTGACTTGTGACAGAAGATTTTCAAAGAAAGAGAGTTAAAGATTTCAGCTGCTCTGAAATCTTATTATTCTGTTGTCTTCTGAGAATCCTCCAAGACCCTTGGATTACATCTGTGATATTGTGATGTTCAAGAAGTAATTAATGAATTGAGAAGTTTTGTTGCAAGCCGCTCCTCCTCCTCCTCCTCATGCAGACCTTCAGAGGTCTTAATACTTGAGTGTGTTGGATCAACTTTTTAAAATAACATAGCAGTGTAGGTGATCATTTATTACAAGCCAGGCCAGGAATGCCTTCTTGTTGTAGTGATAAGAAGAAGAGACACCGCAGTACAACCAAAAACTTGTTCAACAGATCAGTAAACACAGTTTTTAACAAGACATATAATTCTATAACCTGAAAAAGCATCTTTAAAAAAATTCAACTCCTAACTGAATGATTTAATTTAGTTGTAAATAGTGATAATATTTAAGTTATTTACATTCCTTGTAACCACTCTCAGCAAAATGGCTCAGTATTCAGAAAAAAACCTTTGAAAGTTAGAGACAAATACATTTCATGAAATACAAGAATAGTAAAGTTGTTTCAGATAACTTTAGTTTCTAGATGACTGAAGCCTCAAAATTTATTAAAAAATTATTTCAGTGAAAAAATCTTTCTAAAGTATATTAGTTAATATTCTGCCTTCTAAATAATGCACACCAGCTGACTCAGGTTCATGAATGTACAGATCACTTTCTTCTTTGACATTTTGTGTTACACTAAAATGCAAGGATGTCCTCAGAGACTGTTGAAATATTTAGTGTATACTACACTAAGTGGCCTGAGCAGCCCTGTTTTTATTTTTATTGTCACTTTTTATAAAAATGGAATTGTTTCCCTTCAGGTGAGTTATCACTTCTCCCTGGAATTTGTGTTTCATGATGCTGATAAAGTGCTGTTTTGCTTTATACCTGAGAGTGAGCCTGTACCTACAATACAAATCAGTTCCACTTTTGTTGTTGTTGTTGTTATACCATTGTAAAAATTCATTTTTCTCTTATTTCCAAGTTTTTGTCTGGTTCCAGGCTGGGTAATAGAGATTTTCCGGAATTCTGGTGTCTGGAAGGTGGTATCACTGTGCACATACATACATACACTAACACACATGTGCACATATAACTGAGTTCAGTTTTTAATTGTATTAAATAGTATACTATGTATAATGTATTATTTTAGTGACTGTGAATATGGATCACTGTTGGAACATTTTTACATTGGAGACTTAAGAATAGATTTCCAGCTGGGCTCGGTGGCTCAGCCTGTAATATCGCGCTTTGGGAGGCTGAGGTGAGTGGATTGCCTGAGCCTGCGGGTTCGAGACCCACCTGGGTGACTTGGCAAGACCTCATCTCTACAATAAATAAAAAATTAGCCGGGCGTGGTAGCTCGCGCCTGTAGTTCCAGCTCCTTGGAAGGCTGAGGCGGAAGGATCGCCGGAGCGCACCAGGTTGAGGCTGCAGTGGCCGGGAGTGGCCACTGCACTCCAGTCTGGGTGGTGGAGTGAGACTCCAACTCAAAAAAAAAAAAAAAAGAATAGATTTCCAGTGACTGTACCACTTTAGACATTTTTTCCCTACTTTGTTTGGGGCCCAAATGGTAGCGAAATGTTGTGAAATGATAGCTACACCTTGGTTTTATTTTATTTTATTTTATTTTATTTTATTTTTTTGAGTTGGAGTCTCACTCGGTTGCCCAGACTGGAGTGCAGTGGCCGCTCCCAGTCACCGCAGCCTCGACCTGCTGGGCTCCAGCGATCCTTCTGCCCCAGCCTTCCGAGTAGCTGGAATTACAGGCACGCGCTACCACGCCCGGCTGATTTTTTGATGTATTGTAGCGATGAGGTCTCGTCGCCCAGGCGGGTCTCGAACCCGCGGGCTCAGGCAATCCACTCACCTCAGCCTCCCAAAGGCGCGGGATTACAGGCTGAGCCACCGAGCCCGGCTTACACCTTGGTTTTAAATAAAGATTAACTAGTAGGTTCCACAAGAAAAAAATAATTAAAGTGGGCATTAAATATTAACTAATATCCATAATTGTAAGTTTTGCAGTAACTGTAGTAATTGTAGAGTCAGATGCATATTTTTGTGAGAGTTTATAGCCAAGATCAAGCAAGTGAGTCTTATTTTAATTCGCACATGATAATGACATTTGGATGAATAGGCTAAAGTTCAGAATATAGGATTATTAAGTTTTGAACAGAATCTAAACTTTAATATCTTACTAGTTCTGTTTCCAGTTTGAGTCTTTGATGACAAACAAGTGATAATTTTCATGAATCACACAAGATGTTTAAGAAATCAGTTTTGGGGAAATAAAAGTCTAAAAAGGTAAATGCAGTTCCTTTTCTCCTTCTTTTGCGAAGAGGGAACTGATGATTCTGTTGCATTTTGTCTTGCTAACTGAAAAATCATCCCACTATCCTCCTCTTGCACTCTTTTAGCAGGATGAGTTAACCTTTGAGAATGCTTTAATTAAAACTGGAGGCAATTCATCTTGGTGGCAGACAGCATATGAAGAAAAAAACAATTTACTACTAATAAAAAATATAGCCAGAATGTTAAAAATCATTTTCTATTTGTCTTTCTGACCCTGTCATTAAAGGGGAACAATCAGGTTATCACCCCACCAGCTGCATGAGTTCAATGGAAAAGAACTTCAGGTTTTCTCCTTCCTAAACCCTTGCCGAGTTGTTCTGGCAGTAAATAAAAGTGGGTCATGTTGTACCTAAAATACTTTACTGATGCTCCATTAATCTTAGCGATGGTGTTCTCTTTTTCCCTATAATAAGCAGGACAAGGGGTTATTATGGGGAAAGAAGAAATGATAAGCATTTTTAAAGTTGATGTATAATAGGGGAAAGTCATTTAATATTTTGTCACTGGGTCTTTTTGATAATGATAATGAATGATCAAACTACCAATGATTGTTTTGTGGTATATTTTATGTTGTTTATTAGTAGCATATCATAACTTTGGTATTAAGAGGAATGTTTCAACAATTTGCAAAGAAAAAAAAGATCATGTGTGTCTTTGGACATATACCAAGAAGGTCTTTATTCTAAAAACAAATAGTTTGTCAGACCAAAAGATAGATGAATCAAGGACAAAAGATATTTTTCTTTGGGCATTTTGTTTTAAATATAAAAGTTCTATCATGCTGCTTCTTCTAGACAAATGGTTAAAAGGAAAAATAACCTACCACTTGAGAGCTTATCAGCTGTTGGGTGTTTAATCAAATTTATGAAGAACTCAATTGTAGCCTCTGTAATGTGTTTTGCATTTCTTAAAATAATTCCCTCATTAAATCATCCTCCATTCTTTCATTGATAGAATACTAGATGAGTAAGACTGCATTGACCTTCTCTCTTGGTCTTCTCTGTTATTGGCAGGTTTCAAAGGTTAAACTAGCTACAGATGAGATGTAATCATTAGCAACTCTGTGCCTTTTCATGTCCCTGTAGAAACTGTAATAGCCAACTTTGTTCGTTTGTAAAGAAAGAAATAAAAGTCATTCCCTGAGTAGTTTAGAATGGGAAGCAGCTGCTGTCTCCTTCCTTCTTAAATAAACAAACTAAACAGAAAAATAAACTTTACTTCTTCACATCTGGTAGAAAGCTTCCGCTTTTGTTGAAAGTTCACATGCTCCCTTTGCTGTGCCTGGCTGTGTGAATCAGGTGTCTTCTTTTCTTCTGTGAAGTGACTTGTGTAGCTACTATAAGGAAAGGCCCTGACTATTTTACCAGTAGTCTAATAGCATCATTACATGGAAGCAAAATAAATCCCTCAGCATTGGAAACAACATCAGATGACATTCAATCCAACCTTCCACATACTTGTTAGTAGTAAAGCAACAGGACCTTATGACAATGCAGTGAGAAAACTTGAATTTAAGTAAACAAATTCTACAGAGTTCCACTTATATGGAGTCAGATTATACTTATTCCTGTGTGTGTACTCTACTTAATGTGACTAATTTTTCAGTTTATGTAGTTATTTCCCTTTATGCCCGTATACTGACTTTGTCAACCCAGAATAGGATGTTACAGGCAGGCAGTGCCATAATTTCTGTGGTACATTGGCATTTACTTACCACTAGAGTGGTGCTAGTAGTCAAAACTTATCTTTGCAGACTCTCTCTATAGCTTTCTGTCCTTACCTCTACCCTTTATGCTCTGACCACTTTATTAGAACTCCCTTCCCTTTTATTTAGTAATAAAATATTACTGAAATATTTTAGTAATTGGTATTCACTAATATTGTGATTTTTCTGGTTAATTTTTCCATAAAACAGCAGTGTCATATATCATTTGCAGCCTTCTTTACCTCGGAATTCCATAGACTTGATTCCTCTTATTACATTCCACAGTGTTGAACATTCCAAAGTGTTCTTTAGGAACACATACCCTTCATGTAAGGTGGGCTCCAATGATCATTACTTGGTTAGAAGTCATGGGGGGGGTGGGCGGAATAGAATACAAAACTTAGAGGAATGTTTTTTCTCTGGATCCTAAGCATAATGTTTCATCCCAATGATTTGTTTTTTTTTGTTGTTTTTTTTTTTGAGTTGTAGTCTCACTCTATCACCCAGACTGGAGTGCAGTGGCCGCTCCCAGCCACCGCAGCCTCGACCTACTGGACTCCGGTGATCCTTCCGCCTCAGCCTTCCGAGTAGCCGGAATTACAGGCACGCGCTACCACGCCTGGCTAATTTTTTATTTATTGTAGAGATGAGGTCTCGCTGCCCAGGCGGGTCTTGAACCCGCAGGCTCAGGCAATCCACTCACCTCAGCCTCCCAAAGGCACGGGATTACAGGCTGAGCCACCGAGCCCAATTCATCCCAATGATTTTATAGGATTTTATGAGGATAGTATTTCTTACAAGGCTGTTGGAATTCCTTTTCTGTTTGTTTTTAGTTTTTTGAATGATGGGTTTTTTTTTTGGTTTTATAGTAAAAAAAAAAAACCTAGTTGATAAACAATGTTTAATCATTTTTAATGCTCATGTTCCCTGCTAGGGCTAGGAGGCATTTTACCTTTTCCTCCCTGAGAGGAAAAGGTAAAATGCCACAGACATCCAAGAAGTGATGGAAGGTAAATGTGATGCTCATCCCAGGACCAAGTTGCTGTCATCGTGCCAATATGGTCCTTCATAACGCTCTGGTCCTCGTAGGCACCTCCTTTGAAGAATTCTGAGCACTTTGTAAACAGAACCACAAAATGGCAAGGGGCTTAGTAGGTATCATAACTGATTTGTTTTCATTTTCCAAAGGAGGAGTTTGAAGTACAAAGCAGTCACCTATCCAGCCCTAAAATCAGACAGTGAGTTTTTTCTTTTCTTTTTCTTGTCTTTTTACTATGTTTAGTTAATCTTTACAAACAAGCATCCCATTTAATAATTATACATAATTCTGATAGTTTCTCTTTTTTAATTTAAATGAGCAGTCTTGAGACTAATGTCATAGAATCATCAGAGGTTAGGACTGCCTATTTGCTAAATCTGTCAACCCTTTTTGGAGTACTTAAAATGCAGATTCCTGAGTCTTTCCCTAGATGCACTGACTCAGAAATCTCTGGGAGAGAAGATAAGGAATCTACGTAGTAAAAGTGCTCTTCAGATGATTTTAATGCAGTCTCTGAACAGATTTTGTGAGAAACACCCACCTAAGTGACTGAATTTAAATAATGTCTCACTGGCGACACTGGTCTCATTGGGAAAACCAGTAGCAATTCTAACCAGATTTTCTATTTTGCTATATTCAGGTCAAATATGGCCCTTGCTGTAGCAGTTGCTGAACAAATGGAAGCACTCATTCTGTTCTCCCTCTCTATGGCTCCTGATTTATCATTCAGCATGTTCTACCACCACCACCACCATGAGACCAGTAGAATGACTTTCAGAACCCAACTCCAGACACCAGGTCTAGGAGTGAACCATTGCACCTCACCTGTCTGTTGAGTGTCTTAATCCACATTATAATATTTGTTTCTTACCAGGAGTCTCCTGCATTTCTCTACTTTTTACCCCCAAATTAAAATAAGTTGTCTTCCAGCTTATGCCAGCAGCTCACATTCCTCAAATCGTTTAGGAAGTTCCTTGTATCTTGCTTCTTAAAAAAGACTTTCATAGTCAGGTAATAGAATTAAAAGTTATAAGGGAAAGTGAAGATAGTATTCATGGGTGGAAAATTGTTATTCTGGGTTCAGTTTTAAATTTATCTTGTTAGAAAATTTGAAGTTTAAAAGATAGAATTTATTTAATTGTATAGATTTATATAAGAAATGAGTAGGAATCCCATATTCTTTTAGGCTGACTTCTCTAGTAAGCCAAGAAAGACTTAAACCTTTTTTTTTTTTCAATTCTAAACAAACTATTTTTAGCTGTCCGTCAGACAGATATTTCTAGTTAGGAATTTTCACAGTTTGCGCAAGTAAGCTCATGTTTAACCAAACAAATAGTTATTCTCTTTTGACTTTTAATTAGCAATTTTGATTACAGTTTAGACCATTTCACCTATTCTTCACAGTGACTATGAAGAACACAGTATGACTTAGCTTGAATACACAAGATTTAAAATTTAAAGGGTATAGGCTTGAATCTCAACATTGCTAACTTTCTTGAACAAGGCGATCTTTTGGAGTCTGTTTCTCATGTAATTAATGCAAGGGTATCTATCTCATAATGTTATTGTAGGGATTAAATAAAGCAAAGTGTATCAAAGCTCCTAATGCTGTTCTGAGGTTTAGAAAATTTTGTTTAATTTTATGAGTCTATTACTTTTCATAAGTTTTTCTTTGACCAACCTAAAATAATCACATTCTGATAAAGATCTAGAACCTAGGAAGTTAGAGTTTTCACTTGTATTCGCCTTCTCTTTTACAGTGACCACTTTATTATGAACCACAAGTGCAGCTTACCTCCCTAGCAGTTATCCTACTAAGTGGTATGGGTTTGTTTGTACGTGTCTGTTTTTTGCTTAATTTGTTTGTTTCTGTGATCTCTCCCAGCTGAGGCCATGCTTCTTACCCCCACCCACTGAACCTGATTATATAGGATATGTGTGGCCCTCACCACTAAAACCCTTTGCAAAGCAGCACAATAGAAAATACTTTAAAAAAATTTTTTTTAACTTTTAATTTTTTTATTGGAAAGACATTGTTTTGTGGGGTACTGCCAGGGTGGGGGTGGGGGAACACAAAATTACTAAGGGTACCTGATCTCAAACCAGGCAAAGTGGGGACCAAAGGGAGACCCAAACTTTATCTGTATGATGACCACCTATCTACCCAATCCTGAATTGTTCCCCACCTTTAAAATAAAATATAAATTTTAAAAAGACATTGTTTCTAGAGTCAGAGGACATATATTTGAGTATCAGCTTAGCTACTCATAAGTGTGGTCATCCTGTAAAGATAAACCAAGATAATATATGTGAAAGAACTCTACAAAGTTTAAAAGCATGTTCTTCCTATGGTTAGGGATTTATATAAGGAAGGGTATTAACATTTATTGCATGCCTAATATATGTCAGGTACTTCATATATATTCTCGACTATAACAATATGAGGTAGGAGATATAATATTCATTTTACAGATAACTAGCCTTAAGCTATATGATTATGAAATAGTGAAGCAGGATTCACCATGCTTCTTGACTTCACTCTTTAGGAAAAACACAGGTCAGGCTATTCTTGGTCTTGCCTTGGTTACCAAGAAGAGAAGAACGGTTTAGATGAGAAAATGGAAGGAGACACTCTGTATTGCAATTAGCAAATAAGGAACTATCTGAGAAAGTGCACCAGTCACTGGTTTGATGGATATCTGCTACTTGTCTATGTGTCAAAACTGAAAAAGACCACAGAGGCCACAGGCGAGAGTTGAGAGTTTGTGGTGGGGGGCTGTGCCCCTCATCTGTAACTAACCTGAAATACGCCTCATCCGCAAGTCCTTTGATTGCATACTTCCCTTATCTTCTGTCAAATAAGTTGATTGACCTACTGTAATATTTAAGCCCAAAGGGGTGGTGAAATTCATCCTTGGAATTCATACTCACTACATTTTTCTAATGTTTTTTCACTTGAACACAAATGAAATTAAAGTTTTCACCTAATCTAAAAGCCCTTGGTGACACCAGTCCACTGAGTGTAAACTGTTTCCTTCTGCGTCAGTACAGTCTTGCTTGCTTTTATGACCATATTAGGTCGACAAAAACAATGGGAGTACCTTTCAAAGGGAAAGTTGGGAGCAGAATTACTTTTGTTGTCGCTAAGGGGTCATTATTATAATCAAACAAAACTGGGGAGTTAGGATGAAAACTTCATTTTCTGAAAATAGAAATTACAGGGAAAGGTCCTCATTATTATTATTTTTTTTTTTTTTGAGTTGGAGTCTCACTCTGTCACCCAGACTGGAGTGCAGTGGCCACTCCCGGCCACCGCAGCCTCAACCTGCCAGGCTCCGGCGATCCTTCCGCCTCAGCCTTCCGAGTAGCCAGAATTACAGGCATGCGCTACCACACCCGGCTGATTTTTTTTGATTTATTGTAGAGATGAGGTCTCGTTGCCCAGGCGGGTCTCGAACCCACGGGCTCAGGCAATCCACTCACCTCAGCCTCCCAAAGGTGCGGGATTACAGGCTGAGCCACCGAGCCCAGCTTGGGTCCTTATTATTAAACTCCAACTTTGACTTTAGGCTTTTAGAACTAGTATTTAAATTCTCAGAACTATTTTTGCCCATGTACTTGGGGGGGGGTCTCTAAATACATTTATAAAATTTCAGACAATTGATGATCTGTATATTTGGAAATGTTAAGTAGGCAGCCATTTGATCTAATAGTGCACATCTTATAATCACTTACAGTTGGGAGGGTTTGGGTTTTTCTAGTTTGTATTTAAAGTAGCACTCTTAAGTAGAGTGGGTAAAATTGAAATGACATGTACAACAAATTTTAAAGTTATTACAGACCTTTAAAATGTTAGAGTGAGAAAAAGGTCAGTGTGTCTGGTTCATGAATTTTGTCATGAGCACATTATATACAAAAACCATCCTTAGGTCTTTGTTCTTCTTGGCCTCGCTGCCTCAAACACAACTTAGATGGAATTTTTTTTCTTTAATAATTGCACTTAAGCACCTGATGATCTAATGAAGACAATTTCTTATTGTGTCAAAATGAGTTCTTTGTATCTTATTTGAATCTTTTGTTGCTTTAAGCTAATCTGCTTTAGGGTTCTCAAATCCAGGCATTTTACAATGCAGACTCTAGCAATGGCATTCATTAGGAATGCTGCTTTTTGTTTACTAGCTTTACCAGACGCTCACTGCTTCCTTTGGTCAACTGGTGTTTTCACTAATGTGATTTGTACTCATAGGCTCTGCAGGTAGCCATGAGCCTTTATAAGTGGGCTTTACAATGGGACTCACCACCCTGGCTGCTAATGAAGGCAACCACCCGGATTTTGTTTTGTTTTGTTTTGTATTTTTCATCTTTCCTCCAAAAGAGTGGAGGAAAATTGTGCTTTGGGTTTTCTGATTTTCCCTGCTTTCCGTTTATTTTGATTGTTATAATTGGCTTATTAACTGTGGTGTAAAAGTAGATATTTTTATAGGTGTCACAGTGTTTCATCTGCCAGTCCTTCGTGCTAATCACTAGACTTGTTTATTATTGAACCTGGAAGGAACAAAGTGAAGTCTCTGTTTAAACTTAACCACTTGGCATTTTACATTCGTCTGTTTTTATCTTTCAAGAGATTATTTATCAATTTGGTTGTATAAAAAATGAAAAGTGCATGATTGGGAGCATTGCCATTTAGTTCTTCTGTAATCTTCATGAAGCCATGGACATTCTTTTGGTTTCTCTTCTGAAAAAAAGAAATGTGTTACCAAGGTACATATAAGATCCAAGATGATATGTCATATTCTTCCAGCTTTCTTCTCTTTTTATTACAAAAGTGAACTAAGGTGCCCTTCCACTGGATTTTTGGGAAAACCTACCATTGAAAAACTAACTTGCAACTGATAAAACACTTTTAACTGGCAGTCAAAGTAATAATTAATTATAAAATGTTAATGTCTTCATTTTAGAGGAGGTATGCTTTGTAGATTATAACCCAGTTTTATAGAGAGGGATTTGCTCCCATAGGAAAAAAAGGAGGCCATGTTTTAATTGCAGTTCACAAAGTAGTGGTTCTCAGGTGTGGTTTAAAGGTCTTCCAGGGGTCATGGAATCTTTGGATTGTAGAACAAGAAAGGACATCAGCAATCATTGGGTTCAATCCCTTAAATCTTACTAATGAGGATTTAGGAGGCCCAGACATGCTGAGTAGCTTGTCTATGGTCACAGAACTTATAGAACTGCCAGTTTAGTCCAAACTCCAAAAACAAGATGGGCACATGCCAGGATGGAGGTTCCCTTGATACCTTTAATGAAAAGCAGAGAAGAAAAAGTTGGGAGGGAAGAACTGTTAATTCCAAGTCTGAACTTAAAAATCACTGCTTGATAGTGTTAACCAGTTGGTTAGTTTCTCCACCGCAGCTGCCAGATTAATGTCAATCTAATCCCACAAATGTTTAACAAGACATTGTACTAAGGTAATGCTCCTGCAAAGGTGATTAAGCCACACAGTTCCTCTCTTCTGGCAGTTTACAGTCTAACCCAGAGATAAAACAAGTATACAAGTAATACTGTGTAGGTGGCTAAGAACAAAAATGATAAAAAAACACGAACTGTGACTGTGAGGATTTCAAAGTCCAAGGGGAAGATGGATTTAAATAGAATTGTATAGACCAAGCGTTTACTAGCACGTCAAAGGTAAATTCAGGGTGCTCTAGGAACTCATAGGCAAGGTTTTAAATCAGACTGGAAGACATGAAAGGAACTAATAAAATAATAAAATGTTGTCAAGTGTTCTCATCTTGAGTTGATGATTGCTGGTAGAGAACATCCCTCATTCTGCAGATTGATATCACTATAAATTTATTTTCCCTAATTGTACATGTTGCTTAATTACATCTTGGAGTGCTCTTGGCTGACTTCTTCTCCTTTTTGTCTAATCAATCTACTCCACTCTTTTCAAGCCTGTACCCAGCTGCCCCTTTCTCAGTAGGCTGCTCCTCTCACTTCTAGGATCCCCTAAAGAGCCCCAGTAATTGCCTTGACTTTAGCTGACCCTGAGTACTAGTGATGCCAAGTGCTTTAGCTCCGATCCTGGTTTCCCTTGAACTTCAGACACATCTGTAAAATTACTGCAGAATATCTCCATTTGGTTGTTTCACAGGCATCTCAAAACCAATATGTCTAAGAACTATATGCATTACATTTCATCCCAGACCTCTCCTTTCTCAGAGTAGCCTGAATCAGAGAAGATACCATTATCCACCCCAATTTGCATTAAAAAAAATACACTAGCTAGAATGTGCCATATGTAGAATGTATATCCAGTTAGGAGGCTGTAATAATCCAAGTCACTGTACTCCTTGTCTTTAACACATTATATGTAATTGCATGAAAGATAGCATTGTTAAGGGTCTAAAAACATGGCTTAGAAGTAAGATGGATCTGTGTTTGATTCTTAGCACCACCACTTATCAGTTAGCTGTGTGACCTTGAGCACATTATTAAACTTTCTAAGACTAGGTTACATCATCTGAAAAATTGAGACCATAATAGTATTTATAGGGTGTTCTGGGGATTAAATGAGCTATCACACATGATGCAGTCATCACTAGTGTCCCTAAGATTGAAAAGAGAAACTCAAAGATCATTGTTGACTTGCTTACCTTTCTATCTGCAGGATCTGACCCAAAGAAGGCACTCAATAAATATTTGTTGAATGAATAAGTGAGGTAGTGACATGCCTGAATTAAACTACTACCAGTGGAGACAGAGAAAAACAATGCAAGGTAGAGGCCTAGGCTTCTTCCTGAATTACTTCCCATGTCATCAGTCACTAATTACTGCTGATTTAATTCCTAAATGTTTCCCAGGCCCATCCCATAACTGCACCCATGCAGGCTATCATGATCTCTCACCAGGATTATGGTAGAAGTTTCTGGACATTCTCCCTGCATTCTGTTTTGCTTTCTCGTGAGTCCCTTCTAGATTGTTACTGGAGGAATCTATTCCAAGCTGAAATGGGAACATGTCATTCCTTTGTTTAATACTCTTTCATGGCTACCTTTTATCTACAGGATCCAGTTTCAACTCCTCAGACCTGGGCCACATTTCCATCTTTCTCTCCCATTATTCCCTCCCTCACACATCTGGGAGTCTAGGAGTGCCAGATTGCTCTTGGTCTCAACTTCTGAACATACTGTGCTATTTCAGGTCTTCATGCATTTGTGAGGTTCATGGTTATTCTTCTTCCAACAACCTTCTCTGCTATATCAGTTAGGTTTACATCAGTCTGAAAATGACAAGAAACTCTAAACAGCAAGTTAGAAGTTTCTTTCTTTTCCACATGAAATTTGGAGGTAACAGACCAAGACCAGTGAAGCATCTCTGCCATCATCAGGGACCCAGGCTCCTGCCCAGTGGTTCTGCCATCAGAGTGTACCTCCCATCCTGGTCCTCTCTCTCTTCTCTGAACCCTCTAGGACTTTATTCCATTAGTCACTTCCTCTCACCTATATCATTACCTCTCCCTTTTCTTTGAGGGAACAACCTCATCCTGCAAGCATTCCTCCTTCTAATTATTCCTGCCATTTTACCTTTCCTGCAGTTACCAACCCATTTCCACCCATACACTACACTTACTTCCTAAAGGAATAATCACATACCATGGCACTTTTTCATTCCTGACACTATTTGACTTCTACCTGTCAAAACTGTCCACCGCCTTCCAATTTTCCAGACTCTCTTGCCCCTTGATTTTCACAACACTACCTGCTCCTGGCTTCCTTCCTACTTCTCTTTCTGCTCTTTCTCCATCTGCTTTCCTGGTTTTCCTCTTCCTTTGCTTGACTCTTAAATGACAGTTTGTCTCATGGTTTCTGCTTTCACCCTCTCTTTTTAACTACCTGTTGAAAGGACTCCTCTTCTTTGTTCCTTTCATCCCAACTATGTGCAAGCCCCATTATCTCTTCCTAGACTCCTGCAGACACTTTTAATCTGGTCTATAATCTGTCTTTATACTCCCACCAATTAACCTTTTATTTTTTACAATATCTGATTATGTTTATTTCTTTTTTAGAAACTTGTACTGGCTTTCTTCTGCTTCTAGGATTACATTAAAATTCCTAATTAGACATATAAGGTCCTCTAGAGACTGGCTCCAACCTACTTTATAATTTTCTACTCTTGCCACTCAATCCTCAACCACCTAACCCATAATGCAATTTTTTTTTTTTTCTGAGTTGAAGTCTCCACTCTGTTGCCCAGGCTTTAGTGCAGTGGTACACTCACAGCCACCGCATTCTCAACTTGCTGGGCTCAGGTGATCCTTCCGCCTTAGCCTTCCAAGCAGCTGGAACCACAGGAACATGCCACCACACCCTGCCAATTATTTATTTATTTATTGTAGAGATGAGGTCTTGCCAAGTTGCCTGGGCTGGTCTCAAATCCCTGGGCTCAGGTAATCCTCTTGCCTCTGCTTCTCAAAGTGCTGCGATTACAAGAGTGAGCCACCATGCCTGGCCTAATTAACTTTCAGTATTTCTGAAATCCATCATGTCTTCGACAGTTTGTTTTGTTGAACCATAAGGTCCTCCTAATTCTGTTTGGTGGATTACCACTTTAGCCTTTAAAGCCACCCAAAATGTCACCAAAATGTCTTATCTTCATTTCTCCAGAGTTGCCACATTCTCTATGCTTATGTAGTTTGTTTCATTAAACAAGTAAAATGAGTTCTGTGTTTCTACACAACTGCTTGACATTCTTTTTAATTTTAAATATGTGAGGTACAATTTAGGGTTAGGTATGCAAATGTTCATTGTGCAGGTACCCTTTTATTGATGAGTTGTGTGCTCTCCTCCCCTATTGCCCGTACCAACCCCGTCCTCTCCTGGCAGTTTTCCACTACTGCCAATCCCTTCTTATAGTATTATGATAGATGTTCAAGGTCCGCTTAGGAGTGAGAACATGTGATACTCTGTTCTTTATTTCTGTGATAGATCACTCAGTATTATAGCCTCTAAATCCATCGATGTTGCTGCGAAGTTTATAATTTTGTCCTTTATGACTGTGTAATATTCCAACGTGTATATGTACCACTTTTTAAAATCCAGTCCTCTTTCCATGGGCAGCACGGTTGGTTCCATGTTTTTGTTATTGTAAATAATGCTGCAGTAAACATGCATGTGCAGGTATCTTTTTCATAGAGTAATTTGAGTTCCTCTCCAGTAGGGAGAGTGTGGTGTCACATGGCGGGGGTCAATTTTTAGATCTTTTAGGAATCACCACACTGTTTTCCACAGAGGTTGTACTAGTTTACACTACCCCCAACAGTGTAGAAGTGTTCCCTTTTCCCAACATCCTCTCCAGCATCTGTTGTTTTTTGAGTTATCAAAGATGGCCATCCTGTCTGGAGTTAGGTGGTATCTCAGTGTGATTTTAATTTGTAGTTTTTTGATGTATTTTTTTGTGTATCTGTTGGCTTCTCATATGTCTTCTTTTGAGAAGTGCCTATTCATACCTTTTGCCTACTTTGTAATAGGGCTGTTTATTTTTTTTCTTTTCAACATGTTTGAGTTCCTTGTAGATCCTAGATGTTAGGCCTTTGTTAGATATGCAGTTGGCAAATATTTTTTCCCAGTCTGTGGGCTGTCTCCCCACTCTCTCAATGGTTTTTTTGACTTTGTAGAAGTTTGCCAGTTTGATGAGGCCACACTTGCCTATCTTATCTCTTATGACCTGGGCACTTGGGATTTTGATCAGGAATTGGTTGCCAGTTCCAACTTCCATAGGGGTATCTTCTGTATTTTCTAAGATTCTTATAGCTTGACGTTTTACATTTAGGTCTTTGATCCATTTAGAGTTGATTTTTGTGTATGAGGATAGATAGGAGTCTTGTTTTAATCTTCTGCATGTGGTCAGCCAGTTTTCCTAGCATCGTTTACTGAATAGGTTCTCCTCTCCCCAGTGGTTGGTGATGGAGGCTTCGTTGAAGATGAGTTTGTTGAGAAATTGAGGTTTTGCTTCTGGAATCTTTATCCTGTTCTATCGGTCTATATGCCTGTTCTTGTACCAATACCAGGCTGTTTTGGTTATTGTAGCTTTATAAGAAAACTTAAAGTCTGGGAATGTAATGACTCCCACTTTGTTTTGTTGTTGTTATTGTTGTTGTTGTTGTTGTTGAGGATTGTTTTAGCTCTTTGTGGTCATTTATGTTTCCATATGAATTCCTGCATTGTTGTTTCCAGGTCTGAGTAGAATGCTGCTGGAAATTTAATGGGTATTGCATTAAATCTGTAGATTGCCTTAGGTAGGGTGGACATCTTAACAATGTTGATTCTTCCAGTCCATGAGCATGGAATATTTTTCTATTTGCTCATGTCATCTTTGATTTCTTTGAGCAGTGTTTTATAGTTTTCATTGTAAAGGTCTTTGACTTCTCTGGTTAGGAAGATGCCAAGGTATTTCTTTCTTTCTTTCTTTCTTTCTTTTTGTGGCTATTGTGAATGGGATTGTGCTTTTGTTTGGGTTTCTGTTTGTTTATTGTTGGTGTATAGGAATGCAATTGACTTTTGCACATTGATTTTATACCCTGAGACTTTGCCAAAGTTCTTTATCAGTGCAAGGAGGTTTTTGACATTCTTTTGGGTTTTTGAGGTATAGAATAATGTCGTCTGCAAAGAGGGATAACTTAACTTCCTCTTTTCCTATTTGGATACCTCTGATTTCTTTCTCTTGTCTGATTGCCCTACCTAGGACTTCCAATACTATGTTGAACAGGAGAAGTGAGAGTGGACATCCTTGTCTTGTGCCAGTTTTCAGGGGAAATGGATCCAATCTCTGTCTGTGGATTTCTCATAGATGACTCTTGAGGTGTGTTCCATCTATGCCTAGATGTTCAAGGGTTTTTATCAAGAAAGGATGCTGGGTTTTATCAAAAGCTTTTTCTGTGTCTAATGATATAATCATGTGGTTTTGGTCTTTGCATCTGTTGATGTATTTAATTATCTTTATTGTCTTGCAGCTGTTGAACCAGCCCTGCATCCTGGGGATGAAGCCTACTTGGTTATGGTGGATGATTTTTGAGATGTGCTGTTGGATCCAGTTTGCTAGAATCTTGTTGGGAATTTTGGCATCTATATTCATCAAGGATATTGGCCTGTAGTTATCTTTCTTTGTTGGATTTTTACCCAGTTTGGGTGTCAATGTGATGTTAGCTTTGTAAAATGATTTGGGGAGAGTTCCATCTTTCTTGATTGCCTGGAATACTTTCAGTAGAATTGCTATCAGTTTCTCCTTGTATGTTTTGTAGAATTTTGCTAGAAAGCCATCTGGTCCAGGGCTTTTTTTTTTTTTGTAGATAGTTTTCTTATGACACAGTTGATTTCCTGGGTTGTTATTGGTCTATTTAGGGTCTCAGTTTCTTCTTGTTTCAAACTGGGGATGTTGTGTGATGTAAGAAAGTCCTCCATTTCATTTAGGTTTTTGAGTTTGTTTCTATACAGGTGTACATAGTAATCTCTGATAATTGTTTGTATTTCTTTGGGGTCAGTTGTGACTTGATCGTTTGCATTTCTAATTGTGTTTATTTGGGCTTTTTCTTTCTTTTTCTTGGTCAGTTTAGCTAGGGGTCCATCAATTTTGTTTATCCTTTCAAAAAACCAGCTTTTGGTTTCATTGATTTTTTTGTGTGTTACCTTTTTGTCTTCTATGTTCTGAATTTGGACTTTTATGTTGGTGGTCTGAATTCTTCTGCTGAAGTTAGGGTTTTGGTGGTCTTGTTTTTCTAACTTCCTTAGGTGATTTGTTAGGCTCTTAACTTGTGATCTTTTCATTTTCTTCGTTGTGTTCATAGAGATATGAATTCCCCTCTTAGTACTATTTTCATAGCATCCCAGAGACTTTGGTAAGATGTTTCTTCATTTTCATTTGTTTCCAGATATCTTTTAATCTCTGTTTTAATTTCCGTGTTGACCCAGGAATTGTTTAGCATCATGCTGTTTAATGTCCATATCTTTGTGGGCTTGGGGGGAACTTTGTTGGTGTTGATATTTATTTTTATTCCACGGTGGTCTGAGAAAGTGCATGGCAGAATTTCAGTCTTATGGAATTTGTTTATGCTGGATTTATGGTCAATGATATGCTCCATCTTAGAGTACATTCCATGTGGTAATAAGTCGAATGCATATTCCATGGTTGTTGGGTGAAGTGTTCTGTAGGTATCAATTAAGTCCATTTGGTGAAGTGTCACATTGAGGTTCCAGACCTCCTTGTTAACTTTTTGTCTTGGTGATCTGTCTAGAGTTGTTAGTGGGGTGTTTTAAGTCTCCAGCTATGATAGTGTTAGTGTCAATATCTTTTTTTAGTTTACCTAGAAGCTGCTTTATGAAAGTTGGTGCTCCTATGTTGAGTGCATATGTGTTTAGGATGAATATTTCTTGTTGATGGATTAAACCTTTTATCATTATGTAATGACCTGTATCTTTTTAAATTTTTTGATAGCTTAAAGGGTATTTTGTCTGATATTAAGATCACGTCTTCTGCTTTCTGTTGTGTTCCATTTGAAATTTTGTTTTCCGTCCTCTTTGAGTCTGTGAGTGTCCTTTCTGGTGAGATGAGTCTCTTGGAGACAATATTGTTGCCTCATTATACTTTGTCCGTTTTGCCATTCTGTGTCTTTTTCAGTGGTGCATTTAGTCTAGTCACATTCAGGCTAATTATAGAGATGTAAGAGTTTATCCCTGTCATGAGGTTCTTATAGAGTTTGTTGTTGTTACTGCTGTTTATTTGTTTGTTGTCTTTCTTTTGATTTTTGGGTTAATTCATGTGTTGGTTAACATTTTTTAAATGGGCTAATTCAATTATATAGGAATTAAAACTGTAATAAGTACCATAAACAAAGTCAAAATGGTAAAGTGGGGAAAAACATTGCATCTCATATCATACCCAAAGGATACAATTCCTTAATATATAAAGAACTGTTATAAATAAAAAATAAGGGCATGAAAAAATGGATAAAGACTAGATATTTTGGAGAAAAAAATTCAAAGGCTTTTAGTCATTTGAAAAGATACTCAATCTCATTCATAAAAAAGAAATGCAGATTAAAACTACAGTGAGATATTGCTTTTAATCTGTCAAATTGACAACATCTAAAAGTAGATAATATTTTACAGGGATAAAGGTATAGGATATGTAAATTGCTAATGGGGCCAGGCACATGGGCTCATACCTATAATCCCAGCATTTTAGGAGGCTGAGGTGGAAGGATTGTTTGAGCCTAGGAGTTCAAGACTGGCCTAAGCAGCACAGGGAGACCTTAGCTCTACAAAAAAATCTTAAAAATTAGCTGGGTGGAGTGGCACACACCTGTAGTTCAGTGACTTGAGAAGCTGAAGTAGAAGGGTCACCTAAGCCCAGAGACTCACAGCTGTGGTGACCCACTCCAACCTGGGCCCAACTCAAAAAAAATGCTAGTGGAAGTCTAAATTGGTTCAACCCTTATGAAGGGCAGTTGGGCAATATTTAACAAAATTAAAACTGTATATATCATTTGACCAACAATTACTAATTTATCCAGTAAGTGCAAAATTAGTATGTATTAATGCTGGGTTGGTTATTACAATATCTTCAGTAGTAATAAAGATTGGAAACTAAATATCCCTTATTAAGGGACTACTTTAAAGTAAGTGTGGTATATACACATCAGGGAATTCTCTGAAGCTACAAAAAAAGCATGAGGAGGATTTTTACATACTTATATAGAAAGATAACTAAAATATTTTTTAACTTAAGAAAGCAAGGTATAAAAAAGTGTGTATATTTGTTTTATCTTTACTTATACAAGCCTTTTTATAATATAAGGAATATATATTTATAAAACCAAATCAAAGTGATTTCCTGTGAGGGGATATGTGGGACAAAGGTTGAAAGGACACATTTTACTATCTTTTCTACTTTTTTTTTTTGAGTTGGAGTCTCATTCTGTTGCCCAGGCTGGAGTGCAGTGGCACACTCATAGCCACCCCAGCATCGACCTTCTGGGCTTAGGCGATCCTTCCACCTCAGCCTTCCAAGTAGCCGAAACTTTAGGTGTGCACTACCATGCCCAGCTAATTTTTGGTTTATCGTAGAGACCAGGTCTCGCCAAGTTGCCTGGGCTGGGCTCAAACCTGCGGGCTCAGGCAATCCTCTTGCCTTGGCCTCCCAAAGAGCTGGGATTACAGAATGAGCCACTGAGCCCAGCCTTACTTGTAGATTTTTATTTGAGTGACAATATTTACTATTCAAAAGAGCTTAGAAGAGGTATTTTAAATCCTTAAAATAGAAATATTCTATATGAAGCATCTACAGAGAATCAATTTCCATACTTATTCAATATAGGCAGGCTTTACCTTGAAAATATTTTAATGATATCTTTGTTTTTTAAGTGCCAGCTTTATGCCCCAGAACCATGCTAGGTAATGTGGAGGATATAAGGAGAAAGATACATGTGAACAAAGTAGGAAAAGGTTAGATTGACTTAAGAACTGAGTGGGGAAGTAAGGTGGATGATTTGAACAAAGGCACAGAGGGGAATATGGGCTTATTGTTTGTGGGGGACACCAATGAAATCAAATTGATAGGAACAGACGTTGCATCCTGGGTGTGATGGGCAGTAAGCTTGAACAGGCACAAAAAGATCATTAATGTAAGTTTTCACACACTAGATTGTGCAATTTGTGTGTCATCCTAGGGGTTATCAGTTTTGGACTACTTCCTATATGGTCGTGGAAAATTTTTGCAAAACTCTGCATAAGCAAACTACTAGAAGTAAACTTAACAAAATGACTGGTTTATGATATATGTGAAGGGGTGTTAAAAGCAAGTTGTAGTATTTATACTCTTTACTGTGTGAACATTTGTAAACTGCATTTGTCATAGTACTTTTGCCTGTAACAAACACTGATGTGAAAAGTTATCACTTGTCAAATGAGAAAGTCACTGTTTTGCAATATCAAATGTTCAGTCAAAGTCAATAAGGAGAGTAACAATGATGATGATAATAAATGATACAGGGCTCAATTGGGTTTACATTGTGCTTAAAATTTTAAAGAAACAACTTCATTGTAGAAAATTGGAAAATAATGCCAGGTGCCGGAGCTCACACCTGTAATCCCATTTATTTGGGAGGCTGAAGTGGGAGGATTGGTTTAGCCCAACCTAGGTAATATAGCAAGACCTCAACTCTCCAAAAAAATCCAAAAAATTACCCAGACCAGTAGTGCGTACTTGTAGTCTTATCTACTTAGGAGACTTAGACAGAAGGATCTCCTGAGCCGGTGAGGTTGAGGCTGCAGTGAGCTGTGTCATGTCACTGCATTCAAGTCTGAGTGACAGAATGAGATTCCAACGAAAAAAAAAAAAAAAAAAAGAAAATTGGAAAATAAAGATAAGCATAAAGAAAACATTATATTCTATAATCATATCACCCACTGTAATGTGATTTATATCACATTGGATTTATACCTTTATCTTTTCTTTTTTTCCTACAGAAATGGGACCATATTATTTTTATAAGATATTTTTCCATGTAATATATTATAAGTATATTTATGTGTCAAAAATATACTCCTTATACTGAAAGTATTCCACTTATGAATGGATTTGTTTTAAATGAGACAGTGTATGCAAAGTACCTGGTAAGTAACTCAATAAATGGTAGCAGCTATTACTGTTACTATAATGTGTTTAACCATTACCCTATTGATGGACTACTAGGTTGTTCTCAGGGATAGGGGTATTCATGTTTTACTTTATTATACATATTGAAAACATTAACTCTTTTCATTAGAAATAATTTTAGCTGATTGGTCTTTTCATTTTATTTGTATTATTTGTTATAAATATCAGTATAATAAAGAATTAATTATGTTTTCATGACTGGGCACAATGGCTCATGCTTATAATACCAACATTTTGGGAGGCCAAGGCAGGAGGATGGCTTGAGCCCAGGAGTTTGAGACCAACTAGGCAATATAGCAAGACCTCATCTTTACAAAAAAATAAAATAAAATAAAATTAGCTGAGCATGGTAGTGCACTCCTGCAGTCCCAGCTACTCAGGAGACTGAGGTGGAAGGATCACCTGATCTCAGGAGGTCAAGACTGTGGTGAGCCGTGCTTGTGCTTCTGCACTGTAGTCTGGCGACAGGGTAAGACCCTCCAACCCCAAAAAAATAAAAAAAGAAATTAATTTTGTTTCCTCTTAGTTTCTATGTGGCTTGATATGGATGGGCATGAGAATATTTATGTATAGAGATTTAAATTTATTTTTTTATTCTCTCTGGAATTTATTTGTGTCTCATAAGTTTCATACAAATTTCTTAATTTATACTGTTACTTTTTCTTAACTATTACTTTCAAAATTGTTGGTCATTATTTTAGGATCATTAAATGAATCATTTGTCCCTCCTTTATTATTTTATAATGTCTCAGTTGTCGTATAATAATTCCTACAGATAATAAGCTATTTGGGGGCTATCACCAATGAGCTCTCCAACTACATTATATACTATATATATTTATATACTACGTTATTAAATTATTCCATACGTATTTTTGAATGCCTACTATGTTGGAGGCTATCACAGTAAGTACTGTGATTTCAGTAATAGGTAAAAACAGAAAAACATAGTTCCTGCTTTAATAGAGCTTATTATCTAATAGGGAAGGCAAACATTAATTAATTACACATTTTATTATACAGCTCAAAAGTAAGTTAATTGTTAAGAAGGAGATGAACAAGGTTCTATAAGAGCTCTTAGCAAAGAACTGAGGGAGTCAAGGATGGCTTCCATTAAGAGCCAGTCTTGAGTTGAGATCTAAAGAATGAAAATAATTTAAATAGGCAAAGATTTTTAAAAATGGGGTGGGTGGTGTTACAGGCAGAGGGAACATAAGTGTTTAAGGTTGATCATTGTTGCTGGGCCATAGTGTTTAGGAAAACAGCAGTGCAAGGTAAGGCTGGAGAGATGGGCAGGGGTACTTAGGATATTGATTTTTATCCTGAGAGCAATGTAAAACTTTGCAGGCTTTTAGCGAAGGTGGCCACTGATTATATTTGCACTGTAATACAGAGAAGGTGCCAGAGAGGAGGCAAGGAAAACAATTAGGCAAGTTGATAGAGGCTGTTAGGAAAAGGCTTCAGTTCCAACCCATGAGGGCCTCTCCACAATGTGTCCTTACATCATGGTGACTGCCTTCCCTCAGAGCAAATGTTCAAGCAAGTGGTCAAAGCAGAAACTGCAGTATCTTCTGTGACCTTGGGAATTATACACTGCCCCTTGTTCAATATTTTATTGATCTCACAAGGTAGCCCTGATTTAATGTAGGAGGGGATTGCACAGGAGGTGAGAATCACGGAGCCATCTTGGAAGATGCTACCACAGATTAAACCTTATGGAAAGTCAACATTTAGGAAATTGGGGAGCAGCATATGGATGGAGGAAAACTAGAAAAGCTGTGAGATAAAACCCAGTGAAAGGGAAAGAGTTTTCAGAAATCTACTAAGAGGGCGTATTAGATATGAACTGAAAAATGTGCATTGGATTTAGTGACAAGGATTACATGATCAAAAGCTTTCTTTATAATATGTTTAATATTGTTCTAACTCATCTCCCCTTACAACCCTTTGAAAAGATTTTTTCATGTCTTTTCTTAAATAACCTCTCTTAGAAACTTACAGATATTTTCTTAAAGTACCACAAAAATTCCACTGTTTTTCTTTCTATCTATCTATCTATATCGATGAAGTCTTGCTATTTTGTCCAGACTGGTCTCTAATTCCTGGGCTCAATCAGTCCTCTCGCCTCAGCCTCCCAAAGTGCTGGGATTACAGGCATCTACTGATATTTTATTTTATTTATTTATTTTTTGAGTTGGAGTTTCATTCTTGTTGCCCAGGCTGAAGTGCAGTGGCACGCTCACGGTCACTACAGCCTCTACCTGCTGCCTTAGGCGATCCTTCCACCTCAGCCTTCCAAGTAGCTGGAACTATAAATGCATGCCATCACACTGGGCTAGTTTTTGTGATTTATTGTAGAGACACAGTCTCATCAAGTTGCCCAGCCTGGTCTCGATTCCCTGGACTCAGGCAGTCCTCTTGCCTCGGCTTCCCAAAGTGCTGGAATTACAGGCTGAGCCACCATGCCTGGCCTACTGATATTTTAATTAGAATTGTGTTTTCTATTTCTGAGAAATACATATCTTTATAATAATAATACTTACCTTTAAGAAGCCTAGTATATTACTCTATGTGTATAAGTTTTCACTTAAATCAGTTAATAGTTTGGCAATTTAAAAAATATTACCACATATCAGTCATTAATATGATTCCTGGGCTTTTTTTTAGATTGGAGTCGGGATCTTACTCTGTCACCCAGGCTGGAGTGGAGTGGCACATTCACAGCTCACCACAGCCTCAACCTCCTGGGCTTACGCAGTCTTCCCACCTCAGCCTCCTGAGTAGCTGGGACTACAGATGCACATCCAAGCCCAGCAAATTTTTTTATTTTTTGTGGAAACGAGGTCTCGTTATATTTTCCAGGCTGGTCTTGAACTCCTGGGCTTAAGCAATCCTCCTGGCTTGGTCTCCCAAAGTACTGGGATTACAGGCATGAGCCACTGCTCCTGGGCTAGGCATTATTTTTTTACTGTCACTATTATGAATGAGTTCTCTTCCTCAGCCCCACTACCACCGTGGTGCTTTCTGTTTAATTTTTTTTTAATTGGCAAATAAAAGTTGTATACACACTTATGGTATACAACATGATATTTTGAAATATGTAAACACTGTAGAATGGCTAAATCAAGTTAACATATCCATTACCTCACTTATAATTTTTTGTGGTGAGAGCCGTTAAAATCTCTTAGCAATTTTAAAATATACAATAAATACATCATTAACTGTAGTCACCATGTTGTACAATATGTAACTGAAACTTTGTATCCTTTAACCAACATACACCAGCCCATTCCCTGATAACCACTGTTCTACTCTCTGCTTTGATGGGTTTGATTTTTTTAAGATTTCACATATAGTTGAAATCATGCAGTATTTGTTTTTCTGTGCCTAACTTATTTTACATAATGTCCTCCTGGTCCATCCATGTTGTTCTGATTGATAGGATTTTGTCGTTTTTAAAGACTGAGTAGTATTCCATTGTACATGTATGCCACATTTTCTTTATATGTTCATTCGTTGATGGACACTTAGGTTGATTCTAGATCTTGCTATTATGAGTACTGCTGCAATGAACATGGGGATACATAGAGACATTTCTTCGGAATACTGATTTTATTTTCTTTGGGTATATACTCAGTGGTGGAATTGCTGGATCATACAAGAGTTCTATTTTTAATTTTTTGAGGAACTTCCATACCGTTTTATATAGTGGCTATACTAATTTATATTCCTACCAACAGTATGCAAGAGTTTCCTTTTTTCTACATCTTTTCCAGCACTTTCTATCTTTCGCCTTTTGTGTAATAGCCATTCTAATGGGAGTGAGGTAATATCTCAGTTTGGTTTTAATTCGATGATCAGTGAAGTTAACCATTTTTTCATATGCTGTTGGCCATTTGTATGTCTTCTTTTGAGAAATGCCTGTTCAGGTCCTTTGCCCATTTTCAAATCAAGATTATTTGTTTTCTTGCTATTGAGTTATTTGAGTTACTTACATATTTTAAGTTTTGATCTCTTATTAGATATATGGTCTGCAAATATTTTCATCCATTCTTTATGCCATCTCTTCTCTCTGTCGATTGTTTCCTTGGCTGTGCAGAAGCTTTTTAATTTGATGTAATCCAATTTGTCTATTTTTGATTTTGTTTACTGTGCTTTTGGAGTCGTAGCCAAAATAATAATAATAATAATAATAATAATAATTGCCCATACCAATGTCATGGAGATTTTCCCCATGTTTTCTTCTAGTAGTTTTATAGTTTCAGGTTTTACATTTGTTTTTAATCTATTTTGAGTTGATTTTTACATATGGTGTGAGATAAGAATCTGATTTCTTTTTTTTTTGAGTTGGAGTCTCACTCTGTCACCCAGACTAGAGTGCAGTGGCCGCTCCCGGCCACTGCAGGCCCCACCTGCTGGGCTCCAGCGATCCTTCCGGCCTCAGCCTTCCAAGTAGCTGGAACTACAGGCGCGTGCTACCACGTCCAGCTGATTTTTTGATTTATTGTAGAGATGAGATCTCGCCAAGTTGTCCAGGCGGGTCTCAAATCCACGGGCTCAGGCAATCCACTCACCTCAGCCTCCCAAAGTGCGGGATTACTGGCTGAGCCACCGAGCCTGGCTAAGAATCTGATTTTATTCTTTGCATGTAGATATCTAGTTCTTCTAGCACCATTTATTGCAGAGATTATCCTTCCTCCATTGTGTGTTCTTGGCATCTTTGTTGAAAATCAATTAACCATAAATGCATGGATCTATTTCTGGGCACGCTAATCTGTTCCATTGGTCTATTTTTATGCCACTGTGTCTATTTATCTGCCAGTACCATGCTGTTTTGATTACTACAATATAATGCGGTAACCCTACATCCGAGAGCTTATCTGTAATGTTTATTATCTATTCCAAAGAAGTCACCCAGAGGTCCAGCAGGGAAAGACATTGGTTTATTATAACTTACAGGAGGCACTGGTAGGTGAAGAGTCTGCCCTTCAGGAAAGTACTGCAGGCAGTTTTATAATCAAGCAAGTTAATTATTCAAATTGCTGTATGGCTTTTACAATTACTGTGTGTAAGGGTGCCACTCACATTGTTCTCAGCTCTGCTCCATCGCCTGCATTCCCGTGACTCAGTACTTGGAATATGCCTGTCCTTCGGAGACCAACCTTGGCCAGAGGTTCCCTGAGGGAGGGGCAGAAAGAAAGGTAAAGGAGGGAAAGAGTCTATGTCTGAACAAATACCTCATGCAGCTTTGTAGTAGATATTGAAATGAGGCAGTGTGGTACCTCCAACTGTGTTCTTATTACTCAGTGTTGCTGTGGCTATTTGGGGTCTTTTGTGGTTCCATACAAATTTTAGAACTTTTTTCTATTTCTGTGAAAAAAATCATTGGAATTTTGATAGAGATTGGGTCTGTAGATTATTTTGAGTAGTATGGGCAATTTAACAATATTAATTTGTTAAATCCAGAACACAGAATATCTTTTCATTTATTTGTGTTTTTAATTCTTTCATCAAATTTCTTTTTTTTTTTTTAATTGAGTCTCACTCTGTCACCCAGGCTGGAGTGCAGTGGCGCGCTCACAGCAACCATAGCCTCTATCTGCTGGACTCAGGAGATATGCTGTTGGCCATTTGTATGTCTTCTTTTGAAGCCACCTCAGCCTTCCAAGTAGCTGGAACTACAGGTGCACACCACACCCAGCTAATTTTTTGATTTATGTAGAGATAAGGTCTCATCAGGTTGCCCAGGCTGATCTCGAACCCGTGGGCTCAGGCAGTCCTCTCACCTTGACCTCCTAAAGTGCTGGAATTATTGATGTAAGTCACTACGCCCGGCCTTATCAATGTATGGTTTTCAGTGTACAGATCTTTTACTTCTTTGGTTAAAATTTTTTCTCCTATTTTATTCTGTAGCTATGGTAAATGAGATTTTGTTTTTTATTTATTTTTTGGATATTTTGTTGTTAATATATGGAAATTCAGATTTTGTATTTTGACTTTGTATCAACTTTACTTAATTTAGTTCTAACAGTTTTTTTAGTGGAGTCTTAGGGTTTTCTATGTGTAAGATCATGTTATCTATAAACAGAGACATAGTGTCATGTCATCTGCAAACATAGTGCTTTCAATCCAGAATTGTATTACTTTTATCCCCTATTTCATCAATAAGATAAGAAAACTGAGACCCAGAGAAGATAGGCCTCTTGCCATGATTACTGAGGAGCAGGGCTAAGGACTGTATGTCTTGAACATCCAAATTTTATTGTGCTACATTAATAAAGAGTCAAGTTGCATATTACATACCCAGTCAAACCTTGTTAAAGTTAATACTCCCTTAAGTATCACTTTCTTTGGTATCGTATTTCAAAGTAGTAATATACACTTGATAGCACATTTCCGGTTCTTAACATTGTCATTTTGAAGTATAGTGTCATAATTTGAGCCAACTGCCTCTCATCTCCAGTCAGTTTTCCTGGGACACGATTCCTACTAGACATTTCTTCTTTGAGGTCTAGGATAACACCTAACAATCTATTGCACTGAATAAATATTTAATGAAGACTGAATATTTTCTCTGTGGTGCATCAATTACTCTTGTTGATTCTTGAGGAAAGCTTTTTAAAAAAATTTTATGTAGCAGGTTAAGAAATTTGTTTCACTGAATATTGTTATCAATGCCAGTTTGAGTTTTTATGTCATCTCCAATATAAATCTGAGGTTCATTATCTGGTAGCATGCAATAAAGTCATTTGTTAGAAGGGTTGGTTTTTCTGGAATTTGTGGTATTTAGGGCTCTGAATGAAAAATATTTGCTAATGAGGTATAAGGATATTTGTGGTGCATTTTTAATGGAAGAAATATAATTTTTATTGATAAATGCCCCCCAAAATATGTATAATTATTTCCTTTCAATTGACAAAAATTTATATTCTTGTATTTCTGACTGTCCATCATATATTTACTCTTCTTATTTGTAAGCTTTTCTTAACTGATACAAGGTTTAAATGAAATGTATTTATCTTTTGCCTGTGAAGTCTCTAAATTTGTGAAGTTAGTGAAATATCTTGAAAGTTTTCAGCTTGTAAAATTAGATTACTATAGTTGAATCTTTGCTGCAAATTGTTAGGCTGGCACTCAGAAGGATTTATTGGTATCCACTAGAAAAACAAACTCCTCAGAACAAAAAATGAACAGATAGAGAAAAGAATGTATACACTTTTTATTCTACTCTAGAAAACAAGTGAACATAATTATGAAAGAGGTAAGTCATGCCAGGTGACAAAATGTCCTCCATTTTTTTTTTTTAAGTTTTTTATTTTTATTGTAGAGATGAGGTCTCACGAAAGCATTATCAATTTTTTTTTATTTTTTTATTTTTGAGTTGAGTCTCGTTCTGTCGCCCAGACTGGCCGCTCCTGGCCACCGCAGCCTCGACCTGCTGGGCTCCGGCGATCCTTCCGCCTCAGCCTTCCGAGTAGCCGGAATTACAGACATGCGCTACCATGCCCGGCTAATTTTTTGATTTATTGTAGAGATAGGGTCTCGCTGCCCAGGCGGTTCTCGAAACCGAGGGCTCAGGCAATCCATTCACCTCAGCCTCCCAAAGGCGTGGGATTACAGGCTGAGCCACCGAGCCCGGCTAATGTCCTTCATTTTTAAGGAATAACTTTACCGTGTTTCACATTTGATGATTTTTAAGACCTATATTTCAATTTAAATAACTGTTGACGTCATATGGTATTTATTTTACTGGCAGAAAGTTGTGTGAGTGTACAGTTATAGTACATATTTAATAATAACGGTAGAATAAATCGGTTGAGTCATGGTGGTCTGATATGTTTTTAGGTCTTTTTGACCCAAAAGTTTGTGACCTATGAAATATCCACTTTTTTTGGATTTGTTAAGATATTTTACAATGCAAAGACTTAAGTGTAAATGAATACCACATGCAGAAAGTTAGCTAATGTAGTCTAACATATAAAGAATGTCAAGGTATAAATCAGAAAAAGTTTAAGAAGTTCTGATGACAACATATGTGAGGAGAGAGAGTCTACAGTTAAGAAAGTTTCTTTTCGTCCCAACTTATGACAAAGAGAACCTGAAATGTAAGCTGGTATTTGCAGTGCTCTGATTACTCAGCAGCATGCAATTTCGTGAAATCATTGCCAAAAATTTGTACCAAAATACTGAGTTACAGACTGTTCTTGCATCCTACTGGAAGGGGTATATGAGTTGTTTGTAAGGTATTGCAGACCCAAGACTGCACAAATGAAGGTGGAGACTTGGGGGAGGGTTGAGTCAGGGAGGGGAAGCTTCCTAGACATTACAGCTCTGTCCAGAGGCCAAATGGGAGATAAATCACCACTGGCCACCTCTCTTATTATTGAAATGGTTCAGCCCTGGGGTTTAACTGAAGGACTAACAGGGTTTTGAAGTGCAAATAGGATGGTGAAGGGTAAACCCTTTTAGGATTTCATTTTGATGGATTTTTTTCCTGTGTGGATTTCTGGTACTGACTCTGATCTGGAAGAGGCTCTAAAAAAAAAAATGTTTTTGTTGTTTTGTTTTTGATTAATCAGGCAATAAGAACTTTCCACAGGGGTATAGTTTTTCTGCATACATATTGATCCTATTGTGTTTAAAAGTAGGTCATTTAATTGGGTCCTTTTTTGAGCTTTCTGCGATGGAGCTGTCATTTCAAGGTCACTTCTCTCGATATTAATGCCAAAGTTTTGAGAGTGTTGAGTGATGTGGTACTTTTGGATCAATAGGTTATGGAGGATTACTTAGGGCCAGTTTGCATAAGACTTTGTTTACAAAGTCTTCCAGTTAAAGATCCGGTCCATATAACATCAAGTCTTTTATGTGATAATAAGCATTCTGTAACTATTTCATCTCTTTTCTGTGAACATTATACATTCATTTTATTATTTTGTATGTATTCTGTTCTACCAGCCTTAAAAAAAAAAAAACAGAAAATGCTAAGATTGTAAAATATTCTGTTATGCTATTTGTAAAGAGGACTCTGAACTATTTGAAGAAATAAGACATAAAAATGTATAAATGAGGGATATGTTGATTTATAAAATCAAAAAGTTTTCATTTACCCCACCCAAATATTTCAAACATAGGAGATAAGATAAAATATCTTTTACTTTTATATTTCTTGGAAAGTGGGGATGAGAAGAGTCATTAGTGACTCCAAAGAAAAATTATTTCTTGGGTACATATATTATGTTTGCTATTTGGGCAATGGGTTCAATAGACACTCAAACATCATTATCACATGATATACCCACATAACAAAACTGCACGTGTACCCCCTGAACCTAAAATTTTAAAATTTAAAAAAGATTGTAGCATAATTTAAAGTCTTTGTTTACAAAAATTTTAGGAAAAAGGAAAATATTTTTACAAAATAAATGCTACTATATACATGCTGACATTTCTTCTTAAAAATATGGTTGATGGAAGTTTTCTTAAGCATTTTGGCTGTTTATTACATGTAAGATAAATATTTGTATTATTTGCCCGTTTTTAGAATAATAATGTATTCAGCTGCACAGAGGTTTTCCTCTGTGTTGCTTGATATTTATTATAAAAACAGTTTGCTAATCTCCATGACTGACATTGATCACGCAATATTCTTAATTAACCTACAGGTTGGCTTTTGTTTTTATGTTCTTTTAAAATTTTCTCACACCTCATCAACAAGAGTACCTGCACAATGAATATTTGTATACCTAACCCTTAATTAATTGTACCCTACAATTTTAAAATTAAAAAAGTAAGAAAAAAATTTTCTGTTCCCTATCTAACTATTAGAGATATATTTACTACCTATTGCTGTATGATGATTTTAAATACAAGGCTTTAAATGACAACAACATAGTCCCCAAACCCTAGATGAGCATCAGGCCGAGTCTCCTGCATCCACAGCTTCCCTGTCATTAGTTTGTTGCTGGGAGATGTTAATATGACCTTTCCTTTGTTAGAAAAGAGATCTGCAGCCTTTCCAAGAATCCTCTTGTAAACTGTCTTTTTAAGCCGAGTTGGAGGTTGTCTGATGAATGAACAGTGAGCTTCTTTTTATGAGCTACACATATTGTTGACATTGTCACACGTTGCTTTTTAATTTCTAATGTGTTTTTAATTTGCAGAGCATGCGTGTGTCTTTCACAGCAGTAGAATTGTGTCAGCATTTCAGGGTCCAGATATTGCTTTATGCAAACAAGAAGGATCAGGCTTAAGACTGCAGTATCGTAGCCTTAGATTTCCTGCAACACATGTGAATGAATTTCACCGTGAATATTGTTGAATAAAAGATACTTGAGAAAGGCTTTTTTATTCCCCCAAGAACTTCTTTTGCCTCTTGGTGAGTGAATTGCCCCAATATAAAAGCATTGGTGGGGGGGGATGAGTTACAGAGTGAAAAGGCAATCCACAAATAATCGCTCTTTTCTGCCTTTGATTGTGTCAGATTTTTTTGTGTGTGCGGCAATTGTTTTCTTTTTCGCTTAGAAGAGGTTTATGGTCCAATGTCTGTCAAGTCAGCCCCTGTCTTAAGGTTGCAGTTGTATTTCTTTCTGGAGTTCCTGGAGGTGATGTTATCTTTTGTTCACTCAGCAGTGTGGTCGTTCCTGAGAGCATCTGTCACTTTAGGCATTACAAGATGGATGGGTCTCCAGTGAACTGCTGGTTGAAGCAAATGGTGAAAATAGAAAAGACAAGGGATTTCAGGGTCTGCAGAGGGGACAGACAAGGAAACACTGTTAGAAATCAAGAGTAAGCTGAGCAATAGAGGAAGAGAGAGCAAAGATGGATCAGATGTCATTTTATAAACATCTTGGAAATCAGAATCTTTTGGTGGCTATCGTGATCTGAGGGAGACATCTACATCGTGGTAAACAATTCTGGGCTTTTGCAAAATGTGTTTGGACTTTTTTTTTAATCTAGGGAAAGTGTTGGGAAATAATAATGATATAGAATGTATTATGTGAGGATTTTGCTATTTGGAGAATTAGTAGTCTTTTAAAATGTTTTGAAGATTACATTAAAAATCTAACCTTCACATTTTTCTGTTTCACTTTTTCTTTGTTTTTCCTTCCTTTTTTTTTCTTTTTTGTAAACAACTGAGCAAGTGTAGATATTAAAACGTTTGAAAAGTTTTTGTCATAACTAATATTCTTTTTGTTTACTGAATGCTTTTTGGGTTGTGTTTTTTTTTTGGGGGTAGGAGAATCCTGAAAATTCTATGCTCTTGCTATAGGGAAACTGGCATCAGATTTTAAGTTATGAATTTTCAGTAACCTCCAACTTAATTTCAATGGGCTCTTTGACCAGAGACAGAAATATAATTGTTACTGATTCATCAGAACAAGTTGGAGATCTGAATTGATTCTGTATTCAGAAATTCATCTTGTTGGTGAAGGTCAAAATGTGTAAATCCTGAGTAATTCAAAGTCCTTCCTATGAAAGACAAGGAATAGGAAGGAGGTTGTCCAGGGAGTAAAAAGGAGAAAGGAGTGGGGGTGGGGGGCAGTGAGATAGAAAAAAAATGATTTTGTCAAACTTTTTGGCATTTGTCTATGAAAAGACCATAGGTTGAAAGGCAAAGAAATTAAGATGATTAGAAGCTTTAAGCTATACAAATGGTGGAGTATCTTCCCTCTCTATGGGTGTAAATAATAGATGAAAGAGTAAGAGTGGCAACAAAGGATCAGGTCGTTTAAGAGAATGTGCAGCCTGAATAGGGGTCTGTGGCCCAGGGCCAAAGGTCTTAGCTTTGAGTGTAATTAGAAGAAAATACAAAAATGTCATTACTAACAGGTGAAGTGTGCAGCACGTGGCCAAAAATTAGCAATGTTAGACTCTGAAGCTATTGGAATTGGATTACTAACATTTTTTAAAAATCATCAAGGTCCTTGCGGAGTTGTATAGTTTTGCTGACAGTAATGCAGTTTGACCTTGTTGACCATATGGGGTAATCCTGAGTTTAGATGTAGGTAGCAAGGCTCCTGCTGACAGAAAAAGATGTCTCTTGTGGGTGGGTGAGTGGGAAATATGTGCATCTGAAAATCTGAGTCTTGTAATTTTAATTATTCTTTTGCCTGAAGATATCTTTCTGACAGTAAGAGAGGTAAAATAAATATTTTCCAAAATCTAAAATGGTTCTTTTCTCAATTTCAAGTTGGCATAAAAGGAAAGTAAAATGAAAAAAACATTTTTTAGACAGCATAAGATAAATATTGTAGTGCTGTAAATGTTCATATTGAAATTAGCACGATCTTAGGAAACTCTTTTGTTCCTTTTTAGGCACAGTAACAAAGGACTAGAAATGCTCCCAAGTTATGCATAAAAATAAATTATGAGTAATTTTTATTTCTCTTTATGCTTTCCTATTTTTCCATGCAACAGTTTGTATTGGCCATCATCTACTTAGAGGAGAGATGAAAATGCACACTATGATTTTCAACCAATTGGATTGAAAATTGGTTGAATGTAGTTGTAATTATTTAGTTTAATATCTTGTAGGAATACACTACTCAAAGTAGGAAAGAGTAGCTTTTTTTCTTTTTGGAGACTTTCTTCTTGGAAATTATTCAATCAATGTTAGTTATTTTACATTTTTGATAGTTCTTTGAGTAGATGCATTTGGCCAGGTATCAGGAAATATTATTCTTAAATTCCTATGAGTTAGAAAATTACCTTACATTAATTACTTCCTAAAAACAGATAGTTTGTGGCCTTTGACATTATGGTGACACCTGTCATAAATGCAGATTTGACAGAATTACTCAACTTACATTTAGTGGGGGGAAGTCTTGTAAACCACAGAAATTATTTTTTTAGTATATATATAATTAGGAATGATTATTTTGGGAGAATTTAGGAAGGAAGGATATCTGTATATTGCCAGAGTATTACACAACTTCTTATACATGTGGAGTTGTGTAAGACTTTGATAATTAATTTCTAATTGTGATTTTTATAGATTTGTAAATATTTAGATTACTGTATTATAAAATATGAATTTGAAAATTAACTCATGTTTTTATGTATATATTTTTGTTTTTTATGTTTTTGCAGGTGCAAAAAAAGCTTTAAACAAGTTAAAATCTAGGCAACAGACTCCCTGAAGTGTTGACTGCCCAACTTAATCATGAACGTGATTCAAAAATGTTAATAAATAAACCAAGGTATTGTACAACTGTGTGTGATTTCCCCCCCAAATTTTTTAAGATCAAATCTGTTTTAGGAAGTGTATTTAGATTGTAAACAAAACTACTATTCTCAATCCTTAAAGTAATTAAGCAATATTTCCGTGAATGCCTGTCCTTCCATTTCCTCCCTCCCTGCTTTTTGCTTCTCTCCCTCATTCTTTCTACCCTCATAAAGCTTACTCTGCAGTAAGTTTTTTTCACTACAACACCACCTATATTTCCTATCTACCTAAATTAAGAAAATAAGAATTTAGTTTTTGATTCCCTTTTGTTGATTGTGATTTTATCTTTCAAATTGTCAATAGATTTCTAGATTATCAACTTCTGCAGAAAACCATATCTAATAACTGCGTATATTTAACATTTGTCTCATTCAACACTATCCTGAGATACATGTTATAAAGGTTTTATGAAAGTTTTTTTTTTCTGTTTTTAGAAGCCTTTTAATTTAAAAAAGGGGGAAAATGTGATATTGCCTTTTCCTCCTTCCTATGTTAAAGAAAATCAGAAGCTCGCGTAGAATTGAGAATTTAGGGCTACTGTTTTAGGTAACTCTTTTAGAAAGGACATATCCCAAGACTCACTCTCTCCTTTTGGAAGTTACAATGTACTTAAATAGCCTGGCATTTCCAAGATAGGCCAAAGATCTTCTCCTCTTTTATGACCTGTTGTATCCTTTTGAGGCCAAAAAGAACAAGAGGGTCATTGCCACTTCAGCCTGGTCCCTGTTTGTTCCTTCATGGTGACCACGCGGATACTGAAACCCAGGATTGCCTTCACATTTGGGCCTGGAACATCTGGAAAATGGTCAGAGAGGGAGCGGAGGAGGCAGAAGAAAGAGAGAGAACGGTTGCATTTTGTTTCACCAGGTGCTAGGAGGAAGCAACATTAGCCTTTTTGATATGGGAGTCACATTCTGTGGACCCTGGAGTTAGGCTTCAACAATTGAGAAGGTCAAAGGACAGCTGAGTGGGGTCAGTGAGACACCATGGGGTGTATTTTGTTACTTAGTAAAAGGAGCAGCCTCCTAAAACCTTAAAGGATTCTCTTGAAAATCTGTGTTGTGAAAGGGTTTTATGAGTCTCATGGCAAAAACTCCTGATTTATCTAAGGAATGCTCGCTTTTGTCTAATGGAGGGCTAATCCTTACCAAATGTTGGGAACTCCTATAAGAGTCAATATAGGTCTGAAAGAACAGTTGGGGTTTAAAGTGTACTTTGCTTTCCAAAATATTTATCATTTTAATGTTTCTCTCTCACCCCAAAATTTTGCACTGTTGAAATACCACCTTTTTCTTTCCTTGGGGCGGGGGGGGGAGGAGAGTGAGTGAGTGAGTGAGTGAGTGTGTGTGTGTGTGTGTGTGTGTGTGTGTGTGTGTGTGTGTGTGTAGGGAGTGGTGGGGGTGGTGAGGAGGGAGAGGGAGAGGTAAGGCGTGAGCCTTCATTAATTTAAAAATTCTTCTACAAGCTTTTAACCTTACCTGCAAATTGGATAGTATTATTAATCCTTTTAAGACATCAAGACTTGTTAATTTGTAAAAGTTATCTTTGAGTTTATTTTAACTTATAAGGGAATAGGTGGCACATGAAGTGTCATGTTTCTGGATTACAGATTCTTTTGTCCAGTTGTTGATAGTTGATAGAAGGGGCTATCAATTGATGAATAACCTGAAACTTTGTGTTTCTCCCTGAATGTGTCAAGAAGAAAATCAATGTCAGAGTCAAGAAGAGAGGATAAGAAAAGCAATAGAATAAGCAATTTTCTCTTTGAAGAAAATTGAGAAGGGGGAAATTTGCATGTTGTAAAAGCTTTCTTTACCACAACACATGACCTCAAGAGACCACTTATGATTGTAGATTCCTTTGAAAGGTATTAGCCACTTGGCAGATAGACTGTGAAAGGAAACAAAGGAATCTGGAAGTATTTTGATATTCCAGTTTATGCACAACATTTTATATTCCAATCTATGCCTATATATAGAAATAAAGTATACATTGCAGTGTGTATAGTAAGGAAAAAGATAAAATGATACAGAGTATATAATAGGCCTTGTTAATTATTGAATGTATAATATTTTTACTTGTGTGTGATTTTTTTTCCAATCATTTTTAATAAGTACTCATGTTAAAGGAATATTTACATAAATGTAATGCTTTAGCATGTAGTGTGCTCTTTTTCTATTTTCTCAAGGTTAAAGCACCTTTCAACAACTAATTTAGAAACCTAAGTGTAGTGACTGATAATTGCCTAGAGAAAACCCACAGCTGTTTAAGTAGCATTGGAATTGTGGCAAAACTGACAAATACAATTAGCAATGTTAATAAGATAAGAAGATGGAGAGGAAGAAGCAGATGACAGAGGAGAAAGACGAAGGTACCAAGAGTAACAAATCATAAAAGAACAGAATGTTAAACAAAACAAAACAAAACAGAATGTTCACAGTTGCTTTGACCTTCCAGTACTTTTTCTTTTAAGTGAAGTCTCCCTCTTTTGCTACTTACTTTCTGAATTACCAGTGGGATGTGTGTTTTGCAAGTTAAATAATTCAAATACATTTGTCCAGCTCCTAACTCACATCTGATTTTGAAAGAACACAGCTGTTTGGAAGTAATATTTAAGACAAACCAATTAAAATTTGCTGATTCTGAGGCACAATTTGATTTGCAGTACTTTTATAAAGTCAACTTTAAAGATACTTCTATTGTACTGAAATTACTGTGAGTGGGAATCTCCTTATCACCCTTTGTACCTTTATAATGCTTAGTCATCCAAATACATTAAAAATTAAATGGGGCTAGGTAAATAAGAGAAATTAGATGAGTGTTATATGAAAAATATTTTGTTATCCTTGCCTTTCCCACTGTATTTTTTATTGCATCAGCATGAAATTTAGAATATTATTGTAATATCTTTTGAAATTCTACTCTGCATTTTGAGAAACTGATTTTGGCCACTCGTGTTTTATGCAGATTTTTTATGATTATTGTGATAAATCCCCACAATTTTGTTCTCTGAAACCATAGAGACTCTGAACTCTGAGTGTGGCAGTGTTGATGGATGTGGTGAGCCACACTTTGGAAGCAGTTCTTGTTATTTAATGTTTTCTCTTCTGGATTATTGACTGTTCTCCCTGTTGAAAAATTGGTCTCTGGTGACATGGTAGAGGTCACACGTTGCCTATTATTGTTTTGCTTCTTTGATCTTACACAGGGATTGCCTCTGGTAATTATACTAGTTCCAGAGAGTCTTGACAAGAGGTGTTTATTTTACAGAAGAATTTCTGGCATTTCAAGGAAGAAAGTAAAGATTTCCAGTAGTAATGTGTGCCTCTTTGTTACAAAGGAAAAATAGCATTGTACTTTATCTTGTAATAATGATAGTTTTTAATCATTATTATAAAATTAGTTGGCATTTACAGTAATTATTTCTAAAACCAATACATATTATCTGTAAATATGTTGCTAAAAATGGTGAATTTTTGAATGAAGTTACTAGGGCTGAGTTTTTATTTCAATATTAAAATACTTTTGGCTTCACAGACTACCAAGAGAGATTCATCCAATTTAAATATACAACACTATTAAAAGGTTGAAAATATTGCCTTTAAATCTATTTGCATTGTCTAAAGATTCTTAGCAAGGAGGGTAAATGAAAATGAAATAAAACACTTTTGTTTTGAACGCATGGTTAGCTTTTGCTTTTTTGGAATGTGCTTGGGAAGAGATGATATCTCTTCAGACCTGTTTAATGTATAATTGGATAAGACATAAAAACTCAGTCTATTCATTTTTTTACCCAATTCCAGTTTTAAACAAAATATCCTTCCCCTCAAATCACAATCTGTTGGGGGAAGTTAGACAAATACTAGACCCAACTAACTATAATTAAGAGTGACAAATATCAATTTAAAAGAATAAACGAAATGGCCAGGTGTGGTGACTTATGTCTGTAATCCCAGCCAGCACTTTGGGAGGCCAAGACAGGAGGATCACCTGATTCTTGGAGTTCAAGACCAGCTTGAACAATATAGCAAGACCCTATCTTTACGAAAAATAAGAAAATTAGCCAGGCATGTTGGTGTGCACCTGTAGTCCTAGCTACCCAGGAAGCTGAGGTGGGAGGATCACTTTTATCCAGGAGTTTGAGATTACAGTGAGCCACTGCACTCTACACTCTAACTTAGGCAACAGAGCAAGACATTGTCTCAAAAAAAAGAAGAAGAAGAAGAAAAAGAAACAAAATGCTAAGAGAGAAATGTGAATATGAGCTTGTTTTTATTTTTGGATTCTAGACTCTGTGGTGGGAACTTGCAAGAACTATGTTTGATTTATTTGTCTAGGAGTCACACATTATCACTCTCATTGGTGAATATTTTTGAGAGATAGAACTTGTAAGCAGCAATACAAAAATAATTTTCTTATACAAAGAATTTTATTGTTATAAGGTATAGTCATAATCTGTTCTATGCACTTGTGTTACAGATGAAGAAGATCAACTTGAGAAAGGTTCAGTGACTTCTTCAAGGTCACTTCACTAAGGACCACTTAAGAAATCTTTTCTCTCTCAATCATTGTATATACTCTAGTTACATTGTCCAGTATGACAGCTACTAGCCACATACAGCTATTTAAATTAATTACAGTGGAATGCAATTGAAATTTCAGTTCAAGTGCCCAAATACCACATGTGGCTAGTGGCTACCATATTGGACAATGCAGAATGTGAACATTCCCATCATCTCAGAAAACTCTTTTTTTTTTAAATTTGGAGTCTCACTCCGTCGCCCAGGCTGGAGTGCAGTGGCACACTCATGGCCACCCCAGCGTCGACCCACTGGGCTCCGGCAATCCTTCTGTCTCAACCTTCTAAGTAGCCGAAACTATAGGCGCGCGCTACCACACCTGGCTAATTTTTTATTTATTGTAGAGATGAGGTCTCGCCAAGTTGCCCGGGCTGTTCTCGAATCCGCAGGCTCAGGCAAGCCACTCGATTTGGCCTCCCAAAGTTTTGGGATTACAGGCTGAGCCACCGAGCCCGGCCTTTCTCAGAAAATTCTAATTGACGGTGCTGCTCTTGGTGTCAAAGGTCATCTCATGATTCATATATATGACTGTAAAATTTCTTAATAAATTATATTTAGTGCCAAATAGGAACTTTTGGAATAGTCACACTAATAGTCATTTGTTCCTAAAAACAAGGCCCCAGAATCTACCATAGTGCCCAAGGGAAAGAATTCATCTTACTTTTCTTAGTATCCACAATGTAACACAGTGCTAAAACACACACACACACACACACACACACACACACACACACACACACACACAAACAAACTACTATTGCTACTAACATTTTCTATTCTCTTATTCTGTGCCAGGCGCTATTCTAAAAACTTTATATACTGTATATAAAATCTCATGCACTCCCACAAAACCTATGAGATCAGTAGCATTATCTCCATTTTACAGATAAGAGATGACGTAACTTGCCCAGTATCATACAGAGAGTAAGTGGGTACAGGAGTTGAAATAAGGTCATCTGACTCCAGAGCCAAATTAATTAACCACTATGATAACAGGATTTCTTTAAATGCTGGTCAGCTGTGTTAAAGTTTAGAAAACGAGTGAGGACATCTGTAAAGAAAAGGATAACAGAAAACTAGGAAGACAACTATACAAAGTTGTCTTTAGTACTATGCCCAGCTTCAGTTAATAAATTGTGCCTTAAAAATATAATCTCAGCTGGGCATGGTGGTTCATACCTGTAATCCCAGCACTTTGGGAGGAGGTGGAGAGAGGATTGCCTGAGCCCACGGGATCGAGACTAGCCTGGGCAACTTGGCAAGACCTCGCCTCTACAACAAATCAAAAAATTAGCTAGGCGTGGTGGCATATGCCAGTGGTTCCAGCTACTTGGAAGGCTGAGGTGGAAGGATTGCCTGAAGCCAATAGGTCTAGGCTGCAGTGGCCGTGAGCATGCCACTGCACTCCAGCCTGGGCGACAGAGTAAGCCTGGGCGACAGAGTAAGACTGTGACTCAAAAAGAAAAAGAAATTAATCTCAAACCAAAAATAATCTCTCTCTCTCTCTCTCTCACACACACACACACACACACACACACACACACACACACACACACACGCACACACACACGCAAACAGGGTGTATCACCTTCCCTCTCACCTTTTTTCAGTTTTAAACAGCATGTCTTAGTGGGAAAAGCATGAGCTTTTGATTTTAACTTTAAATCCTAGTTCCACCATTTGCAAACCGGATGACTTGGGCTAGTTGCAGAGATTCTATCAGTTTCCCTGTGTCTCGGTCACTTATTCTGAACCTGCTTGTCTCCTTGTGGTTTCATTTAGTTTGTTTCTTGATCGTAAAAATGGAAGTTGTTCCAGAAGACTGACTAGAATCATTATGCCCTTTTGCAGAATACTTCCTAGGTGGTGTGCCTGCTTCATATTGTTTCCCCAGAAAGGTACACAGCGTCCCACCAACTCACTTTCAGTGATGCTAAACGTGATCAGTGGGTTCAAGAGGTGACAGCCTGATCTTTTTATTATAGTTTCCCATCAACCTTTTATCTCATGGTTTTACTTATTATCATTGCCTGCATGAATTTTTCATTAGGGATTAAAAAGTGTCAATTTTATAATTCTGTCATTATTTGCATTTTTTTTTTTTTTGAGTTGGAGTCTCACTCTGTCGCCCAGACTGGAGTGCAGTGGCCACTCCCAGCCACCGCAGCCTTGACCTGCCGGGCTCCAGTGATCCTTCCACCTCAGCCTTCTGAGTAGCCGGAATTACAGGCATGCGCTACCACGCCCGGCTGATTTTTTGATTTACTGTAGAGATGAGGTCTCGCTGCCCAGGCGGGTCTCAAACCCGTGGGCTCAGGCAATCCACTCACCTCAGCCTCCCAAAGGCGCGGGATTACAGGCTGAGCCACCGAGCCCAGCTTATTTGCATATTTTTTAGCTGGAATTCTTCCGTTAAAACAAACAACCAAACTCTCTCAGTATTCAGTACGATTTGGCTGCTTTGAAGTACAAACAGAACAGAATAAATACATCCCTTTTCCTTTTCCTGATAGTAGCGTTCAGTTAGGTGATTTTTTTGGAAATTTTTTTCCAAGACCTCTTTTTTCTCCTTAAATAGCAAAATTAACTTATGAGTTATGTTTTATATATGCTTCAATTGCATTTATTCTCTTTTGTGTTTGGTTTCTATAATTTTTTGGCCTGTGAGAGCCCTTCGTGTGACTTCCTGTATCTTTCGATGTGACCCATTAGTTCTCGATACCTTTCTTGCACTTTGGCTTAGGATGTTTGAGGCTCATCTTGCATCTTTCCTGCCCTAGACTTGAAACTGGCCATACCTTCTTCCTTGATTCTTCTCAGTGGGGAAAGAACTTGGCAATTGCAATCAGGGTACTAGGAAGTACTTATTAATAGTAATTGAATGTCATTGGTTCTTGGACTTTTCAGTAGACAAAGCTTGGAAATACATATTTTAAAACATTTTTAAAATGAGTTATTGGCAGGGCTTGGTGGCTCAAGTTTGTAATCTCAGCACTTTGGGAGGTTGAGGTAAGAGGATTGCCTGAGCCCACGAGTTTGAAACCAGCCTGGGCAACTTGGTGAGACCTCATCTCTACGATAAATTTTTTAAAAAATTAGCCAGGCATGATGACATGTGCTTGTAGTTCCAGCTACTTGGAAGGCTGAGGCGGAAGGATCACCTGAGCCCAACAGGTTGTGGTTGTGGTGGCTGTGAGCATGCCATTACACTCCAGCCTGGACAACAGTGTGAGACTCCAACTCAAGATAAATAAATAAATAGATAGATAAATAAATAAATGAGTGAATGAATGAATGAATGAGTTATTATTTAGAATACATATATCCCCATTTACCTGCTCCATAGCTGAACTTGCTGTTAAAACCAGGCAACCCCAAAGTACTTTCTTTTAACTCATACAGGCTTTGTTTACTTATTTATTTTTTGACAGAGTCTTGCTCTGCCACCCAGGCTGGAGTTTAGTGATGGTATCTCGGCTTACTGCAGCTTCGAACTACTGAGTTCAAGCAATCCTACTGCCTCAACATCCTGAGTAACTGGGACTACAAACACTTGCCATCATGCCTGGCTAATTTTTAAAATTTTTTGTAGAGATGGAGTCTTACTATGTTGTCCAGGCTGGTTGCGAATTCCTGGCCTCAAGCCATCTTCTTACCTTGGCCTCCCAAAGTGCTGGAATTACAGGTACAAGCCATTACATCCAGCCTATGATTTGTTTTTATTTTTTATTTTATTTTTTCCATGATTTGTTTTTAAGTCAGTGTTTTTCTTATTTTTTGTCACTTCCTTTCTTAAATACTTTTTAAAAATAATGTTTATTTTTTCCAGATGGTTGGTATTAAAAGGCAACTTTTTTTAAAGGTCTAAGTACAGTACTTGAAAATACTTATAATTAGTCAAAAGAAGTTATTGAGGAGGTATGGTTGGACCAGTACAAATGTATAATCATAATTGGAGGAAAATAATTTGCAGTGATTATGTTAGAACACAATAGTAGTAACCTCCACTCTTAATGGGAGCTTCTCAGTGTAAGCACTGCAGTGAATTTTATTTTCCCTGGAAACTTGAAGCATTGAAGCATCAGCAAGGGGTAGAGGGATATTTACTCTGCAAATTCAGTTGGTCTTATCATCTTTTTTTTTTAAATTATGTGAAATTCTGTTTTTACTTTTTTTTAAATTTTAGATTCGGGGATACACATGAGTATTTGTTACATGAAAATATTGTATGGCAGTGGGCATTGGGTCTCAGGAGGCCTATTACCCAGATAGTGAGCATTGTGCTCCATAGGTAGTTTCTGTACCCTAGTCTCCCTCCCCTCTTCCCCCTTATTTTTGACCCCAGACATTTTGTGACCATTTCGCTCCCACATATGAGTGAAAACATGCAGTGTTTGGTTTTCTGTTTCTGAGTCAATTCACTGTGGATGGTGATCTCCAGCTCCATCCATGTTGCTGCAAAGGACATGATTTCATTCTTTTTTATGGCTGCATAGCCTTCCATGATGTATTTGCTGATTGGTTGATGGGCATTTGGGTTGATTCCACAACTTTGCAATTGTGAATTGTGCCACAATGGACATGTGGATACAGGTATCTTTTTAATATAACAACCCCTAGTCCTTTGGGTAGATACCTAGTAGTGGCATTACTGGATCAGATGGTAGAGCTACTTTTAGTTCTTTGAATACTCGCCATACCTCTTCCCATAGAGGTTGTACTAATTTACACTCCCACCAATAGCATATAAGTGTTCTCTTTTCTCTGCGTCTGCACCAGCATCTATTGCTTTTTTATTTTTTACTAATGGCCATTCTGACTGGTGTAAGGTGGTATCTCATTGTTTTAATTTGCACTTCCCTGATGATGAATGATGTTGAGCATTTTTTTATATGCTGACCATTTGTATATCTTCTTTTAAAAGATGTGTGTTCATGTCATTTGCACACTTTTTTAATGTGGTTATTTGCTTTTTTCTTGCTGATTTGTTTGACTTCTTTAAAGATTCTGGATATTAATCCTTTGTAAGACATATAGTTTGTGAATATCTTCTCCCATTCTTTAGGTTGCCTAGTTGCTCCATTGATTATTTATTTTGTTATGCAGAAGCTTCTTAGTTTAATTAAGTCCCATTTATTTATTTTTGTTTTGGTTGCATTTGCTTTTGGGGTTTAAGCCATAAATTTTTGCTTAGGTCAATATCCAGAAGTGTTTTCCCTAGGTTTTCTTCTAGGATTTTTATGGTTTTGGATCTGACATTTAAGTCTTTGATCCATCCTGAGTTAATTTTTTTTTTATATGAGAGAGGCAGGAATCACTTTTCTGCATGTAGCTGTCCAGTTTTCCCAGCACCATTTATTACATAGGGTATCCTTTCCTCATGGTATGTTTTTGTCTGCTTTGTCAAAGATTAGGTAGTTGTAGGTATTTAGGTTTATTTCTGCATTCTCTATTCTGTTTCATTGGCCTGTGTGTTTGCTCTTGTACCAGTACCGTGCCATTTTAGTTACTACAGGCTTGTAATATAATTCAGAGTCAGGTAATGTGATACCTTCAGCTTTGTTCTTTTTGCTTAGAATTGTTTTGGCTATTCTGGCTCTATTTTGGTTCAATATGAATTTTAAGATTGTTTTTTCTAATTCTGTGAAAAAAGACATTGATAGTTTGATAGGGATTGCATTGAATCTGTAGATTCCCTTGGACAATATGGTCATTTTAATAATGTTGAATTTCCAATCTATGAGCATGGGATGTTTCTCCATTTGTTTGTATCCTCTGCAATTACTTTCATCAGAGTTTTGTAGTTCTCCTTGTAGAGGTCTTTCATGTCCTTGTTTATATCTATTCCTAGGTATTTTATCTTTGGGATTGATATTATAAATGGAATTGAGTTCTTGATTTGATTCTCAGCTTGGTTGCTGTTGGTGTATAGCAGTACTACTAATTTGTGCATGTTGATTTTATATTCTGAAACTTTACCAAATTCATTTATCAAATCCAAGAGTCTTTTGGAGGAGTCTTTCAGGTTCTCTGGGTATAAGAGCATATCATCGGCATACACAGATAGTTTTATTTCTTCTTTGGATACCTTTTATTTATTTATTTATTTATTGCCTGATTGCTCTGGCTAGGGCTTCCAGTACTGTGTTTAATAGTAGTGGTAAAAGTTCTTGCCTTGTTCCAGTTCTGAGGGGGAATGCCTTCAACTTTTCTTTGATGACAATGACATTGACTGTGGACTTTTATTCTTTTGAGGAATGTTCTCTCTATGCCTATTTTGTTGAGGAGTCTTATCTTTTTGAGTAGTAGAACTATCTTTTAAACTACTTGTTCAAGGATAGTCATAGAGTTAGATGAGCTCAGTTGCTATATGGATATTTTCATTTTCCTTTATTACATTATTCTGTAATACAGTTCAATGCTTTAAAAAGTGGAAGATACCTCTTTTCTTTGGCAAGATGGTACAGTATGACTTGACTACTCGCATTGTGCACTTTTTGGATTGGCATCTGTTCTTTTCACTCCTGAAGTGTCTCTCTGTAAAGGAGATGTATAATGAAAAAGAATTATTACAAGGGAAATTGGATCTTCTTAGTTATACCAACATGGTAGACTTTACTATGGATGTATATAAAAACCTTTATTCTGATGGTATTTCTCATGCTTTGAAAGAAAAAGAACCACAATTGTTGTACAACTGAAACAGCTTCTGGCAGAAACAGGACCAACTGTGAAGATATTTGAAGATCCAGAAACTGCAAGGCAAATGCAGTCAACCAGGAATGGTCAGATGCTATCTGACTATCTGGTAGACAAGCATGGCTTTAGGCAGGAATATTTAGATACCCTCTACAGGTAGGCAAAATTCCAACATGAATGTAGGAATTACTCAGGAGCAGCAGAATATCTATTTTTTTTTTTGAAGTGTTGGTTCTGGCAACAGAGAGAAATGCTTTAAGTTCATTCTGGGGAAAGCTGGCCTCTGAAATCTTAATTCGGAATTGGGATGCAACCATGGAAGACCTTACACAGTTAAAAGAGACCATCAATAATAATTTGAAGAGTTCTCCACTCCAGTCTTTTTAGAAGCAAACATGGCTCAATCACTCATCTCTGTTTGCTTCAACTTCCTCAAAGATCACAATAGTATTATTGATCTCTTCTTCCTTTATCAACCACAGTGTCTTAATACAATTCAGACTGTGTCCACATATTCTTCGTTATTTGACTACAGCAGTCATAACAAAGATGTTCGCAAACGCCAGCAGCTGCTAAAAGATCTAGTCAAAGTTATTCAGGAGGAGTCTTACACGTAAAAGATCCAATTACATAACTTGTTGAATGCTTATATGTTAACTTTGACTTTGATGGGACTCAGAAAAAGCTGAGGCAATATGAATCAGTACTTGTGAATGACTTCTTCTTGGTTGCTTTTCTTGAGAATTTCTTTGAAAATATCCATCTCTTCATAGTTGAGACTTTTGTTGCATCCAGCTTTAGCATGTTGGCAGATAAACTGAACATGACTCAAGAAGAAGCTGAAAGGTGAATTTGATTAGAAATGCATGACTAGATGCATCCTAGATCAGATCTTGTGGTTATGGATAACAATGCAATGTCATCCTATCAGCAAGTGACTGAAAAGACCAAAAAAACCTTTCTTTTAGAAGCCAGATGTTGACCATAAATATTGAATAGAAACTTAATCAGTGTAGTAGGCCAGAGGCTTCTAACTGAGCAACTCTGGCTTCTACTGAACAATGTAAAGAAAAGATGAAGAAACTATAAAAGAAGATAAAATAATGCAACTATTATATAAAGGGTAACAAATTTTAGAAACAACATATTGAGTCTAAATTTTGGGGAATTTGAATAAAATTGGCTGTGGTTAATTAAAAAATAAAAATAAAAATTAGAAGATACCATTATGCTGGGCATGGTGGTTCACACTTGTAATTCCAGCACTTTGAGAGTTGGAGGAGAGAGGATTGCCTGAGCCCACAGGTTTGAGACCAGCCTCAGCGACATGGAGAGGCCTCATCTCTACAATAAATCAAAAAAATTAGCTGGGTGTGGCGGCACATACCTGTAGTTCCAGCTACTTGGAAGGCTGAGGCAGAAGGATCACCTGAGTCCAGCAGGTTGAGGTTGTGGTAGGTAGCCATGAGCATGCCACTACACTCCAACCGAGCAGCAAAGTGAGACTCCAACTCAGAAAAAAAAAGAAGATACCAATCAGAAAAAAAGAAAGATAATTTATAAATAACTTCATCCTGAATAGATATTATTAACAGTTTATTGTATGTATTTCCTGGCTTTTATCTGTTTACATCAATATTACCTTCACAAGAAAAATTGTGTTTATAAAATATTAAATTCATATCATATTATTAATATCATAATTTTTTCTTAGGACATTTACCTTCCAAAATTAAATGTTCTTCCATGGATGAAGAAGGAAATTGAAGTTAAATTGTATTAACTTTCTTAAGGTAACAGATTGGGCAACATTTCAAATCCAGTACTTCATTTTAACCTGGCATAAGAAGAAAGACAAAAGAGATATGCTCTCAAATTAACTTGTCTTTATTATTTGAGCTCTAGAAAACTTTCTAGAAAATAAAACCTTAGAGAAAGAAAAGATTGGAGGAAAATAAGAGTTATATATAAATAAACCTAATATTTTAGGAAGTTGATAAGAATGTGTTTAATTTCTAGATTTGCTGCAGCAAAGAAACATGACTGATTCTTCTAAAGTTGGAAGTTAAGGGGAAAAAAGGGTACAGAGAAGAGAATTCCCAAAATCAGCTGATCATGCTGCCAGTTTGTCTGATGCTTTGGAGTCTAAGGCCAGGCCTTGGTTTACTCCCCCTTTGCGTATGCAGTTAGTTATTCTTTGTTAGGTAATTTACCCTCTGTTCATCTTTCTCTTTAATCAAATACCTTCAGTGAGGAGTTTTTTTTTTTTTTTTAATGGGAAGGGTTATTGTTTGGTTTTGTGCCTATTAGCCCTGTATCAAGTTAAAACTCCCTTTTTAGTCTTGTCTTGTAGCTGTAATATATAGGGACAAGGACACATCAGCAAACAAAAACTTTCTTCCTTGGTTTTTGCTTGTTTGTTTGGCAATTTAGTGGCATTTTACAGAGTATCCATTTACCCAATCAGGTCATTTTGGTAGGTATTTTAATAGTTTACTACCTAAATGATGAAGATGTCCTGAGAGAGCTGCTTCTGTAGCCAGACTGATTGGGTTCTACCTTGTCTTTGCCATTTTCTTGTAGTATGTTCGTGGGCAAGTTCCTTACCTTCTTTAGGCCTCAGTTATCTTAAAATTGTGGACAATAATAATGCTTTCCCAGTATCTAGTAAGCTCTCCATGTTTTATAATCATTCAAAGAAGAATGCTTTCACATTTTTTTTTTTTTTTGAGAAAGCAGGATTTACTGAGAGGACAGAAAAACTCCCACAGTAGGAGGGAACCCAGAGGGTTGCCCTGCTTTCACATTTTTTGACAATGACAACTACCACCACCACCACCATCACTACCACCATCATCACCACCATCATCACAGTCACCACTATCACCACTGCTTGTAATAATAATGCTGTCCTCAGTTACTATTATATCACCTGCCATCAGTGCCTACCATTGTGATACGTGCTTTACATATAACTTTAACTTTAAAAAATAAGAACATATTCTGAAATCTGATCTGATGCTTTAATTGTAAAAAAGTCTTTGAGAGTTAAGGGAAAATTTTATCACTGAGGGTATTTTGCTCCCTCTCTTCTGTATACTCAGTAATTATTGAATAAGTATGATATTAAAAATAGACTAATTATTAAACATGAACTCTTTAGCAAAAAGGAGATAAAAACATTACAGATCAAGGAGAAAAAAAGTTGAGGAGAGGTGGGAAAGCAGGCATCTATTTCTCAAGCTACTCTTTTTGTTTTGGGGGGGTTTTTTTTTGGAGTCAGGGTCTCACTCTCTCGCCCATGCTGAACCGCCTGGTCTCAGGCCATCCTTCTACCTCAGCATTCCAAGTAGCTGAGACTACAGGTGCAGGCCACCACACCTTGCTTTTTTTTTTTTATGAGATGAGGTCTGGCTATATTGCCCAGGCTAGTCTTGAACTCCTGGGCTCAAGCAATCCACCTGTCTCAGCCTCCCATGGTGCTGGGATTATAGACATGAGCCACTGCACCCAACCTTTCTTTCTTTTTTTTTAATTTCACCAGTCCCCTTTCCTAAAGCCACCAGAGATTGAGGCTACCTGTTTTACTCCCAATTCACTTCTTTAATCTATTTTTTTTGTGGAAAAGGGAAAAGACTAGGGCAGAAAGGTCACAAACCACAATGTCATGGTGGTTTGTAGTTGGTTCCATCTCCATTTTGAGCAATTAATTATTGGTGCAGAAAGAGTCCATATTGTTTACTATCATTTTCTTAGACACTTCCTCAATATAACAAAAGTGCCTGTTAGTATCTCAGAGGTCTGTTGTGCTATGACAAAACATTTAATGTACTTTGTCCTTTTATAATTTTACAACAAATAATATGAAAAAGCAATGTAATGCAGTCTCATAAACTTGATGTGTAAGTATGTAATAGAAATCACAAGATGGCTTTCTTGTTACATTTACTTAATGACTAGTTCTGAAAAGTATTTTCTATCTTCTGTCTAAAGTTGGATTTAGTCACACTGACTTCCAGTTAGGTGTTATGCCATCTCAGGCATTAGGGGCCAGGCTCTTCAAGAGTTAGTGTAAAGAAAGGCTAATAGTTTAAGTGGATAACACCAACAATTTTATATGCATAAATATTACGTTTAGAATATATTACACAAGCTTCCTTTGAACTCCACCATTGGACTGTCAAAGGCAGAACTCCATAGTCACCACTAAAGAAGTCTGGGGTCAATTCTGTAATGTATTGTTATCACTTTCTAGTCCAGTTTTGTTGTTATTTGGAATAGAGTTAGCTACTCTCTTTTACTCTACCAAGTGTGAGCAGGGACTCGATATTTCCCCTTGTCTGCATCTGAGTATTGCTAATGCTCCTGTAGGATTTTGTATATATTTTATGACTCTCTCTCTTTCTATATATATATGTCTTCTATGGAACTTCATTGCCCATTTTTATGTTGACTTAATTTTTTTTTTAAGAGACGAGGTCTCACTCTGTTACCCAGGTTGGAGTGCAGTGGCACAATCATAGCTCACTGCAGCCTCAAACTTCTGGGCTTATGCAGTCCTTCACTTCAGCCTCTTAGGTGGCTAAGACTACAGGCTCACACCATCATGCCCAGCTAATTTTTTAATTTTTATAGAGATAAAGGTCTTGCTGTGTTACCCAAACTGGTCTCAAATTCCTGACTTCAAGTGATCTCCTGCCTCAGCCTTTCAAAGTTCTGGAATTACAGGTGTGAGCTACTACATTCAGCCTGATTTAATATTTTTATTCAGCACAGTATTTTTTTATCCTGTATATGTGTATTGTCATATTATTCCTTAAACTATAAAGCAAAGGGATTGAGATTATGTGATCCTCCATGTATAATTGGATACTCTTATTTATTTATTTATCTATTTATCTATCTATTTATTTATTTATTTAATTGGAGTCTCTCTCTTTTGCCCAGACTGGAGTGCAGTGGCACACTCCCGGCCACCGCAGCCTTGACCTGCTGGGCTCTGGCAATCCTTCTGCCTCAGCCTTCCAAGTAACTGGAACTACAGGCATGTGCTACCATGCCCAGCTAATTTTTGATTTATTGTGGAGACAGAGCCTCACCAAGTTGCCCGGGTGGATCTCAAACCCGCGGGCTCAGGCAGTCCACTTGCCTCAGCCTCTCAAAGTGTTCCCACCGAGCCCGGTCTTACTCTTTAATTAAACTAAAAAAATCTCTTGGAGAATGTAGATTTTCAAGATTTTCAGTGATGAAAGGAAGCTAACTTGTTGAGGTGGTGATAGATTAAGAAGTGGCAAGATTTCTAGGTATTTGGTGCTCTGGAGAAAGGCTAAAGGTCCGCCTTTGAAATTATCCCATTGTTCATGGATAAGAAGTTCTGTGGTTAACTCTGTACTAGTTCCTGGTAGTTTTCTCACTATAGCAAAGAAAAAGGGTAAGATAGTTGTTGTGACTTAGATGCATAAACTGATGTCACAGCACATTTCTCTTCCAACCCCCACCCTGTTTTGATCATGTGTCTATTGAAAAATAAATACCTTTTTGAACTTTAAAAGTTTAAACCAAAAACTTGGCGTTTCCAGAGCATTTCATTTGACAGACTTTGATTTTCTTACATTTCAATTTTTAATTGGGTATTCATTGTGGGTATATATTTACTTTTTTTTTTTTTGAGTTGGGGTCTCACTCTGTCACCTAGGCTGGAGTGCAGCGGCAAGGTCATGGATCACCACAGCCTTTACCTCCTGGGCTCAGGTGATCCTTCCACTTCAGTCTCCTGAGTAGCTGGGACGCTCCACCACACTTGGCTAACTTTTTTCTATTTTTTGTAGAAACAGTGTCTCACCTTGTTACTTAGGCTGCATATAATTTTTTAAAGAAAGGAACCATTGATTTAAATACATGGCATTTTGTTTTTTATTACTTATTATAAGAAAGGTTTTCCTCCAAATCATGTCTACCAGGAATCATGAAAGAAGCCTTCTTTGCTGTATAAAAGAAACTCAGGGGGCACTAAAATCTCCTGCACTAAGAGCTCCTGTGTATAAGTCTGGGAAACTTGAGATAGGGTTGTGGATGTACTATGCATTGTCCCTTCTCTGCTTATGAGTGGGCACCCTGGCTTATGGTTCCCACTCCTAATGAGCCCAGATGCATACTCAGGGTCCTTTCAGAAGAGTATTTCACATGAAATGTAGTGTCTGTCCCTCTCTTTGATAGAAGTGAGGTTAAGATACTTTCAAAATTGCCTTGAAATGAGACTTATCCCAGTTGAGCCTGTACAGTAAGAGAGCAAGATTTGTCATCGCATAGCTAGATACCAAGTCCTGGCTTCATCCCTTAACAGCTGAGTGGTTGCGGGCAAATCACTTAGCTTCTTCAAGCTCCAGTTTTGTTTTGTTTTTTAATTTGTGAAGTGGAAAGAGGTCATATTTGCTTCAGAACACTGAGGATTAAATAAGATAATTTTTATAAAATGTTTAGTGTACTGTCTAACCCAATGTTCTCAAATTATTAGTCTCAGAACCCTCTTTATATTCTTAAAAATTGTGGCGGGTTTATGTAGGCTATATTTACCAGAAATTAAAACTAAGAAAATTCTAAAATATGTATTACTTTTAAAAACATACAGTAATAAACCTCCTATTAACATAAATGGCACATTTTATGAAAAATAATTATATTTCCAAAGAAAAACTAGTGAGAAGAGTAACCTGTCTGCTTCTGCAATCAGTCTGTTGCAATATTACACATAATGCAGATTCTGGAAAATTCCACTGTACACATGTGAGCGAATCAGGGTGAAAAGGGCAAATAATATCCTAGTAATAGTTTTGATTTCATGGAAGACTAAAAGACTGTACTTTGAGAATCATTGTTCTAGCGAACACTCAACAAATGGTAGATATTGTTATATATGGAAATTTCTGTGACCAGCAGGTACTATATAAGTATTAGTGATAAGAAGTAAAGGTTATGACTTCAAAACATTCTATTATATACTTTCCTGAAGGGTCCCGAATAAGATTTTACTTCAGATAAGGCAAAAGAAACAACAATTTTTCAAATAAATACTAGTAATACATAAATGAGTTATTTGAGTTTAAAAGGCTTTCTTTTAAGTTCTTGCTTGCAGGAACTTGTTAATTAAATATATTGTCTTAAAGTTTTCATTTTTTTCCCAGAGAAGAGCTCCTTTCCCCCCTCCAGAGTAATAGATCTTAGTAAAACAGAAATAATTATATATTTACTCTGAAACACTGATAGAGTTGCTGTGTGGTTACAGTAGCCCACAGTTATTTTTGTTTTTTGTTTTTTGGGTTTTATTTTTTTGAGTTGGAGTCTCACTCTGTCGTCCAGACTGGAGTGCAGTGGTCGCTCCCGGCCACCGCAGCCTCGACCTGCTGGGCTCTGGCGATCCTTCCACCTCAGCCTTCCGAGTAGCCAGAATTACAGGCATGCGCTACCACACCTGGCTGATTTTTTTGATTTATTGTAGAGATGAGGTCTTGCTGCCCAGGCGGGTCTTGAACCCGCAGGCTCAGGCAATCCACTCACCTCAGCCTCTCAAAGGCGCGGGATTACAGGCTGAGCCACTGACCGGGATCCCACCAGTTTTAAGGAGATGGTGTGACTCTATTGTTAAACAAGTTGCTCCTCACAATTGACAGGTCAGTCTTGATTTACTGGTTGGAGAGCCTTGACTTAAGCACTTACTACTGTTTGATTCTTAGATACGAGATCCTTTAAAGGGGCTTCTTAAGATAGGTTTCGGCTGTAAAGACAAAAAGCACTAGTGATATGATAACAGATAACTTACACAAGTTGCCTTAATAAGACAAATGGGTTGTTCATATAGTTCACATCTTAAGATGCATGGACAGAGTTGATATTAGCTATGTATGTTCTTTGAGGCATAAAACCTCTAATTATATGAATTTTCTCCTTTCTTCCTCTTTTTCTTTGGGATGGGTGGGTGTAGACCATGGGGAATTCATATGCTGGGCAACTGAAATCTGCTCGATTTGAGGAAGCTCTCCACAACTCCATAGAAGCCTCTCTCCGGTGTAGTAGTGTGGTACCACGGCCAATATTTTCCCAGCTGTACTTGGACACTGACCAGCATCCTTTCTCATCTGCAGGTAAGTCTCTCAATCATTCACATTTCTGGACTCCTTTTAAAAGAAGTTGGGATTCCAAATCTTGGGACTTTTTAAATACATTGGCTAAATGTTAGAAAATACTAGACTTCCTTTCCTCAAATATGTCTTTCAGAACTATGAATTTTTCCAAAACCATCTTCTTATTAAATTTGCTCTGATGTATTTGCTTACCTAGATGTCAAACCCAAGGTGGAGGATCTGGATAAAGATTTGGTACACCGCTACACTCAAAATGGAAGTCTGGATTTTTCTAACAATCTAACAGTTAATGAGATGGAAGATGACGAAGATGATGAAGAAATGTCTGATTCAAACAGCCCACCAATTCCCTATTCACAAAAACCTGCCCCAGAAGGATCTTGCACTACAGATGGTGGGTTTCGGTTTTGTTTTCCTTTTTGCTACTTTCCCTCCAATATTGTCTGGCTTATTTCCAATCATCACATGTGGTGCTCAAGGCTGGAAACCAGTAAATTCTGGAAAGAAGTGAGGATTGTGCTCTCACTCACATTATCTCCTCTGACTTCTCAGCAGGTGTCTGTCTATAGGAAAGACAAGTATTATCATCCCATCTATAGATAAAGAGACTGACTTTAAGATGGTCTGTGGCAAAAGCAAGTCTAAACCCGGGTCAAGGCTTTTCCAGAATTCCACGTACTTCTTGCAAGAATGCTACTATTTTAGGAATTTTTTTTAGTCTTCCTTCTTCCTACTTCTTTCTGTTACCCCCTCCAGCAAAACAATCAGAGCAAGATGAGATAGATGTTTTGTATTTACTGTTCACACTTATTTTGGACATTCACCCAATATAAAGGATTAAAATGTAAATATTTTGTAAATATTATAAATGTAAATTTTATCTGTAGAGGATAATAATGTATATATTTAGAGAATCCCATTTTAGTTATTAGTGTCAACCTCCTCTTCCACCAAAACTTTGACCACACATTTAATGAGAAAACCCTGGTATAAAGCATTGTTAGTATTTCATGGTTTGGTGATAACACAACATAAATTATACTCTCTTCCCTCCATTTAGTAGTTTACAGTGCTATTTTCTGACGATCCCAGACTAATTAGTCTGTGAGTAATGCTTTACCCAGATAAACCAAAGTACAGTTTTTATTTTTTAGGAATCTTGTTATGTCAGTGGAAGACAGTACAGTTTTTATACCCAGACTGATTTGGACTTGGGATGATTTCAGTGCATAAAAATCTTGGGGGGAGGGTGAGGGAAGGGAAGAAAAGGGATAAAATCTCAGGTCATTCCCCTTACAAAGCTTGAAGTACAAATTATTGGGATAAATTTCCAAATATGGAAAGCCAGATAGCACTGTTTGGAGTTGTATTTTCTTTTGACTTTTTTTAACCAGTAAGGAGGTCAAAATCCTCTCCCTAGGAGATGGGAAGAACTGAAGAATTGTTCTTCAATTGAAGAATTGTACTAGGAGTCTAGTAGCTTATGTGTGCCTGATTCACTACAAGTGGTCTCTAGCAATTAGTACTACTGCTCTTTTATTTGGGCCTTCCTTTAGCAAATCATTCCTTATAAATCTGCTTCTGCTTGTGATTGCTCAGACAATACAACCTATATCGACTTATTCATTATTGATGAAATTCAGACCTGTAGAGATGTGGGAGATGACTAAATTTATATTTCTTCTTACATGCTTTATAAAAACCTTCATGCCTTTTGTATGACGAATTGAGCAAGTAAACAAACTAGAAGTTCAGATTGTGCTTTAAGTATTGTTGGATTCTCACTGAGATTCTTGTTATATGTGAGAGTTACATTTAACCAGAGTAAAAACTTTAAAGGACAATTTTCAAATATCAAATTTTATACCAAAAAATGAAGGAGAGGCTCCCCTGTTTTTCCTGTGCCCTAGGTATGTCTGTAGTTTGCCTTATGGGGATATCTGGTACTGATGTTACTTATAACCTGGTTTGGAAAGCTGTTTAGTGCCCTCCAAGATATAAACTCAGAGATCTAGACATGCCAGTAATTCTTAAATTTTAAACATGAGAATATGAAAAGCATGTGGGAGGGGAAATAGTCATATTAGAGGAGGTACAATTTTTCTGAAAGCAAAGAACTAGCCCACCCATGTTCAAGATTTAAATTCTGAGAAAAAAAAAAAACTTGTCCTATACTTAGATTCCTACTTTAGATTTTTATAATTAATGTCCGTTATTCATTCTCACCTTTTAATTCTCCGGGGGGGGGGCGCAGGCATTTAAAATAAAAAGCAGTTTATAGTTTGTACATAGCTGTTTTAATTTGGTTCATTCAAAAATAGTTCTAAGAGTTCTCTAACTGAAATTTTCTTTATAAAAATGGCAGTGAAATAGAGCAATATAAAGCCCGGACTTGTTTCAGCATACCACCTTCCCTTCCTGGGAAATCCTCTATTTATGTAAGGCTTAAAGGAAGGTAAAGCTATTTTTAGAGGCAATTTAGATAAGCAGATACTTAACACCTGATGGGCTTCTGGGAGTTGCCATTCAGATGTAAATTTTGGTTGCTAATTTCTTATGTAAATGATTGGAATAGCGAAGGTTTCTACCCTGCTGGGAGGCAGTTGATTGTCTAAAAGGGGTAAAGGGCAACCAAATTTCAGGCCTCCAAGTACTGCTTTGATTACCTTAGTTTGTGTTTACAGCTGTTTCAGTAAACTTTCCCTCCCCCGTTTTAGTTTATTCTGTAACCTTCAAATTGGAGATATTGGAGAATGCAAATCTGTTTCTGTGAAGTGAAAACCTTGGCTATTTTCTTAAGGAAATGCAGATGACATTTATAAAGATAAAGTTTATAAAGAAGGAAATGCAGATGAAGCCCTCCATTCTTACTCTTTTAAAAAAAAATTTTTATTTTTTTAACTATTTGCTCTGCAAGAGCCTTTGTTTTAGGGCAAGTATTTAAGTATTGCATTCAGAAAATAACATTATCTGGGGGAAGTTTGTCAAATAAGTTATATGTATGCCCATGTCCATAACTTGACTTTCCTTGTATACACTAAGCAGGCTTAGATCCTCCCTTAAGGTACTTTTAATCACTTCTTCCAGTAACCTTTGAAAGAAAGAGCACATCAGTCTTTCAGAATTATTTCAGATGATTCAGAATTACCCTGCAGGCGACTACTAAGGTTTCATTTCATTAGCTTGAGATTCTAATTGAGATTTAATGTTTCATCTCTATTAGATGAATAATCTGCCATGTTTCTAATAGTGGAAAAATAGAACGTCTTAGCACAGGATATTTCGATCCTATAGATCTTGAAACATAATCACATTTCTTGTATTCTTTAGCTATCCACTCTTCTTTACAGACACACACAGCTTATTTTCCATCTTAAAAAACTAAATTAAATATTGCTCTTTGCACAGTGTTTTTCCTTTCATGGGGATCCCTGATGATATATTTTGTATTTAATTAGCTGTTCTGAATCCCAACAATGATGGTTTGTAGCAATTAGTCAGTAAGTAAATAGATATTTACTTTACAGCAAAAGGCCAGACCCTTGGCAGGTGAAATTATTCTCAGAACAACTACAAAATGAATTCAGGAGCTTTTTCTTGACTTAGCATCCACTTTTGGCCTTGAATTGATTTCTTCCAGACCCTGTTCCTGGACTTAGCCTTGCCTTCTCTTTTTCTCATGTTCTCTTTGTTCTCAATTAAATTGCTTGTGTTGGCAAGTAACTGGAAGGTAAGAAAATGAAACAGGACTGTTTTATTTTATAAAATAGACTTCATTTTTTGAGAACAATTTTAAATTTGTTTTAAAATTAAGAAAAGTGTATAATGTCTTTATAGCCTCACACAATTTTTTCTATTATTAACATCTTAGTCAAGTATATTTATTACAGTTAATGAACCATTATTGTTACATTTGAATTCATTTTAATAATGATTAAAGTCCCTAGTTTGAGTTCCTTAGTTTTTGTCTAATACTCTTCTTCTGTTCCAGCATCCTCTCCAAGATACTATATTAGATTTAATTGTTATGTCTCCTTAGGCTTTTCTTGGCTGTGACAGTTTTTGATGACACTCATGGTTTTAGGAGTATTAGCCAGGCATATCGTAGAAGACCCTCTACTGGAATTCATCTGATGTTTTTCTCCTAATTATACTGGGGTTATGGATTTGGGGAAGGAAGACCACAGAGAGTGCCATTTTCATTATAGTATATCAAAGGTACATACCATCAACATAATTTATGGCTATTGATGTTGACCTTGGTCACCTGGCTGAGGGACTATTATATCTACTCTTCCCGTCCCCCCAGACTGTGGAAGGAATGCCCAGCTCGCACTTAGGGAGCTAGGAGTTACCTTCCACATCCTTGAGGGCAGAGTATCCATAAACATTTGAAATCCTACTGCAAGCTGGGCTCAGTGGCTCAGCCTGTATTCCCATGCCTTGGGAGGCTGAGGTGAGTGGATTGCCTGAGCCCGTGGGTTCGAGACCCGCCTGGGCGACTTGGCGAGACCTCATCTCTACAATAAATCAAAAAATTAGCTGGGCATGGTAGCGCGCGCCTGTAGTTCCAGCTACTTGGAAGGCTGAGGTGGAAGGATCGCTGGAGCCCAGCAGGTTGAGGCTGCGGTGGCTGGGAGTAGCCACTACACTCCAGTCTGGGCGACAGAGTGAGACTCCAACTCAAAAAAAAGAAAGAAAAAAAAGAAATCCTACTGCAGGCCGGGGTTCCCTGGCTCAGCCTGTAATACCAGCTCTTTGGGAGGCTGAGGCAAGTGAATTGCCTGAGCCCGTGGGTTCAAGACCAGTCTGGGCAACTTGGTGAGACCTTGTCTCTACAGTAAATTAAAAATTAGCTGGGCATGGTAGCATGCACCTGTAGTTCTGGCTACTTGGAAAGCTAAGGCAAAAGGATCTCTGGAGCCCAGCAGGTCAATTCTGGGGTGGCTGTGAGTATGCCACTGCCCTCCAGCCTGGGTGACACAGTGAGATTCCAACTAAAAAAAAAAAAATTAAGAAATCCTACTGCATGAAATTTTGCCTCTTCTCCTTCCATTTCTTAATTTATTCAGCCATTAATTTTATATCATTATGGACATTATATTTGGGGTTATAATCCAATACTAATTTATTTATTTTTTTTGCTCAATTTGTTCTCATTTTGGACATGAGTTCTCTCACTTGGTTCCTCCATCATTGTGGGGTGGGTTTGGTTTTTTTTTTTTAACATACAAAAGGACAGTTTCTCTTCATTGGAACAGGCACCTCTTGAAATATTTTCTTAAGAGAAGGAGGCTAGCAACATGCCTCTCATAGAATCTAATCATTGTTTAATAATTATGACTTTTGACCTCTCGGTGTCCTTCCATCATAAGAGGGAAAACTCTCAAATGTTAGTCATACTAAATAGTAATACTAAAAGCAATTTGTGCTTCATTTGAGTGTTCTGTGTAGTTTTCATTTTGCCACAGTAATCACTCTGAAATAATTTCTAATCACTAGAAAATCCTGCTTCAGGAATTCTTCACACCAATTGTAACTTCTCAGCTCCATTTCTCTTTAGTCCAGAACCAAAATTATACTTTGCTTCCTTAATCTCCCTTTCACTGCAATGTGTTGAGAAATCTCATCAGAAATATCACTCTCTAAGCATTACCTTTGTGACTTGCAGAACCTTGAATTTTAAGGATCCATCCGCAAGTATGAGGTGCTTAGATGCTGACTCAGTATTAAATGGCCCTCAGAATTCAATCTGAAAAAGGCACAGGGAAGTCAGGAGATAGGAGCTGGCAAGATTAGGCAAGGAAGAAGTCATAGGAAAGTGTCTTATGTCAGCCTGGGGAAAGGTGAAGCATTTTACAGCCATGTGCCACGTAACAATGTTTCACTCAGTGACTGAACGGCATATATGCTGGTCCCATAAGATTATAACAGCTGAAAAATGCCTGTCATCTGATGGCATTGTAGCTGTCGAAATGCTGTAGTGCAATACATTATTCACGTGTTTGTGATGATGCTGGTTAAAAAAAAACCTGTGCTGCCAGTCATACGAAAATCTAGCACGTACAGTTTTGTGCACAACATAATACTTGATAATGATAGTAACTATGTTACTGGCATGTGTATTCACCATACTATACCTTTTAATTGTTATTTTAGAGTATACTCCTACTACTTATTAACTGTAAAACAGCTTCAAATGGTCCTTCAGGAGATATTCCAGAAGATGGCATTGTTACCACAGGAGATGGCAGCTTTATCTGGGTTATTGCCCTAAAGATCTTCCAGTGGAACAAGATGGAGAGGTGGAAGATAGTAATACTGATGATCCTGACTCTGTATGGTCCTAGGCTAATGTGTGTATTTGTGTCTAGTTTTTAACAAAAAAAGTTTAAAAAGTAAAAAAATTTTTTTAAATAGAAAAAGCCTGTAGAATAAGATATAAAGAAAGAAAATATTTTTATCCAGTTGTACAATGTATTTGTGTTTTAAGCTAAGTATTATTATGAGTCGAAAAAGATTTTTAAAAATTAAAAAGTTTATAAAGTTTATAAGTTGCAGTAAGCTAAATAAAATAATGTATAATTTATTATCAAAGAAAAAATCTTAAATAAATGTAGTGTAGCCTAAGTGTACAATGTTTATAAAATGTACAGTAGTGTCCTAGGCCTTCGCTTCCACTCACCACTCACTCACTGACTCACCCAGAGCAACTTCCGGTCTTTCAACCTCTATTCACGGTAAGTGCCCTATACAGATGTGCCATTTTAAGTCTTTTAGACTATCTTTTACCTCACCTTTTCTATGTTTAAATACAGGAACACTTATCATTGTGTTACTGTTAACCTAAAGTATTCAGTACAGTTCCAGGCTGTGGGGGTTTGTAGCCTAGGAGCAATAGGCCATACCATATAGCCTAGTCGTGTAGACGGCTCTACATCTAGGTCTGTGTAAGTACACTCTGTGAGGTTCACATGACAAAATCACTTCTTAGAATGTATCCTTGTGGTAAGCGATTAATATGAATATGAATGTGTATATGAATGGGAGGTGTTAATGAGGCAGAAGGAGCAGCTAATTTGGAGTCAAGTGATCTGTGTTCTGGTCCCACCATTTCTGGTTGCTGGGTCTTTGTAACCTTGGGTCATTTTCTTAGCCTTTTTTGGGCTCTTTTAAAATTTACGTATTAAGAGATTAGAAAAGATCAGTGTTCCCCAATCTTTGACTCACAAATCTCTCTTGGAATAATGCATAATCTTTTGAAGGCCTCGGGGATTTAAAAACTAATTCTGTCTTTGCATGGCATGTGATAAAGACTTGATTTTTAGATAAAAAGTATTTATTTGAGATCAATATATTAATATAATCTTTGATATTCATCCCATACAAGGAAAATTGTCTCCATTTTACCATTCAATAATTACTGTTTAACTTATGTTTGTATAAGAAAAATTATGTTTTGTTGATAAATTCAAAAATAAAATATTATATATCTTTTGTGGGGGATGAGGGGAGCCAAATGTATTTAAATGTTTTCCAGCATTTAAAAAAGGCCAAAATCTACTTTTAACACCTAAATTTTAGAATTTCTGCATCTTAAGATTAAAAGGATATACTAGTTTATTTTTATAATTTTTGCATTTTTGGTCTACGTGATGAGAAAGTTTTAGGCTGCTGTTTGCAGGAAATTGTTTATAAAGTTGAAGGAGTATTTTCCCCCCTCATATATGAAAAACCAAATTGGATTACATTCACCAAATTTTTACCATTTTAACATTTGTTTTTTGGTGCCCAAAAACATACTGCTGCATTTTATATAATCTTATAACTTGATAAGTGAATTTGGGGAATGAATTTAACTTTTGTATCTAGCAAAGATCATTTTTTTAAAACCAAGAGCACAGATTAAATTTGCCCTGAATATATTTTTCCACAAAGAGCAAATTCAGGCATATTTGTAAAATTACTGTTTTTGTGTTAATTAGCACAGTGTTTCTTGAACTTCCCATCACTAACCAATAGCCCATTATGTATAAATTAAATTAAAAATGTGTCAATACATATGACTGAAAAAAAACCAATATGAACTTGTATAATAGTCAACACCACACAATGATATGGGGTTTGACTGAGTGATTAAATGAGCTCACTTGACTGGTTTTTACTAACCCTACATGTATTGTGTGAAAGACCCTCAGAACATTCTGTTTTAAAAGCTGAATATTAGAATAATCATTTATTCATTTTTAGAAATTGATAATGATGTCCATTTAAATTTCACATATAATTCCTTAGTATCTTGGAACACTTTTATGAATCCCTGGAAATTTAATCACTGCTTATTGAGAAATGCTGTGTTCAATGATCTTGAGTTTCCATATTACATAATTTGCAACTTGGTACAGACTTGGTCCATGTAGTTCACTCTTTCTAATGCCAAGAGAATTAACATTATAGAAATATTACTATTTTCTAGTGATGGAGACAGCTCCCCATGCATCCTGCTTTCCATTAATAGACAGTCATGAACTTCTCATCTCTGAATTTATCTGTGCCTTTGGGAAGATATTTTATATGTTTTGCCTTTTAGAGCAAGTCATACTTTTTTGTTTGTTTGTTTGTTTTGAGTTGGAGTCTCACTCTGTCGCCCAGACTGGAGTGCAGTGGCCACTCCGGCCACCGCAGCCTCGACCTGCTGGGCTCCGGCGATCCTTCCACCTCAGCCTTTCAAGTAGCCAGAATTACAGGCATGCGCTACCACGCCCGGCTGATTTTTTGAGTTATTGTAGAGATGAGGTCTCGCTGCCCAGGCGGGTCTTGAACCCGCGGGCTCAGGCAATCCACTCACCTCAGCCTCCCAAAGGCGTGGGATTGCAGGCTGAGCCACCGAGCCCGGCTTATACTTTTAATAAAGGTGTTACTTCTTGGGGAAATGTGTTTCTAGGCTTACTGACTATATGCAAATTAGCATCTCCTTTGATTGAAGGAAATTAGTGCTTCTTTTGGTACTTTAACATGACTCTAGATTTAGTATTTTAGAATTTGATTAAAACGTCTGTGTTCACCCCTCATCGTTTTAGCACTGGATTAACTGTTCTTTTCTTTTGCCAAGTTGACTAGTATGCTTTTTGTCTGTTCTGTTGTATGACAAATTTCCCCTGTCTCACGTCACTGAACATTATGTAACCTTGGACATGTCCCTAATCTTTCTGAGCCTCAATTTCTACATTTGTGAAAAAGTACCTATTTAGAGTTGTTGAGAGGGTTGAATAAGATAATCTATCCAGTGTTTTTAGTACTGTGCCTGACTTATGATAAGTGCTCCATGAATTTTAGCTACCACCATCATCATCATTATCACCGTCTCATTATTTCCCATCTTCCAAACCTGTGATCCCTCTTCCTTTATGGATGTGGGAGCAGCATATTCTTTTCATGGGGTTCCACGTGTCCATAGGCTCCAAAAAAATGTGTGTAAACTGAATAAGTAATATGACTCACATATATAAATCACTGTTTTTCAAATAAATAATGATAGTATGAACAAATACAGAATTTTTTTAAATTGCTAGAGAATTTATAACTTTTTATAATATTTTTCTTTTTCTTTTTTTTTTTTTGAGTTGGAGTCTCACTCTGTCGCCTAGACTGGAGTGCAGTGGCACGCTCCCGGCCACTGCAGCCTCGACCTGCTGGGCTCCGGTGATCCTTCCGCCTCAGCCTTCCAAGTAGCTGGAACTACAGGCACACGCTACCACACCTGACTAATTTTTTGATTTATTGTAGAGACAAGGTCTCGCCAAGTTGCCCAGATGGGTCTTCAACCCGCGGGCTCAGGCAGTCCACTTGCCTCGGCCCCCCAAAGAGCTGGGATTACAGGCTGAGCCACCGAGCCTGGCATAATATTTTTCTTAATTCATGAACTCTAAAAGCTAAATGGGACTATATTAAGGTTAAAAGGAAACCTACAAGCTTGAAATGGTTGACCCCCACTGTCTTTATCATTTTAGTCTTTCTTCTGTTGACTTTTTCCAACTTTATTGTGCCTGCTTTTGAGATTTGATGATCCAAACCATATGATAAATTTAATGTGCATCACTGCTTCAGTCAATGTTTTGATGGTGTTTTCTATTTATTTCTTATATATTAACTGCTAGTATTCAATTGCTTGTTGGCATTTGGTTAAAATCATAATGGATTCGTGCTAGAAGAATCTGGCCTGGTACTTCCCTTCTTTGTATTGGGCAATGATGATTGTCCTATCCTCAGATTTGTGTGTGGACAGGTAGATATCTGTCCTTCATGCTGCCAAACTTCCTTGAAATATTATTTATTATGCCTTTATTCAGCCTCTCTTCATTGCAAATGACAGAAACCCAACTGAAACTAGCTTAGATAAAATGAAGAAATTATTGGAAGAATTCCAAAGTAAAATGTTTCTTGGCCAAACTATGGGAAAGGCAGATACAGCTGGGCTCAGGATCCAAACACTGCCAGAGACACTCCCCTCAGCCTCCTCTCTCTGCAGATGAACTTCCCTCACAGGTCAATGAATAGGGCTGCCAGAAAGTAAACTGAGCCGTGCTCTCCTTGGCTCTGTGTTCAGAATTCCTAGGGAAAAGGCTTTGATTGGCCTTATTTGTGTCAGGTGCCCACCCCTGGACCAATCAACTATGACCAGCAAGGTGGGATAGAGCGGCCCAGCTTGGATCAGGGGCCAGCTTCACATCAATCTGCAGTATCAGCTCTCTAGGGGAACCACATGATTGGAGTACAAAGAGGATCGTTCCCTATAATATTCCTCTATAATATTGTCTTTGTGATTCTTGGTTCCTTATACATTCTTCCAAACTGATTGCAATGTGAGTTCTTAGGGGAAGATATATTTTATTCAATTCGCTGTCTCCAGGTCTAGAACAGAAGCTTTTGCAAATGCTTGTTTAATAAATGATGGACTAGTGGAGTCATACAATACATTCTAGTATACAAAGTGGTTATGTGAGATTTTGTCATGTCATTATCATGCATGTCATCTCTAGTGGGATGATCTAACAGTTCTGAGTTCTAGAACTCAGTTCTGGCCTGTTCATTTATGAGCCACCAAATTCTAAGCTTCATTCTCTTCCGCTGTGAAACAGAGAGCATCTCTATTCTGATTGTCCCCATTTAGAGAGGTGAATTTGCATTAAAAGTTATATTATTATATTATATGCATGTAAAAATTACTGCACTTTTCAAAGTCTACTATGTATTTATCATTGCCTTATTTGTGGACCAGAAAATATAGGGTTTTCATTTTGGCAAAAGCGGATGTCTCCTTTCAATGTCTTTTCAGCTCTGTTTAGAGGGGCACATATGATAGATTTGTCTTCTGGTTAGAGTACAAGGGAGGACCCCAAAAAACCCAGAATGTATTTATTACAAATTGTGTATTTATTCTTACATGTTTAGACTTAAGTCACCTTCAAAGTCTCTCCTTTGTATTGCAAAGTTTGATGCAGTACACCTATCGAGACCCTTTTTCTACTTCTCAAAACAGTTTTTGAACTTGTCAATTTGTGTGCCCTTCAGTGCTTCTGACATTTAAAAATTTTACGTCTTCCACCTCAGCAAAACATTTTCTTTTGAGGACTTTTTTCATTCGGGGAAACAAAGTTGCTTGGGACAAGATCAGATAAATAGGGAGGGTGGGACACCAGGATCATGCCGTTTTTAGTCAAAAACTGCTGAACGCTTAGTGTGGAAACACTTTGCCGGTATGGAAGAGGTAAAACAAAAAACAGCAGAAGCACTAAAAAGCATCAAGACTTACGAGTTAAAAAACTGTTTTGAGCAGTGCAAAAACTGTCTCCATAGGTGTACTGCATCAAATGGAGAGTACTTTGAAGGTGACTGAAGTTTAGATATGTAAGAATAAATATACAATTTTTTACAAATAAATTCTGGGTTTTTTGGGTCCCCCCCTAGTATATGGACTTTTATTTTTGTCCTTAGTAGTGATTTCCACAGACCAATCTACTCTTCAAATGGGTGGTAAGGAAATATAATCTCAACTAAGCATTTCACTGTGTCCTTTTTTTTTTTTTAACTGATTTTTAGGTTTTTGTCAAGCAGGAAAGGATTTGCGATTGGTATCACTGTGTATGGAACAAATCGACATCCCAGCAGGATTCCTCCTGGTAGGGGCCAAGTCTCCCAATCTTCCTGAACACATCCTAGTTTGTGCTGTTGACAAGCGATTTCTACCAGATGATCATGGAAAAAATGCACTTTTAGGTGAGTATTTCATGCCTATGAGATTATTTCCGGGTTGAGGGAGTTAAAATGCACATTTGTTTTAAACGATTGCAGAATTTAAAAATACGTGTCAGAGAATGAGTTGGGGATTATATAGTTTAGTTCAATTATGAGATTTTTTTCTTTTAGTAAATTCTTTATAATTCATTTTCATTTTTATTCATTCTCAAAACACCTTAATTAAAATACTATTTTAATAGATATTAAAAGAGCCTGCAGCTTATAAAATATAAATATTTTATAAAATAAAGTAGATTTCACTCTCTTTAGTCATTGATTAGAACCTGATGTCAAGTCGACTCTCAATTATTTATCTATGGGTTGTCCACTTTGTAAGTTATTTATCATTTTTCCATATGACTCATTATTTCTATCTATAGTTGTTTGATGTGATTCTCACTTTATATTTAACATTAGTTCACCCAACATAACTAGGAATATGTATCTATATTATGTAAAGTGTACAACTTTATCTCAGAATTGTTTTACTTTCTGGTATTAGAGTCTGGGCTTTTTCACAACATAGCTTTTTTATGCCATATGATAACAAAGAGTGGATTTATTTCTTATTATTTTAAATAATTTTAAAGATAAGAGGGCACATGAGGTTTGTTGCTTTGTTTTACTGCTATATTTCTCTAGAGTTATTTTTGTTTCTCAGAATTTTTCTTACTGTATATGGAATCAGATAAATGTTTTAGACATATCAGCAAAAAGGAAAAAGAAAGAAATTCCAGTATTGTATTGCTCATGATGTTTATTTGTTTGGTTTAATGCATTCTTCATAGTTCTATAGTATCATCAGAAAATCTAGCAATATGTTGATTAGAAATTGACTTTGTATACCCCACAACTTCATAATTAAAAAAAAAAAAAAGAAAAAAAAAAAAGAAATTGACTTTGCATGTGCTTTACAAAAGTTCCTTAAATGATAATTCAGAGGCTTCTCTTGGTTCAGGAAAAGAAGTGTATCATGTTCACTTTATTTATTTATTTATTTATTTATTTTCTCATTTTACATTTTATTTTTTAATGTTCATGATATATATTTTTTAAGAATTATTTTAAAGATGTGGGGTATAATTCAGGGTTAGGTATACAAATGTTCATTATGCAGGTACCCTTGTTAATGAGGTGTGCCCCTCCCTCCCCTGGCAGTTTCCCTCAACTGCCAACCCAAACAGCCCCCCCCCGGCAGTTTCCCACTACTGCCAATCCCTTTCTATTTTAAAAATTTTTTTAGTGAAATTGAGCAGATGCCTTAATATAGAAGTCTAATGATAAATCTTATATATTGAACTAGATAGCAAAGAAGGTTTATCTATTCATTTGTTCATTCATTTATTCAGCAGTATTTATTTAAAATGTACTATATGACAGTAATCACGCTAGGCTATGATACAGAGGCACAAAAATGATAAGACTCAATCTTCTTCCTCAGAGCTTACAACCTAATAGGCTGTGGTAGAATAACTTTGGAAAATTTTTTAGCATTTTAAAAATGTCATCCTCAACCAGGAATCCCATGCCTATAATCCCCGCACTTCAGGAAGCTGAGGAGGGAGGATTGCCAGGAGTTTGTGACCAGCCTGGGCAACATAACAAGGTTAGCTGGGCCTGGTGCCTCTTGCCTGTAAGCCTATGGGAGGCTTAGGTAGAAGGATCACTTGAGCTCAGGAGTTCGAGCCATTGTATTCCAGCCTGGCCAGCAAAGTGAGACTTTGTCTCTAAGAAAAATTTTTAAATTAAAAAAAGTGAAAGTATCATAGTCTTATTTAATGAAACAGTTCAGATGTGACTCTGACTCTAGACACTGAAATTTTCTCATATTACTTTTTTTTGCCCAGTGATTCTTTGTGGCTGGAGAAACCTCTTAGAATACATCATGGAAGCAGCACAGAAAACCACATCAGAATAATAGACTTTATAATCCTTTGAAATCAAGAAAGTGAGATCAAACACCATGGGCTTTGGAATCAGAATTGGGTTTAAGTCCCAGACTTGCCACTTAGTACTTTAAGAACTTGGGCAAGTGTTTTAAGAACTTGAAGTCTCAGATTGCTCATGCATGTAATTGAGCCAATAACGCCTATCCAAGTCGGGCTCGGTGGCTCAGCCTGTAATCCCACACCTTTGGGAGGCTGAGGTGAGTGGATTGCTTGAGCCCGCGGGTTCGAGACCCGCCTGGGCAGCGAGACCTCATCTCTACAATAAGTCAAAAAATCAGCCGGACGTGGTAGCGCATGCCTGTAATTCTGGCTACTCGGAAAACTGAGGCGGAAGGATCACCGGAGCCCAGCAGGTCGAGGCTGCGGTGGCCGGAAGTGGCCACTGCACTCCAGTCTGGGCGACTGAGTGAGAATCCAACTTAAAAACAAAACAAAACAAAAGAAACAAACAAAAAACGCCTACCCAGCAGTGTCATAAAGATCAAATGAGATAATGTTTATAAAGCACTCATCCAGTACAGTGCCTGGGACATAGTACTGCTCTTCAATGGTAGTTGTTTTACTATTGTATTTATTGAATACCATTATAGACTTTGAACTTTGCTTACTTTCTCTAGCCTTGTAAGTGGACATAATTTTTCTGTAGCTACTTCAAGTAAAAGTGGAGTGCAACAGCAAAAGAGTAGGTTTTTCTTAGATAAGTACTTTGTGGAGAGTCTTACATGTTCAGTAATCTGTTGTCTAAAAGCTTGTCTTCATCCAACATTTCTTTCTTAATAATGGATGATTCTAGTATGCATTAAGATATAGTGGGAAAAATTTTAAGCTTCAGATATTCTAGAATCCCTGCAGACTACAGTATCCATTTGTCTAAATTTTTATATAAATCATGCAGATTCCAAAGACTATGGGAGAATTGTTTAAAAAATATATTGATCCAGTTGGCAGTGCATGTGTCCCAAATCTACCATGCAACTGGAAGACTTGATTGCCAGAAAATCTAGAAAGGTAATTTGTCTGTAAGAGGTGTTATTTTTTGGTTTTGATGATAGCAAGACCTCTGAATAGATAAAATTTCCCTTGAACCTAGGCTAATGCTGAAATCATACAGAGTTTTAAAAATTGACTATAGGATTCTAACCCTTTCATATTGTTAACCTTTGTTAATGTGGAGGTTCTCTTCTTCGCAGATTATCCAGATACATGACTTTTCTTCCTCTTCACACTCTTGCTTTTCACCTCAGAGAAGAGAGGAAAAGATCAAAAATAAATCTCAACCTTTGTTAATTCTAATCCTCATACTAATCTTTTCTAAACTATATGGACCTACCAATCAAGCCTCCTTTTGGCACTATTCTTAATTATTTCATCTGAAAGGTTCTTATACTTTTTTTCTCTGTTTTAGGTGTTGTACATCTGCCTCATAGGTGAGGAAATTTTCCATCAAGGTGTGGTGATCACACCAGAATGTAATTTCCATGAAGTCAGGGGCCTTGTCTGTTTTGTTCTGTGCAAAAAACCTGGTACCTGAAACAGTGTCTAGCACATAGTCATCCACAAGTATTTGGTGGGTGGGTAGATGAGGAATCAGATGGATGGATGGATGGATGGATGGATGGATGGATGGGTGGGTGGGTGGGTGGACAACTAGGAACTCAGTGGACTATGCAGCCATTGACAACCTTTGGTTTGGGCTACAGCTTTAAGATATTGGACAGATAATCAAATACAATCCATCTTTGAATAAATTTAAGTCATTTATAAGATTATATTAATGTTTACATTTATATGAAGTAGCAGTTATAAAATGTTAATTCTATGAATTGACCAGAGGTTATGTCTGTCTCTTCTTTATCACTGTTTCTCCAGTGTTTAGCAAAATGTCTGGCATATAGGTAGGTGCTCAATAAATAATTGTTGATTGAACAGTAATAAACTGGACTGCTCATTTATAAATGCTTTGAATTGTCAGCATTATAAGACTGGGATATTATGAGATAGTCTGTCTTTAATCCTTGTGGCCTTTCTCTTCTCTCCTTATGATATCTTCATTAATTACATAACAGATCGGTTTAGGGATTTGAAAGGTGTGTATCACTTTATCAGTGAATTTATTTTCAGTTAGTTATTTGTGTGTAGAGATATTATCTTTATGCAATATGGAATGCCTCTTCTTACTTACAACTTTTTCGTCCTGTTCACTTATATGATCGTAAATGTTATGTCCTCATCAAACATAATCAAGAGAACGTACTCTTACTGTCTGCATTTTACTCTGTGTATTTCTTAAAAATATGTGGGGTACAATTCACGGTTAGGTATACAAATGCTCATTATGTAGGTACCCTTGTTGATGAGGTGTGCCACCCCTCCCCTGGCTGTTTCCCACTATACTCTGAACTGAAAAGTTGATTTTCAATAAAGCAAGGCATGGCTTCTCACTCTCCCAGCCTCTTTCCATGTCCCCTGCTCCAACAAGGTCACTGAAATTTTTGTTTTGTTTTATTTATGTGAGTGAGGAATCGTTTGGATGTTAGCTCTAAAGGAATAATACACTAGTATGAATGAAGAAGTGTTGGAAAAGAGGAAAGGAGAATCTCATGGAACTCAGATGGGAAAGTATAGCTAGATCTCACAGAAACCGGAAGCTGACAAAACCCTGAATTTGCACTTCTTGCCTATGCTTTGCTCTCCTCTCCCCAAACCAGCTTCCTCTTTACAATCTTAGTTTTTTTCCTTTCACACTTAGCTTACATGTGGTTGAAATGGCTCCAGTTTGGGCTCCAGTTTTACAAAACCTTTCAAGTTCAGGATCTGGTACCATCTGGCTGACTTTTTGTATTTATTTCAAAATTCTAGAAGAGGAATTCTGTCCCAGATTGCGTCAAATAGTAGTCCACAGTCTTACCAGCTGTGGACAGAGAGGCACATTCATGGGGTAGGGAGGGCAGAGAGCCAGGGCTAGGCTGCAGAGAGTATGTGAGGAAGAAATAATGGACATCTCCAGAACCAAACTTTTTCCTCTATTATGTGCATTATATAAATTCTGTTATATGATACTCTGTTTCCTTGACCATTATCCTTTCCTTTTGGAGCAGCATTTAAATTATTCCCAGGCTTTCACTGTTATAAAATAACTGCTAAAAAAATTGTGCCTTTTTTTTCCCCTTGGAATTATTTTCTTGAAATTGGGACATTATTAGGACAAAGAATGTGAATGTTTCTATGCTGTTCATATGTAAAACTATTGTATCAACTTACAAGGTCATCAGTAACGTTGGTTTTCCTCATTTCAGGGTTTTCTGGAAACTGTATCGGCTGTGGAGAAAGAGGATTTCGGTATTTCACAGAATTTTCCAATCACATTAACTTGAAACTCACCACTCAGCCAAAGAAGCAGAAGCACTTAAAGTACTACCTAGTCAGAAGCTCCCAGGGTGTACTGTCGAAGGGACCTCTTATCTGCTGGAAAGGTAGTCAACTTCCAGGAGGGAAAAGCTAGGGAATGGAGATTTTTACAGTGGTGACAATTGACCCAAATAGGGTTCAGAGTTCAGGTGTGATACAGATAAATATCTCAAGTTCAGAAGGCTACCCCAAATTTTAAGCCCTCTGATAGGCTATTTGATTTGCTCCTTACTATTTTTAACAGGGATTATTCAAATTTAGGAAAGTGCTTGTCTCTGTATTTGTCTCTTGGGAGGAGGGTGCAGCTTTCAGGGGGAAGCAATGGACTCTTCCTAACTCTTTCATCAGTTTGAGAGGACCTCAGCATGTCAGTTCCTTGGTGAGATGCTCTTTTTTACTCTATTTATTTGGTATTCTCAAGCACCTGTATTTTTAAATTTTAATTAGACCTAAGCATACTTAGAATAAACAATGCTCTCATCATAACATCTGGGAAAATGCACTATTAAGATGGCAAAGCTTTGTTTCTTTTAAATTAGGAAGAATTTAACCAATTAATTTGTAGAAATGAATCCAATTGAAATTTCACATCTTCATGTGTTTTGTTTTGTTTTGTTTGAGTTGGAGTCTGACTTTGTCACGCAGGCTGGAATGCAGTGGCACACTCACGGCCACCACAACCTCGACCTGCTGGGTTCAGGTGATTCTTCCACCTCAGCCTTCCAAGTAGCTGACCTACAGGTGTACACCACCACGCCCAGCTAATTTTTGACTTATTGCAGAGATGAGGTCACGCCATGTTGTCCCGGCTGGTCTCGAACCCCCGGACTCAGGCAGTCCTCTTGCCTCAGCCTCCCAAAGTGCTGGGAATACCTCACCCAGCTCTTTATGTGTTCGACAGGAATTTCCACAACTTGTACTCATTGTTCTAATGCAGAGGAATTTCTAATTCTTATTCTATTGGTCAGTTTCTTAGATGCTGAGATTTTTTTCTCCATGTGATAACTATCTTTAGTGTTTATATTTGTTGTCTAGTCAAGATTTTCTCCTGAATATGAAACAGAATAATAAATCCAAATCACAACTGAAGATTTGTCCAAGTCCTTCCCCTTAATTTCTCTTGGTTGCATTTGAAGTAGCATTATATAATCCCTTAGGAAGTGGCTACATGTTCCAAAATGGGTGTCATTAGAACTTGAAGCTTGTAATCACAGAATCATAAGCTGGTGAACTGTAGATAACTCTGTCCTTTTAAAGAATTTTCCTCTAGAAAAAAATCATTTTCATGTCATGAATCCTAAAACAAAGGAAAAAATAAGATAGATATCACTTCCCTACCTTCTGACTTCCTTCTTTAGCTTTTGTTTTGGCTGCATAAAATATTTTTAACTTCCTGTTTGGTGCTTAGTAACAATTTGTCTTTCTCATTTAGCCTATTAAGAGCAGTTGAAAATTTTGTCCATTGTCATAACATGACAATTTTTCTTTCTAATAAAAAATATCATTTGTGGCCAGGCGCAGTGGCTCAAGCCTGTAATCCCAGCACTTTGGGAGACTGAGGTGAGGGGATTGCCTGAGCCCATGGGTTCGAGAACAGCCTGGGCAACTTGGTGAGTCCTCACCTCCAAAATAAATAAAAAATTGGCTGGGTGTGGTAGCTCATGCCTGTAGTTCCAGCTACTTGGAAGGTTGAGGCGGAAGAATTGCCTGAGCCCAGCAGGTCAATGCTGGGGTGGCTGTGGGAGTAATATTGCACTTCAGCTTGAGCAACAAAGTAAGACTCCAACTCAAATAATAATAATAATAATAATAACATTTGTGAAAGAAGCCTCGTGTTTATAGCAGCTGCTATCTTGTGGGGTTTTTCTAGATTTTGGGGTTGTCGTTGTCAAGACAGGGTCTCACTATACTGCCTAGGCTGGCCTTTAACCCCTGGACTCAAGCAATCCTCCCACCTTAGCCTCCCAAAGTGCTAGGATTACAGGTGTGAGCCACCATGCTAGTCAGCAGTTGCTATTTTAGAATTGGAATTATATATATTTATATAATTATATACCTATATAATTCATATATATAATTATATAGATACAGATACATCATATCAATATGTATATATGCATATATACATATAATGTGGAAATATGCTTTCAGGCCTAAATACAATAACTCGTCACAGAAGGTCATAGCATAGGAGGTTGTAGAAAACTGCCTCCAGATCTTGTATGTATCTGATAAACTCAGAAACTCTCTAAAGCATCCTCTATAATTAACTTTGTCATATGCAACCATTTCCTTTTTTGCATGCTACTTTTTAAGACTAATATGATTTGGTTGGAAGTCACAGTTCTATAAGATATCATAGTATTCACTATCTACCTGAATTAGTACATAGTACCATTAAGATGTTGTACCAGAGTCCCATTAATATCAGCTTAGTCAAAAAGAAGCCTGGGCCGTGCTCAGTGGCTCAACCTGTAATCCCAGTACTTTGAGAGGCCAAGGCAAGTGGATTGCCTGAGTCTGCGGGTTCAAGACTAGTCTGGGAACTTTGGCAAGACCTCGTCTCTACAAAAAAAAAAAGCGGGGCGTGTTAGCGCGCACCTATAGTTCCAGCTACTTGGAAGGCTGAGGTGGATTGCCGGAGCCCAGCAGGTCGATGCTGGAGTGACTGTGAGCATGCCACTGCACTCCAGCCTGGGCAACAGAATGAGACTCCAACTAAAAAAAAAAAAATTAAAACTAAAAAAAAGAAGCCTGGTGTTGCATGCTTAGTAATCACCTTGGATATTGTTTACCTTGTCTCCTTTAATAAGAACTGAAAATAATATTCATTTGAGCTCTTAAAATTTTTATCTACTACCTATACATTTTTTTTTTTGGCTTCTATTTTTGGACATAGATTAAGATTGAGAAGGAAAAGTTGAAGGCAGCCTAGACAGACCCTAGGTTACTGTTTCACACTTTAATTAATCCTGGATAGGAGGTTAACTGGGTTTATTGAACAGCTTATTGGGCTTTGATAAATTATCGATATTTTAGCCTCTGCCTTACCCATAAAACTAGCAAGGCTGTATTGGTTGCGAGTATTTTCCCCTTGGGCACTAGTCTGTAGGAACAAAGTTCTTTGTAATTATTTCCTTGCCTTCCAAGTATGACATCTGGTCTTAGAAAGAAGAGCTGTGTTCACTAGCTTCAACATTCTCTTGGAGTCAGAATCAGGGGAAGGAGTGCTCTGATTAGGAAAGTGGCTACCACATAAGGAGCAACAATTTATTTTAGGGATTTTAAGGATCGTGTTCCCATCACCTGCTTTGACAAAATATTGGTCTCTTCATATAATGATTTTTTACTCCCTTCCAGAATGTAGAAGCCGACAGTCCTCTGCTTCTTGCCAGTCTATTAAACTAAACTCTTCAGTGTCATCAACTGTGACCCCAGAAAATGGGACAACTAATGGATACAAATCAGGATTCACTCAGACAGGTATGAGGTATTTTCCTTGGCACTTCACGCAGCAGATGTATACCTTTTTTTCCAAATCCTTGTGTCAAGGGCTGATTTTCAGTGGATCGCAGAGAGGGAGCTGCTCTGCTACCTACAAAAGCCCAACCCAGCAGCAGATCGTCTATGAATGGTTTAGCACCAGGTTCCAACGTGCAGTGCGTGAGGGGCGAGGAGGCGACTGCCTTTCCAGCTGCGCCCTGTGTCCTGGGTAGAGGGGCTCTCTGCACCTGACCCCAGTCCCAATGCGTGGCAGAGGATGCCCTGCCATGGGAACAGGGCATCCCGCTGGCAGGGACAGCGAGGACTGGCTATCCGAGGTCAACCTAGGGCTGCGGTGCTGCCATCTCTTTCTACCTGGGCAGGAGCAGATGTCTACTTAGTGAGGCATTTTAAAATTTACTGATTTTAAATGGCTGATTTGACTAGAGCTATTTCAAAATAAAGGTATTACTTGAGTTACTATTAGAGTTAGAACTCAGCATTGAGATGGGTTAATCTGTGAATGGCCAGAAGTCCCCACAGTCCTGCTAGTGTCAGGCAGGGAATGGAGAAAGGAATTGATAATTGGTGATTTACCTCAAGCTGGATGCAGTGGCTCATGCCTGTAATCCCAGCACTTTGGGATGCAGAGGCGAAAGGATTGCCTGAGCCCTGGGTTTGGACTAACCTGGGCAACATGGTGAGACCTCATCTCTATGACAAATCACAAAAATTAGTCAGGCATGGTGGCACGTTCCTGTAGTTCCAGCTACTTGAAAGGCTGAGGTGGAAGGATTGCCTGAGCCCAGCAGGTGTCTGCTGCAGTGACCATGAGCGTGTCAGTACAACTTGGGCAAGAGAGTGAGATTCCAACTCAAAAAAGAAAAAAGAAAGAAAGAGAAACAAGTTTAGCTCAAGTGTAGGAACTGATTCTAGGGGAGACTAACAGTAGACAGTAAATACAAATCCAGACATGAGGGAAGTCAGCATAATGGCTGTCAGGTGATGAGTATTGTAGAAGATTGGTGTTCCTGGGTAGGGGTCTAACCAACCCCACAGAACATAAAGATTAGTGCATCAACTGGGATACAATGTGAGGTCCCAGGGTAGCATTGTAGATCACAACAGATGAATCCAGGATTTCGTTTCTAGTGGTACAAAATAGGGGCTTGGTCACAAGCAGCCAGATAAAATCTTAGTGCCTGAAACTGAGTTACAATATCAGGGCAGGATCAACAGAATGGCTGATCAGATACAGAGCAGATAAGCCACTAAAAATTCCTCCAGTATAGAGCACTGGCCCAAGCCCTGAGGTCAGGATAAGATTCCAGGTGGGCCTTGGTAGTTCCAGGTAGCTGAAGGGCTGGAGGGCTGTAACTGAAAAGATCACTGCAGATAGTATTTGAGAAAATTACTCAGAACTAGCCTATATATTAGGCAAGAAGGAAAGTATTACAAAAGTCTGTGAATTTTTTTTTCCATTCACTTGTTTTTGTGAAGTACCCATGCTACCCATCTGATACACACACTTCATAGCATATGTGCTTTGCCAGCGTCTACTCAACCACAGGTTGAAAAGAAGGCTGTCTTCATTTGTTATTTAGCTCACACCTGTAATCCCAACACTTTGGAAGGTGGAGGCAGGAGGATTGCTTGAGCCTGGGAGTTCGAGACCAGCCTGGGCAACATAGCAAGACCTTGTCTCTACAAAAAATCAAAAAATTAGCAGGGTGTGGTGGTACGTGCCTGTAGGGTCACTGGAGGCTGAGGCAAAAGGATCACCTGAGCTTAGGAGGTCAAGACTGTGGTGAGCTGTGATCATGCTATTGTACTCCAGCCTGGGCATCAGGGTGAGACCCCGACTCAAACAAGAAGAATATGTCTCAACGTTAAACTGTCCAGGAGATTTAGATAGAGGCTGTGATCTGAGTAGAAAGACCATTTCTCTTTAGAATAAATGAAAAAATGTCATGTCACTAGGTATTCAAGAAAGAAAAAGTTGGTGGTTGAATGATTAGCCTTCATTACATTAATGAGAAACCTATATGTCTCTTCTACAATATTATTGTAGTATTCAATCGATTTCATGGTGTACTTTATGCCATTAGACCTTGACTTTGGAATGTAATTTTAAAACGACGGTATTAAAAGTTAAGATTTACTTCATTCCATCAAAAACTTATCAAGTGTTTATTATGTTCCAAGAACGTCATCAGATGCATTAGGCAGGTTTCCAGTACTTGACTGATGACTGCAAATGAGTTTAAAACCACTCATATAAGGAATTAAAGAACAATAAAAAACATGTTACCTTTCCTAAGATGGAGAAGTGGCTAAGTAAACAATCAATTGTATCTGAAAATAATGAAAAGGTATTAAAATGTTAATAAGCAGTAGTATAATTTTAATGATGCCACGAAATACACTTTGAAAACAAATTTCGCTCTAAAAGAGGAAATCAAGATACAGGCTTTAGCAAGGGCTCCCCTACCTGCCATGATGAGACACAGACAAGGGAGGGAGGGGAAGGGCAGTGACTGACTCATCATGAACACAAGTGGCCAAGTGTTATGCCAGTATTCTTGTGGTAATTTGACCCTGAAATTAATTCTTAACAATTTTAGGTGCAATCCAGGTGCACCTGTAGCTCACAACTTTAGTCTTACAACTGTAGACCAAGGTGGGAGGATTGATTGAGGCCAGGAGTTTGAAACCAGCTAGGCAACATAGCAAGAACCCCCCCAAGACAAAAATAAAATAAAATACAAATTAGTTAGGCGTGGTGGCTCATGCCTGTAGTCCTTGCTACATGAGAGACTGAGATGGGAAGATCGCTTGAGCTGAGGAGTAACTATGGTTTCACCACTGCACACCAGTCTGGACAACAGAGCAAAACCCTGACTCTTAAAAAAACAAAAAAACAATTTTATAAGAAAGTGACTTTATAAGTGAGGCTTTGTATTTAAAATTTTCATATTGGTGAATTATGTTTATTTCTTCTAACACACGGAACATAGTAGGCTGTAAGAATTTTGTGTTAGCATTATGATATCTCTGCAAACATTAGGGGTTACAGCATCTCCTTAGCTGCTAGATTGAGATTCACTCTTCTACAGGAAATTGTCTTCTCCTTAATCTGCATCAGTGACTGCCTGTAGTCAACATTTCTTAGCCTGAAATGTGGATACATATATTGCATAGTATTTGAAGAAGAGATTAATTTACTATTTACGCAGCTTTGTCTTGAGTTCTACCCCTAAGCTCTGGGTTGTTCTTTTCTTGCTGGCTTGTCACTTATCCCTTGTGTATTTCCTTTTGGTATTTTTATGTCATTGGTAATTCAAATTTTAGATACCAGTCTCAGTGAAATATTTTATCATTTTTACTGAATGAGGATATATTTTTATCTACCTACATCATATATACATGCCACATACATACACACATATTGTGTTTCATCAGAACAATAATTCAAGCATAAGCGGAAAAGAAATCTTTGCCTTACTCAGTCTTGAAATTTTCTGGTTTTTTTCTAAAGGCTTTATTGTTTTAACTCTTGAAGCTAAGTCTATGAACCACTTTGAGTTAATTTTTGTGTATTGTGCGAAATGAGAGTCTAAATTCATCTTTTTGCATGTGGGTATCCCATTGTCCCAGCAACACTTATTGTACAGACTGTCTTCTCATCAGTGAATTACAGTTATCAAAAATCAATTTACTCTAAATATAAAGATTTATTTCTGAAAAACTGATAAAATAGACCTCATCAAAATTCAAAACTTTTACATTATAAGAGATACCATTTAGGATCAAGAAAATATATACACAATGGAATACTATTCAGCAATAAAAAAAGAATGAAATCCTGTCCAGCAACTTGGATGGAACTGGGAGACATTATATTAAGTGAATAAACCAGGTACAGAAAGACAAATATTACATGTTCTCACTCATAGGTGGGAGCTAAAAAAGTTGACCTCATGGAGGTAGAGAGTGGAATGATGGTTACCAGAGGCTGAAAAGGGTGGGAGCAGGGATGAAAAGAGAATGGTTAATGGGTACAAACATACGGTTTGACTAAAGGAATAAGTTCTAGTGTTCAACAGCACAGTAGGGCGACTATAGTTAACAATAATTGTATATTTCTGCCGAGCATGGTGGTTCATACCTGTAATCCTAGTGCTTTGGAATAAGGAATCAGAAGAATTGCTTGAGCCCAAGAGTTTGAGATCAGCCTGGGCAACGTAGCAAGTCCTTGTCTCTATAAAAAATAAAAAATTAACTGGGCATGGTGGCATGCGCCTGTAGTCCCAGCTATTTGGGAGGCTGACACAGGAGGATTATTGGAACTCAGGAGTTGGAGCCTGGGCAACAGAGTGAGATCTGACTCAAAATAATAATAATAATAATAATAAATTTCAAAATAGCTAGATTTTAATGTTCCCAACACAAAAAAATTATAAACGTTTGAATATCCTAATTACCCTAATTTGATCATTAAACATTGTATGCATGTATCAAAATATCATATGTACCCCATAAATATGTACCATTATTATGTGTCAATAAAAAGATACCATTAAGAAAATGAAAATACAAACAACAGACTACGAAAAATATTTGCAAAACCCAAATCTAATTAAGCATTAGTGTCCAAAATTTAAAAAAAACTCTTACAACTCAATAATAAGACAACAATCCATCAAAACATGGGCAAAGAATTTGTAATAAATACTTTTAAAAGTAATATATACAAATGTCTAATAAGCACATGACAAGGTGCTCAATATTATTAGTCATTAGAGAAATCCAAGTCAAAGCCATAATGAGATGCCACTTCATACCCTCTAGAATGACTATCACAAAAAAGTAGCGTGTCTATGGATGTGAAGAAATTGGAACCTTCATACACTGTTGATAGAAATGTGCTATTAAAATTTGGCAGCCATTTTGGAATACAGTTTGACAGTTTCTCAAAAAGTTAAACATAAAACTACCATGCAACCCAGTAATTCCACTCCCAGGTATCTACTCAAGAGAAATGAAACATATGTACTCACAAAACTTGCATGCAAATGTTCATAGCAGTATTATTAATTATAGTAAAAAACTAGAAACAACCTAAGTGTTGATCAATTGAGAATGGATAGACAAAAATGTGGTGTTGCCATACAACGAAGCACATGTTCCAATAGCTGGAAGGTCTAAATGTGAAAGGCAAAACTACCAAGCTTTTAGAAAATATTGTAGAATTCCTTCATGGCCATGGGGTCATGAAAGATATCTTTTTTCTTTCTTTCTTTTTTTTTTTTTCCAGAGACGAGGTCTTGCCACGTTGCCCAGGCTGGTCTTGAACCCCATAAAGGATATCTTAAAAGTATGTCAGCAGTGAGAAAGGAAAAAACTGTTGACACATGCAACATCATTGATGAAGCTCAGAAACATTATACTAGTCAAAGAAACCAGATGGAAGGGACCACATATTGTATGATTCCATTTACATGAAATGCAGAGAAAAGGCAAATTTATAGAAACAGGAAGTAGGTTAGTGCTTGCCTAGAGCAGGGGGTGGGAATGGAGATTAACAGAAAATGGGTTGAGTATGAGGTTTCTTATTAGGGCGATGAAAATGTTCTAAAACTGATTTGTGATGATGGTTGCACAACTGGTAAAGTCACTAAAAATCACTGAATTGTACACTTGAAACTGGTAAATTTTGTGATATGTAAAGTACACTTCAGTTAAGCTATAAAAGTAGATTTAAAAGTTGCTCTGAGAAAATTCATAATTCTTTGGAGTGGCACTGTTTCTCTTTCAATTACATAATCTAATTTATTGAGTATCTTTTATGGGACGAGCACTATTTCAGACCAGTGGGGTAAACAACAGAGGACTGAGAGACCTGGTATTCAAATATTGCACCTGACATATGTTGACTGAGGCTTGGAATAGGCCACACAATTTTTTCTGTGCCTTGATTTCCTCATTTGTAAAAAACTGAAATTAACAATACCTGTTTTGCAACTTTATGAGGACTAACTTAGCCTTGCCACCATACTTCTACTTGTGTGACATTGCTCCCCATTAAATTATTTGCTTACCATTAAAATTATTTGTTTACCATCTGTATTCTCTTATATACTAGAAGCTTTATCTCTGTATCTTCTAGTACCTGGAAAATACCTGGAACTAAATATTATTTGAATTCCATTTTAATTTAAATTTGAAATTAGAATTTGGGGATTATTTACTTATTTTTCCAAATGAAGATGAAATGCTCATCCACCATTAGGAGGACACATGTTTTATCCCCCAGCTTGTAGAGAAAGACAGGGGTGAGCCACCTCAGTTCTGCCCCTGTAGCATAGCTTTTAGGAAGACTCTAGCAGGCAGGACCATTTTAAGACTTTTTTGGGCCTTAGGTATCTTTGCCTATATGGGCCCTTCTTCCACAAAGTACATCTTTTGTATACTCTTTTTTAAATGTTGTTTTTGACTGTGTGGTATAAAGATGAATATATTAATATCATATATTAAACTACTTTTTTCAACCAAAAGTTCACTTTTTTCTTCTGATTTTAAAATATTTTCCTGAACCTTTTAAAAGTGTAATGGACCATAGTATCTGCCTGATGAAATCATCCCTGTTATTAATTATTGGAAGCACTGTCCATAAAATGGGATTTTCTTTTCTGTGATCCACTGTAGGCTCAAAGTGCTGTAAGCCCCTCACTATCTTAGCCTTATGACTTTTTAAAATTTTTTATTTTATTGTAGAGATGGGGAATACAAGTAAAGGTTAACTACACAAGAAGGCTGGATACGGGTGCATCTGATATTATTTCATTTCTGTTACATTTTAGGAGTGCATGCGTGGCACAGGTAATCACCCTTTGATCAGAGGGAGGGAGATGGCATGGGAAAGTTATAAAGAAGTCACCTGGCTGTTGGCAGTGTTTTGTTTTGTTTTGTTTTGTTTTGTTTTGTTTGACTTGGATGGTGGTTACACAGATATTTACTTTATACTTATTCTTTAAGCCTTACATACATCTTTTGTGTACTCTTTTGTATTTTGATACATCCCAATGCCAATGGGAGAAAAAGAGCCTTCAAATTGCATACATATACTCATGTGTGTAGTCATCACACTTCGGTATCATAGACCAGGGATGCTACGGTGTAACACCTTGTTTGTGTCTTTTGAGTTTTTATATTTCCCATCGTGGTGATTCCACAGCAGAGATTTTCTGTCATAGAGATGCAACAGTGTGGACCCTCATCGCTGCTTTTGTTATCTAAGAAGGGAGCAGGCAGAAACAACACTCAATGAAACTCAAAGTGCCCAACACTCCTTCCTGCCACCTCTTGGCCTTCTTTTCTTTGCCTCCTAAGAGTTTAGAATGCTCATCCTGCCCTCTGTGTATCTAGAATACCCTGTGAGGTGCCCCCTGATGTACGTAGGACTGCCTTGCTCACCAACCATGTCACTTTGAACCCGCTTCCCCCACCATGGGAAATATCCTCTGTCTCTGGTGATGACTGTTTAGAAAGCAGGCTTTATGAGAGCATAACGCTTAACTGTCCCTAAAGTGTAGTTGTTTGTCCCCTTTCTCTTTTGATGTATCCTCCTATGGACACTACGCTTCTTTCCCTCTCCCAATACATCCTTGAAGCCAGGGTAATCAAAAGCTCCTACAGTAGAAATTTCTAAACGTAGTCTCTCATGAATATTCAATTTATGCTTTACCAAAACAGTCTCCTTTCTCCAAATGTGGTGGGAACTTTTTAGCTGGAATATTTATCTACTTCTAACCAGATATTGAGAACACATAGGCTTTTCCTTTACACAGTAAACTCTTTGCAGCATTCTTTGCATGTGTAGAAATAAGGGCCGATACCTAATGCAAAGGAGTCCAGGAAACAGCTAGGAGGTGACAAAATCAGAATTTGAACTCTCTCTGCTCATTATTGAACAATTATATTGGGCAGTCACTGGGTACAAGGGCATGAAGAAATAAAGAGGTTATTGATCTTTACCTAGAATTTTGTGAAATGCTCATGTATCTCAGGCTTCAAGAGCAGAGTAAGGGGCAAGAAGAGCAGGAAAAACAGGGGAATACCAAGGTTAAAGAATCAATAGCAAATCAACTTAACATCTGCTTCTGGCCAAAATGGAGAAAAGGGACTGAATTTACCCTCTCACCTGAAACAACAACAACAAAATACCAGATAAAAATACATGAAAAACAAGTTTCAATACATTGTACATTAGGCAACAAAGAATAGTGATCCTTCAGAGATGTAACAATGTGAGTCTTATAACTGCCCTAGCTTGCTCCCGTCAGGGTTTCCAGATCATGATACAGGGAGGGAGAACTGTGGCAGAGCCCCGAAGGATCCTTGAGTTGAGCAGAAGGAACTGAGAATGAGAGGAGATCAAAGCAGCTAGAGTTCATGAGACCAAGTGCCAGAGAGGAGAGAGCCACACAAAGAGAGAGAAACCCAAAGATATGCAGAGGCTCCCCCAAATGTCCAGCATAGTACCAATTGGTGTCTGCATGTGAGGAAACTACTTGAGGCTAATAAAAAGTACCATCTAAAAGGATTAGAGGAAACTGCCTTGCATTCATACAGGACCAAGAACAGTGGCTATTCCCACCAACCAGACAGGAAAATCACATAATACATCAGGCATTGGACAGAGTACTTAGGAAGGTCTTGTATCAGTAACCGAGAATACTTAGCCTTAGGCTGAGCATTGCCCCAGTCTTTCATTAAAATATCACAAAAGCAAAGCCCCCAAAAATCAAATCATTTCCAAATAATTTAACTGCATACCAGAACAAAGCTCAATGATATTCATAGGTATACAAAAATATCCAGCACTCAACAAAGTAAAATTAACAATGCCTGACATCTAATGAAAGAGTACCAGGGATGCAAAGAGACAGGAAAACACAACAAGGAGCCTAATTAATCAAAACCAACCCAGACACAGGTGTTATAATCATCAGAGGACAGTTATTATAACTGTATTTCATATGTTCAAAAAGTTAAGTAGATGTAGAAGTTTTTTTTTAATTTTTTAAAGATGTGGATTACAATTCAGGGTTAGGTATACAAATGTTCATTATGCAGGTACCCTTGTTGATGAGGTGTGCCCCCAAGATATTTTTTTAAAAGACCCAAATTAAACTTCTAGAGATGAAAATTACAATGTTTGAGGTTTAAAAAAAATACTCTGGATGAGATTAACAACAGATTAGTCATTGCAGAAGAACAGATTAGTGGCTTGGAAGCATGGTAATAGAAATGATTTGCAATGAAATACAGAGAGAAAAAGAAATAGAAGAAAACATCAGTGAGACAACTACAAGCAGCCTAACATACTGGTAATTGGAAGGCCTCAAGAAGTGAGGGTGGGGAGACAGAAAATATATTTGAATAAATAATAGCCCAAACTTCCCAAACTTGATGAAAATTACAAATCCATAGACCTAAAACATTCAATAAACCCCAAGCACGAGAAATGTAAAAAAAAAAACAACACCAAGGCACATCATTATAAAATTACCCAAAAACAATCATAAAGAGAAAATTTTAAAAGCAACCAGAGAAAAAAGACATGTACAGCGGAACAAAAATAAGCTTGATATCAAATTTCTTATGGGAAACAATATAAATAAGACGACAGTGGAGAAACATCTTTAAAGTTAAACTAAAATCCTATTGTTGGAAAAAATATCTTAATGAAGGTGAAATAAAGACACTTTCAGATATGCAAAATATGAAAGAGTTCACTACCAGAAGACTTACACTACAAGAAATACTAAAGGAAGTCACTCAGATAATGATAGTAGATGAAAATCTGAATGTGTACAAAGTATTGAAAACCACTGGAAATAGTAACTATGTGTGTGGGTAACTATTAAAATGATAATTGATTGTTTCACTGTATTATATTCTGAGGTTTATAATATGAAAGTTCACTATTGTAAAATTCTTATAAGTGAAGTTTTGCAACATTGCTTGAGGTTTTATTGTTATAAGTTAAGATATACAGTTGTCTTTCTGTATCCCCAAGGGATTGATTCCAGGACTCCTGTTTATACAAAATTTGCAGAAACTTGAGTTCTTTATGTAAACTGGCACAGTATTTGCATATAACCTGTGCACATCCTCCCATCAACTTTGAATCATCTCTAGATTACTTATGATACCTAATATAATGGAAATGTCACACGATTGGTTATACTGTATTAATTTTTATTCGTATTTTTCTTGTTATTTTTATTGTCTTTTAAATATTTAATTTATTGTTCTCTCAAGGGGTACGTGTGCATGTTTGTTACATAGGTCTATTGCATGATGGTGAGGTTTGGGCTTCTAACCCTTTCCCCTCCAGGTTGTGAGCATGGTACCCAATGACTGGTTTTTCAACTTCTATCCCTCTCTACCCCTTTCCCCTTTAGTAGTCTCCGGTGTCTGTTGTTTCCATCCATGCTCATGTGTGCCCAGTATTTAGCTCCCACTTATGAATGAGAACATACGTATTCAGTTTTCTGTTTCTGTCATAATTCACTTAGAAATTATGACCCCCAGCTGCATCCTAGTTGCTGCAAATGTCATGATTTCATTATTTTTTATGACTGCATAGTATTCTATGGTATATGTATGTATGTATGTATGTATGTGTGTACACACACACACACACACACACACACACATATATGACATTTTCTTTAGTTCATGTTGATGGGCATCTGGGTTGGTTCCATGTATTTGCTGTTGTGAATAATGCTGCGATAAACATATGAGTGCAGGTGTCTTTTTGGTAGAAAGATTTATGATCCTTTGTGTATATGAGGCGGGACCCAAAAAACCTGGAATTATCTTTTGGATGGTGGACCCCTTGTAGTACACTCAGAATTTGTTCCTCCAGATCAAATGGCCAACCAAACTTTTTATCTAGAAGTTTTGAGAGGATTGCATCATGGTTTGTGGAAGAAACATCCAGAGTTGTGGCAAAATGATGACTGGTTCTTCCACCATGACAACGTACCTACCCACACCATGCTGGGTGTTCAGCAGTTTTTGACCAAAAGCAGCATGACCCCTGTGCCCCACCCTCCCTATTCACCCGATCTTGCCCAAGTAACTTTCTTTTTGTTTCTCTGGATGAAAAAAGTACTCAAAGGGAAATGTTTTGCTGATGTGGATGAGGAAACAAAAAAATGCGGAAGCACTAAAAAGGCATTAAAGTTGATAAGTTCAAAAACTGTTTGGAGCAGTGAGAAAAGTATCTCAATAGGAGTATTGCATCAAACAAAGAGTACTTTGAAGGCGTCTGAAGTTTAAGCATGTAAGAATAAATACACAATTTTTTTTTTTTTTTGGTGAGTTGGAGTCTCACTGTCGTCCAGACTGGAGTGCAGTGGCCGCTCCGGGCCACCGCAGCCTCAACCTGCTGGGCTCCAGTGATCCTTCCGCCTCAGCCTTCCAGTAGCTGGAACTACATCCAGTAGCTGGAACTACAGGCGCGCGCTACCAAACCTGGCTAATTTTTTATTTATTGTAGAGATGAGGTCTCGCCAAGTTGCCCAGGTGGGTCTCAAGCCCGCGGGCTCAGGCAATCCACTCACCTCAGTCTCCCAAGGCGCGGGATTACAGGCTGAGCCCCTGAGCCCAGTTATTACACAATTTTTTATAAATAAATTTCATTTTTGGAGGGGATTCTTCCCTTATATACCCAGTAGTGGGATTTTGGGTCGAATGGTAAATCTATTTTTAGTTCTTTGAAAAAATCTAAAATGTTTTCACAGGAATTGAACTAGGTTATATTCCCACCAAAAGTGTATGATTGTTCCTTTTCTCCACATCCTTGCCAGCATCTGTTGTTTTTTGACTTTTTAATAATAGCCATTCTGACTGGTGTGATGGGATCTAATTGTGGTTTTGATGTGCATTTCTCTGATGATTAGTAATATTAAGCATCTTTTCATATGTTTGTTAGTCACTTGCTTTTCTTCCATTGAGAAGTGTCTATTCATGTTCTTTGCCCACTTTATAATGGGGTTATTTGGTTTTTTCCTGTAGTTTGTTTTATAGATTCTCACGATTAGGACTTTGTCAGATGCATAGTTTGCAAATATTTTCTTTCATTCTGTGGTTGTCTCCAGGAAGCAGTTTCCTGGGTATTCTTTTAAGATTTTTATAGTTTGGGACCTTAGGTTTAAGTCCTTAATCCATTTTGAGTTACTTTTTAAATATGGTGACAGGTAGGAGTCCAGCTTCATTCTTCTGCATATGGTTAGCCAGTTTTTTCAGCACCATTTTTTGAATAGAGTATCCTTTCTCCATTGTTTGTTTTTGTCAGCTTTGTCAAAGATGACAGCAGTTTTAGGTCTGAGTTCTGTTTCATTGGTCTCTGTATCTATTTTTGTACCAGTACCATACTGTTTTGATTACTGTAGTCTCATAGTAAAGTTTGAAATCTGGCAGTGTGATGCCTCCGGCTTTGTTCTTTCTGCTCACTATTACCTTGTCTACTAGGGTTCTTTTTTGCTTCCATATGAATTTAAGTATTTTCTAGATCTGTGAAAAATGATACTTGTAGCTTGATAGGGATTGTGTTGAATCTATAGATTGCTTTAGGCAGTATGGACTTTTTTTTCTTTGGCTGAGTACAGGGGACTTTATTGATAGTACATGAAAAGGTGGAACTCCCTGCCTCCCCGCCCCCAATTCTTCAGGGGGTCTGGCATGGACACTGTGAAGAGGAAGAGTCTTACTGTGGTTGGGGACTGAGTGCGGCAGGGACTCCCCAGCAGTTAAAGGCCTCTCTCTTCCTCTCATGCTTTTGCTGGGGCTGGTGATCCAGGGTCTCTTAGTCCTTGGAGGCCATGTGGACCATGTGGTCCATCACCCTGTTGCTGGAGCCAAATTCATTGTCATACCAGCAAGTGAGCTTGACAAAGTGGTCACTGAGCACCAAAAGTGGAAGAGTGGGTGTCACTGATAAAGTTGGAGGACACAACCTGGTGCTCGATATAGCCCAGAATGCCCTTGAGGGAGCCCTTGGATGCCTGCTTCACCATTTCTTGATTTCATCATATGTGGCAGGTTTTTCCACATGGTAGCTCAGGTCCATGATGGACACATTGGTGGTAGGGACACAAAAGTCCATGCCAGTGAGCTTCCTGTTGTCTATGGCCTTGGCGATGCTGGTGGATGCAGGGATGATGTTCTGGAGAATCCTGTGGCTGTTGCACCAAAGCTTCCCAGAGAGGCCGTCCATGGTCTTCTGGGTGGCAGTGATGGCATGGATGGTGGTCATGAGTCCCTCCACGATGCTAAAGTTGTCACGGATGACCTTGGCCAGTAGGGCTATGTAGTTAGTGGTATAAGAGGCATTGCTGATGATCGTGATGTTATTCTGGTTCACACCCATCACAAACAAGGACATCAACGGAGGAGATGGAAATGACTCCCCCCCATAAGTGAGCCCAACTGTCTCCAAGGAGTGAAGGTGCTGGTGGACTCCACAACACAATCAGTGCCAGCATCACCCCATTTGATTTTTGTGGGATCTCACTCAAGGAAGATGGTGATGGGGTTTCCATTGATGATAAGCTTCTTGTTCTCAGCCTTGACAGTGCCATGGAATTTGCCATGGGTGGAGTCATACTGGAACATGTAGACCATGTAGTTGAAGTCAATGAAGGGGTTGTTGATGGCAACAGTATCCACTTTGCTAGAGTTCAAAGCAGCCCTGATGACCAGGTACACGATACGGCCAAATCTGTTCACTCTGGCCTTCACGTTTGCCATGGTGTCTCAGGGATATAACTGGTGCTGCATGAGAGATGCAGCTGTCTGTTGAATGAGAGGAGCAGAGAGCCCAGTATGGACATTTTGACAATACTGATTCTTCCAATCAATGAGTGTGAGATATTTTTCTATTTCTTTGTGTAATCTTTGATTTCTTTCAGCAGTGTTTTGTAGTTCTCATTGTTGGAATCTTTCACTTCTTTGGTTAGATGTATTCCAAAGTATTTTTTGTATGTGGCTATTGTGCATGGGATTGTGCCTTTTTGCTTATTTTGAGTTGGAGTCTCACTGTCACCCACGCTGGAGTGCAGTGGCATGAACACAGCTCATTGCAACCTCAACCTTCTGGGCTCAGGCGATCCTTTAGCCTCAGCCTCCCAAGTAGCTGGGACTATAAGGTATATGCCACCATGCTCAGCTAATTTTTAAAAATTTTTGTAGAGACAGATCTCACTATTTTGTGTAGGCTGGTCACAAACTCCTAGGCCCAGGCAATCCTTCCGCCCTGGCCTCCCAAAGTACTGGGATTACAGGTGTGAGCTACTACTCCCAGCCTTACATTTGTTTATGTGTAGGTTACATCTTTTTTTTTTTATCAATATTTTTTATTATGGTTTTGTGGGGTACAGTTAAGGGTTAGGTGTACAATTACGTTTCATTCAGACACCCTGTTGATAAGAGGTGTTTCCCCATCCCCCGACAGATATTTGCTACTGTTAATCCCATCTCCCTCCCCCCCCATAGTTTCCCAGTACCGTCAGTCATTTTCTTATAGTATTACATTGGATGTTCAAGGTCCATTATATGAGTGAGAACATGTGATACTCGGATCTTTCTTTCTGTGAGAGGTCACTCAGTATTATAGACTCAAGTTCCATTCAGGTTGCTGCGAAATTCATGATTTTGTTCTTTTTTATGACTGCGTAGTATTCCATCGTGTATATGTACCACATTTTTTTAATCCAGTCCGCTTTGGATGGGCAGCATGGTTGTTTCCAGGTTCTTCCTATTGTGAACAACGCTGCGATAAACATACGTGTGCAGGTATCTTTTTTATAGAGTGATTGAATTCTTCAGGGTATATTCCCAGTAGGGGGATTGCGGGGTCATATGGAAGGTTGATGTTTAGAGCTTTTAGGAATCGCCACACTGCTTTCCACAGAGGTTGCACTAGTTTACAATCCCACCAACAGTGTAGAAGTGTTCCCTTTTCGCCACACCCTCTCCAGCAGCTGTTATTTTTTGAGTTGTTGATAATTGCCATTCTGACTGGAGTTAGGTGGTATCTCAGTGTGGTTTTGATTTGCATCTCCCTAATGATTAGTGAGGTTGAACATTTCTTCATGTGTCCGTTGGCTGCTTGAATGTCCTCTTTTGTGAAGTGTCTGTTCATATCTTTTGCCCATTTTATAGTGGGGTTGTTTGTTTTTTTCTTTTCAGCACATTTTAGTTCCTTGTAGATCCAGGATGTTAAGCCTTTGTCAGACCTGATGTTGGCAATATTTTTTCCCAGTCTGTAGGCTGTCTTCTTGCTCTCTTGATGGTTTCTTTGGCCTTGCAGAAGCTTGTCAGTTTAATAAGGTCCCACTTGTCTATCTTCTCTCTTATGACCTGTGGGTTTTGGATTTTGTTCAGGAATTGGATGCCAGTTCCGATTTCCATGAGAGTATTTCCTTCATTTTCTAAGATTCTTATGGTTTGAGGTTTTACATTTAGGTCTCTGATCCATTTGGAGTTAACCTTTGTGCATGGGGATAGATAGGGGTCCTGTTTCAATCTTCTGCATGTGGTCAGCCAGTTTTCCCAGCACCATTTACTGAATAGGTTCTCCTCTCCCCAGTGGTAGGTGGTAGAGGCCTTGTCGAAGATGAGTTGGTTGAGAAATTGAGGTTTTGCTTCTGGAATCTCAATTCTATTCCATTGATCTATATGCCTGTTCCTATACCGATACCAAGCTGTTTTGATGATTGTAGCTTTATAGTAAAGTTTGAAGTCTGGTAATGTGATACCACCTGCTTTGGTTTTTTTGCTGAGGATTGTTCTGGCTATTCTTGGACATTTGTGTTTCCATATGAATTCCTGTGTTGCTTTTTCTATGTCTGAGAAGAATGTTGCTGGTAATTTGATGGGTATTGCATTGAATTTGTAGATTGTCTTAGGTAAGATGGACATCTTCACAATGTTGATTCTTCCAATCCATGAGCATGGGATATTTTTCCACTTGTTTGTGTCATCTTTGATTTCTTTGAGCAGTGTTTTGTAATTTTCATTGTAAAGGTCTTTCACATCTCTGGTTAGGAAGATGCCAAGGTATTTCATTTTTTGTGTGGCTATTGTGAATGGAATTGTGTTTTTTATTTGGGGTTCTATTTGTTTATTAGTGGTGTAGAGAAATGCGATTGTCATTTGTACATTTATTTTGTATCCTGAGACTTTGCCAAAGGCCTTTATCAGTGTAAGGAGGTTTTTGACAGATTCTCTTGGGTTTTCAAGTTACACAATCATATCATCTGCAAAGAGAGATAACTTGACTTCCTCTTTTCCTATTTGGATACCCCTGATTGCCTCCTCTTCTCTGATTGCTCGAGCCAGGACTTCCAATACTATGTTGAACAGGAGGGGTGAGAATGGGCATCCTTATCTTGTTCCAGTTTTCAGGGGAATTGGTTCCAGTTTTTGTCCATTTAGGAGTATGCTGGCTGTGGGTTTCTCATAGATGGTTTTACTATTTTGAGGTATGTTCCCCGTATGCCTAGATGTTCAAGGGTTTTTATCAAGAAGGGGTGCTGGATTTTATCAAAAGCTTTTTCTGCGTTTAATGATATAATCATGTGGTTTTTGTTTTGACATCTGTTAATGTATTTAGTTACATTTATGGCTTTATGAATGTTGAACCAGCCTTGCATCCCAGGAATAAAGCCTACTTGGTCATGATGGATGATTTTTGAGATGTATTGCTGAATTCGGTTTGCTAGGATCTTGTTGAGAATTTTAGCATCTATGTTCATCAAAGATATTGGCCTGTAGTTCTCTTTCTTTGTTGGATCTTTACCTGGCTTGGGTATCAATGTGATGTTGGCTTCGTAAAATGATTTGGGGAGAGTTCCATCTTTTTCAATTGCCTGGAATACCTTCAGTAGGATTGGTATCAGTTCCTCCTTAAGTGTCTTGTAGAATTCTGCTGGAAAGCCACCTGGGGCTTTTTTCTGTAGGAAGTTTTCTTATTACATAGTCGATTTCCTTGATTGTTATTGGTCTATTTAGGGTTTCAATTTCTTCTTGTTCCAATCTAGGTAGGTTGTGTGATGTCAGAAAGTCCTCCATTTCCTTAAGGTTTTCAAGTTTGTTTCCGTACAAGTGTACGTAGTAGTCTCTAATGATCTTTTGTATTTCTTCAGGGTCAGATGTGACTTCATCTTTTGTGTTTCTGATTGTGCTTATTTTATTTTTTTCTCATTTTTTCTTGGTCAGTCTAGCTAGGGGACCATCAATCTTGTTTATCCTTTCGAAGTACCAGCTTTTTGTTTCATTGATTTTTTGTATTATCTTTTTGTCTTCTATGTCCTGGATTTGGGCTTTTATTTTGGTGATCTGGATTCTTCTGCTGAAATTAGGGGTTTTGTGGTCTTGCTTTTCCAGCTTCTTTAGGTGGCTTGTTAGGTTGTTAATTTGTGTTCCTTCCATTTTCTTCATGTGTGTTTGTAGGGATATAAATTCCCCTCTTACTACAGCTTTCAGGGCGTCCCAGAGATTTTGGTAAGATGTTTCTTCATTTTCATTTGTTTCCAGGTATCTTTTGATCTCTGTTTTGATTTCATCATTGACCCAGGAGTTGTTTAGCATCATGCTGTTTAGTGTCCATGTCTTTGTGGGCTTTGGGGGGACTTTGTTGGTGGTAGGTTACATCTTTGATTGATTTGCTTACATTGAGATTGCCTTGCATCTTGGGAATAAAGCCTATCTGATCATGAGAAATAATCCTTGTAATGTGCTGTTGGATGCAGTTTGCTAGGTTTTTGTTGAGGATTGTTGCTTCTATGTTCATCAGGGATATCAGCCTGTAGTTTTCTTTGTTGTATCTTTGCCATTTTTGGTATCAGGATAATAATGGGTTTATAGAATGAGTTAGGAAGTATTTCCTTCTCAGTTGCTTGGAATACTTTCATTAGGATTGGTACCATCTCTTTCTTGTATGTTTGATAGAATTCAACTGTGAATTTGTCTGATCTGGGATTTTTTTTATAGGCAGGTTTTTTATTACTGAGACAATTTCTTGGCTTGTTATTGTTCTGTTCAGGATCTTAATTTCTTCCTGTTTCAGTCTTGGGAGGTTGTGTGTTTACAGGAATTTAACCATTTCCTTAGGATTTTCTAGCTTATACCCATACAGATGTTTGTAAGAATATCTCATAATTTGTATTTCTTCAGGATCAGTTGTGACATCAAGTTTTTCATTTCTGATTGTATTTATTCAGATTTTCTTGCTCTCTTTTTTTTTTTGTTAATCCTTTGGGGTTTTTTGTTTGGTTGTTTGTTTTGGTCTCAGTTTTATTTAGTTCTGTTCTGACTTTGGTGATTTTTCTTCTACTAGCTTTGGGCTTAGTTTGTTCTTGTTTTTTCAGTTTCCATAAGTGTGACCCCAGAGTATTCATTTGTGATCTCTCTATTCTCTTGATATGAGCATGAAATGCTATAAACTTCCCTTTTGGCATTGATTTAATGGCATCCCAGGAGTTTTGATATGTTGTGTGTTTATTTTCATTTGTTTCTAAGAATCTTTCTATTTCTGTCTTGATTTCTGTGTTTACCCAAGAATCGTTCATTAGCATGTTGTTTAATATCCATCTATTTGTCTGTTTTTGCATGTTCCTCTAGGTATTCGTATCTGTTTTTATTCTACTACAGTCTAAGAAGATACTTGGTATGATTTTGACTTTTTTGATTTTTAAGAACATTTTTGATCCGTGGTTGGTTGAATCTGTTGATATGGAACCCATGGATATTGTAAAGTCAACTGAATATTATAAACTCTAAACAACTACTAAAATAACCAAGAGTTTTACCTAATAAGCAACAAAAGAGAGAAAATGGAATCATAAAAAAAATTGTTGATCCAAAAAAGCTTGAAAGAGGAAAAAATAGACAAAGAATAGATGGAACAAGTAGGAAGCAAGTAGCAAGATGATAGACTCAGATTTAGCTGCATTAAGAATCATAATTAAATATAAATAATCTAGGTATAATGTAATAAACCCTACTCAACAGCGGAGATTAATTGGATAAAAAGTAAGGCCTAACTCTATGCTGCCTATATGAAGTACAATTAAATATAAAATATTTAGGCAAAGGATATTATCAGAGGTTAAAAGAATTATTTCAAAATGATAAAGAGGTCAAGTAATTAAGAGGGCATAATAGTCCTAAACATTTATGTACCTAATAACAGAGCTTCAAAATATATTAAGCAAAAATGAATAAATTATTTTGAGAAATATATAAATCCACTATTATAGACAGTCATTTTAATACCCTTCTTTCAATAACTGATAAAATAGGTAGACAGAAAATTAGTAAGCATATTGAATATTTGAACACTATCAACCAAGTTGATCCAATTGACATTTATAGAATACTCCACCCTACAACAGCACAGTACACATTCTCTTCAAGTTCATATAGAATATTTATCAAACCAGAGAAAAAAGACATGTACAGAGGGAAAAAAATAAGCATCACATCATGCTTAGGGACCATAAAACAAGTCTTAATATTTAAAAGAACGAAGTATATTATTTAATAAAAATAAAATTAGAAATCAATAACTGAAAGATCTCTGGGAAAAGATCCAGATATTTGGAAGCTAAATAACACACTTCCAAATAACCCATGGGTCAAAAGAGAAATTAAAAGGGAAATTAGCAATATTTTAAATTGAATAGAAATGGAAACATAACATATCAGAATTTGTGGAATGCCACTAAAGCAAAATTTAGAGGGGCATTTATAGCTCTAAAACCTACATTAGAAGAGAAGTATGTCTTAAATGAATGACGTCAGCTTCCACCTTAAGACACTAGGAAAAAGAAGAACAAATTGAACCTAAAGTAAGCAAAAAGAAAGAAAGAATAAAGATCAAAGTGGCAGTCAGTGAGTTAAAAACAAAAATAAAGCCGGGCTCGGTGGCTCAGCCTGTAATCCCGCGCCTTTGGGAGGCTGAGGTGAGTGGATTGCCTGAGCCCGCGGGTTCGAGACCTGCCTGGGCAGCGAGACCTCACCTCTACAATAAAATCAAAAAAATCAGCCAGGCATGGTAGTGCATGCCTGTAATTCCGGCTACTGGGAAGGCTGAGGTGGAAGGATCGCCGGAGCCCAGCAGATCGAGGCTGCGGTGGCCGGAAGCGGCCACTGCACTCCAGTCTGGGCGACAGAGTGAGACTCCAACTCAAAAAAAAAAAAAAAAAAATAAGAGAAAAAATTAATAAAACCAGAAACTGATTATTTGAGAAAAATCAGTAAAATTAATAAATCTCTACCCAGACTGATAAGAAAATAGAGAAGATACAAACTACCAATATTGGAAATAAAAGAAGTGACATCACTGCAGGTTCAAATGATATTAAAAGAATGGTAAGTGAATGTACTGGAGGTTCTAGCCAGTGCAATTAGACTAGAAAAAGAAGTAAAGTTATCCCGATTAGAAAGGAAGTAATACAGTCATGTACTGCACGAGGACATTTTGGTCAATAATGGACCTCATATAAGGTGGTCCCATGAGATTATAATACTGTATTTTTATTGTACCTTTATTTAAATATGTCTAGATACATAAATACTTACTATTTCATTACAGTTGCCTACAGTATTAAGTACAGTAACTGCATAGTTTTCGGCAGGTGTGTAGTAGACCGTACCATCTAGGTTTGTATAAATACACTCTATGCACAACAGTGAAATCACCTAACGATACATTTCTTAGAATGCATTCCCACTGTTAAGTGATATGTAACTGTAAAACTATCTTTATTCATAGATTGTCTATGTAGAAAATTCAGTGATGTCTATAAGAAAGCTCTTAGAGCTAATAAGTGAGTGTAGCAACATTGCATCATAAGAGCAATATACAAATATCAATTGTATTTCTATATGTCAGCAATGCACTGTCAGAAATTAAAATGTAAAAAAATCACATTTATAATAGCATACAAAAATGAATTTTTAGGGATAAATCTGAGAAAAGGTGTGAAAGAACTCTACTCTGAAGACTAGAAATTAAAGCACTGCTGAAAGAAAATAAAGAAAACCTAAATAAATTGGAGAGCTCTCCCTTTTTCATGGGTTGGAATACTTGGTATTGTTAAGATGTCAGTTCTCTTCAAATTGACTTGTAGAGTCTATACAGTTCCAATCAAGATCCCAGAGGCTTTTTTAAAAAAATAAATTGACAAGCTAATTCTAAAATTCATATGGAAATGCAAAGGACTTCAAATAGCCAAAACAAATCGGAAAAAAAGGAAAGTTTGGAAAGCTACCATTGTCTGATTTTAATAATTATTATGAAGCTGTGATAAACAAATCAGCATGGTATTTGATGTACGTATACATAAATAGATCAATGGAAAGTCTAGAAATAAACCCACACGTATATGTATAACTGACTTTTAAAGAAAGGCATAAAGACAATGCAGCGAAGAAAGGATATTCTTTTCAACAAATGGTGCTAGAACAGTTAGATATCCATATGCAAAAACATGAAGTTTGATCTATATCTCATACCATATATTGACTCCAATGGGTCATAGACCTAAATGTTAAACCTAAAACTATAAAACTTCTAGAAGAAAACATGAGAAAAATATTTGTGACCTAGATTAGACAACAATTTCTTAATCATAGCACCCAAAGCATAATTCATAAAATAACAAATTGATAAATTAGACTTCATTAAATTAAGAACTTCAGCTCCTCAGAAGACACTGTTAAGAAAATGAAAAGACAAGTCACAGCATAGGAGAAAATCTTTGCAAAGGATATAAAGGGATTGTGTACAGGATAGAAACATTAAAAAGTTGAAAATAAGGCTATAACCTGATTTTTTAATGGAAAAAAGGATGTGGATGATGATTAAGCACCATGAAAAGTCGCTGAACACCATTAATCATTAGGGAAATACAAATTTAAATAACGGGGAGATTCCATTTTATACTTATTAGAATGACTAAAATTAAAAGCATTGGTGAGATGTTAAGGAAGTAGAACTTTAATACACTCTGAGAATATAAAATTGTAAAACCACTGTCGGAAAGAGTTGGGCAGTTTCTTAAAAAATTAAACATATACTTAACCATATGGTCTAGTCATTTAATTCCTAGGTATTTACCCAAGAAAATAGAAAACATATGTCCATACAAACACTTGTACAAAGTGTTCATAGGAACTTTTTGGTAAGAACCCCAAATAGGAGACATCCCAAATGTCTGTAGCAAATGAATGGGTAAGTTGTTATATCCATACAGTGTAATACTATTCATTAATAGATAGTAATGAGCTATTTATACTTATAACAACGTGGATGGATACCAAATCTGGTCAGTAAAAGAAACAACACCAGAAAAAGGTAATGTATGATTCTATTTACAGAAATACTAAAAAATGCAAAATAATCAACAGTGACAGAAAGCAATTTGATGATCACTTGAGGATGGGAGATCAAGGGAGGCACAGAAAGGAGGAATTACATTGAGGCACAAGGAAACCTGGGGATGATATATGTTTACTATTTTTATTGTGGTGATGGTTTCACAGGTATGTACATATGTCAAAACATATCAAATTGTGTCCTTTAAGTATGTGCAGTTTATTGTCAATTGTACCTTAAAATTATTTTTAATAATCAACAGCATAAGAATAGGTAAGGAAGATATCTGATTTAACATTAATTTTAGAGGGAAAATATATTCTTATTTTAATTAAATGCTAGTTCAGTTGAATCAAAAGTAAAACATGGTTAACCAGGCATGATGGTGCATGCGTGTAGTACCAGCTACTTGGAACACTGAGGCAGGAGGATCACTTGAGTTGGAGTTTGGGGTTGCAGTAAGCTCTGATCATGTCACTGTACTCCAGCCTGGGCAATAGAGCAAGGCTGTCTCTCTTAAGAAAAAACATGCCTGACATAACTAATGCAGGCTTGGAGTACAGTAATACAAATATAATGTCTACACTGGAAAGATACTCTAATTGCAGTTTGAATGTGAAAAGAGGTCCAGTGTACAATACTCAGGAAAGAAGCAAAGTATAGAATCTACACGTTGTACAGGTGTCAAAAGCAAAAAGAGCTCATAAAGCCTTAGGCTTTTGATCACCTAGGGAACCCTTAAGAAGACTCAGCAAAATGCTTGTTGAATATCTACTGCATACTAGACACTGTATTAAACATGTTCATTGTTACTGTGAAGTTTTAGCACCATTCTAGATCATGAAACAAAGTCTAGGGAGGGTTAGTTTGGGGAAAATAAGAGCTAGTGAATGGCAACTTCAGGATTCAAACTCTATACTCAGCACTTAAATGGCTCCCTTTATTTAGAAAGGTTCCCCTCCTCCAGGACTTTAGGCTGAGAGAATTGTTGAGCTATTTTATAAAGCGTATAAGGAGATTATTTTGGCTTTTTTTTTTCATTTTATTTCTTTATCCATGATGTGACAGTCATTGTACCAGAAGCTCATGACCTAGTGGGGGAAAAAAAGAAGTTATCACTACAACAACATAGAGAGCAGAGCTGTGAATTGCTTAAGGAACTTTCCAAGTTTGTGAATTCTCCAGTGCTTACAAGTTCCTCCTTTAAGAATCTATGAAATCAATAGTAGAGAGAATGAGACCTCGGTGAGATGCACATGATAAGCAGTTAGCTACACACTCACGATCTAAGCACTATTCTGCACATTAGCCTCACAGCCCCATGGTTCAAACTTATGTCTGAGCAAGGTGACAGAAGCTCACATTGTGGACATTTGAGGTTGCTCCCAACTAATCAAAACTACTAGTGTTATTTGCCAAATGTGCAAATACCACCACTCATGATAAAAGCACATGCAAGATGGTAAATATTAGGAAATAAAACAGTAGGATTTACCTTTTTTGGAAAGTTCATTCCGACCTAATCTAATGCTTATCTGTGCTTTCTGATTTTTTTCTATAATTTACATGTTAGTGAAATAAGATAAGAAAAACAATATAAGTGAAATACATTTTCAAAAATTAAAAATGAAACCATGGTGTCTGATCAGACTGTCTTGAGACAAATAAAAGGGTTGGAGAACACCAATGCTTTAGTCAGCAGAGGAAAACTTATAGGACAATGCTTGTCTTGTTTACTATTTTACTTGCAGGTGCTATCAAGGTTCTTGACACATGGTAATGCTCAAAAATATAACTGTTGAATAAATAACTAAATGCAGCAGTGGGGTCTGTCATGATACAGACTGAAACTTGGGATAATTTTGTAGAAGCATTTCCACTGGAATGGAGTTACCCTATAAAATTCCTATGTGTAATCTAATACTGAAGTAAATGCTCACTTTGATTTTTCTGTTTGTTTATTTTTATTTTTTGAGTTGGGGAGGTCTCAATCTGTCACCCAGGCTGGGGAGCAGTGGCATGAGCACAGCTCGCCACAGCCTGGACCTCCTGGACTCAGGTGATCCTTCTTCCTCAGCCTCCCAGGTAGCTGTGCACCTTCATGCCTGGCTATTTTTTTGTAGAAATGAGATCTTGCTATGTTGCCTAGGCTGATCTCCAACTCCTGGGCTCAAGCAATCTTCCCTCCCTGGTCTCCCAAAGTGCAGGGATTATAGGCATGAGCCACCACGCCTGTCCTCACTTTGTATATTTAAGAAGTACTTCTGATACTGGTTGTCCGTCTACATGTACTCACTTTCTATCCTTATTTTTTTTTTAACTCATTTATTCCACTATTTGGAAGCATTTATATCTTTCAAAAACACCTATGTATATGTATGCATACATAGATATATTATATATTTATATATTTACAGTAAAAAGCTTATCTTCCATCCCACCTCGTTTCTGTAGGCCGTCCCAACAGATAACCACTTATGTATCTTTCTAGATTACCTTTATATCTATTCAAGTTATCACAATAGAAATTCTTATTTTTATACCTTGCTTACTCCAAAGACAGCATTTTAATGCACTATAGCGTACCTTCCTTTTTCATATTGCCATGTCTTAAAGATCTTTCCAAATCAACAGAGAATTTTCTCATTAATTTTTTTTGCTGCAACATACTATTATACTCCCTGGATATGCCATAATTAATTTAACCTGTCCCCTATGGATGGGCATTTATATTGTTTCCAAACAATGCAGCGATAAATAACCTCAATATATATCATTTCTCACATGTATATAAATGTTCAGAAATTGCTGGGCCAAACATATACTCATTTGTAACTTCCATACATGCTGTCAAATTACTCTCCAGAGAGGTTCTACCAGTTTATGTATGACTGGGTATATTTCCACAAAGGCTCACTAACAGAGTTTATTATTGAACTTTTGGGTTTTTGCCAATCCAACAGATAAAAAAATAGAATCTGAGAGTGGTTTTATTTTGCAGTTCCCTTATCATTGACAGTGAGCATCTTTGCATTTGTTTAAAAGCTATTTGCATTTTCTTTTCTATAAATTCTTAAGTTTATATTCTTTTTTTCTTTTTGAGTTGGAGTGTCACTCTGTTGTCCAGGCTGGAGTGCAATGGCACGCTCACGGCCACCCCAGCCTCAACCTGCTGGGTTCAGGCGATCCTTCCCCGTCAGCCTTCCAAGTAGCTAGAACTACAAGCATGAGCTACCACGCCTGGCTTATTTTTTTATTTAATGTAGAGAGATGAGTTCTCACCAAGTTGCCCAGGCTGGTTTTGAACCCTTGAGCTCAGGCAATCTTATTGCCTCAGTCTCCCAAAGTGCTGGGATTACAGATGTGAGCCACTGTGCCCAGCCTTAAGTTTATATTCTTTACGTTTAGTTATTGAGTTGTTGATTGTCATAATTTGAGTTTTGCTGAAATCAGAGCCTAAGGTAAGGAAGGACTTTGGTGCAGGTTGTTTATCTGGAAAGTGATTCCTGGATACAAGAGTAAGCCAACATAAGGGTGTATTTTCTGCATAATTGTAAACCAGGAAGGCCTGAGTCCACTAGATCCTCTAAGAAGCATGCAGAATGCCTCAAAGAATTTTCCTTTTAAGAGGCTGGGACATTTATTTTCATGTTTCCTATTAATTAAGGATTCCCCCAGAAGCATTTTACTTCCTTGTACTTCTGGACCATACACAGGGTTAAGAGAGCTTGGTGGCATTGAAGAAGGCCTCCAGACAAATAACAAAAAGAAGTTAGATGTGAGCATGAGGTAGGATGCTGATTCACAGAGTACTGTCCCCTGGAGCTCCTGCTGAAGTCAAAGGTGGACCGAAGGGGTCTGATGCAGAGCAACAGAACATCTGCTTTATTGGCTTCTATTGACAGGCTTGTATATCATTATCTGTGATATTGGTTAAAAATATTTTTCCTGGTTTATCATTTTGTTTATACATACTATTGTTTTATGGCTGGTCACAGTAGCTCACATCTGTAATCCCAACACTTTGGGAGGCGGATGCAGGAGGATTGCTTGAGTCTAGGAGTATAAAACCAGCCTGGTCTCTACTTATTTAAAAAATGATGTAAAGCCGGGCTCGGTGGCTCAGTCTGTAATCCCGCGCCTTTGGGAGGCTGAGGTGAGTGGATTGCCTGAGCCCATGGGTTCGAGACCCGCCTGGGCAGCGAGACCTCACCTCTACAATAAAATCAAAAAAATCAGCCGGGCATGGTAGCACATGCCTGTAATTCCGGCTACTTGGAAGGCTGAGGCGGAAGGATCGCCGGAGCCCAGCAGTTCGAGGCTGCAGTGGCCGGCAGTGGCCACTGCACTCCAGTCTGGGCGACAGAGTGAGACTCCAACTCAAAAAAAAAAAAATGATGTAAGTCATATACCATGCAATTCACCTACTAGAAAGATACAATTCAATAAAAAGCAAAAAAAAAAAAAAAAGTGTACCATTCAGTGGTTTTAGTGTATTCACAGAATTGTGCAATTGTCACCACAGTAAATTTCAGAGTATTTTCATCTCTCCAAGAAAAAAAACTCATGCCCGTTAGCAGTCAAACCCGGTTTCATCCCTCCCCTCAGTTCCAGGCAAGCACAAATCTATTTTCTATTTCTATGTATGTGTCCTGGACATTTCCGATAAATGTTACATATGGCCATTTGTGATTAGTTTCTTTCATTTGGCATCATGTTTTCAAGGTTCTTCTATATTACAGCATGTATTAGTACTTCATTCCTTTTTATTACTGAATAATATTCTGTTGTATGGATAAACTACAGTTTATTTAACCATTCATCAGTTGATGGGCATCTGGGTTATTTTCACTTTGGTGCTATTATGAATAATCCTGCTATGAACATTTATGTACTGGTTCTTGGGTGGAGTGTTTTCACTTCTCTCTGATTTTGTACCTGGAAGTAGATTTGCTGGGTCATGTGGTAACTGTATATACCTGTTGAAGGAACTGGGTCCAAAGTGGTTGTACCATTTTACATTTCTACCAGGAATATGTGAGAATTCCAGTTTCTCCATATTCTTGGTAACACTTTTTATTACCTATCTTTTTTTTATTATAGCCATCCTAGTGGGCATAATGTAGTATCTCATTGTGGTTTTGATTTGCATTTCTTCAGTGACTAAGGCCGAAGCAAGTGGATTGCCTGAGCCCACAGGTTCGAGTGTCTTTTCATATGCCTGTAGACCTTTTCCTTAAGGATCTGCCTATACAAATCAATTGCCCATTTTTTCAGTTGGTTTATTTGTCTTTTTATTATTGATGTATAAGAGTTCTTTATAGACACATATCCTTTATCAGATATATGATTTGCAAAGATTTTCTGCCATTCTGTGGGTTGTCTTTCACTTTCTTTTTTTAATTTTTTTTTTTTTTTTTTTTTTAGTTAGAGTCTCACTCTGTCACCCAGATTGGAGTGCAGTGGCACACTCACGGCCACCCCACGACCTGCTAGGCTCCAGCGATCCTTTCACCTCAGCCTTCCAAGTAGCCGGAATAACAGACATGCCCTACTATGCCAAGCTAATTTTTGTTTTATTGTAGAGATGAGGTCTCGCCAAGTTGCCCAGACTGGTCTCGAACCTGTGGGCTCAGGCAATCCACTTGCTTCGGCCTCCCATAGTAATGGGATTACAGGCTGAGCCACTAAGCCCAGCCTCACTTTCTTGATGGTGGCCTTTGAAGCATAAAGTTTTTTCTATTTTGATGAAGTCCAATTCATCTATATTTTTCTTTGTTGCTTTTTTTTTTGTGTTGCATCTGAGAAACCATTGCCTAATCCAAGGTCATAAAAATTACTTGTATGTTTTCTCCTAAGAATTTTATAGTCTTAGCTATTACATTTAGATGTATAATCCATTTTGGAATAATTTTCATGTGGTATGAGGAAGAGGTTCAACTTTATTCTTTTGTCTATGGATATCCAGTTGTCACAAAATCAATTTTTTAAAAAAGCAAATTATTTTAACCTACTGCATTTTTTTTGCATTCTTGTCAAAATTCAGTTGCCCGTAAAATGTAAGCCTTATGCCAGTACCACAGTGCATAATTATGGTAGCTTTGTATGACGTTCTTAAATGGGGAAGCGTTAGCCCTCCAGCTTTTCTTTTCTTTTTCAAGATTGTTTTGGCTATTTTGGGTCCCTTGCATTTTCGTATAAATTTTAGGATGCTTGTCAATTTCTGTGAAGAAGTCAGCTGGAATTTTATTGGGACTTGCACTGAATCTTTACAAGAACCTGGATAGAATTGCCATCTTAGCAATGTTAAGTCTTCTGATCCATGAGCATAGGATGTCTTTCCATTTATTTGTGTCTTCTTTAGTTTCTTTGAACAGTGTTTTGTAGTTTTCATAGTATAAGCTTTGTGCTTATTTTGTTCAACTTATTTCTAAGTATTTATTATTTCTGATGTTATAAAATGAAAATGTTTTCTTAATTTTATTTTTGGATTGTTTATTGCAGTTACTTGGGAATGCAATTGATTTTTGAATGTTGATCTTCTAACCTGGAACCTCGGTGAACTCGTTTATTAGCTCTAGTAGTTTTGTAGTGGATTTCTTAGGATTTCCTACATACAGGATCATGTCATCTGCAAATATATATGGCTTTCCTTTCCCTTCCAACCTGAATACGTTTTATTTTCTTAGCTAGAACCTCCTGTACGATGTTAAATAGAAGTGGCAAGAGTGAACATCTTATCTTGGTCCAGATCATTATTTGATCTTATGGGGAAAGCATTTAGTCTTTTTACCACTAAGTATAATATTAGTAGTGGGTTTTTTGTAGATGCCTTTTATCAAATTACGGAAGACTTCCTTCTATTTCTACTTTGTTGAGTGTTTTTTAATCATGAAAGAGTGTCATGGTTGTCAGATGTTTTATATGTGTCGATCAGGTGGTTTTTGTCTTTTATTTAGATGGCGTAAAGTATTACACTGATTCATTTTTGTATGTTAAATCTACCTTGCATTGCTGCTATAAATCTCTCTTAGTCATGGTGTATAAACTTTTTTATATGTTGCTGGATTTTATTTTTGCTAGTATTTTATTCAGCATTTTTATGCCTATATGGTTTATAAACTATACTTTATAGGTAGCTTTTCTTTTTTTTTTTTTCTTTTTTGAGTGTTTGTTTGTTTGGTTTTGGGTTTTGGGTTTCGAGTTTGGGATTTTAGAGACAGGATCTTGCCCTGTTGCCCAGGCTGGGCTCAGTCAGAGCTCACTGCAACCTCAAATTTCCAGACTCAAGCATTCCTCCCACCTTAGCCTCCTAAGTATTTGGGATTATAGGCATACACATGGCACCTGGCCTAGCTTTTCTTTCTTTTTTTTTTTTTTTTTGAGTTGGAGTCTCACTCTGTCGCCCAGACTGGAGTGCAGTGACCGCTACTGGCCACCGCAGCCTCGACCTGCTGGGCTCCAGCGATCCTTCCGCCTCAGCCTTCCGAGTAGCCGGAATTACAGGCGCGCGCTACCATGCCCGGCTGATTTTTTGATTTATTGTAGAGATGAGGTCTCGCTGCCCAGGCGGTTCTCGAACCCATGGGCTCAGGCAATCCACTCACCTCAGCCTCCCAAAGGTACGGGATTACAGGCTGAGCCACTGAGCCCGGCTGCTTTTCTTTTCTTTTCTTTTTTTTTTTAATGTCTTTGTCTGGTTTTGATATCAGGGTAATAGTGGCCTTACAAAATGAGTTGGGAAATGTTCCCTCTTCTATTTTTTGAAAGAGTTTGTGAAAGCAAGGTATTAGTTCTTTAAATGTTGGTAGAATTTATTAATGAAGACTCCTGAACCTAGGCTTTTCTTTTGTAGATAGTTGTAGGATTTATTTTTGGTTTTAACTACTTCAATCTCTTTAATTGTTATAATTAATTATAATTGTTATATTGCTATTCAGATTTTCTCTCTTCTTGAGTCAATTCTGATCATTTCTGTCCCAGGAATTTTTCAATTTCAAATCTAATTATCTGATTAGAGTTATCTAGTTTGATGGCTGTATTAGTTTGCTAGGACTACTATCACAAAAATACCACAGACTGGGTGTTTTAAACGACAGAAATTTATTTTCACACAGTCCTAGAGGCTAGAAGTCCAAGGTTGAGATGCAGGCAAGATTGGTTTCTCCCGAGGCTTTTCTCTTTGACTTGCAGATTGTCACCTTCTTGCTGTGTCTTTCCAAGGCCTTTCCTTTGTGCATGTGCATCCCTGGTGTCTCTTTTTGTATAAGGACATCAGTCATATTGGTTTAGGCCTTTGTCCTTATATCCATATATAGTCACATTCTGGGAGTTAGGGTCTCAACCTATGAATTCTGAGGAGACGCAATTCAGTCTATAACAATGGCATACAATTGTTCAAAGCATTTACTTATATATTTTTTTCTTTAAGATTGACAGTGATGCCCTCTCTTTTATTCCTAACTTAGTAATTTGCATCCTCTTTTTTTTGTTCATCTAGCTAAAGATTCGTCAAAAAGCAAACTTTTGGTTTTGTTGATTTTTCACCACTCTTTTTCTATTTCTTACTTCATTAATTTCTGCTCTAGTCTTTATTATTATCTTCTGCTTTCACTGGGCTTAGTTTGTACTTTTTAAAAATAGATATGTGGGGTATAAGTCAGGATTAGCTACACAAGCAGGCTGCATACAGGTGAAGTTTGGACCTCCAATTGGTCCTCACTTCCCCTGGTTTAGGACCAGGAACCCTTTGTGATGCTACTTGCCCCTTCCTTCCCTTCCTTCCCTCCCCTGGCAGTGTCCATCACTGCCGATCCCTCCCTTTTGCAAATGTGGTTAATGTTCAGGTCCCACTTATGAATAAGAACATTCAGTATTCAGTTCTTTGTTTCTGTGCTAGATCACTAGGTATGATGGTCTCCAATTCTATCCAGTTTGCTGCGAATTCCATGATTTTATTCTTTAGTTTGTACTTCTTTTTCTAGTTACTTATGGTTATTGACTTGGGGGTCTTCTTTTTTAATATAGGCATTTACAGCCATACATTTCCCTCTAAGTACTTCTTTAGTGCATTCCATAAGTTGTTATATGTTGTTTAATTTTCATTTATCTTAAAGTGACATATAATCTCCCTTGTGATCCACTGGTTGTTTAAGAGTGCATCATTAAATTTTCACATATTTGTGAGTTTCTCAGATTTTCTTGTTATTGATTACTCATTTGATTCTATTGAAGTTAGAGAATATATTATGATTTCTCATTCTTTGATGTTTATTGAGGCTTGTTTTGTGACCTAACATAGTCTATTCTAGAGAATGTTCCTTGTGTCCTTGAAAAGAATGTGTATTCTGCTTTTGTTGGGGAATGTTATATTGGTGTCAGTTACGTCTAACTGGTTTATAGTATTGTTCAAGTCTTCTATATCCTTGATGATATTCTCCTTGGTTGTTCAATACATTATTGAAAGTAGGGTATTGAAGTCTCCAACCATTATTATTAAATAGCTGTTTCTTCAGTTCAGTCCATTTTTGCTTCATGCATTTGGGGTTCTGTTGTTAGGTGCATATATGCTTATAATTATGCCTTTCTGATGGATTGACCCTTTTATCATTATCCTTTTTTGCCAGGCATGGTGGCTAATGCCTGTAATCTCAGCACTTTGCCAGGCTGAGGTGGGAGGATCCCTTGATCCCAGGAGTTTGAGGCCAGCCTGGGCAACATAGCAAGACCTTGTCTCTACAGAAAATTTTTAAAAATTAGTCAGATGGGGTGGCACGTGCCTGTAGTCCCAGTTACTCAGGATACTGAAGCAGGAGAAAAGCCTGAGCCCAGGGGGCTGAGATTACAGTGTGCCATCATCATGCACTGCACTCTAGCTTGGTGACAGAGTAAGACGTTGACTAAAGAAAAATAAATAAATAAAATTAAAAATGAGATAAATAAAATAAAATGTCCTTTTTTCATTCTAGTAATATTTTTTGACTTAAGTATTGATACTACAGCTCTCTTTCTGGCTATGGTTTGCATGGGTATAGTGTGTTTTACCATGCAGAATTTTTTTTTAATGTGACTGAATTTATCAGTCTTTTTAAAATGGCTTTTGTATTTTGAGTGATAGTTTGGCCTTTTTCATATCAAGGTGATAATTATCCCATGTTTTCTCCCATTATTTTTATGTTTTCTAAGTTTATATCTTTGGTCCATTTGCTCTTGTTTGATTCTTGGTGTAATATGTGGGTACAATTTTAATTTTTTCCTATACATACAATTGCCTCAACACAATTTATTGAGTTCATCTTGATTGCTGATTTGGACTTCTCCTTTATTTTGTACTAAATTCTCATGTGTATTTACATTTATTTCTTACTGTCTTTTTTGTACCAGTGTTCTATTTGTACCAAGATCGTGGTGTTTTATTTACTAAGGTTTATATAATATATCTTGTTATATCTTCATGCTAATCTCCTTTATTTCTCTTACATTTTAGAATGTTTCCAGCTATTCTTGTCTAATTGTTTATCTCAATATTAAATCAGTTTGCCTGGTTAAAACAATAAATTACAATAATAATTACAATAATATCTAAACCTGTTGATATTTTCCTAGAATCACATAAATTTGTAAATTAACTAAGGTTGATTGGCATCTTTTTAACATTGACTATTTCTTCTCAGAAACACGGCATATCTTCACATTTGTTCAGATCTGTTTTCATAATCTTCTTACATTTTCATTTAAAAAATCTTTAATAAAAGTTTTCAAATAAAAAATGTTAAGTGCAAAATAGAAAGTCATAAACACCTGTCAAACAATTTTAAAAATAAAAATAAAAGTTTTAAAATATATAAAAATATGGAAAATAATATATTGATCCACCACAATGGACCTATCACCCAGCTTCAATAATTATCAACACAAGGCAATTATTATTTAATCTTATTCCTCCTTCCTTTAGTATTTTAAGACAGGGCCCAGATATTATGTCTAGAAATATTATACAATTTTCTTCATATAGTTGTGTATGTTTCTTATTAAACTTTAGGCATTTAATCTAACTATGGGTTGTTGTTTATATATATGAATATTTATTTCTGTACATTCATTTTTTACCCTCTCATTATTTTTGAAACACTGGTCTGTACTCTTTTAAATTCACTGGTTTGAAAATACAAGATGAATTCCACTCTTCATGTTGGGGATATGCTAAAATTATAGGTATAAATTAGTATAATAAACTACTAGTCTTGTTCCAAACAATATGACTGAAACATCATGGCCAATTTGTGTAATGGCAGCAAACTCGGCTGGAATTCCTGTCCTGTAAGGCTCTCTGTTAAAATAGAGAGTGAAAAACTTACACCTCCTTCAGTTTCCTGCAACGTTGTGAAGTTATATATGTACTTACTAGCCTCTATTCTTGCAGTAGACCTTAAAATCACTCACGGAGCCGGGCTCGGTGGCTCAGCCTGTAATCCCACATCGTTGGGAGGCTGAGGTGAGTGGATTGCCTGAACCCGCGGGTTTGAGACCCACCTGGGCAGCGAGACCTCATCTCTACAATAAATCAAAAAATCAGCCGGGCGTGGTAGCGCATGCCTGTAATTCCGGCTGCTTGGAAGGCTGAGGCGGAAGGATCACCGGAGCCCAGCAGGTCGAGGCTGCAGTGGCCGGGAGCGGCCACTGCACTCCAGTCTGGGCTGCAGAGTGAGATTCCAACTCAAAAAGCAAAAACAAAAACAAAAACAAGCAAATAAACAAACAAACAAAAAAATCACTCACAGGTTGTAAATCAGGTGCTCAGGCACATTGACTCTTCCAAACCGGTAGGGGGCCATTTCATTCTTTTGAGTTCTTTTGAGAAACAGTGATTAGATGAATCAGCAATCATGTTGTAGTATGAATACTTTTTTAGATAATGTCTAAAGTAACTCTGTTGTTCAGACTCTCAGAATTCTAACAATTCCTTTCAACACTTCCTGTGTTAACTTATCTAGCTGTTCTGCTGGAGTAGTCAAGAATTTCACGCGTCTAATCATTTTGGAAAACTCCAGTTGGCTTTAGTCTTTATCTTTCCCACAGCCTGTCTCTGAAATAGCATGTGGTTTTTCTGGACTGAGTTGTTTTCTGAATCCAAATAGAAACTTTCTTTTGGTTGTAGCTGATATTGCAGTAAATTAATTCTCATTTATTCAAAAAAATGAAAGCAACTTTTTTTCAGGGAAAAATGCTTTCTCCTAGTTTGTAATGAGTTAGTTTGCATAACACTTGTTAAATTCCAAACTTATCTAGATAAAGATAAATAAATCTCATTAAAATGTGGCTTTGAGCCAGGCTCGGTGGATCAGCCTGTAATCCCACGCCTTTGGGAGGCTGAGGTGAGTGAATTGCCTGAGCCTGAGGGTTCGAGACCCGCCTTGGTGAGACCTCATCTCTACAATAAATCAAAAATCAGCCGGGCGTGGTAATGCACGCCTGTAATTCCGGCTACTCAGAAGGCTGAGGCGGAAGGATCGCCGGAGCCCAGCAGGTTGAGGCTGCGGTGGCCAGGAGCAGCCACTGCACTCCAGTCTGGATGACAGAGTGAGACTCCAACTCAAAAAAAAAAAAAAAAAAAATATGGCTTTGAGGTAAAATGTGGAGACAGTTTTGATATGTCGCATAATTATATTCTTGATGCCAGGTCATCTGACTTTGACTAAGTTAAATGATACTACTATTTAAGGTAATTTTACTGACCTCACAGAGTCATTATAGGGATCAATTGAATTAATATATTTAAAGTGCTTAAAATACCACCCAGCACACACTAACTTCTAGTTAAAAAATAATAAGACCTGAATACATGGAAATTGACTTTCTTAAATGTCAGAATACTTCAAGGAAAGAACTGAAATTTTGTAATCTGCTTTTTTTCAACTCTTGTTGAATTAACTTACTTCCTGCATATATAAATAGTTGCTAATTTAAATAACCTCTTTCATTTTAAAGATTCGCCGGTTCTCAGTCCAGCTAATTCTGCAATCAATTTAAGTGGAGCTCAGGACCTGACCCGGAATAAGAACGTTGTGAAACCACTGGCTTTATCTTTGCAGGGTGTAGGGAAGACTTTTACTGCAGGTGATGTTTTCCTCACTTATATTTCTTGGGTAAATACATAGTCTATAAAAGACTTGTATAATATTTAATTGATGAACTAATAAAACAGAAGCTGCTTCTACCTGTCAATTGAAGATAGAAATAGGGGCTGTCTATAATAATGCATTATTGTACAAAGTTTACTGTTCTCTATGTTCTAATCAAAAGAGTCAGGAAATAATATTTAACACACGGAGGAGACACAGCAATTTCATTTCATTCAACAAACATTTCCTGGGCACATGCTGTGACTAAGAACGGAGGATACACAGATAAATAAGACTCAATCTCTGACCCCTTAAGTCCTTGTAATCTAGTGGAAGAGCTGGATCTCTGACAAGATTTTTTTTTTTTTTTTGAGTTGGAGTCTCACTCTGTCACCCAGGTTGGAGTGCAGTGGCACAATCGTGATGATCATGGCTCACAGCAGCCTCGACCTCCTGGGCTCAGACTATTCTTCCATCTCAGCATCCCTAGTAACTGGGACTATGGGCGCATGCCACCACACCCAGCTTTTTATTTTTATTTTTTGTAGAGACAAGGTTTCACTACATTGAACCTTGTCTCTACAAAAAATAAAAATAAAAGGTTTGGTATGCCCAAACTGGTCTCGAACTCCTGGACTCAAGCAGTCCGCCCACCTTGGCCTCCCAAAGTGCTGGGATGACAGGTGTGAGCCACCAACTTTGCCTGACAAGATATTTTAGTGTACTACAACAAATGTGACAATATACTAGAGGAGCACAGAGCAGGGAGTTTTAGTCTAACATTTTAGGCAATGATCAAGAATGAGTCTTAAGGGAGCTCAGACTTTGACAATGAGATACTCACTATACAAAAGAGTGAAAGCAGGACATTTCAAATTTAGGGAATAGCAGGAATAAAGCTTAAAAGTAAAAGAGGGGAAAGGAAAGAGGGAAACAACATGATATATGCAGGAACTTCCAGAAGTTTGTACTTGTTAGAAGTATACAATATAAAACTCAGGGAGTAGCATGAGGTAAGTAAGTGGTGGTCAAGGGAAAATTAATGGGAGGCTAGACTAAGAAGCATGAGTTTTACGCGAAAACTTACAGAGCAGAGAAATGGCACTGTCAGATTTGGAATCTGAACTGGATTGTTTTGGCAGCAGTGTGTCAGATTTGAACTTGAACTGGATCGTTTTGGCAGCAGTGTGTAAGAAGAAAACACGTGGTAGGAAAACTAGTTGGAGATCATTTCGGTTGACTAGGTAAGAAATGATGAGGTCCTTGACTAGAGTGATAATAGGTGGGAGAGGAGAGGACAAATTAGAGAACTACTCAGGAGGTAAAGCCAGTAAGACTGGACTTACTAATGTGAGTGTCAAGGAGAAGAGGTCTCCAGTGACGTCCATCTTTCTGAGCTAATGGTGGTGCCATCACCTGAGATAGAGGATACAGGAGGATCAGGTTCTCCGTCAAGACATTGTGTGTTTGATTTTGAACACTTAGAGTCTCAGATAGCCATAAGACATCCACACGGGGCTGTTCAACAATAGCCATTTAATTTATCACAGGGAAACACCAGGACTGATGTATAGAGTTGAGCCGCTAACATGCAGTTAAGTCATCAGGGTAAAGAGTGTCAGCCGAGGAGAGGAAAGTTGGGAACTAAAGATAGAATCCTAGAAAAGTCCAGTGCTCAAGGAGAAGAAATGGTAAGAGAGAGAGAACCATGAGCAGAAAGAGAGCCTTTCACTTTTGGAAACTTGTCAACAGTTTAGGCAACATAATTTATGCGCCCACTTTTGTTCTTCCAACAATTCTTGCAGGATCTACCTTCTAGTTAGACTTGAACAAATGAGATCAAGTTTTTACAGCATTAAAATAGCCAATGAAGTAACAGATCAGTAATCGTCATGGTTAATAAGACCATCAGGCGAAAGGCTGAACAACTTTATAATGCCAAGGATTAGGCTGACAATTCTCAAACACACTAATCAATCTTAACATCACAAGAAAAGGGAAAGCTGGCCATTGTGTGCCTCCTGATAGAAGTTCGGCATACAACAGTATTTATGAGATACTTTTGTCAAAAAAAAAAATTGATCCTGAATTTGACTACCTCTATATCTAGCAATTAGTTTATTAGAAATACAGGGGTCAAGGGAATGTTAAATTACACTGTGGGTATTCTGTCAACAAAATTCAGAAAATGGGAAATTCTGTCAGATTTTTGGAAAAAAAATTAATTTCAGAAAGAAATTTAAAAAGAGGAGAATCCTATAGATTAAAAGAGATTTAAGAGACACAGCAACTAAATTCGGTGGGTAGCTCTGTTTTGAATTCTAATTTGAACAAGCCAACTGTGAAAAACCAAATCTGAGATAATAGGAGAAATTTGAATACTGATGGGATATTTGATGATACTAAGAAATTATCAATGATTGTTAATTTTAAGTCTAATAATGATATTAAGTCTTGTAAAGAGTCTTTTTCTTTTAGAAAAACATACAGAAGCATTTGTGGATGAAATGATAAATGGGTTTGCTTTAAAATAATCCAGAGTATGTATGTATGTATGTGGAACGAAAGGGGTTCAAGGTATTGATGAAGCAAGGTGGGCTGTGTGTTAATAAATGTTGAAACTGTGTGGTGGGTACATACATATTTATTATATTATTCTATCTCCTTTTGTATATATTTGAAACTTTCCATGATACAAAGTTTAAAAAAAATTCTTTCCCTTCCTCCTACCTACCATCTCCAAAGACTTCATTGAAAATTATTCCAAAAGATTTCTTACGGTCCTAGGAAATTATTTGTAGGTAACATTTAACTTTAATGAAGGTAGTCCTCTGAGGGCTAGTTGGTTTCGTACAATGAGATGAGTCTTATTTCTTTGAATCCCAGGGTATAATATTTATCAAATGGTTGCAACATCACCATGTTGCAAAGCAGTAGGACGTCCTGCCCAGCCTCTGTTCTGAGCGTTCCTCTTCTCCTTTTCTCGTGTTCTGTAGATGCTGCTAATGGAAACAGTAGCCATGGTGGGAAGAGCAGTGCATCCAGCTCCACTCCAGTCCGCCCAGGGAATTACTCTTTGTCACCAAGACCTAGCTATGCATCAGGAGACCAAGGTACAATGCCCATCTTAGAATTTTAAAATAACGTACTTAATTATGGTAGAAGTGCTACAGATTTTAGATTGATTAATTCTCTGACAGCACACACTAGAGTTTTTCCTTAGCTTGTCATATAATTTTTGGAAGTTTATGATTGGTATGAATAGTAATGATTCTCTGAGTTTATTCTCATCCCATGATTCTACGTGTTTAAGCCTAACTGGCAAACACTGTTGAAACAAATGTACAAGGAAGTGTCTTGAAAAACCATGGGTTTTACTGACCAATGTAGAGGATTTGAAAGTTCTTTTCTGTTGTGTAATCCTGGGCAAATCTGAGCCTTCCTTTCTCTATCTACAAATAGGTATAACAACAATACTTGTCCTACAACGCCACAGGGATACTGATATAATCAAATGAAATAATATGGGTAAAACTGTGAATTTTAAGACAACATACAGATGTTAGGTGGTTGTTTGTGTGATATTAGATTGTTGGTATGGCTTTTCCTATTATAACTTTATCTGTTAAAAGGTTATTTAGACTTTCTGAGTATAATAAGAAGTTCTGTATTACTTTGGCATTTTTTTCCTTTTTTCCAAGTGACTGAAAACAAGGCTATCTTTATTTTTATCTTTAGCTACCATGTTCTTTTCCGGGCCACCAAAGAAACGACACCGGGGATGGTATCCTGGGTCTCCTGTCCCCCAACCTGGTGTAGTTGTACCTGTTCCCACAGTTCGCCCTGTTTCAAGAACTGGTAAGATCTCAACAGAAGACTTTATGTTTTTTGAGTTAGTAGAGACATCTTTTACTCCTGTTCTTTCCCTGAATGCTTAAAGATAAATTTCCTTAACCAACCATTGTATCCATTGTTATGTGAGAATATTGACAGTAGATAAACTAATATTTTGTCCTCTTTGTGTCCGCCTTCCCCACAAGCACATGTATCATCACAACTGATCTGAATTCAACCACTAGCTTAGTCTGTAGCATTGATGAACTGTTCCTCATATAGGACACCATCACAGGGCACAAATGGACATGCTTTGCCAGTAGTGGTATTCGTTTGCCTCTTCCCGCCCCCCCCCCCGTAAATTTATATAATGATCAGATATGCCTTTGATAACCTGAGGGAAAAAGATAAAATAAAAAAAGAATGCAAAAGATTGCATGTGGAAAAAACAACTGGAAGGAAAACTACCAAAATGCTAAATAGTAGTTATCTCCAGATGATGTGATTATGGCTAATTTTTTTCCTTTCTTTTGTTTTTCTCATTTCTAATCTTATATAATAAACACAAATTAATAAAATAAAATAAGACTTCTAAAACCTCTCTGTTAAAAGTATTAAAACTGCATTGCTTTCCATTATATTTGATTTAACTTTCACACCTAATTCTTCTTGTCAAACAACTTTTTTTTCCAGATCCCCTTTTAACTACTCCAGTTCCACAGACCCCACTAACTGGAATTTTACAACCTCGGCCTATTCCTGCAGGCGAAACTGTAATTGTTCCTGAAAACCTGCTGAGTAACTCAGGAGTTAGACCAGTAATTCTGATAGGTAAGGCAAAGGAATTCCCAAGTTCCCTTGTCTTCTGGAGTGTTTCTCCATTTCATTGTATGTGTGTTTATTTATGTATTCACGAAGGTATTCATTTATCCATCTATTGATTCTTTCAGCTCTTACTGGTCAGCTCTTTCATGCTACATTAAACATGTGATTATAAGTTGAGAATAAGGCAATCTTTTTGTCCTCAAGGAGCTCTGTTTAGTGAGGGAGTCTGACCTCCCACTAGCTACTGGAGTTAGTAAATAATCATTACAGCACACTGTGATAACCATTACAACACACTGTGATATGTGAGCTCCATAGAGATTCACAACCAAGAGCAACAAGAGTTCAGAGGAAAGAGGGCTTACCTCTGCCTGGAGGGGTCTGAGAAGACTTCTCAGTGGTGATGTTTAAGCTGGGTTCTGGAGGGTGAGTAAGAATGGACAGGATGGGGGAGGGGACATTCCAATCAAAGGGCGCCAAACAACAGAGAAAAGAAGCAAGCTTAGCCAGCTAATAGACCCCAGTCAGTTGAACCAAGAGGCTGCACAGTTGTTGGTCTGAACAAGGGCCAACATCTGCAAATCAGCATCTTTAAGGAGGTATAAGTGGAGGTTTAGAAATTTAGGATTCGCTAGATTCCAGGGCTTAGTGTTTTTTCATACCCACATCAAGAATTCCCTTGGCTTTGGGGCTAGCCTAGGCCAAACAGGAACTGCCTGCTTTGCCTTTAGGACCAAACAGGGTGTTTAAGCTCCATAGGTCTTTAGGGTATGTTTATGGGAAGTGTTATTTGCTTCTTGTTGACCTGAGCCTACCTACTTGCATTGTTTTGCTTGGAGCCCTATCCTTTAAGAGGCTGCTCTGTCTACTGATCCTGGATCTCTAGGCACTGGGGGGAATCCCTGTGGTTTACATTCCATATGGTTTAGGAAGTTCTTTTTGAACATTAGCATAGCACAACTAAGCATTGGAAAGATACATAAAATATGGGGATTCTTTAGTTGCCTGCCTTTTAGAAAGTCTCATAGAAGGACCGTCCTCTCCACCAACCACCAGAATAGGGCATATTTTCAACATATTTTTATCCTATTTACTTCTAAGATAATTAGAGGCTGCTTACTGACATTTAAAAAGAAAACCCAAGAAAACATATCTTCGATAGCAAAAAGGAGTAGGAATCTCAAAAAACCTGCACCTAGTAGAGTCCTGATCTTGATCAATGAGTGTGGCTTTTTTTTTCCTTCAAGAAAACCGCAGGAAGTGAAGCATGTGTTGTAGTTTGTTTGTTTTCTGATTTCTTATCTGAAAAATTTAATCAGGAACTTTATCAGAAAACATCTCATCATTGCAGTTAGACATTTTGCAAACTCATTAGTCTTCTGTGGTAGAGATATATAATATTAACACTTTTCTTCTTTGGGAAACAGAGAAAATATAATTCAAGTACAGTCATCCCTCAGTTTCCATGAGGGATTGGTTCCAGCCTCCCCAAATACCAAAATTGAATATACTCAATTTTTACTACCCCAATAGAAATGGCACAATATTGGCACATAACCTACACACATCCTCCCATATATGCTAAATCATCTCTAGAGTACTTATAATACTTAATATAACGCCTACCCATCACTTTATTCACATGGATTCAACGTAGTACTCTGCACACAGCAAATTCAAGTTTTGCTTTTTGGAACTTTGTGGAATTTTTTTTCTCTGAATATTTTCTATCTGCAGTAAGTTGAATTCATGAATGTAGAACCCTTGGATACAGAGGGCCAACTGTATTTTGCTTCTTGTTCATCTGGTTTGATATAGGAATAGAATTTGTAGCATTCAAGTGAATTCACTAGGACTGATATATTTGAGTAATTTGTTTGGTAGCCATCTTAGAGGGCAGGGAATTTTGTTAAGCATCTTTGATCCTGCTTGAGCAAGTATACCTGGTTGCACTTCAAAGAGAAATGTTGAACTGTATTGACCTGCTTCTATTGGGGCAGGCTATGGCACTTTACCCTATTTCTATGGAAATGTTGGTGACATTGTTGTAAGTCCTCTGCTGGTGAATTGCTACAAGATTCCACAGCTGGAAAACAAGGATTTGGAACAATTAGGGTTGACCGGCAGTCAGCTTCTGAGCGTGGAAAACATGATTCTTCTGACGATACAGTATCTTGTGCGGCTAGGTAAGTTATTTCAATAATTATTTTCTGGTGACTAGCTTTATTCTCTTTTGTAACACACTTTTTTCTTTCTTTTTTCCATCCATTCTTCTATTTCTTATTTTCCTTCTTTCATTTCTATGTTCTTTTTCTTCAGCCCCGTCCACTGTGACTTTTTCCTGTCCTCACCATTTCTTTTGTACTCCTTTCTGTTCCACTTGGCTTCTTTGGGTCCTAGAAGAGATGAATTGCTCCACCTAGTGTCCAGTTTCAGGACGCTCCGAGGGTCTCCAAAGTAGTCGGCGTAAGCAGAACCGTGAAGGCTTTTGCTTCGGGCCCACTTCCCCTGGGAAGTCTGGCCAGCCCATTTTTCTGAAAGCGCAGCTACCACCTGGAATGCAAACACAATCATTGTCTTATGCAGTTATTTTTCAGTTTTCTATTTATTTTTTATCTTGTTTATCCACTGCCACTACACCCATTCTTTTCTTCTCCAGCTATATTCCTTTGAAGGATTTTCATTGTACTTTCCCTCGTTGACATTACTAACTGTGGTCCTCTCTGGAAGGTTCTCTAGACTTTAGAGTAAGGGAGACACATAGGTCATGAACTCCTCACTTCCTCTATTTGTTATATCCTCCTGAGCCCCACAGTGGGTGTATGCAGGTGCCCTGACAATGCTATACTGGTTCAGCAGCATTTACATGGAAATGTCCTTTATTTTGCAAACTGCAGTAGTTTGCATCTAATGTGCCGCCTAATTATATACTTACTGCAGGACTTCAAGCCTGATTTACTTAGAAAAATGTTCAAGATGTAAGATTATGCATAAAAGTCTTTGCATATCCTCTTGTGAATTTTTTTTTAATGTTAGAAAATACAGCAGTGTTAAGAAATTAAAAAGACACTGGACTAAATAGTTTTTTAAGCTTCACTAGACCAGATTCAGCCTTTGGAACTTTGCCCAGGATTCTTAGTGCCCTGAGAGGCTGCTTTGACATGGGTTCTGCTTTGACATGGACCTTTGAAACTTGCAAGGTTTCAGATTTCCCATGAGAGTCACTTTCATGAAAACCTAGGACTTGCTAATTATGCTTATTGATGAGCAATAAAATTATAAAAATCACCTTTTTACAACTCATTTGATGTCATAATTTTAATTACTACATACTGGCCGTGTAAACTGTTCTCTAAGATCTAAAACCAGCTTCTTAGATGACCCAGAATCAGTAAAGCAAGCCTTCACATAATGATATTATAGCCAATCAAGCCAATCAGTATAGCATTTTTTTCAATCCTAATAACAATTTTAAGAAATCTGAGTCCAAGTTAACTAAATGAACCAAGTAGTCAAAATAAAATGTCTCCCCCTTAAGATGCTAAAAACTCTTATCTTTTAAAAAAATAGGAAAAATCTCAATTTAATTACACAAACTCTTCTCTGCCCCACAGGATCAATCCTCTCCAGAGTTTTGCCTCCAATCAGTCAATTAGGTCTGTCATTGTACAACATGAATAGCTATTTCTATATTTTTTTCTTTTTTTAATCTAAGCTTTGTACATTGGGACTTCTTTGCCCCTCAATAACTGTTCTGGAGTCCTTGAAAAGAAATTTTTTTTTTTTTTTTTTTTTTTTGCCTCTGGAGGTTTTGAGAAAGAAGCAAGAATATTTTCACATATGCCATAGAATATAGGTATTAAAAAAATTAAACCAAACTTCTTAAAGGACAGTTTTAATACTTTAGTGGCTCAATTATATAGAGATAACAGAGAAGAAGAAAAACAAAATTCCTCAGAAGGAACAGACTTTTCCACTAGAGTCACTTAAAAAAGAAAACTCAGTTATTTCACAATCTGAAATCTTTTGAAGTAGATAATGAAATCCACAAATCCAGAGATTCTTGGAGGACTCTGAGTCTGTTAAAACCTTGTCTTTTTTCTGTTAAGTTAGCTCTATCCAAAAATCCATCAAAACTGACTCCTGAGCTAAACTGAGTTACTAGAGATCAGCACTTGAAGGAAAAATTACTATTATCAAACTTGCAAAAAGTGGAGAAAAGGCTTCTGCAATTTAACTATAAAGGCTAAGTATGAAAAAGTGATAGTTGATTCAAAGCAAGTCATTTTACACTAAGAATTCTCTTACCTCATTTAAACTTTAACGCCTTTTCCCACAATTCTCAATTTCTAACAGCAGTTTAATTTTTTAAAAAAACTCTATAAAAAGTGAATTTTAAGATAGCAGATAATGTTGTAAACATGTTTGATCATTTTGTTTTTCCAGAATGCCTTTATATTTGGAATAAATTAGGCTTCCCAATAGCGCATGTTACTCAATCCTGGTTTGGAGTGGGTCTTATTGTCACAACTATTAACCAGGCCTCTGAGCCTTCAGGTTGTCAATGAATGACAGTAGGGGATCCAAGACAGGACCACCTGCTTTGGAGTTGTCAAGTGTTCTGCTGGAAGAAAGCTTTAAATAGATGACCACCTTCTCTTCATTTGATCCAGTCGGTATAAATCTATCTACTTTGAGTTCACTGCTAAGTGTGTACCTAGTGACTACTAACCATTATGCTAATTTGATAAAGCTGAATTGAAGATTAAAAGTCTTGGTGGCTCCCAGGTGATAAAAAAGAAAGCCTTCCCCAAGCAAGTGACTGGGAAAGATATAAAAAACATAAACATAATGTAAGCACTACAATTTTCTTGCCCTGTTTCCATGTCTATGAAGATGCTATTCTCCTAACTCTGCCTGGCCCCTAACCAAAGCTGGAAAAATAATTTTCTCCAATTAAAATTGTTTTTAAAATGTATGATATTTAATTTAACTTTCCTGGTCTTAAAAACATTCCCAAACCCCTCATTTTCTCAGTCTCCCAGAAAAGGTGACAGGGCCAGAGAAACCACTTAAATTCATCCCTATTAGAGAAAGGAATAATTCCAAACTCACTCAAGGTGCCACTTTCCCATACAGAAAAATCCAGTTCCTCATCCTGTATCTCTTGTAAGGGGCTTTTAGCCCTAAGTTTCTGCGACTACTGCTTGGTCTCAGATCACCCTGAGGAGTCTGAGTCTGTTTACGAGAGACTGAGTTTATCTTGGGTTCACACAGCAAAATAGAAATGTCTGAATGGAGGGAGTGAATATGTTCTCACTGGTTTCAATTTGACCTAAATGTAGAGAACTTAGTTCATTTGTGTCACTTGAATACCAAACATTGACTTGATTATTTTGGTTCTAAGGACTAGTTGGGTTTCTAAAGAGAATAAGAAACAAAATGCCCCTGATTCCAGCAATATAAGATTAGCCCTAACCACAGCTGGGGAAGAGGGCCAAATGTCATATTTAACAATCCAGAATGCTGGGAAATAACTAGATGATGAAGGCATTCTCTAACTGGGGAAGGTATGAGGATGCCTCAAATATTACTTGAGAGTGAAAAATAAACTTAATTATCCTATGAACAGTATTCTCAAAATTAGGTATGGAGGCCATACATTTAAATGTTTTTGAAGTACCCATGAACAAAATGAAAAATGAATGAAGCCGGGCATGGTGGCTCACGCCTGTAATCCCAGCACTTTGGGAGTTGAAGGCAAGAGTATTGCCTGAGCTCAGGAATTCAAGACCAGCCTGGGCAACTTGGTGACACCTTGTCTCTAAAATAAATTTTAAAAGTAGCTGGGCATGGTGGTACACGCCTGTAGTTCCAGCTACTTGAAAGGTAGAGGTAAGAGGATCTCCTGAGCCCAGCAGGTTGAGGCTGTGGCAACCCTGAGCATGCCACTGAACTCCAGCCTGGGTGACAGAGTAAGGCTCTCACTCAAAACTCAAGGAGTTGGCTTCTTATTTCATTAATCATTAACAATTTCCATAATTCCAGGCTTAATATGTCAAGAAATATGCCATCATGGGTGACCACCTCCAAGGCATACAATGGAATTGATAGTTTATCTTAGTACATCCTCTTTTAAAGTAAGACCAGGAATAGAATAAAGGAGAATAGAAGGCTGAATTTTTTGAGTATTGAAACAGGGGGGGGAAAAAAAAAGACAAGGCATTCTCACAGTGGGAAATAGTCAGCAGGGGCTCTGTACTTGGAGTTACTACAGGAAAAAGAGTTTAGTTGCCGTTGAAATATGGCAAATTTAGGACTGCAGAATGTTGTGTGGATGTGTGTCTCTCTCTCCTGCCTGTGATGTTCTAAATTCTAGCTGTAATTTTCTTCAACACAGGTCCAGATCAGATACCTCTCAGGGAAGAATTTGAGCAAATTATGCTGAAAGCTATGCAAGAATTTACTCTGAGAGAGAGAGCCCTGCAGATAGGTGCTCAGTGTGTACCTGTGTCACCAGGACAACTTCCCTGGCTTGCTAGATTAATTGCCAGCGTCTCTCAAGACTTGGTTCATGTGATTGTGACCCAGAATTCTTTGGCAGAGGGCATTTCAGAGACTTTGAGGACACTCAGTGAAATGAGACACTATCAAAGGCTACCAGACTATGTTGTGGCAATTTGTACATCGAAAATCAGAGGAAATGAATTTTGTGTGGTGGTATTAGGTAAGTAATATATTTTGTTGGTTTTTGTTTGTGGGTTTATTTAATCCATTCATTAAACCATTTGCCCATTTAAAAAAGATTTATTGGGTGCTTTAGGCATCTACATAGTCAACCTCTGGTTAATTGCTCCATCTTGGGTTCATCTTCCTAATTTTAACTTTTCCTTACCTCCTCAGATCAGATTTTTGTAGCCCTCAGTTTGGCTCATATCCTGTCAGCTGGTTGTAGGAGCATTATTTCAAAGCTCACACTAGTCACAGATACTCTTGTCTCATGTAACTGCGCCCTTTAAAGGTTTTAGAAAAGTTGCCACTCTAGCATGTGATAAAGACAGTGCCACAGGTGGCCTAAGCCAGTTCATCAAATTTGCCAGAAACTAAGCTCATAAGTTCCCTCCTCACTGAAGTGTCTATTTAATATTATATAAAGAAACGATTCAGAAAATTGGTATGTTATAAGATGGGGAGTTTTTGTGTGGTGTGTATGCTATGCACATTTTCTATCAGGCACCATCTTGGGAAGCCACTTGGACTAAATTTTGCTTCTCTCCTCTCTGTACTGAATGGCTCTCACTTCTCCCTAGCAAAGAGGCTAAAAGCTCTTTTTTTTTTTTTCAGAAAACTTCATCAGACAGTGTGATACATTAAATTTGTTCCTGTTTTTATCTGTAAAAACAACTTTGCAGCATAAGGTTATATTTTTAAGACCAATATTCAGAATAACCATGCAAACACAATTTCTAGGTATTCCATTTATCCCCCTACCCCATATTCTCAGCCCCTGGATGTCAGCCCAGCTGGCCCAACCTGGGGGTAGTCAGCCCTGTGAGGCACAGGGAAGCATGCACATGTATGTATTCAGTTACAAACACAAAATGCATCATTTTTTTCCTTGATTACTGGTGTTATATTATGAACATTTTTTGTTTCTGTGTATAGTCCTCAAATTGGCATTTCAAGTGCTGCATAGTCATCCACATGCATGATTTGACATGCCATGATTTTCTTAAGCCAGTTCTCCATCGTTACATACTTTAGTTGTTTCCAGTTGTTGTTATAAATAACATTCCAGTGAACATTTGTTCTGTTGATGATTCATCTCTTCTTCCCCTCCCCGTCCTGCAGGTCAGCATCAGTCCCGTGCTCTGGCAGAGAGCATGCTCACTACAAGTGAGTTTTTGAAAGAAATTAGTTATGAACTCATCACAGGAAAGGTCAGTTTCCTGGCATCACATTTCAAAACCACGTCATTAGGTGAGTGGTTGTAAGATTTGGCAATACTGCCAGCCTTTAGCTGCATGATTTTCTGAATTTAAATCTTAGCCTGTCGAGGAGATGAGTGTGGAGTTCAAACTTGCCAACTGATCTTTCATTTGGAAAGTTTATTCTAAGTATTTAATTGCTAACACCATGGGAAGCAGCAAGGGGGTCTAGAGGAAGGCACATTGGTACTAGGGTCAGAAGCCTCAGCCAGCCATTACTTTGTTGAGTGACCTTGGGTGAGTCTCTCTCTCCCTGGATCTCGGTTTTCTGATGAGAGATGAAGGTAGAGTCATTCCATTCTGGCTGCTTTTGAAAATTATGAAGGTCACGAGAGACAACAGTGTGTGAAAGCATGTAAATTGAGGCATGATACCAGCAAGGGTGGCTCTTGTTATAGAGACACTGCTGTCCATAGATGCACAGATATAAGCATTGACGTGAATTGCTGGCTGAGCAACGGATCTTGATGGGAACCCAGCCTAACTGCCCAACTCAAAAACACAAGCATATCACTCCTTGTAACCTTCTTATGTCCACTTTATTTTGTAATAGGTGATGACCTAGACAAACTGCTAGAAAAAATGCAACAGAGAAGAGGAGACAGTGTGGTTACCCCTTTCAATGGAGACCTTACTGAATGTGTGTCACCTCAGGAGGCTGCTGCCATGATTCCCACGCAAAACCTGGGTAATATTGCCTCAGACCAAGAGAAGGAAATCGGTCCTTAGGACAGACCTTATAGAAACTAAGTCATTCTGAGGGTTTTGAGGATTCTTCTTCAAGTCATAAACCACGACGCCTTTTGTCTACATGATGCATCTGGTTCAAATTTTAAATGCCTTACTATGTGACCTGGATCAAAGGTCTTGTTCCTAGTAAATGTCTTCTAGAATGAAAATCAAAGTTAAAGAGTTTATCTTAAGTACTCTCTCTTTTTTTCCCTGAAAGATTCTAGTGCATTTTCCTTAGCTCCACCCAGCTGTGCCCAGTGAGTTATGCTTGCTGAGGGCTTCAAAGAACTGCCTGAAAGAGTCTAGACAACAGGCCATGCATACTCCCAGCTCCCACTCCTTCATTCAGTCTGTGACTTGTAAAACACACATCACCTCAGGGAGAGCAAGGCCTTCCTGGCAGACAGAGCAGAGCTAACAAAAAGGGTCTGCCCTACAACAAGCTTCAGGAGCTCAAAGGAGTACTGTGAGGCCAGGGATGAGGAGGCTGACCATTAGACCAGATTCCTGTGGGTTCAGATTCCTTCCCCAATTTGTTGATTGACAGGAACAACATAGGAGAGGACAGAAAAAAGAACAGGGGAAAGGGTAGATAGGAGACAGACCCATATAAGCTGCTGCTGACAGCCGCTTGGCCTCCACTTGATAGGGATGCATCATTTATATATTAGGATTGCCTCAGGCAATAAAAGTAACATGGCTTGACATCAGCTCAGTTGTAAAAACAAATGCAAATACAGGCAATAATATGTTTTGACTTCTGGATTGCATTTGGTAATAAAGTGATCATCCAGATGATCCATATGTGATTATACAACTGCATTGTAAGCACATTTAGAATTTAAACATTCTCAGAGAACTTACAGATTCCCAAGTATATCCTTGGTTCCCTGTGTAAGAAACTGTTTAAAATTCCTTCACTGTTCTCTGTGTAAGAAATTGTTTAAAAGATATTTTTATATTTTCTCAAACTTCAAAACTTGCTAAGTAAAATTCTACAAATTTATGTATATGTGTAGTCCCCACCTATCCAACTTGTGAAATGAAGGCAATAACAACCTAACTGTATCAAAAGACAGATTTATTTTGACTGGTGGTCTTTGTGGTACAAAAACTATTTGTACCACATTTTCAGACCCGCCCAGTGGGTTCTCTCAGCAGTAGGAAGACCATCTATATGTATCTTCACTTGCTGTCAGTGTCCGTGGTTACTGGGTATTTTGACTACTTTCTTTGCCTCATCTGCATTGCAGTTTAATTTTAGAAAACGTTAATTAGCACAGGTTAGTTAGCCCTACTGCAGTCAGACTGCCACATGTGTTCCTCATAAAAAGCAGATCTTTAGCCGGGCTTGGTGGCTCAGCCTGTAATCCTGCGCTTTGGGAGGCTGAGGTGAGTGGATTGCCTGAGCCCGCAGGTTCGAGACCCGCCTGAACAACTTGGCGAGACCTCATCTCTACAATAAATCAAAAAATTAGCTAGGTGTGGTAGCGTGCCTGTAGTTCCAGCTACTTGGAAGGCTGAGGTGGAAGGATCGCCGGAGCCCAGCAGGTCGAGGCTGCAGTGGCTGGGAGCATGCCACTGCACTCCAGCCTGGGTGACAGAGTGAGACTCCAACTCAAAAAAAAAAAAGTAGCTCCTTAAAGATAGATTAGGTGTTGCCCACTCAGGTGCTTAGCTGACAAAATTTGTTTCTTTCACTGTTTGTGTGTGTGGATGTGCACACGTTTATAAGAGAGATTGATAGCCTGATTATACTTGCAATAAAAATCTACTGACATGTTTAGAGTATCTGGGCAATGTTTTCATAATACGTCACCTGTTGACTGGCCAACTGGCTATATCATGAGTCAGGTCTCTTCAGATAGTCCAGGCGTCAGCACTGAAGCTGACCACAACCACCTAGTCCTGCCAGGTCACAGTACTGGCAAGTGAAATCAAGTGGGAAGAAAGGTGAAGGTCGTGTCTCTGTGACCCACGTTATGTAGTTGCTGGGAGGGACATTTCAGACCATGTTGCAACTGACTTGCTAAAGAGGAAATGTTTACTGAAATACCATCCAGAAAAGCTAAAAGGAACTCAGCATCATTATAGTAACAGCATCGCCTCCTTCCCTGAACTGACTGGGCTCAGGTACTGACCTGATATTCCTAAAGACAACTGAAAACTCTCCCCTGGCTCCAGCTGCAAGGGTGTAGTCTGTGTCCTCCATTTATGGGTCTGGGTCTGGGTCTTGTTGTGAGACATTCAATTGATTTTGAAATAATATAGTTGTAAAACTGCCACATCACTCCTGAGCATATCCTCTTAGCCAAGTTTTAAGGGGAAATAGGCAAATCTATTAAAACTCAATAGATAGAATAGCAAGTGAGAATTCTTGATGACAGAGCATTACTTTACCATGTGTGTGTTACATCTTCATATGGATTCAGAGTGGCCATCACAGATATAAATTAATCTTGTGACTTTTTTTAATTTTAGATTTAGATAACGAGATCTTCCAAATTTATCAACCGCAGCTAACAGTTGCCAGAAAACTCTTATCCCAGGTGTGTGCTATAGCGGACAGTGGTAGCCAGAGCCTAGACCTTGGTCACTTCAGCAAAGTGGACTTCATCATCATAGTCCCAAGATCAGAGGTTTTGGTCCAGCAGACTCTTCAACGAATTCGACAATCAGGTAAGAGCGAACTTTCAAAGAGGAACGTACCTAGAACCAGCTTTAAATTCCTTCTGCTTCTTTCTTTTGCTTAATCCAAATGTTTATAGGAACTTAAAACTTTCTTCAGCAATGAAAATCACAAAAGCACTTTAAATGTTATTTTGAGGACAACCCCCTCGGGTCTCCTCCCCCTGTGGGAGCTTTTCTGTTCTCTCTTATTGAGAGAACAGAAAAGCTCCTTTCTCACTTTAAAAAAAAAATGTTATTTTGCATTTATCTGTAAGTACTTCGAGTTCCCTCAAAGTACTCTGTCTTTTTTTCCTTCCAAGGTCAAGGGTAGATTGATGTGCATGTTTACCAGGTACTGTTAAGTCCATGATGTAATCTGTGGGACTGGAGTCTGGTCATTCATTGATGAAGAATAATTTTCTTAAGGTCAGGATGGCCCTGCCCAGGATGATGGAATCTGTGCCACCTGAACTCCTTTCATGTTCAGATAGGTCACATTCTCATGGGTGAATTCTTAGACATTTAGCACATTACCACCACACTTGCAGCCTAGAAACCAAAATACCATCCCCCATGTCAATAATAAAATTGTTGAGCTTTTAAAAAAACATGGTTAGAGTTATCCCTAGTAACTTTAAGAGAATAAATATAGAGGAAAAATTATTTTTTCCAGAAAATGTAAACAGGTAGAAAGGAAAACTTTTACAAGTTCCTCCCCCCCAAAAAAATCCAAGTGTGTGGTAAATAATATCCCTGTTTAAAAATAAAATGTGCTTAGAATTACAAGACGCTATAAGGAATTTAGAAAACTGGGACAGCTGAAAAATGCTTGCATTTGTAAACTAGGTTTGAAAAAAAAATTATGTCAAGTTATTTCTGACTACCTTAACTGGGAGAAAGACACATGGATACACACACACACACACACACACACACACACACACACACACACACACAGACAGAGATTTTAGCTGGAGGATGAATCTTTTTGCCACAGTGAAGAATTTTACTTTTAATATGTTTGAAAACAGGCATGAAGCAGAAAAATTTAAAAGTGATTAAAAAATGTGGCTTTATGTTCCATACCTATCATACCAACTTTTTCATATACATGTATCACCTGGGGGCCTTGTTGAAATGCAGATTTCCCTTCAGTGTGTCTGAGGCTCCATATTCTGCATTTCAGAAAAACTTCGAGGGGATGCCAATGTCAGAAGACCACACTGAGTGGCATGGCTCTGTAAGAAATCTTGCGTTGTTAGTTCCATGGGCCAAAGGAGTTAGCTAACAATATGTTTTCCCCTCTCTCCAACCTCTCTTGATAACCATTACTGACGCATGTAAAAAAAAAAAAGAAGTCCTGTCCACATCATCTGGAGGTCCAAGGGCCTGGGTAACAGTGCAGTATTTTTAGTCTCTCAGTTTCTGAATGACAAGTTTCAAAATGACCTGCTGAAATCTTCACTTGTGTGTGACGAGCTAAGGAAGGTCAAATGCCTTCTCTCACAGCTCTCCCAGAAACCAGAGTGAGTTCTGTGCTCTCTCGGCTGCTTGTCATTTCTGCATTTCTTTTTTTCCTGCCTGCACTCTAGTGTGGGAAGTGGATTTTTTTGTTATTTCTTAAGGATTTTCTGCTTTCATGACGTGAAAGAAGTGCCCTCCCTTTTAGCTATTTTATTTGTACCAATTGGCATTTGTGGCCTCCCTGAGTTTGTACTCTGCGATCACAAGCTGTACTTGAGCAACACATTATAGCACCTGTTTGAAGTGAGGAAATCATCTGCAGGGCCTTTCCCTGAAATGACCTCTCAGTGACCTGCACTTCCACCCCTCCTAATAAATGCAAGCCCCTAGGTAAAGACTTGCATTTTGACAGATAAAGGAATTGGATAGGTTTTTCCTTTTCCCTTCACTATGCCCTAAGATTTTTCTAAAGTGAATATTTTAAGATTATCACCCCTCTAAAAGATACCAGAATTTGGCCAGTTACATATGTTTAGAATCTGGGGGGGGGATCTATGTTATGGACAGATCTGGAAAACTCAAGGCAAAGCATATTTTAAAAATTATTCACATCTTGGCCTGGTATGGTGACTCACACCTGCAATCCCAGCACTTCAGGAGGCCAAGGTGGGAGGATTCCTTGAGCCCAGGAGTTCAAGACCAGCCTGGGCAACATAGTAATACCTTGTCTCTACAGAAAAATGAAAATATTAGCCAGGCATAATGGTGCATGCCTGTAGGCCTAGCTACTTGGGAGACTGAGGCAGAAGGATTATCTGAGCCCAGGAGGTCAAAGCTGTGGTGAGCACACCAAACTCCAGCCAGGGATTCAGAGTGAGACCAAGACTCAAAAAAAAAAAAAGTATTCACATCTGACTTTGGCATGCAGAAATCTTTGCTTCAGAAAACAATTACTTTTATATATTAAAAAATGACGTTCATTTTGTTATAAAAAATATGATTATGGTATTCTTCTTTATTTAGAAAAATATAAACATTTATAATCCCACCATTCAAGGACAGCCACTGTTAAAAATTTGGCATTAACAAATGACTTAATACCAGGAAAAGCACCAGGCAGGGAAAAGCCACCAGGGTATGAAGAAAGGGCACATCCTTGGCAGCACATGTGTGGCTGAAAGTGAAAAGTTGAAAATAGAAACCATCACACTGTTGCAGATCCAGCACTAAAGTGAGGCATGTGATACCTCAACTCACATTCTGATTAAGGAAGAAGGGTGGGAGGAAGAAACCAAAATGTTATGGAAAGAATTTGGAGGTAAAAAAAAGAAATGAAATGGGTTAAGCATCTTTAAGTTTGCTAAAGTGGACTTGTGACTGCTGGAGTGATCGGTGGAGAAGGAGAATTTTTAGACAATAGGAAATGCTGTTGTTGTAGCATCATTTTTAAAAAATGTAAAGTTGTGGCATGATTCTCCTAATCCAGAAGACCACATACTCTATAAATTAGAATACAAGGGCACTAGCACAATCAAAATGCAAGCCTCTTTTGGTGCAAGGTGGATGGGATGAATACAGGAAGAATTAATGACTGTCTGTATGTTTCTCCTCCCTGCCTGTAAAATGGTGTAGGTAGGAGCCTGAGGAAATAGGAGCTGGCCTGGTGGTACCCAGTCAAGGAAATGTTGTCATGCTCAGGGTGGTGACACACATTCATGATTATAAAAGAGCCAGAGATATATATTTGTCTGCTCATATGCAGGTGGATGACACTCTCCAAATGGACGTAAGGCGGTGGCAGAGGTTAGAAGTGAAGAGTCAGAGGAAGGCATTCTCACTTTCTAAAAGTATATTCTTTTGGTCTCATCAACATTATACTCCCTTGTTGGTTACCTAAAACTTCAGTAGAAATAAAGATAGTATTTGCTGGGCAGTGACAAAGGCAGCAGGAACAAGCACCCCAGGGAAGAAAGTCTTGGGGCACTGCTGCATCCTGAGGTGGAAGGAACACCAGGGATTCCTGTATGCTATGACTGAACATACCCACTCAGATCTGGTTGATGACCCAGCAGAAGCCCCAGCCCTTGGTACCTTTAGTTCCCATCATCACACACCCTCACCCCTGCCCCACCACAGCCACCTGCCCCTAGTCAGGTCCTAGACGCTGCTGGATCCTGGAATCATCCATTCAAAGGTTCGCAGTTTCAGACCCCGTCTCCTTTCTTGCATATGCAACATGTTGGACACTAGGGGGACGGCGGACTATCAGCTTTTCCAGTTGATGCCATCATCAGCATCAGAATTTTTTATTCTTCGGTTGGTTCTCTCTCCCACTCTCCACTGTGGCCATTGTAGACTCTATTTCACTTGTCAAACCTCAGACCTCATCCTGCTCTCCTAGCAAATGACCAGGATACCTCCCTCAACCCAAAGGAAAAAAAGAAACTTGAAAAATTCAGATAAAAACTCCTTGCCTTCAAATCTAGAACAAACTGTATACACACCTGTTTTTCCCTCTTTCTTCCTGCTCAGTGGAGAAGCTGTCCTGTTCTGTGTAAGCCTGACTCCCCCGACCTCACCCTGGAGACCAAACCTGCCTTGAGGACCTCGTGTTATTGATTTTCTTTTCCCTCATTGCTTCAACTTCTTTCTTTCTGAGGAGTCATTCCATCAGTTTCAACCTGCCCTAGAAGACATGGAGAAGACACAAGCCTCTGTCAATTCTGCCTGACTTTTCAGTCCCCTTTCTCTTGCCAGCTGCCGAACCTAGAGAGTTTTCCTCTGTTACCTCCATCTGCCCACTTCCCGGCCACTTTTCAGTACCCAGCACATGGGCTTCCACCCTCACAGCACACTCACCAGTGTCACCAGTGACCTTTACAGCCCTTATCTTATCTGGGCTTTTGGCAACATTCGGGACTTCCATTCCTCCCATTGGACATCGCAGTTCCTCCAACTTCCAGGGCACCCTCCAGCTTTTCTTCCCACAGTTCTCCAGCTGTGGCACTTGACCCACTGTGTTGTAGCTGTATGATTATGAATGACTTTTCAGTCAGAAAGTAAAATATTCATGGAACATGTTTATCTTACCCTATGGGCCAGCAGATAATTCTGCAAATATTTGCTGAGCTGAATTTTTTGTGACATCTTGTTCAATTGAATTTTAAGTTCTAATCTACTTTGAAAGGAAGACATAAAAGTAATATTTAAAATTTGGTAGTCCTCTGGCAAAAACAAATCTGGTCATTAAAACCGTGTTCCATAAATCTATTTGGACCAAGAGGTGAGGCGAGTCCTTAATTAATTAACGTGTCCAGGCATCAGGCGTGTCCATCAAACACGCAGCACTCTGGAGTTGCGTACATATGTTTAGAACAGCATTCTCGTGTAGGTAGGGCTGCTTTCCTCCTAGATCCAAACAGCACAGTAGTGTACACACCCACACAAAGTCTCACCCAACCCATATTAAAGAATTCTTTACCAGTGGGAGAGAGAAGGGAGCCAGCTGGACCACCAGGAGACAAAGGGACTATTAATTCGATGGGCTCTGAAAGCAATTAGCAGGATTGCAACCAGTTATTTCAATGCCCAGGTTATTTGCTGAAAAGAAATTCCAAGGGTGAAGGAATTCCCATTGTTAAAGTAATACTTAAAAACTCAGCGTACCCTAATGATTTAATATTTTCTGACTTTAATGTCCTTTTAGGCATTAGAATGGATTTTTATTTTTCCGTGCCAGAACTTTGGACAAATTAATTTGGTCCACAAAGATGAACCACTAAAACTGGGAGTAGTTTTATTTTTCTTTGGGATATCTTCTTGATAGGAAGAGTATGAAATAAATATTAGTAGTTTTAAAATGTAGAAATAAAATTCTCTATTCACATAAAATTCAAGAGATAAGAAGGTACAAGTCAGAATACATTGTTCACTCCAAATAGGCAGTCTGATGGGGCATTGAGGTGAGGACTGTATCACCTTTGATGATGCCTGGACACTTAGAGTTCCCTGGTCATTAGCCATTCCCCTAATATTCAGACTGATTAGCTCCTTGTAGTGATGGATTCTGGCTGCTCATTCTGATTTTCCACCTTTGTGTCCTTTGACACTGGTGCTCATAAGGTATTGTAGACATAGGGCATATATTCTTGGTTTTATTCCCCTTCAAGACTGCTTGAAGTCTTAAAAATTTGCTGCTTCCCCTTTAAAGTTTTTAGAGGCATGGCCTCAGAGGACATGATGTTGTTTTTTTCTCTGTTCCCATAAAGAGGAATACAGGCAGATGCTCAAGTTTTCCTTAAACACATCTGGAATCTATAAACTTCAGTAAAGAAAAAGGGGCAGAAGTGTCTCTAGTCTAGCTGCTTGGAGTCCTTGGCCCTCCAAAAAGGTTGCTCTCTAGGGGCCTTTAGGACTGGTTATTTCTGAGGAAGTTGTTTAGGACAGGGGCACCACCCTTTGGCAGCTCCCCAAGGTTCAGATTAATAACCTTTAGGGAACACAGTAATTCCCCAACCACTGCTAGCACTGTTCTAGAACTCAATGAATTGCAGAATGTCTTGCAAGAAGAATTACTGGTGCTCCTATGTTCCCACTCATGTCAAAAGTAAGATTTAGTATTTAGATGGACATGACCCTGAATGTCTTCATATGACCATTAGAGCCCAGTGGGTTCTGATATCCATATTTTGTTGTAGAATTGGAAAAATTTGACAAAATATGCTTACGATTAATTGGAAAATAAACACTTAATTCCATAGAACTTCCATAAACAAATTAAATTATTAAGAAGATGGAAAAAAAGGACCTTTCTCAGACTGGTCATTCCTTAGCACTTCTAACATTTTCAGATTTCTCGCTTCTGCTTATTTTTTTTAAAAACAAAAACAAAACAAAATATGAAGGCTAAGTCAGAAACTAATGGAAAAGCTTATGTGGGGTGGAAGAGATATGTATGGGATGAGTATAACTTTGTAAATAATTTTGACTTTGAACCTTGAAAATGATTTACATATTCAAAAATTAAAATTAAATTAAAATGTTGAAGAAAAGTAAGTTTTTTTAAGGGTTATTATTATTTTTATATAATCAATATTTTTTATTATGATATTGTGGGGGTACAGTTAAGGGTTAGGTATACAAATACATTTCGCTCAGGCACCCTTGTTGATAAGAGGTGTTTCCCGTCCCCAGACAGATATTTGCTACTGTTAATCCCATCTCCCTCCCCCCCATAATTTCCCACTACTGTCAGTCATTTTCTTATAGTATTACATTGGATGTTCAAGATCCATTATATGAGTGAGAACATGTGATACTTGGTTCTTTGTTTCTGTGAGAGGTCACTCAGTATTATAGACTCTAGTTCCATCCAGGTTGCTGTGAAATTCATGATTTTGTTCTTTTTTATGGCTGCGTAGTATTCATATTCATGTATATGAACCACATTTTTTTAATCCAGTCCTCTTTTGATGGGCAGCATGGTTGCTTCCAGGTTCTTACTATTGTGAACAATGCTGCGATAAACATACGTGTGCGGGTATCTTTTTTATAGAGTGATTTGAATTCTTCAGGATATATTCCCAGTAGGGGGATTGTGGGGTCATATGGGAGGTTGATATTTAGAGCTTTTAGGAATCGCCACACTGCTTTCCACAGAGGTTGCACTAATTACACTCCCACCAACAGTGTAGAAGTGTTCCCTTTTCGCCACACCCTCTCCAGCACCTGTTATTTTTTGAGTTGTTGATAATTGCCATTCTGACTGGAGTTAGGTGGCATCTCAATGTGGTTTTGATTTGCATCTCCCTGATGATTAGCAAGGTTGAACATTTCTTCATGTGTCTGTTGGCTGCTCGGATGTCTTCCTTTGAGAAGTGTCTGTTCATATCTTTTGCCCATTTTATAATGGGGTTGTTTGTTTTTTTCTTTTCAGCACATTTGAGTTCCTTGTAGATCCAAGATGTTAAGCCTTTGTCAGATCTGGTGTTGGCAAATATTTGTTCCCAGTCTGTAGGCTGTCTCCCTGCTCTCTTGATGGTTTCTTTGGCCTTGCAGAAGCTTGTCAGTTTAATAAGGTCCCACTTGTCTGTCTTCTCTCTTATGACCTGTGGGTTTCGGGTTTTGTTCAGGAATTGGATGCCAGTTCCGATCTCCATGAGGGTATGTCCTTCATTTTCTAAGGTTCTTATAGTTTGAGGTTTTACATTTAGGTCTCTGATCCATTTGGAGTTAACCTTTGTGCATGGGGATAGATAGGGGTCCTGTTTCAATCTTCTGCATGTGGTCAGCCAGTTTTCCCAGCACCATTGAAAAGCAAGTTTAAACTTGAGTACAAACAAAAATAAATGAACCTAACTGCATATCATATTGATAACATAACACACAACAAAAATAATGAATTCAAGTAATTCTTAAACACAATTTTCTTACCATCCACTGTCAATGTGATATATCCTAAGGACAAAAAGATTGCAGGGAAATCTTGAATTTCAATTAATGTGTTTATTGTTGAGAGTGTTATTGATAATTTTAAAACTGTTTTGCACCTTGGGAAGTTGAGGCAGGAAGATTGCTTAAGGCCAGGAGTTTAAGATCAGTCTAGGAAAAATAGCAAGACTAGGTCTCTGTTAAAAAAAAATAAATTAAATTAGCTAAGTGTGGTGGCTCATACCTGTGGATCTAGCTGCTCAGGAGACTGAGGCAGGAGGATTGCTTGAGCCCAGGAATTGAAGTTATAGTGAGCTATGATCATGTCACTACCCTCCAGCCTGGGTGACAGAGCAAGACCCTGTCTAAAAACCAAACATCTATTTTGTGTATATCATAGGAGACCATAGATTGATGATTATTTTAATGTTTTTGAGAATCAGAGTTCTCACATGAAAGAAATGAGCCTCAAATATGAAATAGGAAGATGTAACAAATATACAAATATTCTTTTTAGGTTAAAATTGAAGATATAAGTATGAATTCATAATTTGAAAAAATATATATTCTCTAACTGTGTCTACTGAAAAGTTTTAAAAACAGTGACATCCTACTATTAGTGAGCACATTGAACATCTAGATCTTGGCTTCTAAACACCATTTCCCACTGTCCCAGCACTGAAGTAGGAACAACTTGAAACATTTTGTTGTGCCAGAAAGTAAGAAAGTATAAAGATTGATGGAAACATGTCAAAAGGGCATAGCAGCCTGCTTGAAGGGGATTTTGCTGGCTAGATTTGAAATTTTTGAACATCAGAAGGAATGGAAGCAAAGGATTGTAACTTACTGAAAATTTTTAAAAACCCATGAGTCCAGAGTAATACTACAAATAAAAGGGGTAGCAGTGAAGGGCGGGGGGAAGCCCTTCTGTATGGAAGAGTACCAGTTAATAAACATAGGAAAATTGATAGAAAAACCCCTATTTTGTACAACCAGTATAATTATTGGTTCTGACATAGATCATCAGTGGATACCAAAACCACTGGGTAAAATGTCATTGGGAAACAAATAGTCACACAGTCCCAAGTATCATTCCACAGATTAAAAATTACAAAGAGGAAAAAAAGTATCTACAATGGAGAGATCTGGCAGTAAATACTGCCATAACCAAGCAGTCAAACTTTGGCATCTCAAGTTATGGAACAAATTGGCATAATGTGCAAAGGGAATACACAATGTCACCTGTGAGGTATAATTGCCAAAAATATCTCATCACAAAGAAGCTTCCAGACAACTCCAGAGGAGCCTGCTTGGCTGTTTAGATTATGGAGAATGAAGAGACATGACAAACAAGTGTGATGCTTAATTCTTTTTATTATTATTATTTATATTTTAATTGATAAGTAAAAACTGTATATTTATGGTGTGCAACATGATATTTTATTTTGGCATAGGTTGTGGAATGACTACATCAAGCTAATTATCATATCTGTTACCTCACATTTATTTTTTGTGTGGGGAAAACATTTAAAATCTACTTTATTGGCAGTTTTAAAGTATATAATACATTTTTATTAACTATAGTCACCATGTTGTACAATAGATCCCCTGAACATATTGGTCTTGTCTAACGGAAATTTTGTGTTCTTTGACCAGCATCTCCCCAATCTTCCCAGCCCCCCAATCCCCTGCTTAATTCTTGATTGGATCCTTGACCTGAAAATAAAAAAACACAGCTCTGGGACAATTACTGAAACTCAAATATGGACTATTATACTGCTATACGGTCAATTCCTTCGATGTAATAATGATATTATAGTTAAGTAGGAGAATGCCTTTGCTCTTATGAAATACATATTGAAGGATTTAGGGGTAAAATATTATATATGTTACTTATTTCCAAATTATTTAGCAAAAATAACAACAATAAATAAATAAAAAGGAAAAATGTAGCAAAATATTAACAATTGGCTAATCTAATTGAAGGAAATGCAAGTATTTATTACACTAGTCTTTCAATTTCTGTAATACTTAATAGAAAGTGAAGGGAATATAGTTGCTTATTGATGATATATTCATCAGATGGAGTTTAATATAGTTATTATCATCTTCAAATAGTTTCTAAAATATGGATAGATATCTACATTCTACCTTCTAAGATGTTTTACATTATTTGTTGAATAGATCAAATTTATAAAAGATATTTAAAAATCACAATAGAATGAGCATTCATTACTCACCAAAATAAGGACACTGAAAATTCCTGTGCCTGTCCTTGATGCTAATGTCCTTCCCCTTTCAAAGGTAAACATTATCTTGAATTTTGTGTTTCTCATTCCTTTGCTTTTATTTATAGTTTTACCATAATGCCTTTGTTCCTAAATAATGTGTTTGATTGCATATACTTTAAACCTTTTTGTAAGTGGAAACCACACTCTTCGTACTCTCCTGTGATTTACTTTTTACTCTCAATATTAGGTCCCTGAAATTGATCCTGTTGTTGTGTATAACTGTAATTCGTTCATTTCAGTGCTTTTTAGTATTCTATTCTGTGACTATATCACACATTTTTTTTAAAAAGTCAACTCTACTGTTGATTGATATTAGTAATGTTTCTAGTTTTCTTTATTCTTTCAAACAGTTGGTAAACGTGTAAGAGTATCTCTGTGAATAGAATTCTTAGGGCATATGTCATGAACATTTTCAACTTTACCAAAAAATGCTAAATTTGTTTCCAACATGGTTATACTTATACTCCCACCTGCAATGTATATGCATCAGTTGCAACTATTTGATATGGTCATGACTCTTTTAAAATGTTGCCCATGCTGGAGTGCAATGACATGATCCTGGCTTGCCACAGCCTCAACATTCTGGGCTCAGGCAATCCTTCTGCCTCAGCCTCCCAACTAACTGGGTCTACAGGCATGTGCAACCACAACTGGCTAATTTTTTTTTTTTATTTTTTGTAGAGACATGGTCTTGCTATGTTGTCCAGGCTGGTCTTGAATTCCTGGGCTCAAGCAATCCTCCCGCCTCAGCCTCCCAAAGTGTTGAGATTACAGGTATGAGCTCCTGTGCCTAGCCAAAATGTTTTATTTTAAAATAATTTTAGGTATACAAAAGTTGCAAAAATAGTACAAGGGATTGGAAAATGACATTAAGAAAACAATTTAAATTATGATAGCATCAAAAAGGAAATATATAGGAATGAATCTGACAAAATAAGTGCAAAGTTTATACTTTAAAATTATAAAACATTGTTGAAAGAAATTAAAGAAGGCCTAAATAAACGAAAAGACATCCATGTTCGTGAGTTGGAAGGCTTATTTTAAAGATGGCAATTTTCCCCCAAATTGACCTACAGATTCAATACATTCCCTACCAAAGTTCCAAGCTGGCTTCTTTGCAGAAATTGACAAGCTGATCCTCAAATTCATATGTAAATTTGAGGGATCCAGAATACCCAAAACAATACTTTAAAAGAAGAACAAAGTTGGGGGACTCTTCCCTCTTTTAATGTATAGTAAGTGACATAAGCTAGAGTAAACTGGACAGGATGGCACTGACATAAAGATAGACATGTAGATCGATGAGCTATAACTGAGAGTCCAGAAATAAACCTCCCATTTCTGGTCAACTGGATTTTGGCCAGGGTGTCAAGACAATTTAACAAAAAAGAATAGTCTTTTCAACAAATGGTACTGAGACAGCTGGATATCCACATTGGAAATAAGGAAGCTGGACTCCTACCTCACGTACAAAAAATAACTCAAAGTAGATCAAGGACCTAAATGTAAGAGTAAAACTATAAAATGCTTAGAAGAAAATGTGTACATCTTTGTGACCTGGGATTAATCATTAATTATTTATTTCTTAAATAACAACAAAATCACAAACTTTTATAAATAGATAACTGGACAGCATCAAAATTAAAATGTGCTTCAAAGATCACCATCACGAAAGCAAAAAGAAAACTCACAGAATGGGAGAAACTATTTGGAAGTCATGTATCTGATAAGCGATTACACCTACAATATTTAAAGCCTTATTACAACTCAGTAATCAAAAGACAAATAGCTTAATTAAGATATGAGTAAAGAATCTGATAAGGATTTATCCAACAGAGTTATATGAATGGTCAGTAAGCACATGAAAAGATGCTCAAACATCATTAGCCTTTGGAGAAATGCAAATCAAAACCACAATGAGGTACTACTATACACCCCACTAGGATGGCTATAATAAAAAAGAATAACAGTTGTCAAATATGTGGAGAAATCGGAACCTCATACACTGCTGAAGGGAATGGAAAATGACACAGTCACTTTAGAAAAATGTCTGGCAGTTGCTCAAGTGGTTAAACATAGAGTTACCTTATGATCCAGCAATTCCACCGCAAGGTATGAAAACATATGTGCACACAAATGTTCACAGCAGGCCTATTCATAGTAGTCAGAAAGTAGAAAACACCCAAATGTCCATCAAATGATGACCAGATACATGAAATGTGGCATATCCATACAATGGAATATTATCAATAAAAGAAATTAAGTATCAGTACATGCTAAAAGATGGATGATACTTGAAAACATCATTCCAAGTAGAAGAAACCAACCACACAAGATTGCATATTGTATGATTCCACTTTAAAATGTCCTGAATAAGCAAATTTATAGAGATAGACTTAAAGTAGTTTATGATTGCCTAGGATTGAGGATATATTAAGGGGTGATGGTTAAGGGGTATTAGTTTTCATTTGGAGGTGACAAAAATGCTCTAAATTTGGTTGTAGTGATTGTTGTCCAACTCTGTGAATTGTACACTACAAGTGGGTGAATTGTGTGTACATCATATATCAGTAAAACACTGCTAAAAAACTGTCACTCAATTTTTTTTTTTTTTTTAAAGACAGTCTCACTCTGTCGCCCAGGCTGAAGTGCAGTGGCACACTCACAACCACCACAACTCAATCTGCTGGGCTCAGACGATCCTTCTGTCTCAGCCTTCCAATAGCTGAAACCACCAGTGTGCGCTACCACACCCAGCTAATTTTTTTATTTATTGCAGAGGCAAGGTCTCACCAAGTTGCCCAGGCTGGTCTTGAACCCCGGACTCAGGCAGTCCTCTCACCTCCTGCCTCCCAAAGTGCTGGGATTACAGATGTGAGCCTCCACACCTGGCTACTCAGCTTCTCTTAAAAGTTAACAACTTATGTAACCATACTATAATTATTACAGCAGGAAATCAATGCTGGAATGGATACTATTAACTAACCAAGACCACATCAGTCTTTCTCTTATGACGTTTTCCTGTTCCAAGTTCCAATCCAGGATCACTCATTGAACTCAGTTATGTCTTCTTCATCTGCTCCAGTCTGTGAAGTTTCTTTAGTCTTTTCTTGTTTTTCATGACTTTAAGTGAATAGTAGTCAATTGTTTTGTATAACACCTCTAAATTTGAAAATGTTTATGTTTTTTCACATTCAGATTGAGATAGATTTTGTGTTTTTGGTAAAGAAACCACAAAAGCAATATTGTGTCCTCAGCGCCATTTTGTCACGGAGTACATGATGTTAATATGTTTTATTATTTAGTGATGTTAACCTTGATCACTTGATTCAGCTGTGTCTGCCAGGCTTTTCCACTGCAAAATTATTATTTTCCTCTTTGTAATTGATTTAAAATCTTTGAGTTATGCTGATAATTCTGTTCCTCCTCAAGCTTTCAACCACTAATTTTAGCCTCCATCAGTAGATCTTGCCTGAAATTTATTTTGGTATTTATAAAATGGTGATTTTACATTTCTATCATTTTTCCTACATTTACTAGTAGGAGCTTATTAATTGAATTCTGTAAGAGAAAGCTGCTTATATATATTTATAAGTAGAGTTCATGGATATTTATTTTATTCTATGGGTTATTTGTGACACTATGATTATTAAATTTTTTGCTCAAATTTTCCAGCTTTGGCCATTAGAAGCTCCTTCAGGCAGGCTTTTGTGTTTTGTTAACATGTCACCATCTACTTCCTTATTTTCTGGAACCACAAAACATTACAGGGTTATTTTTTATTTCCCTGTAACCCTGAGTTTAAAATATTTTTCAAGAAATTATTTCCTTTTTTTTTTTTTAAGTCAGGGTCTCACTGTGTCACCCAGGCTGGAGTACAGTAGCATGATCATGGCTCACCATAGCCCTGACCTCAGTCCCTGATTAGCTTGGGTACTACAGTACCTCAGCTAGCTAATTTTTTTTTTTGGTAGAGACAAGATCTCGCTATGTTGCTCAGGCTGATCTTGAACTCCTGGGCGCAAACAATCTTCCTGCCTCAGCCTCCCAAAGTGCTGAAATTACAGGTGTGAGCCACTGAGCCTGGCCATGAAATTCTGTTTCTTTTTACTGAAGAATGGTGTTCAGAAACCAAACTCTGGGCATTGAGTGTGCTTATTGCTCTAGGCCCATGCAGCAGACAGAGCGAGGAAATTGTATATATGTATATTATCCCATGTGTGCACACATATGCCTCTTTATTCGTATATCCGTCTATGTTTAAAAAAATGAGTTCATATTGATACCGCCAATTCCAGTTTAACACTATAAGGTATGGATTTTGTATCTAGGTTCTAACCCCATGCCCAAACCACTCTCTTATTAACACAGTTCTAATTCTTAATCTCTATTGAGTCAAATCTCTCCTATCTTTTCTACTTCAGAACTGTCTTGACGCTTCTTGGTCAAACATTTTTCCAGTAAAAAACATTTTTCCAGTAAAAAAAAAAATTAGAATTTTTATTGCAGTTACATTAAATCACTAGATAAGTTTGAGGAAAATTTAATTTATATTGTAAGTCTAGTTAGTTCTTTCACACTTTTTTTTTTAAATTGGAGTTTCAATCTGTACTCATGCTGGAGTGCAGTGACACAATCACAGCTACCTCAGCCTCAACCTGCTGGGCTCAGGTGATCCTTCCGCCTCAGCCTTCCAAGTAGCTGGGACTACAGGTGGGTGCTACCACCCCCAGCTAATTTTTTTATTTATTGTAGAGATGAGGTCTCAAACCACCAGGCTGGTCTCAAACTCCTGGGTTCAGACAGTCCTCTCGCCTCAGCTCCCAAAGTGCTGGGATTACAAGTATGAGTCGCCACACCAACCTTCTTTTACACTATTGATACTTTTATAATTTCTACCATAAAGGTCATTATATCTTTTGTAAGGTTTATTTCTAGATAGATAATATTTTTATGTTATTATAAGTGATTTTTTAAAAATAGTTTCCTAACTGCTGCTGGCATATAGAAATGCAGCTAATTTTTATAAACTGATTTTGAATTCATGAAATTTACTAAATTATTATTAACTTACTTGATTTATTCACATTTGTGTTACAATAACAGACATGTTATGTGTGAATAATGATAGTTTTGTTTCTTTTTTTTCTTTTTTGAGAAAGTAGGATTTACTGAGAGGACAGAAAAGCTCCCAGAGCAGGAAGGGACCCAAGGGAGTTGCCTGTTTTGTTTCTTACCTTATAGTTATTAAAAAAAAAAAAATCAGGATATACGATTACAAAATGTGAGCCAGGCAGCATAATATGCATAGAAAACACACACACACACACATACACACACACACACACACACACACACACACACACACACACACACACACACAAAGGAAAGAAAGCACAAAAATGTAAGCAGTGGCTTATTTTGAGTTAAAGAATTGTGGATAAATTTTTACTGTATCTCTATACTTCCAATTTTTCCAAGATGACTTTCTATCACTTTCATTACCAGGAAAGAAACAAACCTAAAAGTAATAGTAAGTCTAAAACAAAATGTAAAGGTAAGGATGATCTACTAAAAATGCCTGGGATTACAGATGTGAGCCACTGAGCCAGAAATAAAACAATCAAGTAGCCACAGGGCCAGCTGGCTTTATAGTTATAGACTAGTACACGATGTTATATCTAAGAAAACACCCTCTGAGATTCCTGGAACTTTGTTTTTCCATTAAGGGCATTATGGAATTGATCTGTCAAAGGTATACAGTCCGACTTAATACTTGATCTTAGTTTAAAGGCCACAATTCATGTTTATTTTATTTGTTTTGAAATGAGTCCAACTCTTAATTTTCTATAAGGTGTATTTTTTCCTCTTTATGAATGATTAATAATCTTTTAGCTCATACTGCTAATTTCCCAAGGGTAAACTTATTAAATATAGACTAATTTGCCAGGAGCAGTGGCTCACACCTGTAATCCCAGTACTTTTGGAGGCTCAAGCAAGAGGATTGCCTGAGCCCAGGGGTTCAAGACCAGCCTGGGAAACTCAGTGAGACTTCGTCTCTACAATAAATCAAAAAATTAGCTGGGCATGGTGGCATATGCCTGTGGTTCCAGCTAGTTGGAAGCCTGAGGCAGAAGAATCACCTGAGCCCAGCAGGTTGAGGCTTTGGTGGCGGTGAGTATGGCACTGCACTCCCACATGGAGGAAAGGAGAGGAGAGGAGAAGAGAGGAGAGGAGGAAGGAAGGAAGGAGGAAAGGAAGGAAGGAGGAAAGGAACGGAAAGGAAAGGAAGGAGGAAAGGAAGGAAGGAGGAAAGGAACGGAAAGGAAAGGAAGGAAGGAAGGAGGAAGGAAGGAAGACGAATTCTCACCTGGTACTACTCTCCCCATTTAGCAGGAGAGGAAACAGTCACCCCTGGAGACCAAGTAGGTCCTCTCTCTGTGCTTCTGCTGGCCTTCTCTATCCTATAGTATCTTATGTCTATCATGGCAGTTGTCAAAATTATCCATCTTCTCTGACAAGCTCCATGAAATTAAGACCTTTGTCCAATTCTTCTCTTAATCCCCAGGCCTAGCACACTACCTGGTATAGCACCTGACACATAGTAGATGATCAATAAATAACTATCAAATGTTGAATGGGTGTTCTAGGCCATCCACTTTCAAAATGATCACAGTACCTGCCAAATTAAATGTTTGATTGCTTTTTAGAAATATCCACAATAAGATGTGACTATGTTTGAGTGGACCTTGAAAACAATCTCTAAGTAAAGGCTCCTAATGAAAAATGCTTGAAAGCAAACTTACTTTTTGTTCTACCTTTTCTGGCATAAAAAATTTTTCATATGATAAAACATTTTTCCTTTTTTCTTTTCTACCATTTAGGGCTATTAGTAAATTGCACATAGTTGTTCATTGAGCTGGTTCTGTATTAAAAAGGAAAGCTAGATAAACAAAATTAAGTCAACGTAATTCATGAAAGTCTCTTCATTTAGAGGAAGTTTTGCTGTTTTAATTAATGATCCCAGCAACAGTTTCATGTGCCTAAAACTATTTTATTTTGTTTATTTAGTTTTAATAGAGCTAGTTCTAATAGAGCTTTTGTCCAGGCTAGAGTGCAGTGGCATGATCATAGCTCACTGCCGCTTTCAACTCCTGGGCTCAAGCAATCCTCCTGCTTCAGTATCCCAAGTAGCTGGGACTATAGGTGCACACCACCATACCAGGCTAATTTTTTACAAAATTTTTGTAGGCTAGGCACGGTGGCTCAAGCCTGTAATCCCAGCACTTTGGGAGGCCAAGGTGAGGGGATTGCCTGAGCACCTGGGTTCAAAAACAGCCTGAGCAACTTAGTGAGACCTCATCTCTACAATAAATCAAAAAAATTATCTGGGCATGGTAGCGTGCGCCTGTAGTTCCGGCTCCTTGGAAGGCTGAAGTGGAAAGATCACCTGAACCCAGCAGGTCGACGCTGGGGTAGCCATGAGCGTTCTACTGCACTCCAGCCTGGGTGACGGAGTAAGACTCCAACACACACACACACAAATTTGTAGAGACAGGATCTTGCTATGTTGTCCAGGCTGGTCTCAAATTCCTGACCTCAAGTAATCCACCTGCCTCAGCCTCCCAAAGCACCGGGATTACAGGCATGAACCACTGTGTCCAGTCCTAGAATTATGTTAGATGTCTGTAGGTGGAAGTAATTTTATTATAGACTAAGATAATGATACAGTAATAAAGTTTATAATTTCTAACATTTTGAGAATACAGTAATCATTAAGTTCATTTTATTAAATTGGTACATAAGTTCAATATTTATGGGGGTTTCCTATGCTATAGATACCAAACAAGACTGTCACTGTATAAAAATGAGTAAAACACTACCTTCAAATGCTCACAATCTAATGTGATATCTTTGAACATCATGTTGTATTTTCCTTTTTTTTATATATGTGTTTTGTTTTTTGTTAAATTTGGGGTAAGGAAGGTTTATACAGTTACATTAATTTGTTCAAGAACTGTAGCCCAAAGCTTAATTATTTCCAAGTGGCCTGCAGTAGCTATTAGCAGCAGCACTTTACATACAAATAGAATTGAACTAAACAGTGATTTCATTGTTCAACTGCTTTTACTTCATGTGTCAGAATGTTCCCTATTGTTATCTGTGTCAGGTATAGGAGGTGGAGTGGGGTGTTACAAAGAAAAGGATATCTAATATTTCCACCTCAAAATTATGGTAGGGCATATGAAAAAGAAAAAATATTTGTCTGTAAATGTTTTTGTATGGTTAGTACCCAGTATCAGCTGACAGTGAACTTAAAGTTTATCTCATTTGTATACATACATACGTGTGTGTGTGTGTGTGTGGTGTGTGTGTGTGTGTGTGTGTGTGTGAAAAGATTAATTCTTTTTTCTTTTTCACAGGTGTCCTTGTAGACTTGGGTCTGGAGGAAAATGGGACAGCTCATCAGAGAGCAGAGAAATATGTTGTTCGTCTAGACAATGAGATTCAAACCAAGTTTGAAGTTTTTATGAGGAGGGTGAAACAGAACCCATACACACTGTTTGTGCTAGTTCATGACAACTCCCACGTGGAACTAACGAGGTGATTGCTTCAGAGTGAGCAAATACAATCTTTCTTCTACAGCAGTAATTGTTACATAACAAACTATTTTAAAGGTGATGATTTGAAAGCTCAGGGACCCTGAAGTGTTTGGCACCTTCTTACTGGTAACTTTTTCTTACCCTTTTCTTGCTTCCTTGACTTTTCTTATCAACTTAATGTTGGTTTTATTTTAACTATTTTGTGGATGAATTTAGAAATTCTGACTAAAAATACTGTCTGAAGAGCATTGTAGAACTCAGCTGCTTCAGAAAAAGGGAGGCAGTAGGGAGGTAAAGGGGGTGGCTTCCCTCTCTCTACCTCCTCCTCAGTTCTTTTCATTTTTCCTTCACTTCTCTTCCTTCCTCTCCCAATATTTCTTCTCTTTCTTGCCTTTCTGTGTTCCCTCTGATCTTTAAAAGCAGTAGAGATGCCATTTTAATGACGTTCAAACACCAGAATATCATATTTCTTGGATGGACTTTTAGCAAAAGAGCGGTAAATGTGGAATAATGAAGCCACTTTGTTCTGAGATCAAATTATAGTAATTATCTGGTAGGGGGTATCTCTGCTTTTGTGGACTAAAAAGGCAAATGGTTTTTAAGGGGCAGGGCAGATAGTCCAGATTTACACATTGTGGTTTGTCCTCACCATGTAGAGGGGAGAGAAGTTTGGGGTATCATCATGCATGGACTTTCTTTTCTCCAGGAGACACTGAGATTAGGAATCTGGAAGTGTTTTTGGTTGTGGTAGAAATGTCAGAATTGTAGAAGCACATGTTAAAAAGCCAGAATGTGCTTCATACTCCACAATCTGAAATCTAGGGCTATACAGAGGTATGGATAAGATTTTACATAGCTAGGAGCATAAATTCTTCTCTTTCAAATCAGATTTGGATTGTTTCTACTCCTGCTCTCAAAAGAGCTAGAAAAATAAGAACTGAAACATTATCTCCATGCTGGTGTCTGATTCTGCATCCAGGTGGTTGAATGAGGAGGTATTAATATGACTTTCAATATTTCTGCAGTGTCATTTCCGGCTCTTTGTCCCATGGTGAACCCAGTCATGGACTGGCTGATAGAGTCATTAATTGCAGAGAAGTTCTGGAAGCTTTCAACCTCCTGGTGCTCCAGGTTAGCTCCTTCCCATACACTCTACAGACCCAACAGTCCCGAATCAGTTCCAACAATGAAGTTCACTGGATACAGCTGGACACTATGGTGAGTCTCTTGCCTCCTCTCAGATAATTCATGTCATGTTCCCAGCTCCCCAAGGACCAGGACCTTGTAACAAAATAGGGTCATGGCTCAAGACCATATTCACAAGAGTTCAAAATATTACAGTATTTTACACAAGAGTTCAAAAACCTATCTAACATACAAGGGTGGGGGACTCAAAAAAACCTAGAATTTACTTCTATAACATAGTGGATTTATTCTTACATGTTTAAACTTCACGCGCCTTCAAAATACTCTCCATTTGATGCAACACCCCTATCGAGACCCTTTTTCCACTGTTCAAAACAGATTAACTCATCAATTTTGATGCCTTTTAGTGCTTCTACCTTTTTTTGTTTGTTTGTTTCACCTTGTCCACATTGGCAAAACATTTTCCTTTGAGGACTTTTTTTATCCGGGGAAACAACAACAAAAAAAGTCACTAGAGGTGAGATCAGGTGTCTAGGGAGTGTGAGACATGGGGGTCATGCCGTTTTTGGTCAAAAATTGCTGAACACTCAGTGCTGTGTGGGCAGGTACATTCGTAAATCACCCATCGTGACATGGGCAAACACAGTGAAAGAATCTCCCCCCCCCAAAATTAACTGCAGCCAAATGCAGCCTCCCACAACAGTGCTAGCTGGTATACTGATGCTGATGGGCTCCTAGAACACTTACCTAATGGGGAAACTTGTACTACAAGGGGCCTGCCCTCGAAACGATAATTCCAGGTTTTCTCGGAATTATCTCCCCTCATACTGTTTGATCTTACAAAAGTTCCATGTATTCACAATTATTATAAGACTAAAAACTAGTGAATAATGTCCTATATAAATTTTATTAGGTGGTTCTTTTTTCTCTTATCATGCAGGAACAAAATTATCCACCCTATAGAGTTTTTAAAAAAACGTAATATTATCTGAAACCATCATCAATATCTTGGATTATCTTTGTGCCTTTAAGTGATTAATTTCACTCTGAGACCTAGAAATTGAATTGTCTCCTTTGATGGCCTCTTTGTCATGTTTTAGTCTGATGACATGTATCACTTAATTCACTCGTGCTCCCCCTGCAACTGGATTTTTTTAAAAATCAGTTCTAGCCGGGCTCGGTGGCTCAGCCTGTAATCCCACGCCTTTGGGAGGCTGAGGTGAGTGGATTGCCTGAGCCCGCGGATTCGAGACCCGCCTGGGCAGCGAGACCTCATCTCTACAATAAATCAAAAAAATCAGCCGGGCGTGGTAGCGCGTGCCTGTAATTCCGGCTACTCGGAAGGCTGAGGCAGAAGGATCGCCGGAGTCCAGCAGGTCAAGGCTGCGGTGGCCAGGAGCGGCCACTGCACTCCAGTCTGGGCGACAGAGTGAGACTCCAACTCAAAAACAAAACAAAACAAAACAAAAAAATCAGTTCTCTGAGTCAGGCGTGGTGGTTTGCATGTGTAGTTCCAGCTACTTGGAAGGCCGAGGCAGAAGGATCACCTGAGCCCAGCAGGTTGAGACTGCAGTGGCCATGAGTGCACCACTGCACTCCAGCCTGGGCAACAAAGTGAGACTTCAACTCAAAAAAAAAAAAAAAAAAAAAAGCCTGAACTCGGTAGCTCAGCCTGTAATCCTGTGCTTTGGGAGGCTGAGGTGAGTGGATTGCCTGGGCCCGCGGGTTCGAGACCCCCTGGGTAGCAAGACCTCATCTCTACAATAAATCAAAAAAATCAGCCAGGCGTGGTAGCACATGCCTGTAATTCCAGCTACTTGGAAGGCTGAGGGGGAAGAATCGCCAGAGCCCAGCAGGTCAGGACTGCGGTGGCCGGAAGCGGCCACTGCACTCCAGTCTGGGCAACAGAGTGAGACTCCAACTCAAAAAAAAGAAAAAAATCAGTTCTCACAGGCTTCTGATTAAAATGAGATGATGGCACTGTTACTCTAAAGAACTTAGTAGTAACATTGAATGTATTGAAAGTAAACATCTCGACACTGAATCCATCCAGGTCTTTATATTTTTTACTCGAATTTCTAATACTTGAAAAATATTTTCTATGGCCAAAAAACTGTATACTAAATATACTACCCATGAAAATAAATAAGCAATTTATAAAAATCGTAAAGATTGGCCATTAAGCAATGGATCTTTCATTTAAAAATATCGAACACATTGGATATTAAAAAATAAGCATATTTAAGTTAAAAAAATACCAGAAATTTCTTACATAAGACTGATATTTATTCATTAACTTAGTGCCTTTCAGTCTATCATGAAGTAAGTACATTCCTCCTTACTTTGGGCTCCCATCTTCAAGCATCTTTGCCATCAGAAAGCTCAGGGCCTTGAACTGTGTTGGCATCAACAGTCCCCCCTTCTGAGAACTGTCTCAGTGTGTTCACTGTCACTAGAGATTGCTTTGAGCTTCGCTGTCATGTGCTCTTCTCCACACCAGCACCATCCATTCATTGGGTTAGCGATGAGATAAGAGAGCTACCACTGTCGCTCTGCCTCCGTGGAACAGTGTGGAAAGCCCAAGCAGCTGCTGAGTTGCTTGGACACAGAGCGGGATTGCCAGTACACATGGAAAGAGCAGTTATTTTGTTAATCCAACATTGTTCTCCTATTGCTTGCTAAGTTTCAATGTACTGTTGGGGTGGGAAGAGAACTATTCTTGTTTGTTTGCTCAGTCTCTTCCAGAAGGGATGACACCCCACACCTCAGTGACAGGGAGGACAAATAGCTTCTGCCCTTTATTTTCTGACATGAAATATTAGAGAAACAGGCTTAAAATAATTTTCCTTAATAGTCATTCCTATGAGCATGGTTAACCTTTTTTGGTTTAATAATAGTATTGTGGTTACAGTCCTTTTTTTTTTTTTTTGAGTTGGAGTCTCACTCTGTCACCCAGGCTGGAGTGCAGTGGCACACTCATGGCCACCCCAGCGTCAACCTGCTGGACTCCGGCGATCCTTCTGCCTCAGACTTCCAAGTAGTCGGAACTACAGGCGCGAGCTACCATGCACGGCTAATTTTTTATTTATTGTAGAGACGAGGTCTTGCCAAGTTGCCCGGGGCAGGTCTCAAACCCACAGGCTCCCGAAGTGCTGGGATTACAGGCTGAGCCACATTTTTTTGGGTTACATTTCAAAAAAAGATTCTTACCTTAGAGATATCTAGTGAAGTACTTTGGGATTAAAGATATGATATCAAGAATTTATTCAAAATTGAGGGGTGGGGAGTTATTCTACTCTTCTGTAATTAAAGGAAAGTCATCTCTGAAATTGAGACCAACAGGAAAAAAGGAAAAAAACATTGACTCTAATTTATGACAACTTTCTAAGTGTAGGGGAGAAGCTCCTAACAATTAGCCTTCTTTAGTTATCATGAAGCCAATGTCCTACAGGAGGAATAATCAGGAAAAGCAAAGTAATTCCATTTGAAAAGTATTATTGAGCCCTTGTCACTTGTTGGATCTTTCAAAGAACACATAGAAAACATGTGGTTTGAAGGAAAAAGCAAAGTACGTATCAAGATCACTATTATCCAAAGTAGAATAAGACAATTTCAAATATAAAAATACACTGGGAATTGAGATGAGGTTAAAGTCACATCCATTTGAGAGGACCAGGAAAGGCTGCATGCAGGAGAGGGCGCTGAGGATGACCCTTGAAAAACAGGAAGGGCTGGGCTTGGTGGCTCAGCCTGTATTCCCAGCACTTTGGGAGGCCGAGGAGAGTGGATTTCCTGAGCCCACTGGTTCAAGACCAGCCTGGGCAACTTGGCAAGACCTCGTCTCTACAATAAAATTAAAAATAGCCGGGCATGGTAGTGCACATCTGTAGTTTCAACTACTCGGAAGACTGAGGTAGAAGGATCGCTGGAGCCCAGAAGGTCAACGCTGGGATGATTGTGAGCATGCATGCCACTGCACTCCAGCCTGGGTGAAGGAGTGAGACTCCAACTCAAAAAAAAAAAAAAAAAAAAACAGGAAGGACTGGCAGGGATTGGTGGCTGGGGGAGGCAGTCCAGACAGCAGATGGTGTGGGCAGGGACACAGAGGAGGAAGCAGTGGGCGTTTTTCAGGTATTACATAGGCAGCAAGGATATAGTGTTATTAGAATATGCATATTTATTTTTAAACATTAGCAATGTAAATGTACAGCTTGATTAATTTTCACAAACTGAACACAACCATGGGGCCAGCGCTCAGACTAAGAAATAAGCATTACCACCACCCCAGTAGTCCTGTGTCCCTTCCAGGCACTCCCACTAAAGAGTAATTTGATTCTATCCTTCTAAACCACAGTAATGACATTAAACAAATGGAATCGTGCAGTATGTCCTCTTTTGTATCTGACTTCCTTTTTTATTTTGAGTTGGAGTCTCACTCTGTCACCCAGGCTGGAGTGCGGTGGCACACTCCCAGCCACAGCAGCCTTGACCTGCTGGGCTCAGGCAATCCTTCCGCCTCAGACTTCCAAGTAGCCAGAACGAAAGGAGCGCGCTACCACGCCTGGCTAATTTTTTGATTTATCGTAGAGATGAGATCTCACCGTGTTACACAGGCTGGTCTCGAACCCACAGGCTCAGGCAATCCTCTCACCTCAGCCTCCCAAAGTGCTGGGATTACAGGCTTTGGCCACTGTGCCCAGCAAAATATTCATTCTTATTGCTTTGTGTGTGTTTTACATTGTGTGACTCTACCGCAATTCATTTATCCAATCTGTTTCATCTATTTCAAATAGTGCTGCCATAACACTCCGGCACATCTTTTAGTAAACATGCATGCATTTCTGTTGGGTCTGTATCTAGGAGGGAAATTGCTGAGTCATCGGGTATGCATATGTTCCACTTTAGCAGCTACTGAAAGGCAGCCTTTCAAGGCAGCTCATTGAACCTAGAGGCTGAGTCAAAGTGATTCAGAAGTAGGAGATCTGTCTTTTCTGATCACTCGGGTTAAAATTAACAAACATCTGAATCAGAATGGTGGTCCTGGCAATAAAAAGCAAGGATGACATGGTGAATTTTCAGGATTTGGTTATTCAGGGAGACAGAAGAGTCTGAAATATTTTTAGGTGATGCCTTTAGTTGGAGAAAATAAGTCAGAAGGAAGTTTGCTTTGTATAGGGCAGATGATACTGACTCTAAGTGAAGACTGAGGTGAGCAGACCATCACAAATGCAAAATTAGGGTTCAGATTGGGGCTTGATGATGTCAACTTGAAATATGTTTTCACACTCAATGACCACTGAAGCAGCTGATGTGGACAAAACCATGGAAGAAAATAACAAAGACAACTGTGGAGAGGGCAGTGAGTCCAAGGACAGACAAATCAATGCCACTGGAGTTGGTCTCAGGAGTCCTTGGTGACCTGTCAGGAACAGCATCAAGAGAGCAGAGAGTGGCTGGAGCAAAGGCAGAGACCACAGCAAAGGCCCAGAGAGGGCGGTAGGTGAGGGTCACCGAGAGGGAAGCCTTCAGGTGAGGGAGACATTTTTTTCTTCTTTATGAGAAGGGACATTTCCCCCTGAAGAAATAGTGATTCAGTAAGTCACATGATGTATGGTACTTGGAACATATCTCTAGAGTTAAGTCCTTTAGAGTTTCAAAATTTCGTGTTTTAAAGGATAGTCCCATTCACTTCTATTACAACAACTTTTGTAACAGAAATTATAGTTTGATGCAAACATAACAGACTGAAGAAACTATTCACTTCTAATTCTGATTTGTAGTAGCTCTAGTTCTTAAACCCATGCTGACTCCAACTGACCACAGGTTATCTATTTAACAACCTGCCCTATAATTTTGCTATGAAAAAAAAGAGAGGGAAAATGAGGACAGCTGGATGCACCCTATTCAGCAGGTTATAACACTATGTCAAGAAAAGGAGCAGGCACAGAGCAGGATCTGATGATTTCCAGAAGAAATGGGCCAAGAGTGAGAAGAACATGTGAAGACCAAATACACACAAGATGAAGTTTTCCAGACTGTATGTCTGCAGTCCAGATGAAGAGGGAAACATAGATGAATGATTTCCCCCTGAAATGACTTACTGGACAACTATCCAGAGTATAGCTCAACCCAGAAGGAAACAAGCAAAGGCTTCTAAGCCATCGAAATATATGTTATTGAATCTGTGTGCTAAGTCTCCAGTATCTATAAGAACACACTCCAGTACTCTCATAAAGCCTGTTTACCCTCAAGACTCTATTCCAATAAGCAGGGTTAACTGGTTTGGGGAGCCTTAAAATAATTAAAGGCTGCCAATTAATAATGCTTTATTGTGATCTCATGGACCTTATAACTCATCAATTGTTTCTCTCTTTAGATGGACTACTAAAAAGCTCAGAACCAAATTTGTAGCTCACTCCTTTTGTTCTTTTTATAAAAGTTTATTCTTAAGCCGGGCTCGGTGGCTCAGCCTGTAATCCCGCGCCTTTGGGAGGCTGAGGTGAGTGGATTGCCTGAGCCCGCAGGTTCGAGACCCGCCTGGGCAGCGAGACCTCATCTCTACAATAAATAAAAAAATCAGCCAGGCGTGGTAGCACATGCCTGTAATTCCAACTCTTGGAAGGCTGAGGAGGAAGGATCGCCGGAGCCCAACAGGTCGAGGCTGCGGTGGCCGGGAGCGGCCACTGCACTCCAGTCTGGGAGACAGAGTGAGACTCCGACTCAAAAAAAAAAAAAAAAAAAGTTTATTCTTAAATGTACAACAGGCTTCAAGACAACACCTCATTCTAGCTATAGGTGGCAAAAGAAGTTATGTCAGGGAATACAGATATTTAAATATGAATGGAATCAAGAGTCATCATGGCTTCAGGAAGAAGGAACAGCTTACTTTTTGCCAGATTTCTTAATTCCACCTGTGGCCAGGAGGCCTTTCCCCATGGCCTTTGCTTTTAGCTCCTCGAGTTTCTTCTGCTCCTCTTTTTGTTTCCACTTGAAAGCTGTATCTTCCTTGTCCGTCTCCTCGGCCTCCTTCTTGGGTGGTTTCAGGGGCTTCTTCCTGCCACCTTCCCAGCCCAACATGGTTCCTGCCACCCCTTCCCCCGACCCTGCCACCGGAAGCCTACCTCACTTCTAACAAAGTGTGCAGAAGCTTCTGGCGTGCATTGTGGGGCATACTAACTTTATCCCTGGCCCAGTCTTATTTCTCTTACCCTTTTCTTTATCCTCCAATTGCCTAATTTATTTTTAATCTTATTATATTTCTTAAAGCTGTCTTATTTCCTTTATATAATGTGTTGAAGAGCCTTTAAAGAAGAATATCCATACGCAATAAATAAATAAAAGTGAGACTAAAATGCACAGGCCACATGACAGCAAGAAGAAATGACTGTAAAAATTAATGTAGAAAAGAGATGCCAAAACTATAAACAAAAACAGATGCCCGAACTCAAAAAGCGTATCTCATATTCTGGGGCTTCTCAGTTTAAGGATAAGCAGCTTGTCACACATCTCAGGATCCTCTCAGGGCATCCTGGTGTCCCATCCTAAAATAGGGATTCATTTTCATAGTGATGACTGAGTCATTAAGAAGGAATGGATTAAATACCATGTGCTCTGTTTAAGAAGGCAGAAAAGTATATATTCCATTTTTGAAAATAAAATTTGCTTTTAAAAGTGATCTAAGTGATGTCAGAAAAGTTTACATTTTCTGTAACAGAGGCATTGAGTCAGTCAGTCTCCAGAGAGTTCTGTGGATCATGTATGTCTCAGTAGAGACAGCTGCTTTCAGCAAGGAAAGAACGGGAATTAAAGCTATCTGACCTTGTATATTGGAACAAAAGAAAAAGAAAACAGCCATCAACATAGTTACCATCTGCCTTAAAGGAGTGTGTCAACATTCCACTAATCCATATATTCAGTTTGTTTGACGTGAAAAGAAATTTCAGCCAGTTCCTCAGACTGGACTGCAGAGTTGGTGACACATAATGAAACACAATTTATTTTCCCTCCCTGTCAGGAAATAACTTCTATGGATTTCCCCACCTCCCCACCCCTCTAGAAAACAAGATTCGCAGTATTCTGTCCTCATCGGCTTTTTGCTCTGTATTTTGAATCAGGAGGACGTGGGCTGCGAGGAGAAGCTGTACTTCGGCTTGAATGAGTACAGCAAGTCTCTGCAGTGGGGGATCACAAGCCCACTTCTGAGATGTGACGAGACTTTTGAAAAAATGGTGAACACACTCTTGGAGAGGTAAATAAGGACTCTGCCCTTTCTTTTAGCTGTGCTTGCAGATCTAAAATAACCAGAAGCCTTTTGTGTCAGTGCCACGGGGAGCTTGGTAGAGCCCTTGCAGATGACATGCAAAGGCCAAATAAACCCGTTCTTTCCCAAGACGACCTTCTGTTCCTGTGGGTTTTATAGGACCGTTCAAGACCAATAAAGGAGAACAGTAGTCCAGAGTGGGAGGCAGTGCCACTCACCCTGAGGCATCTTCATCATACTTGCTGCTACCACCAGGAGATTAAAAGGGTGGAGAGGGATTTGCTTATTAAGGACCAGTCCTCTGAGCTCTGGCCTCCCCAACCCTACACACCTCAGACTTTTACAATTTTCCCTCTTTTCCACTCGGTCACCACAGGCAAGTGCCCTCAGATGACTCAGTAAAAATTAAACTTTACTATGAGATATTTGTAATATACACAAGAGAAAATTAAAAGAAGAATCAGATAATTAAAGTGTGTTCAGTTCTTAGGGTGCCTCGTCCAGGACCCAGACTTAGTGATAAAGGATCATGACTTTTCTGTCTTCCCTTTCTTTTTTTTTCTTCTCCAATTCTAGATCAAACTCTGAAAGAATTTTTTCCTCTCCAACCTTGACTCATAGACTCCACGCATAGGTAGAAACATCAGGAATGACTCATCCTAGTGGAGGTTCCTCTGCGCCTTCTGCCACAATATGCATGTTTGACCATCCAACCATGGGGCATTTGAGCTCTAGCTTATGAGACAGTCTAATTTTTAGTAGCTCTAGTTCTTAAAACTGGCTCCAGTTGATCACAAGCCATCTACTTAACAACCTGTCCTACAATTTTGCTAAGAAAAAGTAAGAGCCGGGCTCAGTGGCTCAGCCTGTAATCCCGCGCCTTTGGAAGGCTGAGGTGAGTGGACTGCCTGAGGCTGCGGCTTCGAGACCCGCCCGGGCAACTTGGCGAGACCTCATCTCTACAATAAATCAAGAAATTAGCCGGGCATGGTAGCGTCCGCCTGTAGTTCCAGCTACTTGGAAGGCTGAGGCGGAAGGATCGCCGGAGCCCAGCAGGTCGAGGCTGCGGTGGCCGGGAGCGGCCACTGCACTCCAGTCTGAGCGACAGAGTGAGACTCCAACTCAAAAAAAAAAAGGAAAAAGAAAAAGAAAGAGAAGTTAAAATGAGGACATGTGATTGCATCCTATCCAGCGAGTCACAGCACTGCCTCAGGAAAGCCCCAGAGTTGGATTTGATATTGTCACAGCTGTTGGATTTGAGGAGTCTTAACTGACTCTGTGACATTAATCCTGTCACAGTACATGTGAACTTCCAAAACCATTCCATGAGTCTCCCCTTTAAATGTTTCCCAATTTCCCATCTTGTCCACCAGCTTGGAATATATCTATTTTTTCCCCAGTAACATCATTCAGAGTTTCATATCTTATCATTTAAAGGATAATCCCAATAAGTTCTACTACAACTTTTTTAGCACTTACAAAACTATAATTATAGTTTAATATAAACCTAATGGATTGGGAACTTCATAATTTTTTCAGAGTGAGATTTAAACGCCTGTATTTCAAAGTCACCATTTATTCTAACTCTGGCTTTTCTACATGGTCCCCCCCCCAAAAAAAACCACGAAGCTTTAAACATAAATCATCTATGCTTACTTCCTCCAATCCAGTCACCCAGGCTAATAATAGCTATGATTTATTGAGCACCTGAAGAGACCAGTTCAAGACTGATCGAACTGAAGGATTTCACTTTTCTCCAACCTACTAAATCCTTGCAATGTGTGAAGACATTGTCAGAGACCCAAATGAAATCTAGACCTAGCTTTGTCTCTGAGTAGTGGTATATCTGGGACAAGTAGCTGAATTTCTTTCTGCCCTTTAACTCATTGTCCTTCTAGGACAAGGCAGGGTGATTAGAATGCAGGGCATCTGTAGCCCTTTCCAGCTCCAAAAGATATCAAAAGTATCTGTGAACTCTTCATTGGATGATCGTAATTGGTACCTGACCCTGGGCTTTTCTGTGCAAGGCTGGGAGACCATCTGTATTTTAAATAGAATTATAAAGTAGAACAAAGGTGAGATATCTCATTAGCCTACTCAGCTACTGGACGTGCACATGCAACCAGCTGACAACCAGAAAGAAAACACACAGGCCCAGTCTCATTCTGCCAGGCTCCACGAGAACCCTGGCCAACCGGGCTTTGCCAGCACCTACTGTCTTCCGAGATCAGACAAGATCGAGTGCATTTAGGGTGGTATGGCCATAGACAGCCTACTATCTTGACAAGCAACTTCTCATGCCTGCAAATGGGTCCTTTGTACCCATTTTGTCATCAGGCCTGGCTTTCTGAGGAATAGCACTGACATGAGAGATTTTCTACCTGCTCTGTAATTGCAAAAGCTGCCCATTTGAACAAAGTGATCCTCTTACCTAGCTGTCCAGGCACGGGAGAGAATGGTACCAAGACTGTTGCTACCAGGCTCAGATTTGCTTGGCGTCCTTGACTAAAGAGATTCTCAGGTGATGAGGCTATACCACTGGGAGGTGCTATTTCTCCAGTCAGCTCCAAATTTTCTCCAGTACCAATGAACAGTTTATGGGAAGATGAGTTATTGCTATCTGTGAGGCTGCCCTTAAATTAGTAATAATAGGCTGAGCACAGTGGCTCGTGCCTGTAGTCTCAGCACTTCAGGAGGCCAAGGTGAGAAAACCATGCGAGCTCAAGAGTTCAAATCCAGCCTAGACAACATAGTGAGACCTCTTTTCTACAAAATATTTTTTTTCCAAAAATTAGCCAGATGTGGTGGTGCATGTCTTTAGTCTCAGCTACTCAGGAGGCTAAGGCAAAAGGATGAACCCAGGAGGTCGAGGCTGTGATAAGCCAGGATTGTGTGACTGTACTCCAGCCAGGCCAACAGAGAGACCCCCAACTCAAAAAAAATAGCAATAATAACTATCCCTTTTGTGGGTGATACTCCACAGATATTACACTAATTTCTCAGTTTCCTTTACTGTAATTTTTTTGTTTTTTTGAGTTGGACTCTCATTCCGTCGCCCAGGCTAGAGTGCAATAGCACGCTCATGGCCAACCCAGTGACGGCCTGTTGGGCTCAGGTAATCCTTCTGCCTCAGCCTTCCAAGTAGCTGGAACTACAGGCACACACGCCTGGCTAAATTTTTTTTTATTTATTGCAGAGATGAGGTCTCGCCAAGTTGCCCAGGCGGGTCTTGAACCCTTTGGCTCAGGCAACCCCCTCTCCTTGGCCTCACAAAGTGCTAGGATTACAGGCTTGAAACATCGCGCCTGGTCCCTTTACTGTAATCTTAAGTATCAGAGAAATGAGCTGACACACTGCCATTCTAACCCCGTGCTGCCCAGCAAGAGGTGAAAATCCAGGGATTATCCATTATGATTCTGTCAATAATTAACCTGAATACACCAGCATATCTCAAAACTTACCGTACACACATCTCTCCTGGGTGTTTTGTTAAGCTGCAGATTCCGATTCAGTAAGTTTGAGGTGGGGAGGTTGGCATTTCTAACAAGCTCCCAGGTGCCGCTGCTGTTGCTGCTGGTCCACAAACCACACCTTGCGAAGCCAGGGTCACTCGACCATCCCTAAACCTCGTTATTGTGCTGTATTTACCCTAGCAGGTTGATTCATGTTTTAGAAGCTCAACTTCTCCCTCCAGTGATGTGGGATCCAAGGCCATTCTGGAGCTAAGGCCCCACCGCTGATCAGTCACCCCTTCCCTGGCCTTCCTGACCTGCGTTCTTACTGCGCAGACCTTGCTGTCCTCAGCTGCTGCCTGAGTGCTAGTTCCTTGTGTTTTGTTGAAGGTACCCCAGACTGCACAGCATGGTCGTCCGCTGCTACCTGCTCATCCAGCAGTACTCCGAGGCTCTGATGGCTCTCACCACCATGGCATCCCTCCGAGACCACAGCACACCGGAAACTCTCAGCATGATGGATGACCTCATCAGCTCCCCGGGAAAGAACAAGAGTGGGAGGGGATACATGCTCATCATCAGGGTGCCCTCAGTGCAGCTAGCAATGCTGGCCAAGGAGCGGCTGCAGGAGGTGCGTGACAAGCTGGGTCTGCAGTATCGGTTTGAGATCATCCTTGGGAACCCAGCCTCTGAACTCAGTGTGGCGACGCACTTTGTGGCACGATTAAAGGTTAGCAATGGACAGATGCTTCCCCTTCAAAACGGCATTTGTTTCTGTTTTCTAGGAATTGGCTCCGGGGCCTGAGTTTAACAGATTTTTTGGTACTGGTGTGAACTTGATCTCCATGACAATGTTAAGGCTAAGCTAAGGGACATACTCACTTTCTTAATTGGAACCCGTTTAAAGATTCTGTCACACCCCTTTTTAGCACATGCATGCAGTTGGTCTTCCATGCTCTCCAACTGCAGGTACAAAAAATGAGATGACCCCATTTGACCCCATGTTTATTGACCTTGTTCAAGATGCATCTAGCCCACGGCCATCTGTTTTCTCAGAGGAAAAGGTAAGTTGTCCTCTCAGACCTCTGTGGGGTACCCCTTTAAGTATCCTCCACTCACTGATTCTTTTCTGTTCATCTAGCCCATCTGTCAGCTCATGTCTAGAGTCGGTAAAGTATTGTTTCATCTTCAGCACTCATATAAAGCTGCCCCTCGCTCTCTTGCATGTGGATTCCTCAATGTCGGTTCTTTCTTTGTTCTCGCTTTGACCCTCGGCCCCGAAGCTTTGGCTGGACTGAGACCTGGTCAGGTATCCTACAGAGAGATTTAGTGCATGCCGAGTCCCTCACTGCTCCCTCTGCACGGCCAGTGACTGACTGCCTCCCTTACCTCTCCTGTCAGGCATGGGGGTGGGGGAAGAAAAATCCTTCAACTAACCTGACTTCCCTACCTTATGCCTGGCTCAGTTTTTTCCTGGGAAATTTCATAATCCAATGTGGCCTTGCCATCAAAAAGCAGTTAACCGAATGCCCACATACAGCAAGGTATGGAACTGATCTAGGTACTCTGTATCTGTGTTAGATCGATATGGTATCTGTACCCTGCATACTAAATACGGAGCTCAACTGGGTTAAGAAAAATCTAGTTTGGCACACATTTTATGAAAAGCAAGCACGTAGTCTTGGGGAATTTGCATTTTTACCTCCGACTGTATGATCTCTAAGAGCTCTAATTTGGGTATGATTATTTAGTGTTCAAAAACCATTCTGCAAATGTAAACCTTTTTCTTGTATTCTATTAGCTAAACAAAATTGAATAATCCAAAGTGCAAACAAAGTATCTTGTATTAGCTTGATAAGAAACGGAACAAAATTGTCCCCAAATAGAAACTCCTATATTTAGTAAAAGTTGTAACATGTATATTTATTTTATATTTATATGTAGATATATCTTCAATTTATTTTTATATTTATATTTATATGTAGATATATGTTTACAATTTTTAATCATAGCATAGCCTACATTACAACAGAATTCCTAGGATGAATGCCAGAACTCCTGAAACCCTACTACAGCTCATTGAGACAGAGGGCTGGAGGCAATCTGAATTATGCTAATGATGAATTCTGAAGGAGAATCTCAGCACTTGGGAGACAACCCAAATGTGATATGAGGCTGCAGGGTCTTCTCTGCATCTCTGAGGCTACGGATTAAATGTAGCCACTTGTAGACCCTTCAGTCATTTGTTGAGAAGAGCCAGTCACCAAGTCAGTAGAAATCCATGGATCCCAAATAATTCACCTCTCTGGGCCACTGTTTGAAAACCACAGTTGAGACCAGAAGCTCTTCACCTGGCTGGTAGCGCATCAGAATCACCTGCAGGGCTTTTAAAGGGCCATTGGCCTTTGCAGTTAGGGTTGAGGACCACTGTGCCATAAACAAAGGGCACCTCAAGAAATTGCTTCTCAAAACAGTGGTATCTCCCTTAATTGGTCTGAGTAGTTGCCAGTCACCAACGTAAGAGAATCCCATAGTCTTTCTGGGCATGGTAATGTGTGCCTGTAATCGAGCTACTTGGGAGACTGAGGCAGGAGGATTGTTTGAGACTGCAGTGAGCCATGATCACTCCACTCCAGCCTGGGCAATGCAGTGAGACCCTGTCTCATAAATAAATAAATGTCACATCAATCCTTTTTATACTCTGTGTGGGAGTAAAAATATGAGATCCTGTTGGGATGTTCACATTCTAAGCAAGATTCCCTCTTGTCAGGTAGATTCCAGTCACCTGTTTATTTCTAATTTACCAACCTCCTTTACCATTTTCAGGATGGTGAGGGTGTGTACTTTTTAACTCTAGTCAGGTAGAATCCAATGCTTCTTCCATTATGTGATCTTGTTTGCTGTGCTTTTAATTATCCTGCTATGGATTGCTTTGGAAGGGTACAAAGTTGACATCATTTCCTCCAGATGCATGTGAAGCTTTTGTGAGGTGCCCTTGGCCTTACATCCTGTGCTATCCTTGAACTCAGTGATCATCCAGTCCTTTGTGTTAAGTGCCTCTGTAGTAAAAATCATCTTGAGAACTCGGTAGATCCATAAAGAACTGCAGCCACCACTCACCAGAAGTAGCAATGTGATGGAAAAGCATTCTGTAGTGAGTTTGGCTAGCTGTGATTGGTCAAGAATAAAAGTGAGATTGGTTTAATAATCTCCTGAAAATCAGTCTCCTCATACAGTAACACATTATCTCTGCCATCCCATCATTGTAACCTGACCTTATTATTCTTGGTAGAACCATGGCCTATATAGATGGTTTCTGGGAGATAAAACACGTTCAGGGATAATCCCAGTATCAGGGATATCATAAGTCCAGCGTGAAGGCTGTCAGTAAAATGGTTCCTATTCCAGAACTGTTGACTTTAAATAAGGTTTTATTATGGTTCCCTTGGACATGAAATGGTAGGGGAAATTGAATTTTTGTACAGAATCTTTCATCTAGTATTTTTAAAAGTCTATTTGACAGATTGCTTTTTCTAAGATGTGAAAAGTCTCTCAAGCTTGTAAACTGTTACATAGATCCACTGATTTCCCCTTGGGATGCATATATAATAAAACAATGGGCAACAAGTAACAGCATAATAGAGTTCTTCCAGTTTTACAAATTATAGAAATTATGTTTGAAGTAATTATGAGTATGTATATCTCTGAAGACCGGTTTTTCTTTATTGAGCCTTAATCAAATCTTATTATATTATCTTTTGCCTGGTGGATTTCTTTTTATCCCATGTTGTGCTTAGCAAAGGAAGTGCAAGTCTGTTTTAAGATAAAATTATATAAGGGGGCACCCCCCAAAAAAACGGAATTATATTTTGGAGGGTGGGCCCCTTTGTAGTGCAGGCTTCCCCTGCTAGGTAAGTGTTCTAGGAACCCATCGGCAGCAGTGTATCAGCTAGCGTTGTTGTGAGAGGCTGCGTTCGGCATCAGTGAATTTTCTTTGGAGATTCTTTCAAAGCATTTGCCCATTTCATGATGGGTGATTTATGAGTGCACCTGACCACGCTAAGCTGAGTGTTCAACAGTTTTTGACAAAAACCAACATGACCCCCATGCCTCACCCTCCCTATTCACCCAATCTCGCCCCAGGCAACATTTTTCTTGTTTCTCTGGGTGAAAAAAGTCCTCAAAGGGAAATGATTTGCTGATGTGGAAGAGATGAAAAGAAAAATGGCAGAACGCTAAAAGGCATCAAAAGTGATCAGTTCAGAAACTGTTTTGAGCAGTGGAAAAACAGTTTCTGAATTTGAATTGCATCAAACAGAGAGTACTTTGAAGGTGACTGAAGTTTAAACATGTAATAACAAATACACAATTTTTTAATAAATAAATTCTGGTTTTTTGGGTCCCCTCTTGTATGCATTACTTAATATTGCACTTCTTAGTCCTTATTCCCTAAAACATTTTCAGATATGTCAGTTCATTTCTTAAAGTAATTCCTGCTGGAAAGCTAATAAAAAGCATAGTTAGATAAACATCTAATAAAAAGTACTAGAAACCCCCTTACCTACTTAAGAGGTAGTTTATTTTTTTTTTTGTTCTAAAATAGGCAGGAAAATTTGTAAGATCTTTTTACTTTTGAGCATCTTTCAAGTTGGTGGGAGTTTTTTATTGATATATTCATGCTTTTAAGATTGATGTTCCATTTATTAAAGATATACATATGTGTGTATATGTATATGTATTAATATTTAATAAAGCAATGCCTGATAGATTATTTGAGAAACCATGGGCAAATGGCATTGCTATTCCAAGTAAGAGGCAGTGTTCTTTTTCTCGATCCAGGTCTGCTTATGCTTTGCGCCTTCTTGCAAGAAACATTTTGGAGGCCCTACGTCAAAAACTACCCGTCAGTTATTTTAAAAGTTAACAAAGCAATAAAGAGGGGAAATAACCATCAGACATGGCTCATTATTTTCATTGTTTTCTTGGTGAAAATATCTGTTTTGATGGAGTTTTGAGATTTTTTTTTCTGAGTTACTCACAACTTGAAACTATCTTTTTCAGTCAACCAATTCCAAGAATTTATCAAATACGTGTGAAGAAAATATATCTAAATACATTAAATCAAGTAGGTTAGCCAGAATTTCTATAAGGTTTGCATCACTAGAGGGGTATTCCACACTGTATGTTTTCTTGGCCTGTGTACTAACACATGAGGTAAAACCAGTATCTCACATTTTATCCTATTGAGATTAAAACCAAAGGCCTCATTCCTATAGAAGTGCTTTCTGTATGCCTTTTAGTAGCAATAAAAATATATATACAGGGCCAGACACAGTGGTTCACGCCTGTAATCCCAGCACTTTGGGAGGCCAAGGCGAGAGGATTGCCTGAGCCCACGGATTCGAGACCAGCCTGGGCAACTTGGCAAGACCTCATTTCTACAGTTAAAAAAAAAAAAAAAAAAAATTTAGCTGGGCATGGTGGCATGTGCCTGTAGTTCTGGCTACTTGGAAGGTTGAGGTGGAAGGACCACCTGAGTCCAGCAGGTCGAGGCTGTAGTAGCTGTGAGCGTGTCACTGTACTCCAGCCTGGGTCCAGCCTGGGTGACAGAGTGAATCTCCAACTCAAAAAAATACACACACACACACACACACACACACACACACACACGCACACACACACACACAAACGCACACACACACACACACGCATATACACACTCAGTGGAAATCATTTGAAAGCACAATGTATCTAAAATCTGGGTCTAGAAACCTCTAAAAAGGTAAAAACTTAAATGAGGAGTTTTAATGTTATCACATGGGTCTCTTTCTACAGACTTGGAGAGGAAATGAACCAGAAGAGTGGATCCCTCGGACATACCAAGATTTAGAGGGTCTGCCTTGTATTGTGATATTAACTGGCAAAGATCCTCTTGGAGAATCCTTCCCCAGGTATAATTTCAATAATTAATTCTACTTTTATTGGTTGCCCAGCCGATCTGATGATTAAAACTTAGCTGATGCCCAACCATTTCATTTGTTGGCAGGTGATGAGAAGAGGATTATTTTTTGCAGGGGATAAGAAATATCACCTTCCTTTATTCTCGTTCAGTGTTCCAGAGCTCACTCAGCAATTTTGAGAATGAGAGATAGCCACATCTGAGAAATGCTTGTGCATCAAAGCAAAGCAGCCAGAGGCAGGAAGGAAAAGCAGGATTTTTTTTTTTTTTAATAAAATGCTTGGTCTTTGTTAATCTGCTGCTCCCACCCTCCTTAAGGATCTAGGCTCCACAGATCGGAAGGCAAAATAACAACAGTAAAAGCCTCTATTGATGCTTACTGTGTATGTCGGACAGTGCCCTACATGCCTTTCCAGGTATCGGGCCCTTCATTCCTTACAATGACTATATGAGCCCAGCACAGCTATTCGCTGTCTTTTATACCTGAAGAAGGTGAAGCAAAGATAAGTTAAGGTCATAATAGCTGGGAGGTGGCAGAGCTGCCGTCTCAATCAAGGCTTACCTGGCGCTGAAACCTGTGATTTTAACTGCTGGGTGATACATCCGGATCTCCAGGCATGTGTAGACTCACTAGCAACATAATTACTTTTGTTCAGGTCTTTGAAGTACTGTGACCTCCGGCTAATTGACTCAAGCTATTTGACGCGCACGGCCTTGGAGCAGGAGGTGGGTCTGGCATGCTGCTATGTCTCCAAAGAGGTCATCCGGGGACCCACAGTCGCCCTGGACCTCAGTGGGAAAGAGCAGGAGAGAGCCACTGTCAGCGAGAAAGACTCCGACGAGCTGCTGATTGACCTGGAACGGCCCCAGAGCAACAGTAGTGCTGTCACGGGGACCTCAGGTCTGTCCTTTACTTTTTTCTTTCCCGGGTGAGGGACAGGAGGGCGGAGGTGGGCCAGAGAGCAGGCAGCAGGGGCATTCGCAGACGCCCCTAAGGCCTTCATAGGAGCTTTCCGTAACTCTGGCTTCCTCTCCAGACCTCAGCTACCTGGAAACTTGGAAAACATGACTGTTGAACAGCCACAAAATACTTCTCTGGGTGCATGTTTAATGAAAAGCCTGGCGCTAAGCTAAAGACAATAAATTTTATCGGCCCCAGCCTGTACCATTTTCCCTAGTCCTTCTCGCCCTTCATCATCTTTGTGTTATTATGCAGTTCATATTTGCACACAGGCCCTACTTTAATTCCAGGTCTTGAAGCTGTAAGTTTGGTGCTAAGTGGCTTAGGACCTGGCACAGAATGTTTGTTTGATGAATGAATGACTTTTCTGAATACTTAGTGGCAAGTGTTTGCATCGTGAAGGCTACTCTGGGGCTGTGGTCAGTTGTGAGGCTCCACCATGCAGCCCGCCTGGCCCTCTCTTACAGCTTTCCTGGATGTCTCATGGCAATGCCAGGTGTGAGTTTTCTAGTGAATCGTATTATAGCAAATGCAGCACTCCTGCAGTGTTTTTTCTGATGATGAAAGTAAAGCTTAGTGTAGAAAACTTGGAGAATGTAACGAAGTACAAAGGGATTAAAATTGAAACATAATCTCACTCTGAGAGGTAACCACTCTTAATGTGGGTCGCAGGTCCCTCCTTCTTCCCCCTCTTTTTTCGGACTGTCATTGAGGTGATCCCATCACTCTGACACACACATGCAAACACACATCATGGTGTGGCCAGAAGCACTGGTCTTCCTGTTCATTCTGTCAGCAGCTGGTGGATGGCTCTGTACAGGAACTGAGGAGGCAGGTATCTGTGGGCTTTCCTGTCTGTCTCTAGTGACTGACGCTCAGCCTGGACATGCATGAGAGCTGCCCTTCTCCTGGGTATGTTCAGCTGCTTCCCCTCAGCCAGGGATGAGGGCTGACTGTGTGCATCATGCCACCTCTCTCAATCCCACCACGAGACCAGTTCAGAGTCAAGAGGTTCAGAGGACAGTGAAAGGTCACAGAAGGCAGGAGGAGATAGCACAACTCGAAGCTTTTGGGTACTGGCAGGGGGAGGAGGAGGAAGAGGGAGGTGTGTCTTCCTTCCTGTGGTTCTTTTGTCACACTCCTTCCTTTACCTTCCCTTGTAGAGCTGCTCTGGCCACCGCAGCCTAGACCTGCTGGGCTCAGGTCATCCTCCCTCCTCAGCCTTCCAAGTAGCTGTAACTACAGGCACACGCTACCACGCCTGGCTTATTTTTTAATTCGATTTATTGTAGAGACAAGGTCTCACCAAGTTGCCCAGGCTGGTCTCGAACCTCTGAGCTCAGGCAACCTTCTCACCTTGGCCTCCTACAATGCTAGGATGACAGTACAAAGAGATTAAAAATGAAACATAATCCCCCTCTGAGAGGTAACCGCGCCCAGCCTTGTTTCCCTCCTGATAGACCATGCTCAGAACCCCAAGCAGACCCCAGCCCATGGGCCCATTCTGAGGGAGACGGGAGGCCCCCTGCCCAGAGCACGCAGGGTTGTGAGGGGAAGGGCAAGCTCTCCTACAAGACAGACAGACACTAAAGGCAGGTGAGCAAGTGGAGTGACTTGGATTAGTAGCTCCTCACGCAGGATCTCCCATGGTTGAGATTTGACTGACATTTGTGGGCGGTTCCAGCCTGAGCTCAGAGAGGGCCTTGAGTCTGAGTGTGATAAGCTTTCAGTTTGTCCTCAAACCAAAGAGTGACTGATTTAATAGGAGGAAAAACATTTGAAGTTAACTGGCCAAACGTACAGGGATCCCTTAGGGAGGAGCTATATGGCACTCAGAGTGGCTCGCATCAGCCATCCTCCTTGCATGGAGACTCCGCTAGCCTGGCTTGGGAGTCCATGGAAGTGGCTGCAGCCTGGGAAGCTTATCCATGGCCAGAAGTGCGAGGCCCTCAGCACCCCCAGAGGGAAGCGAGTGCCTGCGGAGCAGGCCTTCCATGTGGAGCAGGCCTTCCATGTGGAGCCTGCACTGGGTAGGGTCCTGCAAGGGATCAGAGGGCAGACCCAAATGAGGCCGTCTGGGGAGATTATTTACAGCAAAGGGACTATTTACAGAGGTATGGGCAGGACTTAGAAAAGGAGCAAGAGGTGGTGTAGAACTGGGGTCCAGTTAGCCCCGGGAGCCCTGCCCACTGGGCCTGAGGAAGTGAGGGGAGGGAGCAGCTTTTAGGACCTGAGTTGCAGAGAAAGGTGGCCAACCCAGGATGGCCAAGTCCACTGAGAAGTGAGGGCAAGGGTGCAGGATGAAGCAGCATGGAGACCGAGGCAGAGGGAAGGTTTCCTGCACAGTGCCTGCAGCCGCAGAACCGAGCCAGGTGTCCGCAGCTTTCCTGGCCTGCTGCCTCCCTCCCAGAGGCGCCAGGAGCCTGGGAGGCGCACACTTTAGCATCAGTAACAGGGTCAGTGTGGGGTGGGTTCTGTCCGTTCTCTTTCAGGTTCCATCACGGAGAATGGAGTGAGCTCTTCCAGTACAGCTGACAAGTCCCAGAAGCAGTCCCTGACCCCCAGCTTCCAGAGCCCAGTCACCAGTGTGGGGCTGGATGAAGGGGTCTCTGCCGGCATGGCCGGAGCCGGGGAGACTCTGAAGCAGGAGTGCGACTCCCTGGGCCCCCAGATGGCCAGCAGTACCACCTCCAAGCCTTCGTCGTCCACCTCGGGACCCAGGACCTTCCCGTGGCCGGGGCAGCCGGTCAGAGGTTGCAGAGGCCTACAGGCGGCTCTGCCGCCTATAGTGATCTTATCCAAAGCGGCCTACAGCCTCCTGGGCGCCCAGAGGGGTGGCAAGCTGCCATCCTCCTCGTCCCTGCTGCCCCATGCCGACGTGGCCTGGGCGAGCTCCCTGCGGCCGCTCCTGCACAGGGACATGAGCGGCGAGGAGCAGTCCCTCTACTACAGGCAGTGGACCTCGGCCAGGCAGCACCACGCCGACTACAGCAACCAGCTGGACCCGGCCTCCGGCGCGCGGACCTGCCACCCCCGGCGGCTGCTGCTCACTGGGCCCCCCCAGGTAGGGACGGGCCAGACTGGGCCTTGTCTTAAGCTAGGGTCGGTGCCTCCTCCTCACCAAGGAAGCAAGCCAGGGAACCTCTTGGGGGTGGAGCGAGCCTGACAGAGCAACGAGGACCTCATCAGGGGTCTGGGGCAGAAGGAGACAAGAAGGAGCGGAGTGTGAAACCTCTCTTCTCTTTTCCTCTCCCCCCTTCCCCTCTCCAACCCTCCCCAATTAAAAATGTCTCCATCAGGTGGGAAAGACTGGCTCCTATTTACAGTTCCTTAGGATCCTCTTCCGCATGCTCATCAGGCTCCTGGAAGTGGATGTGTATGACGAGGAGGAGATCAACACGGGTGCGTGCTGCGCCTGCGCGGTGGGGGGTGGTGGAGGGGCGGGACGCAAAGACACGAAGCCCCGGAGCCTGGCGGTGTGCCTTTGCCTTCTGGGATTTCTACAGCTCCCACCCTGTGGAGTTACCCTGAGGTTGAGATAAGGTGCCCAGCAAACAGTCCTAAGTCAGCTGGTCTTTTTAGCACATTGAGGTCGGGGTGGCCTATTCTGACTTGGGTCTCCTCTGCACGGTGTCCAGCAAGATGCTGGGCACAGAGGCATGACAGAAAGACTCATTCGGTATATTAATTGCCCAGAGGGTTACACGGTTACAAAATTTGATTTGCAGTATTCAGCTACTTGAGGATCCAGGGCATACTTATATTCTGGATTCTGGTCCTCTGTTGTTCAGCCAGAGTATATATTCTATTTTCACCAGAGGCTCTGGGGGGAGGACTGCTATAGTGAAATGAAAACTTCTGTGTGCAGAACTGCACACTGGCACCACAAACAAAACACCTTCCCATTGGCAGTAACACACGGGGTGGCTGCTGCATAGAGCTGTGGGAGCCAGTGTACAGACCAACGTCAGGCCAGCCTTAGAACAGTGTGGCCTCAAAACTATGGCTTCATATCTCACAGCAATTTGTGCTGGATGGGAACTAGGGAGAGGCAGAAGAGAGGACCAAGCCCCTCAAAGATGAGTCCAGAATAGGGAAAGCTCTGGGCACCCTCAGATTAGCTCTTAGAGATCTCCCCTCACTCGTTTTGCCAAAATAGTTGGACCAACTGTGACCAACCCAAGAGATTAGTGCCAAGCAAAAGTAGGTGAAATCAGTCACATTTAATCTATGGTTTCAGCCCTTTTCCTGGATATTCCTCAATTCACATCCATGATTACACACACACACACACACACACACACACACACACACACACAATCATCTTCCCATCCACATCTTGTTTGTGTGTCCCCCGCTGAGCTGTACCAGACTCCCCAGCCCACCACAGAGGGGAACCCAAGCTCCAGGTTTGCCTCCAATTACCCCATGCCCCCTGGAAGGGAGCTGGGACCAGGACAAAGCCAGGGACCAGCAGACTAGGAGTCAGGCCCTGCCATTCCTGTTAGCTTTGGCCTCCCAGGCTCCTTGGCATCACAACAGAGTGATGCCTTTGATTTTATCTCAGATCACGCTACAGTGACCTTGGATTTTACTCTGCAGATGAGTTGTGAGAAAGTCTGTTACAGACCATTTGACAGAAGCTGCCCTTATAGTCAGAAACACTCTAAGCCTGGCCGCCTTCTTTCTCCCCCATTTTAGTGTAAACTGGTGCAGTGGCGCTCTCAAGAGGCACAGTGATAACTTTTTGTTTAAAAAAAAACTGAAATGACTGGGCTCGGTGGCTCAGTTTGTAATGCCTGCACTTTGGGAGGTCGAGGCAAGTGGATTGCCTGAACCTGCAGGTTCAAGACCAGCCCAGGCAACTTGGCAAGACCTTGTCTCCACAATAAATCAAAAATTAGCCGGGTGTGGCAGTGCACACCTGTAGTTCCCGCTACTTGGAAGGCTGAGGCTCAAGGATCGCCCAAGCCCAGCATGTTGATGCTGGGGTGGCCGTAAGAACATGCCACTGTACTCCAGCCTGGGCAATGCAGTGAGACTCCCAACTCAAAAAAAAAAAAAAAAACCTAAAATAAGCTTGAATTTTAAAATAAAATGCAAACTTTAGCTCAAGAATAGGGAAAAAAATGGTATTATGTCAAGAAGATAATAACTATACTTCGTCATTTTTTCTGAAACTTTATTCCTTTCTTTTTTGAACTTTGTATTGAACTACTTGTACATCTTATACCTTTTATTACTGACAACAATAAGTGTCATTTATTGGACACCTCCTATGTGCCTGCCACTTTAAATATACCATCTCTGGTCAGGCACGGTGGCTCACACCTATAATCCTAGCACTTTGGGAGTTCAAAGCAGGATTGCTTGAGTCTAGGACTTTATGACCAGCTGGGGAACATAGTGAGACCCCATCTCTACCAAAAAAAAAAAGTTAGCCAGTAGTATGTGCTTGTAGTCCCAGCTACTTGGGAGCCTGGAGCAGGAGGAGGATCACTTGAGCCCAGGTATTTGAGCTATGGCACCACTGCACTCCAACCTGGGTGACAGATCAAGATCCTGTCTCAAAAACAAACAAGCAAAGCACCACCAACAGCCAGAAACAAACACACCATCTCTAATGTTTGTTCACACCCAGTTCTATGTACATATTGGAAAAACCTAAGAAGTCTTCAACAATATGAGTACATCCTAAAATCTCTTGGGTATCAATATCTTAACACCCCACTGCCAAAAACCTGAAGACAGAATTTAGATAATTCAAAATTAACCAAGTTGTCAGGAACTTTTGGGTGGGTGGGAGGCTCGTTGGATCTTAGCAGATGTGGGAGTTTGTGAACTGGGTGAGCAGAGACATGCTGGGGCCAGGGTGGGCAAACCCCCCTCCCAGCATCAGTGTGATGGAACGATGCTGGCTCCTTCTGTCCTGGGAGGGGGAAGCTTATTTGTCAGAGATGCCTTTGCCCACCCATCAGGGCTTGATGTTTCATAAAACCTTTTCCCCTGGTGCTTGGGAGAGAGGGAAGCCAGTCTGCCTGTTCTGCACAATTTTTTCTTGTCCCAGATCACAGCGAGAGCAGTGAAGTAAGCCAGTCAGAGGGAGAGCCCTGGCCCGACATCGAGAGTTTCGGCAAAATGCCTTTTGACGTCAGTGTACATGATCCCAAGTACAGTTTGATGAGCCTGGTGTATACGGAGAAGCTGGCAGGAGTCAAACAAGGTCAGTGAGATCCGAGCCAGGCTTACCTTCTCTGGAGGTCAAGGGGAACCTCAATCAGGGCAGGGGCCTGAGGCAGTTAAATCTTTGAAAGCAACTTAGGTCTCTTGTTTTTCTCTTCTCTCTCTTATACACATGCATACCATCTTTTAATTTTCATACCTGCTTCTCAGGGCATGTATTACGGAATCCTTGGGAAAGTTATTTGGGGAAGTAGGAGACATTTCTTCCCAGGCCTAGGGAAGACATGTATGTCATGGGATGGTTTTTTGCTACTTTCTACACAGAAGTAATAAAGGAATCCAAAGTTGAAGAGCCCAGGAAACGAGAAACCATGTCCATAATGCTGACCAAGTACGCAGCCTACAACACCTTTCACCACTGTGAGCAGTGCCATCAGTACATGGACTTCACCTCCGCCTCCCAGGTGCAACTCCCACCTCCGCCCTTGCCTTGGACCTCTGTCACCCAATACAGATTTTCTGTGTAGGTGTTGGGAGTGCAGGGGTGAAAAATAAGTCTCCTAGTTTAAGGCCCCAGGTAAAAGATATCTTACTTATGTGAAGGAGCCACTCACTGGTGAAAAAAACACATGAAGCCGTAATGAAATGAACTTGGGGATTCTGGGAGGGAGAGGGAGCCGTCTAGTTTTACTATTCTAAATTACTTCATCAAAATGATTACATGCATCATGTTTAGAGTAGCTGAGATGTTTATCTGTGGTCCATGCATTATGATACATTTGGCAAAAGGGTCTTTTCCCCCCGCTGTAGATCACTGACTTACATGGCACCGATCTAAAAATCCACAGGGAGTGCCCTTTGAGCTGTACAAGTCTGTTGTTCTAATACAAGCATATCCTTTCTAGTCCAAGTTACCTCTTATATCCCATGTTTTCTTGGTGTCATTAAACTTTTGGTGGGCTACTTTGAAGTTGGCTCATAATTTGTACCAACCCAGTCATGTTCTCACTCTTGTCTGAGGTGGTTTTGACAGTGAAGCCGATGTCTGTTTTATGCAGTGAGAACTGAGAAATAGGTTGGCGTCTTTAAGCCCAAAAGACGGGAACAGCAACAAACAACATTAATATCCACAGCCTGCTTATCCACAGTTTGTATATATTTTTTTTTTTAGTTGGAGTCTCACTCTGTTGCCCGGGCTAGAGTACAGTGACACACTCATAGCCACCGTAGCCTCGATTTGCTGGGCTCATGCAATCCTTCCCCCTCAGCCTTCCAAGTAGCTGGAACTACAGACGTGTGCTACCATGCCTGGCTAATTTTTTCATTTTTTATAGAGACGAGGTCTCACCAAGTTGCCAGGCTGGTCTCGAACCCCAGGGCTTAGGCAATCCTCTGGCCTCTACCTCCCAAAGTGCTGGGATTACAGGCACAAGCCGAGTGTCCAGCCAGCAGATCATAGGTTTCTAGAAAATCTCTTTATTAAAAACCCTCACCAGCTACAGTGGCTCACACCTATAACCCTAGAGCTTTGGGAGAGACCTACAAAAGAGGATCAATGGACAGAAGCTGAAACCAGTCTGGAGAACATTAGGGAGGCCCCATCCCTACAAAAAAAAAAATTTTTTTTAAATTAGCTGGGTGTAGCCTGTATGTCATGCTTATAGTCCTAGTTACTCAGATGGCTGAGGTGGGAGGATCGCTTGAGTTGGAGGTTGCAGTGAGCTATGATTGTGCTACTGCACTCCAGCCTGGGCAAGAGTAAGACACTGACTCTTTTTTTTTTGAGTTGGAGTCTCACTCTGTCGCCCAGACTGGAGTGCAGTGGCCGCTCCCAGCCACCGCAACCTCGACCTGCTGGGTTCCGGCGATCCTTCCGCCTCAGCCTTCCAAGTAGCTGGAAGTACAGGCACGCGCTACCATGCCCAGCTAATTTTTAATTTATTGTAGAGATGAGGTCTCACCAAGTTGCCCAGACGGGTCTCGAACCCGCGGGCTCAGGCAATTCACTCACCTCAGCCTCCCAAAGTGCTGGGATTACAGACTGAGCCACCAAGTCCGGCTAAGACCCTGACTCTTAAAAAAATAAAAATAAAAGTGAAAATCTTCTATTCACATAGTTTCTGTGTAATTACAGTACTAAGTTGCATATTCCCACATTTGTGAAGCAGAATAACTAGAATTTAAGATGTATATTATTTTTCTATGAAATATAGTTATTTTACTTAAAACTGCTTGGAAATTTACCTGGATTCTAGTTGCTGATGAAGATTGATGTTATCCTGTCATTAAGCCAAATATTGTCTACATTGGAAAGTATGTGAAGATCTATTATATAATTATTCATTGAGATGGATTGCAAGAGCATGTGAACTTCCCAACAAATTTGAAAACACTTTAGATATATATTTGGCTGTGATGAGTCAGATGGCCTCTCCCTGAAGCCAGAGTTCTGGCCTGAAGGGCTGTTTGAACCTCTTCATCTTCCACTGTACCCAGGAAAGATGAGGCCACAGAGGCATTTTAATGTCAGTCCTGATATTTTATTTAGAAAGCTGATACTCAATTCATTTGACCTGACCCATGTAGAGCAGAAGCGTTTTTCCCCTACAGTGAGGGAAATATGTGCATAGCAGGACATCCCACAGGGATAGCTGACTTCTGCAGAAGACTGAGCAATTGTGACTGTAAGAACACAAGGAATGTAGACAGTGCCAAACAATGAGTACTTCTCCCACTGAGAGGCTGTGTGGGTGCGAGGTGGCTGGCTCTCATGTCAGTGACAGCTACTAACTAGTAGAGTGTTTTGTCTTTCCCGGTCTTTAGATGTTGCTGCTCACGCCTGGTCTGGAGCATCTCTAAGCTCATGTTTGTTTGCCTTTCTTAGTAACAGCCTGAAAGACTGGCCTGAAGTTTGGACACTGTGAACTTACATTCCCTCCCTTTGTTCTCTGCCAATGTAGATGTCTGACTCTACCCTTCATGCCTTCACATTCTCTTCCTCTATGCTGGGAGAAGAGGTTCAGCTCTATTTCATCATCCCCAAATCCAAAGAGAGTCATTTTGTCTTCAGCAAGCAGGGCAAACACCTGGAGAGTATGCGGCTGCCCCTGGTTTCAGACAAGGTGGGTGAGAGCATCTGGGCATGAGGGCTGGCAGGCGCCTCATAGATGAGGTTTTCTTGAAGCTTCTTATATCTAGAGGCATTAATGTCCCCTTTTGGTCTGCTTTTTTCCCTTTCAGCAGAATTTGAATGCAGTGAAGAGTCCTATTTTCACTCCTTCCAGTGGTCGCCATGAGCATGGACTCCTAAACCTTTTCCACGCCATGGAAGGCATCAGCCACCTTCACCTTCTGGTGGTCAAAGAATATGAGATGCCGCTGTACCGCAAGTACTGGCCCAACCACATCATGCTGGTGCTTCCCGGCATGTTCAATAATGCAGGCGTGGGTAAGGTTCCCCCCGCCCGGGACAGGGAGAAGGGCTGCAAAGATAAACTGAGTTTTATTCCCCTGGCAGGAAATTTCCTAAGGTTCCCCTGATTCTGGAAAGCATCCTGTCCTCCTCATCAAAGATCTTTTGACTTCTTTGAATTTTGCAGGGGACCAGCCCCTGCAGAGAGATTTAGGGGGTCCCTTGGGAGGTGTGGTGGCGTCGGCGATTCTGTAGGGATAGATATTAAAAGAAAGAAAGAGAGGGAAGAAAGAAAGAGACTAAACTCTGTCTAGTGCAGAAGCCATTTAATGGGACTAACCATAAGCCTTTTATCCCAAATTTTCACAGGTTAAATCACAAGACTTTCACGTGAACACAAAGCAGGTGGATGAGGGGCATCCCTCACCCACCAGGTGTTTCCTCAGGCATGAGGAAGGGCAATCACAAGACATTACATGAACACAAAGCCAGGTGGATGAGGGACATTCCCCCACCCACCAGGTGTTTCCTCAAGCATGAGGAAGGGCAATCCCAAAATTATCTCACTGTTCCTCATGCTTGGTTAATATTCCTCAAAAGCAATATACCAATTTCTAACACCATAATATTCCAATGATCAACAACTTTTAAAACATGCATATACAACACCTGATGACTAACTTAAATCTTAATTCTTTTCTATTTTATGCTAATTCTACTACACTACAGAAACTCTTCATTATAGCCCAACCCAGTTCCTAAAGAATGCGGCCCAGTCAAAAGATCATGCTGGGCCATTTCTAGGAACAATTGATTACAACCTCTTAACAAAATGGCTGTTTTAAAATTCCATATATCTATTTTAACTTCTATAAAAGTTTGTAATTCCTAGCTGGGCTCGGTGGCTCAGCCTGTAATCCCGTGCCTTTGGGAGGCTGAGGTGAGTGGATTGCCTGAGCCTGCGGGTTCGAGACCCGCCTGGGCAGCGAGAGCGAGACCTCATCTCTACAATAAATCAAAAAATCAGCCGGGCGTGGTAGCGCATGCCTGTAATTCCGGTTACTTGGAAGGCTGAGGCGGAAGGATCGCCGGAGCCCAGAGGCGGAAGGATCACCGGGAGTGGCCACTGTACTCCAGTCTGGGCAACAGAGTGAGACTCCAACTCAAAAAAAAAGTTTGTAATTCCCAATCCTAATTTATAAAGCTGATCATCAGCAATAAAGCTTCTAAAAACAAAACCCAAATATAAACTGTAAATTGTACTAAGGCCAAAGCCACCATAGTAGAAAATGGGAACAATGAAATTTCTAAAGTTAGTTGTGTTCTTATTAAACCTCAAAATATCATGATTGATCATACTTGAACTAACATGATTCCCTGACATTAGCATGACCTATTCTACAACACTTTCTATGAATAAAATAAATTCAATTTCTATAATAAGTAGAAAAACCCTACACTAACTGTAGCTAAAACCGGTCTAAAAGAATGCAGCCCAGTCCAAAGTACGTGCTGGGCCCTCAGGAATGTGGCCCAGCCCAAAGTTCGTGCTGGGCCATTTCTGGTAACTCTAGATAATCATCTATACTGTCTAAAGCTGAAAACAGCTCTCCATATGCATATACTGATTCTATAAATATACTTTTAAATCTTATAAAGAAGTTTGTACTGTATTAAAGGCTCCCAATTGTGACTGGAGTTTAAATTATATCTAATACCTAAGCCGAAACCGCAGTTCATGGAAAATAGGAACAATGAGTTTCTAGAGTGAGCCATGCCTGTCACAGTCACAGAGCCTTCAGCTTAGGTAGGCAGAAATTATTTTGGCTAAAAGGAAAAAGGGAGGAGGGAATGGGGTCAACAGCTCCCGAACGCATCCTAGTAGTCTCGGGGTCCACGGCCCACCTTGATCCCTAACGTTCAGGTGGGCCTCCGTGGCCGGGTCCCAAACAGAATTTGAGTTTTTTTTTTCCCCTCATCTCAGTTTTGCAGGATTTTTAACTTCTGAGGACTAGGGAAGAAGTTACTGGTGCACTGAGCACTCAGGGAAGGGTTGGGGATTCTTCCCAGGGTAGGCTGCAAATGTTCTTGAGTTGAGCACTCTAGAGCAGGAATTAACAGTGAGAATAAAGATGGTCTGAGGGAGAGGAGTTTGTGGCTCACCCCAATCTGGAGGGACCTTGGTCAACGCATCCTAAAGACAGACCAAGCTCAGGGTGGCTGTTGTCCAGCCAGGGCACTTGATGCATCATTACTGCTGGAGACACAGAGGCTTGACCAGAAGAAGTCTTCTCTGCTTTTCCCCACGGGACTTGGTCAGTGCTTGCTAAATGTATGACAGAGCCGGGGGGGGGAGGCACTAGAGATGTTTAGAATGCATTTAGGCAGGAAGCATCTAACTGAACCCAGTGCTGGAGAGCTGGAGTCTTCTGGGCACGTCTTGCACTATAGTTCTAAACAGTCTTTCTCATCAGCTTCTGTGGGTCTCTCAGTGCCAAGTCACAGAAGGATCCAGAATCAGCAACTGCTAACTCCCATTTTAAAGGGAAGTAGTAACCCCCAGGCCTAGAGCTGGAGTGGAAGGCACATGAGACCTGAGTAGTTTTCTTGAACCTAAGATTCTTCTCTCCAGGGTCCCCACTCTGGCTTCTTCCTTTCTCTTTGTCTCTCTGTTCATTTCTTTCCCTTTCTTTTTAGGTCTTTTCATTTCTTGTTCCTTTCTCCTCTTTTTCATGTTATTCAGATTTTTTTTTTTTAGATTGGAAAATATAGTTTATTTAGAAAGTAAATTTGAGAGGCAGGAGATTCACCTCCCCAAGGTAGGGGAGAGGGCCAAAGCTAGAAAACATGGCAGGCATAGCTCAAAGAGCCATGGGGACACACCCGTGTTTAACAAAGCATTGGCCATTGTTCAGCTCTAAATAGCCTTAATGTGAGATTACATATTTCCCAAAATGACCTTATCATTTTGAATATAATTTTATGTTCCATGTTTATCACTTTATATCAAGTGAATTAAGGCTGTGTATATTTCTGGTCCTTCACCTTCTCCCAAACTGCCTATTCCCAAACTAAAGTCTTTTTCGGTATGAGTTTGACACTCTCCAGTGCCTGACTGACCTTGAGGAGAAAGTTTCCTCATCCCAGATACGACCAAATTGTTTAGTACTAGTTTTGCCATGTTTGCAATAATTTGGGGAGAAAAGCCAACACATACACAATGAAATAAATACAAACTGTTAACTTTTCATAAAAACCACATAAAACTTAATCATTTCCAAGTGTATACTTCAGAAGCGTTAAGTACATTCAGTGTTGTGAAACAGATCTCCAGACCTCTTTTCCTCTTGCAAAACTGAAACTCTATATCCATTGAACTTTCCCTTCCCCCAGCCCCTGGCAACCAACATTCTGCTTTCTCTAAGTATCTAATATAAGTGGAATTACGCAGTTTATCCTTTTGTGACTGGCTTATTGGACTTAGCATGTCCTCAAAGTTCATTCATGTAGTAGCATTTCAGAATTTCCCTTTTGTGTGTGTGTGTTGGAGTCTTATTCTGTCGCCAAGGCTGGAGCACAGCGGCACCCTCATGGCCACCGCAACCTCTAACTGCTGGGCTCAGGCGATCCTCCAGCCTCAGCCTTCCAAGTAGCTGGAACTACAGGCGCACACACACCATGCCCAGTAACGTTTTGATTTATTGTAGAGATGAGATCTCACCAACTTGCCCAGGCTGGTCTTGAACCCCAGGGCTCAGGCAATCCTCTCGCCTCCATCTCCCGAAGTGTTGGGATTACAGGCGTGTGCCACCACACCCAGCTCCTTCCTTCTTAAAAGCTGAATATAGGCCGGTTATAGTGACTCAAACCTGTAATCCCAGCAGTTTGGGAGGTTGAGGTGAGAGGATTGCCTGAGTCCATGGATTTGAGACCAGCCTGGGCAACTTGGTGAGACCTAATCTCTACAACAAATATATTAAAAAAATTAGCCAAGCGTGGTGGCGCACGCCTGTAGCTCCAACTATTTGGAAGGCTGAGGCAGAAGGTTCGCCTAAGCCCAGTAGATTGAGGCTGTGGTGGCCGTGAGTGTGCCACTGTACTCCAGCCAGGGTGACAGAGTGAGACTCCAACCCCCCCCCAAAAAAGCTGAATATATATTTTCCACTGAATATATATACTACATTTTGTTTCTCCATTCACCTGGATCTTGGGCTGTTCCCAACCTTTGGCTATTGTGAATGCTTTTATGAACACAGATGTATAAATATCTCTGAGACCTGAAACCCTTCTTTTGGGTTCTTTTGGGATACACCCAGAAGCAGAATTTCTGGATCATACGGTAATTCTATTTTTAATCTTTTGAAGAATTGCTATAGTTTTCCATAGTGGCTGCACCATTTCACATTCTCACCAATAGTGCACTAAGGGTTCCAATTTCTCCACATTCTCAACAAATTTTTTTAAGGTAGTGTCTCATTGTGATTTTGGCTTGCATTCCCCTAATTATTAGTGATGTCGAGCCTATTTCATGTGCTTGCTGGCCGTATCTTCTTAGAGAAATGTCTCCAAAGTCCTCTGCCCACTTTTCAACTGAAACATTTTGTTGCTTGGTTGAGGGAGTTCTTTATATATTCTAGATAATAGTATCAGATATGCTTGTACAAATTTGCTCCCTTTCCATGGATTGCCTTTCATTCTGTTATGTCATGAGCTTGTCTATTTTTTCTTTTGTTGCCCTTGTTTGTGGTCTTATACAAGGGGGGATCCCAAAAAACCCCCAGAATTATCTTTTGGAGGGCAGGCCCCTTATAGTACACTTGGAATTTGTTCCTTTGGATTAGTCAACCCAAGCTTTTATCTGGAGGTTTTGGTTCCTTCATGACTTGCAGAGGAAATATCACGAGTTGTGGCAAACACACCTGCCCACCATATGCTCGGTGTTCAGCAGTTTTTGACCAAAAAAAGGGCATGAACCCCATTCCCCACCCTTCCTATTCACCCAGTCTCGCCCCAGAGACTTGTTTCCCTGGATGAAAAAAGTCCTCAAAAGGAAACATTTTACTGATGTGGACGAGGCGAAATAAAAAACAGCAGAAGCACTAGGCGGCATCCAAATTGATGAGGTCAAAAACTTTCAGGCTGTGGAACAGTGTCTTGATAGATGTATTGCATCAAACAGTTCTTTGAAGGTGATATGATATGAAGTTTAAACGTGGAAAAAGTACACAATTTTTAAATAAATTCCAGGTTTGCCAACACCCCCCCCACACACATGAGAGAGTGTAGTCAGATACAATTTCATGAGGACTTCCTCTATGTTGTCTTCTAAATGTTTTATAGTTCTTTTATGTTTATGTCTCTGATCCATTTTGAATTAGTGTTTGTCTATGGTCTAAGGCAAGGGTCCTACTTCACTCTTTCACATGTGAATATCCAGTTTTCCCAACACCATTTGTTGACAAGACCACCTTTTCTCCATTGAACTGGCCTTGGCACCCTTGTCAAAAATCATTTGACAATATATGAGAGGGTTTATTTCTTCATGCCACTACCACACTATTTTTAATACTATAGCTTTGTAATAAGTTTTGAAATCAGGAAGTGTGAGATCTCCAACTTTACTTCTTTTCCAAGACTGTTTCAGCTATTTAGGGTCCCCTGAGATTCCATGTGAAATTAAGGATGGATTTTTCAATTTCTGCAGTTTTGGGGATTTGGGTAGGGACTGCATTAAATCTAGATTGCTTTGAGCAGTACCTACAACAATGTTAAGTCTTCCAATTCATGAACGCAGGATGTCTTCCCATTTATTGGTGTCTTTTAAAATTTCTTTCAGCATTGTTTTGTACTTTTCAGTCTCTTCCCCCCCCTTAGTTTGTTCCTAAGTATTTTATTCTTTTTGATGCTACAGTAAATAGAACGTTTTCTTAATTTCCTTTTTTAGATTGTTCACTGTTTTGAGTATAGAAACAACAGATTTTTTGGCATTGATTTTTGCATCTACAGCTTTGCTGAATTCACTGATTAGTTCTAATGAAATTTTTTTTTTTGAGTTGGAGTCTCACTGTTGCCCAGACTGGAGTGCAGTGGCCACTCCCGGTCACCACAGCCTCGACCTGCTGGGCTCCGGCGATCCTTCCGCCTCAGCCTTCCGAGTAGCCGGAACTACAGGCACGCGCTACCACGCCCGGCTGATTTTTTGATTTATTGTAGAGATGAGGTCTTGCCAAGTTGCCCAGGGGGGTCTTGAACCCGCGGACTCAGGCAATCCACTCACCTCGGTCTCCCAAAGCACTGGAATTACAGGCTGAGCCACCAAGTCCAGCCTCTAATGAAATTTTTTGATGTGAGATATGTCACCTGGGAAGAGACGATTTTGCTACTTCTTTCCAATTGGGATGCCTTCTATTTCTTTTTCTTGCCTACTTTTTCTGGCTACAACTTCCAGTATGAAATAGAAGTGGTAAAGGGGGTGGGGGGGCATCTTTGTCTTATTCTTGACCTCAAAGGAAAACCTTTTTAGTCTTTCACCATTGACTATGGTGATGTTAGATAAGGACTGTTCCTACATGACCCTTAGCATGCCGCGGATGCATACTGCTATCCACATGCTCTTTGAAAGGCAGATTTTCCTAAATCCCAGTTTTATCCTTGATCTATTCAAACTGCTTTCGGTTCTTCTATAGGTTTAAGAGGTTTTTTTAAAGCCTCATTTCATTATCATCTATATTGTTTCATTTTAGGGTGGCCCACTTAAAAATTTTTGCTAATTCCTGATGGAGAGATGAGTAAATAAGACAAATCATCATAATAATTGCTAACACTGAGTACTTTACAGCATGCTAGACACTGTCCTGAGCACTATACAGCAACCCTGCAAGACAGACATTACTGTCACCTTCTTGTAAGTGGGGAAGCCAAGGCACAGTGAAGTTAGCTTGTTTAGGGTCACACAGAAAGTGGTGGAATCAGGATTCAAAATCAGGCAGGATGACTCCAGTCTCTTATCACTATGCCACATTGCCACTTACAAAAAGCAGATCTGGGGAAAGTGTGTCAGTTTCCAGAATCTTCTTCAGAGAAGACACTGCTGCCAATTTCCTAAAAGCATCTAAAGCAGAGGACACATCAGTGGAAGTGGCAATGCAGCCTGGTCAGTACCTAGTACAGGACATGTGAGTAACTGCTTCCAATACCATGAGCTTCTTGTCATGCTTCAAGGAAGTCATCAGTAATAGCATTTCCTCCATGTGGTATCCTTTGTCCTACCCGGAAAACTCGATTCTTGCAGTACTCCTCAAAGTGCGGTTCACATGTCTTCTGCATCATTAAGAAATATCTCTGGTTTCTGACCCTTCACCAGATCTACTCAAGTGCACCTCTGGTGATGGACTCCAGGAATCCACATTTTAAACTGATTCCCCAGTGGCTCTTCCATACACTTGAGAGCCACTGCTCTGAACATTTGGATGCTTCTGCCTGCACGGTGAACAGGCATGCCTGTGGAGAGAATGCAACTGCCTATGGGGCTTTCTTTAGTCAAGTCTAAGCAGATGTGTAGATGTGGGAATGTTGCCTTCTAGGTGCTGCCAGGTTCCTCATTAAGGAGCTGTCATATCACAACCTAGAACTGGAGAGGAACCGCCTGGAGGAGCTGGGAGTTAAACGCCAGTGTGTCTGGCCTTTCATCGTCGTGATGGATGACTCATGTGTCCTATGGAACATTCACAGTGTTCAGGAGCAGACAAGGTAGTGATACTTCCAAGCAGTTCTGGGGGAGTGTAGGTAACACAGTTCTATAGAGAAGATCCTTTTCCTTGCTGCAGTTAGACATGGACATAAATAAGATACAGCTTTCAAGAGCAAAATGGTCAACAGTTAGACCACCCTCACTACAACTTTTTGTGGTGACTTAGGAATTTTTTATTTAGACATTCGGTATGCCATTACATTCCTGGACTATTTTGGCATCATGGCACTGGTTAGCTACAAAAGTCTGTTGAGACACAATGATTTATTTAGAAAGACTGTTGACATCTGAATCAGGAGACCTGATTTTTAGCCCCAGCTCTGCTTCTTAACTATCTGTATGGAAAAGGAAACTCATTTCACCTCTATCTCAAGTCCATCATCACCTGTAAAATTATAGCTGGACCAAAAGCAGTGGTTCTCTTGCTGGGGCAGTGCTGCCTCCCAGGGGGCATTTGGGGGTACTGAAATGCCAGAGGGTGGTGGTCAGGGGGGTTCTATGAGGACCAGGGGATGCTAAATATTCTAAGTCCTACACAATATACGGCCCCAAATTCAGCAGCTCCCACTGCAACACTGTCCAGGTGATCGCTAGGCCCTTCCAGCTTAAACATTGTAATTCTGTGTCCTTGTTTCTCCTGTGGATTTCAAGCCAGTGAAGTTTTCCAATAGTCCTTAATCATTACCCGCTTTGAAACATGGGCTGGAATTATTTCTCAGTTCTAAAATGTCAGCTTAATGGTGATAGACAGTGGGAAAAGTGGGCTTGACATTCTTTTCCGCTTGGTAATACAAAGTAAATCAGTGAATTATAACCTTTAGCATATTACTTGTGTATAGTAGTGTAGACCCTTCACAAATGACCCTCTCTTTGGTATATTTGCTGACATGTTATGTAAACGACTGTTTTATTTCCTAGCCAGCCCATGGAGGTAGGAGTTTCAAGTAAGAATGTGTCCTTGAAAAGCGTCTTGCAGCATATTGAAGCCACACCAAAAATTGTCCACTACGCCATCTTGGGCATACAGAAATGGAACAGCAAGCTGACTTCTCAGAGCCTAAAAACCCCGTTCTCTAGGTGCCACGTGCATGATTTCGTTTTCCTCAACATAGACTTGACTCAAAATGTGCAGTATGACTTCAACAGGTAAGTCAGGCCTCACGGATGCAAGCAATCCTGGTACATCTGATTGTTTCTGCCCAACTCTAGCTTCTGTAATACTTTTGTTCCTGTCTCTGTGTTCTTTGAGAAGCTTCCTCTTTATGTGAGCAAGCAGAAAGGGGGGGCCCACAAGCCCCAAAGTCTGCCCCTTCATCATCATTCACACTGACCTAGATCCTTAATAATAGGTGTTACAAAGTGAAATGCTTAGAAAACACACTTTAGCCATCTCATTATTCAACGAGTGCTAAAATAGACACAAAAACTATTGACTAAACACAAGTCAGTGTGTGGACCTACAAACATGTAAGGCTAAGCCTTCCCTTCACCCTCAGAACTCGGAAATCCCCAAATGTAAGATTCAAAGTTCATGATCCCATAGGGAAAAGGCAGCAGATGAGGATGAGCAGGCTAGCCCTGGCCTTGCCTTTGAATAAGTTATGTCTGGGTTTCTGCAAAATCTGAGATGGGCAAGGAAAAAAGGCAGGGACCATCAAGTCCCTCTTATGTCAACCCCTAACCTTGTGGCTATGAGAATAGGTGCTGCGTTCATTTCTGTGTTTTACATTTGACAAATGCTTCATCCTGTTTGTAGCCAGAATTTTAGAATATGTAGAATAGGAATATAGTCCTGTTTTTGTACAGGGATATTTAAAACCCTGTGGCCTATCTGGAACAGAAATTACTTCCTCCTTCTTTTAAGTGCTGTAATGCCCCAATTTGGATTTCTCACAGGTCAGTGTTACAAGGGTCAGCTCCATAGGACAAGTTGATTATTTTAGGCTCTCTCCTAACATTTGCCATACATTTATTTCTCTGTGTATAGCTGTGATGGCTGAAATGTGACAGGAAGTCAAAGAAACCTATTGTTGTGGTTATGATTTAGGTATTTCTGTGAAGATATTGACTTTAACCTGAGAACAGACAGTAGTGGCCTGCTCATCTGCCGCTTTAATAACTTCAGTCTCATGAAGAAACATGTTCAGGTTGGCGGGCAGAGGGACTTTATCATTAAACCAAAGATCATGGTGAGTTTTACAAGACTGATTCAAGTGTCATAAAGAAACACTGTATACGTAACCCTGAATTGTACCCCACATCTTTAAAACTAAAAATTAAAATAAACACAATGATCTCTTAAGAATATCTCTTATTAGATTACTGGTAATATTAAGCATTTTCCACCCAATTGGAAAGTGAAGGTAACACGTTCTTCATGTCAAATTCATAGCCTCATTTCTGTTACTGAGGACTCATCTGGAGCTAACACAACCTTTGACAACTCATCAAAATTACTTGAGATCTGAGTTTCTTTAGGTAGAAGCCTTAACAATTTCATTAAAGCTTTAGTTTCAAGATGGCCAACTTTACATTTTTACATTCTTCATGTAATACATCACAGAATTGCAAACCAAGATGCTAGTCTAGTCCTTTCCCAGAATTTTTTTAAAAGATAGTAACACAGATCAAAACCTGTGAAGAGTTCATTCATGGACCTACCACTACCACCCTTTTCTAAGAGATTTACTGGTATCAAATCCTTTATAGTATGTGGACCACTCAATGGTGCTTATAAACCTTAATTTTTTTTAGGGGGTGGGGGATAGGATTTAACCCATACACAGGCAGCACCACTGTAAACGTCTTCCTGTTAGATCTCACAATGCACTTATCAAATGCAGGAACTTTCCAAGAAGCCTATTTTCCACTTTCTCTTGTCCTTGATGTGTATAACTTATGTTAAATCCTACTGTACGATGCCCAAGAGAAAAAAAATTTCAGGACCCAAGAACGATAGACAAACATTGAAACCTAGCATCTGTTACTGTGCAACTATTATTATTTGGGAACTGTAAGGATGGAATCCAGTGTTTCCTTGTCTGTTTCACCCAGTGACAGACACAGTGTTTCCCATGATGATCGTGGCTCTAATTTCAGGTGTCGGAGAACTTAGCACCCATCTTGCCCCTTCAGTACATATGTGCTCCTGACAGTGAACACACGCTACTGGCAGCCCCTGCACAATTTCTCCTGGAGAAATTCCTTCAGCACGCCTCATACAAACTCTTCCCCAAAGCCATCCATAACTTCAAGAGTCCCGTGCTGGCCATTGACTGCTACCTTAACATTGGACCAGAGGTAAAAGGAGGGGGATACTGGGCTGACCCACATCCATCCGCGTCTTTCCCATTTTAGCTGTTTGCAAACTTAACTGGAGGCAAAAAGGAGCCTGTGATATACTCACTTATGCAAAGACTCACACAGATGCGATGACAATTACCCCTCCCCATACCTACCTTTATCTCTGCAAAATGAGCTAGTGAACACTCCCAGCTCAGTTCAGATGTCAGCTCCTCTAAGAAGCTCACTTTGATGACTTTGGGCATCAGGAGTTGCTTGTTTCTTCCTATCTTAACACTTATCAGAGTACATTCTAATTTTGTGAACTGTGTTTCAAAAACATACAGTGTGTTAAAAAACATACAATGTGTTAAAAAACATACAATGTGTTAGCCACTGTTTTAGACATATATAAGAGAAGCTCAATGCTTACTGAACCAACGTGTACCACCTGAGAGCTTTATGGCTGTCATTTCTCCACTTCTCATCCCTGGGTTTCTCTCTCAAGTTCTTCACATTTTTGTTTTTTTAAAAACCCACCACTTGCATCTCTAGGCTCTTGCCACTAAGCTTTCCCTTAGGATTATTCTATTCTATTCATTCATATATCCTCCTTGTAAAGAATTTTTCAAAATAAAAGTCATAAGGAAAAAAAGTAAAATCACCTGCAACAGGAACCTAACATTCTGGTGTACGACACTTCCATGTTTTTTTCTTTGTATGAATTGACAAAAACACATACTCTTTTAACACTGAAGTCCAACTATATTCAATTTTGGAAAACTAATTTTTAAAATTTAACAGTATCAACATTTTCATGATGTTTCAATAATCGACACTGTAGATTAGGCTATGAATTGTAGAATTTTAGAAGTAGAAGGAGTCTTGAAAACCACCATATGTATCAGGCACGATGGCTCATGCCTGTTAATTCTGGCACTTTGAGAGGCTGAGGCAAGAGGACTGCTTGAACCCAGGAGTTTGAGACCAGCCTGGACAATATAGTGAGACTTTATCTCTACAAAATAAAAAAATTAGCCAGATGTGATGGCACACACCTATAACCCCAGCTACTCAGGAGGCTGAGGCAGAAGTATCACCTGAGCCCAGGAGGTTGAGGCTGTGGTGAGCCGTGTTTGTGCCACTGTACTCCAGCTTCAGAGACAGAATGAGACTCTGACTCAGAAAAAAAAGAAAAACATCAGATGCAATAAAAACCTTTCATGTAAGTTACACGTCTAACTCTGGTCTCCCAATTCCCCTAGAGTCTAGGGCTCTAGGTATGAAGCAACACAATCTCAATACTACTACTACCACCAGCAGCTAATACCTACTAAGTGGTTTACATTAATTACTTAATTCATAAAGACATCCTATAAAACAAGTACTACTGTTATCTCTAGAGATAAGGACAGTGAGGTATGAAGGAGACTGCTCCTTTCATGTGGTGACTAAATGGAGGAACCAGCAGAATGGTCCATGCTCTTACCCACTGTACCATACTAGCTCTCAATTTTCTTACTCATTTTCCTGTTTTTTGCAAAGTTATCATCTGTTCATGAAAGCTCTGGCCAAAAATTTAAATTCAAGTACTGTTCTAAGCTCTTAACCAATTGAAATTTAAATCTAAATGAAAAGCTGATTAAAGCCAGGCATAGTGGCTCACACCTATATAATCCCAACACTTTGAGAGGCTGAGGCGAGAGGATTGCCTGAGCCCAGGGGTTCCAGACCAGCCTGGGCAACTTGGCAAGACCTTTTCTCTACAACAAATCAAAAAGTTAGCCAGGCATGGTGGCATGCACCTGTGGTTCCAGATACTTGGAAGGCTGAGGTAGAAGGATCACCTGAGCCCAGCAGGTCAAGGCTGTAGTGGCCGTGAGAGTGCCACTGCACTCTAGCCTGAGCAACAGAGTGAGACACTCCAAAAAGAAAAGAAAAGAAATTCTGATAAAAAAAATTTTATTCTCATCAATAAGGTAATCTCTAAACATTTATTCTTTCCTAAGTATGTCTTTTGTGGAAGGTAGTTATTTTCCTTTTTAATTTTATGAAGACTTAAATGTAGAGGCTTCCTTTGTTTTTTACTACTAATTTCTTTCACAGCAGTTCTCGTTTATGAAAAATAAGAAGCTTAAAACAGGTTAAAACTTGGCACACTAAATAAAAAAGGTACAAAGTTTAAATAACCAATTCATCTAATACCAGAAAATATTAATCTCCTTTCCTTACCCCGAAAGAAAGAGGAAAGTACTAACTCATTCAGCTACCCTGCAGATGTTCTGCTTGTTCTTGAAATGCCCATGCTATTTCTGCTTGATGGTTTCAGGTGGCCATATGCTACATCAGCTCCAGACCCCACTCCAGCAATGTCAACTGTGAAGGGGTGTTTTTCAGCGGACTTCTCTTGTACCTCTGTGACTCTTTTGTAGGTGCTGATCTTCTTAAGAAATTTAAATTTTTAAAAGGTAAATCAAATTTAGTATCTTGCTGGTAAATGCTATTGGCTCTCACTGGACAAAATACAGAGGAGGAAGGTACCCTCAAAAAAGCACTTTAACATTGATTTTTGCCAATAATTTGAGTATCTTGCTTTTAAAACCAGGGCCACTAGTTTTCTTAACTGAGGGAGGAAAAATCAAGTCATTGTTATCCTAAGACTAAATGTAGATAAGTAGCCAAATGCCTGACCATATTAAATAGATTGTTTGTTGTTGCTACTGATTTTAGAAAGAAACTGATGATTTCAGGTGGCCATATGCTACATCAGCTCCAGACCCCACTCCAGCAACATCAACTGTCAACTGAGGGGGGAAATGTCATTGTTCCAGCAATGTCAACTGGGGGGAGATCAAGTCATTGTTATCCTAAGACTAAATGTAGATGAGCAGCCAAATGCATGCCCATATTAAATAGATTGTTGTTGCCAATAATTTTAGAAAGAAATGATGCAAGAATACGTAATGCTTCTCATATAAACTAGCTTTAATGGAAATCAGGCTAGTGAGTCTAACTGTATATGTACATAACCATACACATTATGTAGTAATTTGAATCTAACATACTGCCTAGGTCAGAAATCAACTGCAACAAATTTGTATAACTGCATATCTAGACATAAACCCTTAGTTATGGTTCTGATGTAGAAACTACAGTTGGTCAGGCACAGTGGCTCATGCCTGTAATCCCAACACTTTGGGAGGCCAAGATGAGAGGATTGCTTGAGCCCAGGGGTTCGAGACCAGCCTGGGCAACTTGGTGAGACCCATCTCTACAAAAAAAATTTTAAAATGAGCCAGGTGTGGTGGCACGCGCCTGTAGTTCCAGCTACTTGGAAGGCTGAGGCAGAAGATCTCCTGAGTCCAGCGGGTCGACAATGGGGTGGCCGTGAGTGTGCCACTGCACTCCAGCCTGGGCGACGGATTAAGACTCTAACTCAAAAAGAAAAAAGAAAAACAAAACAAAAAAAACACATTTGGAGGCAAGACACGGTGGCTCACACCTGTAACCCCAGCTCTTTGGCAAGCAGAGGCAGGAGGATCGCTTAAGTTCAGGAGTTTGAGACCAGCCTGGGCAATATAAGACACCATCTCGACAAAAGAAATTTGAAAAATTAGCCTGGCATGGTGGCACATGCTTGTGGTCCTAGCTACTTGCAAGGCTGTGGTAGGAAGACTACTTGAGCCTAGGAATTAAAGGCTTCAGCTTACTATGATCACACTACTGCACTTCAGCCTGGGCAAAAGAGTGAGACCCTGTCTCTGAAAAACCTACAGTTGGCCTCAAGGGGTATGCACCACAGAGTTAGAATGGCCTAAGAACAAATTACAGATTAAACATCACAAGTAATCCTGATAAAAATGACCTTTGAGGTCAGCGAAAAAGTGAAATTCAGAACATTGTGTGCAGCAAGAGAACAGAGGGCTTGGGAGGACTGTGCACCGATGTACGTATATTTGTATAAAGTACATAAATAATTTCTGCCAGGTGGGGGAAGAGAGAGAGGGCAATTTTGCCTCCCAAGAGACATTTGATAATGTCTGGAGACATTTTTGATTGTCATACTGGGGTGTGCTGCTAGCACATGGTGGGCTGAAGCCAAGGATGCTGGTAAACATTGTACAAGACACCGAACAGCCCCCACAACAAAGAAAAGTTCAGCAGTGCTTAGGTTCAATCTAGAGGAAGACATGAGAAGCACATCATCAGTTACCACAGGGAAGGGGGGCTGTGGTGGGGAGGTTACTCACTTTACATTCTTTAAACCACTGGATTTGTAAAACTACCTATTCAAAATAAATAATAATATTAAAGTGAAAAATTCTGATAGGTTACTACCTTATGTTGGTTCTTGGCCATGTTAGTCTAGCAAATATAATCAGAAAAAGATGGTAAAGTTCTTTATAAGTTCATTGCCAGAACCTAAGACCTATGTCTGCCTTTCTTCCTGAAGGTGCTACCCTGTGTGTCATTTGTCAAGACAGAAGCTCCTTACGCCAAACAATTGTCCGCTTGGAGCTAGAAGATGAGTGGCAGTTCCGCCTCCGAGATGAGTTTCAAACTGCTAACAGCAGTGATGACAAACCTCTCTACTTTCTTACTGGACGCCATGTATGAGCTTTTGAAGAGACCAAAAATAGCAAAAGCATGCCTGGGTGGGGTGGGACAGAAACATTTATTTGGATTTTTTTTCTTTAAAGTACAATCACTGTGGAGCGAAGTGCAACATACTTGTGTGTTCTCCAAAGAACTCCCCAAATCTGACCCAGGACTTTGGGGACATTACTTTCCTTCAGTTCCAACTATAGGACCTTAAATTCAGGTAAACTCCACCCTAGGCAGGTATGCAATTACTTAACATATGGTCTGCCCATGGGATTCTGAGGAAGATATACTCTGGAGAATGAATATGGAGTTTGCTTTGGTTTTTCTACTACACTATGTTAGGGGAAACTGACTCTCAGCATCAGCTAGCCTGAATGTGTTACATGAGACTCACACCATGGGTGTGGAATTAATTGAAGATTAACGTTTGAGGCCTGAACCCTCAGTTTCTCTTCAGATCTGTACTTTGGTACAGTATTACTCAGGGGTTTGAAATGATAGAATGTAGAAGATATTTGTATTTAAAAAAAGGAAGTAGCTTTGTCTTTCTCTGTGCAGTGTTAGTTTAAGATTTATAATCTTCTATGTATTGAAACTTTCAGCAAAATTTCCACAGGAGTTAAAAGTTTACTACTTAAACGGAACCAACAAATCAGTAAACGCAGAGCAGGTATTGTGTGCATTTATGCAGCTTCTCCTAGCTTAATTCCTTTGCTTTTCCCACTCTTTAAAAATGTTTCCAGTCTTTAAGCACATCCTATCTATGAGAAGAACATGGAACATCAATTAATCTTGCACAAGAACCTGATTAAGTAGGTGAGCCAATTAAGAAGCTTTCAGCAAATGACTTGCATCCACTCTGGTTGGAAGTAAACAGTTGGCACCAGGAAACCTAAATGTCAGGCTGAAGTTCTGCTGCAGAGGGAAACTTGTTCGTTTCCTTTCAGGGACTTCAACAAAGCTTCCTTTAAAAGATGCACTGAATATTAGCCGCCTTACACTGACACCACCACAGAAGTTACTGAAACAGGAAATTGAGCCATAGAAAGACAGAGAAGTGTTTTAATCTTACCAGTGACTCTTTTGTGAGGAGTAGGGAAGATTCCACTAAGAGTTCTTTTGACTCATTAAAATCAGCAGAGGGTGTCCAACTTCAACAATAAGAGGCATAAATTGCTGCACATTTCTCAAATATTTTAATCAACATATTTTTAGAAAATGTTCTAGAACAAACTAAGTGTACTAGAAGTTTACTCTAAAATTGCTCTGGTTCCCCCGAACAATCTCCTGAGATTTTTCTCATGAGCCCATATATACCACTTTATTCCTACTTAAAAGGGCCATTTTTACTTGAATCAATCTTGTGACCTGAAACTACTGAGGGGCCTACTAAGTTGCATTTACTTAGAACAGTGTTAACTGACCAGCGTTATTATCTTGTGTTAACAAGGAGTTTACAGCTAGTGAAAAGATGGAATGTATTAGGTTTAAAATGGTTTGCGGAACTCTTGGTTTTAATGTAGCTACTTAAGATGCTTTAACTGTATTTTGAAATGAACAATTCCTTTTAACCCCATTTTTAATTGTCCTTCAAAGGGGACCTGCCTTATATATGCTTTAAAAATACTCCTTAATTTTAGTACAGCAGAATTTTTGGCAAAGAGGTATGTTTTGAAGCAGTTTAGCTTAGATATGAATGTATTTCACTTGTTCCTGTTTTGTTGAAAGGGCCTAATTTAGACAATATTGAGAAACTCACTGTGCAATATTCCAGAACATTTACTACAGAGAGCAAATAAAATACTTGAAATAATTATAAAACAATTTTCCTGGGGCAGATGGCCTCTCGGGGTTTCTTCTGGCTTTATGACTTCATAGTCTAAAGAATGTTTTTTAAAGTAGTTGTGTCAGATGCGGGTACTCCATATTAGTTAGGGCTGCACTCTGAAAATTCAAATAATTATAAGCTCTTAAATACTATTTAACTCTGTGGAAGAGAAATGCCAGAATAAAAAGACCATCACCCAATAATGGAGAAACTGACTCTCCTTTTCAGAACCTATCCTGCTACAGTTTGGATCTATTAAAACCATCTTATCAGTATAATTCCTTAAGGAATGTTAGGTCCTTCTTTAAGGATAAAGTTGCACAAGCACAGGACACCACGATTTGTTAATATATATCTTGGTGTGTTCGGCTTTAAGCTTTACCATCCCTTAGAACACTGATGTGGGGTGAATGGATTTACTAGGCCCACGCAGTAACTCACCTGCCGACCTGCTGAACCTCAGCATGTTTGACAGTTCACACAGGTTAACACTGAATGTAAACTACAAATTAGAAAGAGAACTGTTGTGTCAATTTTTTTGGCTGTAATTTATGCAATTGCTTTTTGTGATTTTTAGGAAAGGGGGCACCTGTGTCGCTTTAATACTGTAAAATTTTCTTAACCAAAATTTGGTGAATTTCACTAGTCTACCTCACATTTTGTTTATGATTCTGAATTGTCTTAAGTTGCATCTACTGTATGTTCTTGTCCTTTCATTTAATTTGGTGAATGTATTAAAATTCTCTCTCACCCCCACCAAAAAGTTGTTTTTCTTTAAACTAATTTTCTGGTATATTTTTGAAAAATGGAACGAGTTTCTTGACTCTGACAATATCCAAAAAAGGCATGAAGTCACATCATAGTTGGATGACTCTAAGATTCTAATATTCAGCTGGGATCAGTGGCTCAGCCTGTAATCCCACGCCTTGGGAGGCTGAGGTGAGTGGACTGCCTAAGCCCGCGGGTTCGTGACCCGCCTGGGCAACTTGGTGAGACTTCATCTCTACAATAAATCAAAAAATTAGCCGGGTGTGGTAGCACGCGCCTGTAGTTCCAGCTACTTGGAAGGCTGAGGCAGAAGGATTGCTGGAGCCCCGGTCTGGGCGACAGAGTGAGACTCCAACTCAAAAAAAAAGATTCTAATATTCTAGCATAATGATCCAAGAAAGTGCTAAATAAGTATTTGTTAAATAAAAATATATAGCTTATAAAAAGATATATAAACACACATAAATATCCACATAGACCATACCCATTTGCAGATTTCTACATAACAGATGATCTACAAATAATTAAAGAGCTATTAGAAATATTCATAGTACATCCCCAATGTTTTACTTTACAGAAAGCAATGATATTCACTTTGATGTTCTTGGAAACAAAACTTTGTATTATACTACACAGTTCTAGCAACCCAAAGTGTTATTGTTTTTTGCTTTGTTTTTTTTTTGAGTTGGAGTCTCATGGCCCAGACTGGAGTGCAATGGCCGCTCTGGCCACCACAGCCTCGACCTGCTGGGCTCCAGCGATCCTTCCGCTCAGTCTTCCAAGTAGCTGGAACTACAGGCACGCGCTACCACGCCTGGCTAATTTTTTTTTAAATTTATTGTAGAGATGAGGTCTCGCCAAGTTGCCTAGGAGCGTCTCGAACCTGCAGGTTCAGGCAATCCACTCACCTCGGCCTCCCAAAGCGCAGGATTACAGGCTGAGCCACCGAGCCCGGCTAATTATTGCTATTATATAAAGATGACTCTAAAAGTTATTTACATAAAAAATTCACTTAAAAAATTCACTGTGCTCTTAACTGTCAAGTATTGATTAAAGCTGTCAAGTACTGATTAGCTGATGCTTTAATCAACTAACAGTATTACAACTAATGGTATTAAGTAGAAAAAAAATACAACTAATGGTATTAAGTTAGAAAAAAAAAACCAATAAATTGTTTTCTGATCACTTCATTTCAAGTATTTTATTTTTACTAGCCCAATGGATTTTTTTACTACTAGGAGGGTGGTGAGGGCTGCTAAGACAACTGGGAGGGTGGTGGGGGTGGAGGAGTTATCTTATGCTAAGAGAAAACCCATCCTTTTTTCTGCTAGAAGGTTTTGCAGCCATGAGCAAGACCGAAGATGTGTGTCCACCCCAGGAATCTTCACCTTAGGTAACATGTGGATGGGCAGGAATACAGCTGGGTTCCTATCCAGAGGGATGAGAATCCCTTAGCCAGACAGCTATGCAAAGTCAGCAAGAACAATTAAAATATCACTGCAGCTGGGTGCAGTGGCTCACGCCTGTAATCCCAGCACTTTGGGAGGCAGAGGCAAAAGGATTGCCTGAGCCCAGGGGTTCGAGACCAGCCTGGACAACTTGGCAAGACCTCAGTCTCTACTATGAATGAAAAAATTAGCTGGGTGTGCTGGTGTGCACCTGTAGTTCCAGTTATTTGGAAGGCTGAGGTGGAAGAATCACCTGAGTTCACAGGTCGAGGATGCAGTGGCCATGAGTGTGCCACTGCACTCCAGCCTGGGCGACACAGACTCCAACTCAAAAACAAAACAAACAAAATCACTGCAGATCTGTCGTACTCATTGACTGTCGTCATAACAGTTGTGCTTTTAATAGATACACCTAGTCACTGTGAACATACTGTGAACTAGTAAATATTGCTTTTTATTTGTGTGCTCATGCAGAAAAGGACATTAGCCATACCATCTTGGGTCTATATGTATGAATCCTGTAAAGTCTATATGGCTAGATTTATTTTTGAGTTGGAGTCTCCCTCCATCGCCCAAGCTGGAGTGCACTGGCATGCTCATGGCCACCCCAGTGTCAACATGCTGGGCTCTGGCGATCGTTCCTCCTCAGCCTTCCAAGCAGCTGGGAACTATAGGCACGTGCTACCACACCCAGAAATTTCTTATTTATTGTAGAGACGAGGTCTCGCCAAGTTGCCCAGGCTGGTCACAAACCCAAGGGCTCAGGCAATCCACTTGCCTCGGTTTCCCAAAGTGCTGGGATTATAGGCTGAGCCACTGAGCCCGGCTGGCTAGATATTTTTATAAAGGACCAAAAACTATTTGAGGGCTGCTAACAACAACAACAACAAATATATATAAAAAATCAGCAATTACAGAATCACATTCTTTTGAAGTTTGTAGCAATTAGTGCATACTTACTGTGTCCGCTACTGCCTCCACCATTTCATTGAGAATGCTGTTTTTAAATGTCACTTAGACCTCTTCAGGCTTCAATTGTGGAACAAAGGTGTTAACCATTCTTTGATTCTTGACATTCTTCCCTTGGTTTCTACCACTCTCTTCTGGTTCTCTTACTTGCTCATGCCTTCTCAGATACTCTTCTTTGAGACTCTTAAATGATGGTGTTCCTCACAACTATCTTCTACTTTCTCATTTTACAAACCTTGGGGTGGTATCGCCTAAACCTTCAAATAACAAAACTCATAAATTTGTTCAGATAAACCTCTCCTGAACTCTGGATTCACATATCCAAGTGTATACTAGAGATCAATATCCCCACTTGGAGGTTCTACAACCACCTTAAAATCTTGACCAAAACTAAGCCCTTCCTTCTCCCATCCAATCCTCCCAACCTAATTCCTACATTGTCAGCTTAGTCAATTCATCTACTCAATTACCCAAACCAAATTCCCACTTACCCCAGACTCTTTGGCATGATCTTTTTCTGGTTAGTTATAAACTCCTACTGATTCCTCAGTTGTACCTTTTCAATGTGTATCTGTCTCATCTTCATCTCCACATTGCAGCTTTAGTTCAGTGTTCCAACGTTTTTCACACAAATTGCTCTTAATTATCTTCTAAGTTCCTGATTCCTCATGTATAAACCCTACCTCTTGAGTTGTGATAATTACATAAAATAATGCAGTACTGAATACAAGATCTGACGCAAACACTCAAATGTTAGATATTTCTAATAATACTATACACTCAGAGAAATACCTAAATTGTAAAATTTTTGAGGCTTCAATATAAGCATGAAAACATACTGTTTTCCCAGGAATAGTAATACTTCAACCAACCAATCAATATATCCTTTCTACCTCCTTGAAACCACCAAGTCAAAAGTAGTTAAAGTAGTATACTATGTCCTACATGGACACTGGATCTGTATTACGAGGTTAACAGTTACTAGAGAGTCTGCAATATGACCCCAAATTTCATTCTGTTTTTTAAACAAACACGGTATCTGTCAGGCAAACAATGAGATGAGAATGACTAAAAGAGTCTCAAGACTAAAGGGAAATGGTAGTATCAAAAGCCAGGCCATCACAATGAGTCAGAGGGGAAACTGACACCATTCTACCCACATAACGAGTACAGAGTTTTGCATCATTCCATGAATTTTAAAGCACAAATCTATAGAGGGATAAAATGTACACCTGGCTATTAATTTAAGGCCTTAAATTTTAGTCAGTTTTCAATGAAGATATGATCGTATCAGCTCATAAAAATAACCTAAGTTGAACTACAGTGGTACTTTATTCGTGGGCTGTGGTCCTTTATTTCTTTGAAAGACCATAAAAGTACTATGAAACTAAAATAATCAGAAAAGATTTTGCCTTTTGGAGATAAAGTTCAGCTGATTTTTGCTGCTGACAAAATGATCCTTTGGCAAACTGGTGAAAATTACCTTTAGGCCAGTGCTTTAATCACATTTCAAGGTATCAAACCAAAGAAACTAAACAAAAAAAGCACAAATGACAACACACCATTATCTTAGTTAGTACACTTGTCACTTAGAAAAAGCTATCAAGTACTTTATTATTTTATTCTACATTATATACAGGTCATAAAAGGCCACAGCAGTTTTTCAACATATAAACCCTTTAAAAGTAGAGGGCACTATGAAGGATAGACAAGTATCAAGATGAAGTCCAGTAATGAGGGCATATACTCAGTGCAGTATTTCTGAGGAATAACAAAGCAGATACCGAGTTATCCATATTTACCTTGCAACTATTCCATAGGATTTTAGAAATCTCTTTGAGATCTGTTAACAACCTAGATGTGCCAAGTTGCCAGTTATTTAAAAAAGTGAAACCAGAATGAAAGAATAATGAACTTACTTAGAGGGTACCCTTCCTAATTTTAGTCATTTATAGCTCTCCAAGGAGGAAAGTCTCAATTCTTTACCACTTTCCATTTCTTCCTGCCATCCAAGACAGGAGAGAGAAAAGTGAAAGAAAAAGAGCAATACTCCAACTCTTCCTGCTTAGCTGGAGCTTTCCTCTGCTGTAGGGGTTTCTTTGAAGTATACTTCAGAACCTTTAAAATTTTGCTTCAAATTCCTAAACAAACACATAATATTGCACCCTCTGTGAATAATCACTCAAAAATATTGGCTTCTACTCTGTGAAAATACAATCTTTAAACCTGTAACTGGTATCAGCAGATCAATATAAAAAAATACAGTACCAAGCTACACTGGTATATTTCCACATTAAGAACTTCAAAATATACTTATCACTGAGACCATAGTCCTTGCATTAGTTTTCAGTCCACTATGAACAATTATCTGCTGCATGTAAACATGTCTAAATAACTATAGATAAAATACATCAATCATAAACTTCTGTAAAAGATAATAAAATATCTTCTTTAAAAAACAAAACAATAATAAGCTATTACTGCATTGTTTCCAATTTTATGAAAATGGAACAACCATATGGCTGTTGCCAGTCCTGAGTTCATAGTATAAAAATGGCCCTAGTTCCTGGTTAAAGTCAGCAACCAATCCATTCTCTTCAATTGATGTCTTCTAGTACTGTAGGCAAGAATTTGTTTTAGGTGCTATTCTGTCCATTAATAAAATTATATACCAGAAACTGACCAGTGCCACAGTACTGTGTCGCAAACAGTTTTCCATCAGGAGTGGGATCTGAGAAAGCAATTTCTTCTTTACTCAAATATGAGCCATATATAAAGTTACTCCTATTTTTTAAAAAGGGGGGGGAGAGAAAGTAGAGAAGGTTAAAAAAAGTTGTTATTTCTAACCATTTAATACTAGAAAAAATCTGTCAAATGCAAAGACTAGAAAGACTTTTTAGGTATTTCTCTGCTCTTTAACTTGCTGAAAATAACTACTCATCTAAAATATTATCAATAATTTGAGACTAAAAAAATTTTTAAATAAAAGCAACAGTGTAAAAATATTTACCCAGGATCTTTTCTTTTTTTTTTAGAAAGCGGATTTACTGAGAGGACCGAAAAGCTCCCACAGTAGGAGGGGACCCAAAGGGGTTGCCCCAGGATCTTTTCATGATGAAAATAAGAATAGAAAGAACTTCCTCAACCTGATCACGACATCAAGGAACATCAGAGTTAATGGTAAAAGGAGTGAAAACTATTCCTCAATCATTAATAAGATTAAGATAGCTCTCATCTCTTTTATTCAGTATTGCACTAGGCGGGGCAATTAGATGAGGAAAAGAAGTAAAAAGCATCCACACTGGAAAGAAAGAAAACTAGCTCCTTTGCAGATAACATGAGCTTACATATAGAAAATCCTAAGGAACTCACAAAACTTACAAGATCTAATAGGTGCTGGGCGCAGTGGCTCACGCCTATAATCCCAGCACTTTGGGAGGCTGAGGAGAAAGGACTGCCTGAGTCCATGGGTTCGAGACCAGCCTGGGCAACTTGATGAGCCCTCATCTCTACATTAGATCAAAAAATTAGCCGGGCACAGTGGCACGTGCCTGTAGTTCCAGCTATTTGGAAGGCCGAGGCAGAATGATCACCTGAGCCCAGAGGGTTGAGGCTGCAGTGGCTGTGAGCGTGCCACTGCCCTCCAGGCTCGGTGACAGAGTGAGACTCCAAATCAAAAAGAAAAAGAAAATGGTGAAAAAGCACATAGAAGTGTAACATCATTAGTCCCCTAGAACTGCAAATCAAAACTGCAATGAATTGCACTTTGAATCCACTAGGATGTCTAAAATAAAGTCAAACAGGTGGTGATGGTAATGTGAAAAGATTAGAACCCTCATATATTGCTGGTGGGATTTTATAACAGCATAACTACTATGGAAAACATTCTGGCAATTCCTCAAAACGTTAAATACATTCCTACCACATGATCCAGCAATTCTACTCCTAGGCACAAGAATTTGTACATGAATGTTCACAGCAACATTATTCATAATAACCAATAAGCAAAAACAAGCCAAATGTTCATCAACTAATGGATAGGTAAATAAAAGGTAGTATAGCTACACAGTGTTATATGATTTGGCAGTTAAAAAGTTACCTTAGGCATTCAATCATGCGAGAAGCAATTTTCTTTCGACGCATCATGCTGAATACCCATATTCGACTGATACCACAGATTGCAGGCTCTGGCAATGTTGAGCAGCACCAGGCTTTTTGCCTTTCAAATCTGACTTTTTCTTCTTCAGATCTGATAACTGGAAGTTTCTCTTCTATAACTCTGTAGCCCTACAGGTGTTAAGATGGGGAGGGTGGGATTTTTAAGTGAGAACATTAATTAGCAATTGTCTAGTATTGATCTTGTTGGAGGTTTCTACATTTGTCTGGCTTCTTAACAAATTGTATGGGAACCATTTACGCTCTCACTCTCGTTTTTAGGAAATAGACAAACCTGGATCTACATTCGGTTCCAATTCACTTACTAGTTATAACAATGAGAGAAAGTTAATTTCTCTTAAGCATTACATTCCTTGAATATATACTGGAGATATCATCTCTCATTTTGAGAGTTTAAATAAAGCAATACATAAAAAGCACCATGACATCATGAGTGGCCCATAATAGGAACTGAATGTGAGTTCTCTCCATGTCTCACAAAATAAGGACTAGCAAAAGTACATGTTAAAATTAGCAGTCATAGTAACTGTTTCTGTGATTGCTGCCACAGTTCTAGAGTTCACAGTTGTACAAGAACTAGGAATAGGGATTGCAGAAAAATCAAGAATTTAGAAAGCCCCTTTCATCACACTTTAGTATCCTGCTGTCTCTTTTTTAAGTACTTAAAGACATACATCTCCTCTGACAATTTAGCTGTCAAAAAAAGGGAATGACCAGCCTTCTGACAGGAAAAGGTACAAAACTCAAAAGCAACCAGACCATACAATTAAGAGTTAGCAAAAACAAGCCCAACAAACATTACATAGCTATCTTCTAGTCCAAACACGGCTACAAGTCATTTCTGGAACTAGGTGAAATAGAAATTCAAAAACATAAAGTCTATACTACATAAAAATAGCTCAATTTCAGTATGGCAAATTTTCATGAGCTAGTAATTGGGGACAGCAAATTAATATCCCCAAACTAACTTGTCAGCTATTTATTTATTTACTTATTTGCACTATTTATTTAAATCAATTTTGTCATTATGGCAAGATTCATAAGAACTACACAATTTTAGGCTGGATCTTTATTTATTTGTTATTATTTCCAAAAGATATGAGTCTCATTATGTTGCCCACGCTGAAGTACACCATGCCCTGCTAAATTTTTAAAACATGCAGCTTAATATATAATACCTCGCGCAGACTTATTTTGACTTTATACTTCACTGGAAAATTTTATGTTGAAGCATACATTTGTGCAGGCAGCTATTAGTATGCTAAAATATACCAACTAAACAGTAGTCACATACAATGTACACCAAATTAATGAGGAAGAATTTGGCTGAAAAAAGTCAGATTTCAGGTATGCTTCAAAGTGAGCAATACTAGGGAGTCTAGAAACTTCTTGTTCTCTTAGGTTGGTCTCCATTCCTACTAACACTTATAATGTAAGCATATCCCCTATTATGATTCTACTGTTTGTTTTTTGTACAATTTGGCTCCTTAACATAAGCCAACTGCTCAATTAGAATTCAACAAAGAAATGATGAATGACTCCAGGTGTAAGCCTTTTGCAAAGGTACAAACAGTAAAGAGTTTAGGCACTGCAGCCCACCTGGTCTCCATTTCAACGACTCAACTCTGCCTTTGTGGTACAAAAACCAGACATAAACAAATATGTAAGCAACTGAGTGAGGCTGGGCACAATAAAGTTTTATTTATAAAAACAGGCCAGATTTGCCCACTACAGTTTACCTACTCTTGACTTATTCCAGTGCTGGAGGGACTGAGAAAGACATTACATTAGTATACATAATTTTTACCTCACTGATTTGAGAAACAAATGTCCATACAACATGCAATGGCAAAGAATCATACATGGGCATTCCTGTGTTCACACTCTTCCTTACAAAAAATGTAGATAAATGTATCGGGATTATGTTATTCAAGATTACAAAGTAAACTCATCAAACAACAAACTACTTCAGAGCACTCTTTAAAAATCACTTACCCACTGGATATGTTCTGCAATTAGGCAGCCAACTACTTTTTTGTCATTAGAAATAAAGAGAAGTGTTTTAGTTCTGGAATAACACATTAGTGGAGCCTGTTGAAAACCTAAATCATTGTCAACCATCTCTCTAATCTCATCAACCTGCCAAATAAAGAAAAATAATTTTTGAATAATGAAAACAAAGCATACATGTAAAAACATATTATTTCAGTTCAATAAGTTGAGTATATTATTCCAAGTAGGATGTCCCCTAAAGATTTCTTTTAAATGATTATACTAGCCGGGCTTGGTGGCTCAGCCTGTAATCCCGCGCCTTTGGGAGGCTGAGGTGAGTGGATTGCCTGAGCCCACGGGTTAGAGACCCGCCTGGGCAGCGAGACCTCATCTCTACAATAAATCAAAAAATCAGCCGGGCGTGGTAGCGCATGCCTGTAATTCCGGCTACTTGGAAGGCTGAGGTGGAAGGATCGCCGGAGCCCAGCAGGTCGAGGCTGCGGTGGCCGGGAGCGGCCATTGCACTCCAGTCTGGGTGACAGAGTGACTCCAACTCAAAAAAAAAAAAAAAAGATTATACTGATTAGTACTTTAAGTCCTGTGGACCACTTTGCAAACTGAGGGAGGAACCAGAGAGTAACTTGAAACCCAGTCTAGAGAACAAGAAGGGTGGGCGAGAGTTCCTACAACAGGTTGCTAAGAGCAGTAAGGACTGCTATGAGAAGCATCTAATTTGTGAGTGGGAGAGAACCTCACTAGAATCTTAGCCAGGCAAGCCACTTTTCTTCTCAAGTCTTAATCAGAAGTCTCAGTAAAATGGAAGTGAGTATAGAGGAAAGAAACTCATGTTTACTTTCTATTAACCATTTATAGGTCAGATACTGTGCAATGCACTCTACAAATATTATACAAATATTATCTCATTTAAACCCCACATTTCTTGGAGGTTTGTGTGATTCCTCACTTTACATATGAAAGATATAAAACTCAAGGGTTAAATAATTTTTCCCATCTCAGATATTAGACATCTAGAAAATGAAGGAGCAGGGATTTGAACCCAAAATGTTACTATTAGCATCAAATCGTGCTTCCTCCAGTTCATCTCCTAAAACTGATCAAGGTCAAACATAATAAGCTCAAACTTTTTGTAGGCACTCAGACATTAGTTCTTTCCTTCCCAGTTAAAAATACTGGTCAGATGAGTAATACAGCAAGACCTCGTCTCTACAAAAAAAAAAATTGTTAAAAATTAGCTCGGTGTGGTGGCCCACGCCTGTGGTCTCAGCTACTCAGAAGGCTGAGGCAGAAGGATCACTTGAGCCCCAGAGGTTGAAGCTGTGGTAAACTATGATCCTGCCACTGCACTCAAGCCTGCACAACAGTGAGCCCAGGAATTCAAGACCAGCCTGGGCAAGATAGCGAGACCCCATCTATACCAAAAGAAAAAAGAAAAAAAAAAAAGATTCAGGTGTGGTAGTGCATGCCTGTAATCCTAGCTACTCAGGAGGCTGAGGTGGGAGGAAATTCACTTGAGGCCAGAAGTTTGACATTACAGTGAGCTATGATTGTACCACTGTACTGTAACCTAAGCACCCTGAATGAGACCCTGTCTCTTTAAAAAAAATGCAAATATCGAGTCCAGTAAACACTGAGTCCTATAAACATTCATATTACTAAGTTAAAAATACAAATAATCCTTTAGTGGGTCAAGTATACATACCTCTGGCATGCAGAATATCACATAGCAAATCCCTTACTCAGGGATGAAAACTCAAGTCCTCTTAATCCTGAAACAGTATCCTACAATTCCTGATTCAGTTTCTAAAGGCAAGTGATTTACAATTCCCTCGATCTTAATTTTTAATCATTATGGGTTACTAACTAGTTATATACTGAATTGTAGTTTAACAAGATTTTGCTCTGAGAAACTAAAAGGAGGAAATGAGCATTTACTGAGGATTCTTTGCAAGAAAACTCTAGTTGTCACGTATGGTGAAGTGTAGCAAAGTTCCCACTGTGCATTTCTGAGTGATAATAGATGGTCTTCAAAAAATTCCATAATTTAACCGTGTGTGTGTGTGTTGAAGTCTCACTCTGTCACCCAGGTTGGAGTGCAGCGGCATACTCACAGCCACCACAGACTCAACCTGCTCGGGCTCAGGCAATCCTTCCACACCCATCTTCCAAGTAGCTGGAACTACAAGCCCATGCCACCATGCCTGGCTAATTTTTTTACTTATGTAGAGACACGGTCTCTCACCAAGTTACCCAGGCTGATCTCCAATCCCTGGGCTCAGGCAATCCTCTCACCTCAGCTTCCCAGAGTGCTGGAATTACAGGTATGAACCACCATGCCTGGCACCACAATTTAATTTTCACTTAAGTTGACCCTTGAATAACACAAGTTTGAATTGTGTGGGTCCTCTTACACACAGGTTTTTTTCAGTAAACAGTGGAAATGTTTTGGAGACTCGTGACAACTTGAAAAAACTAGCAGTCAAACCCTGAGGTCTAGAAATATCGAAAAAATTATGAAAAAATTGGTTAAATCACAAATACACAGAATATATGTGTTAACTGATCATTTATGTTATCAATAGAGCTTATCTGGGATTGTCCATTCAGATTTTTAGGGTATCTGAAAAGTCAGGAAGAACAAAATAAACTTATAATTTAGATAGAACGTTAGCTATGTTTTCTTTAATTTTTATTTTATTTTTTAAATTTTTTGTAGAGATGAGGTCTTGCTATGTTGTCCAAGCTACTCTTGAACTCTTGGACTCAAGCAATCCTCCTACCTTGGCCTCCCAAAATGCTGGGATTATAGGCATGAGCCACCACACCTGGTCTACATTTTCTTTCTTTTTTTTTTTTTTGAGTTGGAGTCTCACTCTGTCGCCCAGACTGGAGTGCAGTGGCCGCTTCCGGCCACCGCAACCTCGACCTGCTGGGCTCCGGCGATCCTTCCGCCTCAGCCTTCCAAGTAGCTGGAATTACAGGCATGCGCTACCACGCCCGGCTGATTTTTTGATTTATTGTAGAGATGAGGTCTTGCTGCCCAGGCGGGTCTCGAACCCGCGGGCTCAGGCAATCCACTCACCTCAGCCTCCCAAAGGAGCGGGATTACAGGCTGAGCCACCGAGCCCGGCTTGGTCTACATTTTCAAATAATAGGTGTAAAGTATTTTTCTTCAACATCCTTTTCAGTGTAAGTATCCCAAAATTTAAAGAGATCCAATTGTTAACAAACAAACGAAAAAGACTTTCCTTGCATTTGTAGACATTTTGGACACACACTAATTATTTAAGTTTTTCAGATAAACAATTGGACCTCATTGCTTACATTATTAAGTACTTCTCCAGAAAAAGCATCCAGAGATTGAAGAAAAGTATACTGAGTATATTATTTGAATGTGTAACTAACATGTTATTTAAAGATAAGTTAATCTTATGTTCTGATTTTTAAGATATCCTATATGACAAAATGGTTCCAGGCCTCATTATCTCTCTGGTTCATTTCTCAACACAGTCAACTCTAAATATTCAAAGTATAGAACTCTAACTTGGACTAAGACCTGCTTCACACTACGTAAGACAAAATTTTCTGCATTATATTTGTAAATCAAAAGATATCTTCCTATCTCTTAAAAATGTTATACAATTACCTCATGTTTCATTTCATGTTTACCATGACCTATTACTAAATCCCCTCCTGCAATAAGCTTTTACTTAGAAACTTACTCTTAGAATGAAGCTTTACATTTTTTAATTTTCTAAATTATTATGATTCAACTTTTAATTTTTACTTTTTTTCTTGAGTTGGGGTCTCACTCTGTCATCCAGGCTGGACTGCAGTGGCATGACCATGGCTCACCACAGCCTTCAAACTCCCAGATCAGGCTGCGCCACCATGCCGGGCTAATTTTTAAAAATTTTTTGTAGAGACTAGGTCTCACTATGTTGCCCAGGCTGGTCACAAACTCCTGGGCTTGAGCAACCCTCCTGCCTCAGTCTCCCAAAGTGCTGGGATTACAAGTGTGAGCCACCATGCCTGGCCTCAATTTTAATTATGATTCTTCAAATTATTTACTTGGCATTATTAATTAACTAGCATGCCTTCTATTTCAGCATTCAAATTACTAATAAAACTGAACAGTAACCAATTAAAAATCCGTATTCTACACACTATAAAGTATAGCATAAGTTTTCAATTGGGTTATATTCATCAAATGATTATTTCTTGTTTTCAGAATTGATGTTTAAGTATGCTATGCCAGCAATGTGTTATCCTATTAAAATTAGCTACAAAATATTATCCATTGTATATGAAATTTCATTGGAAATTTACCTTTTTCAAGGCATACTTTGGGTCTTCAGGAAGAACCATTATTATCCTGCCATCAGGGTATTCAGCCAGAATTCTTTCTTTTTTCCATCCCTAGATATTACATATACATAAAGGATAAATTTCATGCATATTTTATTCATCATATCCATGTACAAGAGAAAAAGTATATCCATTGTCTAAAAAATTGCAAACATGAAAAAACATATGCTCATTAATGCTTAACTAATAACATAAAGCATGATAAATTAGCTATTCTGTTAAGCATACAATATATACAATGCAAATTAATTTCACTCTACTTCTCATTCAGAGATATATGTAATATCGCAAGAGTACTTCTAATTTATCATTTCTCATTTTAAAATTAATTTTGAAAACCACACACTAAAAGCAAGCCCCTTATAGTCAGTGATTCCCAGAACCTATAAATCTCCCAGATTCTTGATAAAATAATTAATCTCTTAAATTTCTTTGGAACATGGTTACCTCCACAAACAAACACTCATAATTTTATGTCTGGCATGCCAAAGACCTCCAGGAGGTTTATAATGAACTGATTTGCATGCAGTAGCCAAGTATGAAAGGAATAGTTTTATGCTTATTGATCACAACTATTAAAGCCACAAGAAGGAGACTATAAAAAAATATAACTACCTTCTAAGAATCTAATAGGGAAGGAGAGGCTACGTTGTGTGTATCTGAAGTTAAACATACTCAAAAAAAGAGAGGTAATAAACTCTTCTTCAGATCCACACTCGTGGTGATTAATGAGCAGAACCTGCATGAAAAAAAAACAAACAAAACAAAAGCCACTTAAATCTAGTAAGATGGGACTGAACCAGAGGTTAAAACTAGGAGCTTTGAAGTTCAAAATAAGTACAGAAGGAATGAGCTTAACTAGTTGTTCAGTTGTCTTACCCAACCAATTGTACATGAAAAGGCTTTCCAGAAGCAATCTATTCTTCTAGTAGAGAAAAATCATCATCTTTTTTTCTAATATGTGTTTCTTCTAAGGACATGGAAGCTCAATGAAACCAAGAAAACAACTCGATTTTTAAAAAATATACTATGGTAAATCTGAAAGATTTTCTTAAACAATCTAGAATTTTTTTTGGAGGAGAACCAGATCTTAGTTGGGGACAAAAATTTTAGCAATTTATTACAATTTAAATTAAAATATGTAAAATCCAAAATGTGTTTACAAAATAGAGCATCCAATGGAAAAGCTAAATTTGGATGAAGAAAATTATGATTGGTAAAGTGTCTCATGATTTGAAAAGGAGCAGAAACAACTGTCACAAAAGTCCTCTTTTCAACTAAGACACTAAATCTGAATCATAGATTTGAAAATAGGTAAACAACTTTTAAAGGCATAGAAGATATCACATCTTTAAAAACAAATTAATTATGTTACTTTTAGAAAAAGCTTTTAAATGAACCTATTTTCCATAAAATGGAGACTTTTCACTTCGAAAAATCAAATTACAAATTCAATGAAGAACTAGAAACTTCAGTAACCTCAAGTTATAAGAAAGCTATAATTCCTGAAATGAATTATCTAAAGATAATTCCATAAACAATTTTTCTATTAACTGCCTTTAAAAACAGTAATATTGGTCTCATGTCATTATACCGCACCACAGGCATTAGACAAATTATCTTGCTTTACTAACTTTTTATTTAAAAAACTTTCTCCTGAAACAACTTGAGACTTGCATGTCCATGTAGAAAATCACAATTCGATTTGGTATCACTTTCTGTTTTAAATATTATTCTGTGTTTCCAGGTACTAAATAAAAGGTCTCTAAATCTAAGAAGCAGAAACTATGAAAAGCAGAGTTACTATTGTGTAGGCTTCTAATGTTTATGATGACAGCATATTTTAACTATTTATTTATTTTTTGAGACGGGTCTTGATCTGTCACTCATGCTGGAATGCAGTGGCGAAATCACAGCAGCCTCAAACTCCTGGACTCTAGTGATTCTCCCCCCTCAGCCGCCCAAGTAGCTGGGACTACAGGCATCCAGCACCACACATGGCTAAGGGTGCATAATTTGATGAAGACTTGTTAATAATTCAGGATTTAGACCTTCATTCTTGGTAGTTACTAGATGTATGGCCTTAGGTAAATCACTAGGACTCTGATTCTGTTTCCTGATATAGGCGTTCTATAAAATGGCTGCCATCAACTCCATCTCTTTGTAGTTATGAGGGCTATATTTAAGGTGACTGCTCACAGAGTAGCCACTCAGTAACTCTTGTTAACTCTCATTCTCCCTTCCTACTGGTATCAAACTAAGATCAATGAACTAGTCTAACAAAACAGCCAATCAATACAATGTTAAATATAACAATAAATTCAAATCAGGAACAAGGCAAAGATGAAAGAACCAAATTGACTGATGTCTTTGAAATAGTATACTCAAGACATATGTATGCCTCAACTGCAGTTAATTCCTTACTGGTCTCAATAACCATATGACCCTCCTGAGTTTACAGAAACTTAGAGGAAATGAAGTTCATCCGCTGCTGAAAGGTAAGGCAGAGGTGGTGGGTTCGGAGATGAGTGTGTGCAACTTAGAAGACTAACCAAATAGCCACAACTTTTTTGCAAAGACATAAATTCCAATGCAATGCATTTACACGTCTCATTTTTAGCTCTAACATGTTACACATATGCCTCCGCTACCAAGTAGTATTTTCCCTAAACCAATTTTTCTCCATCTACCCATCAATGAAAAGCACAAAACTTTATACTCCTAATTTTTTATTGTTATATTATTATTATTATTTTATGCAGAGTCTCACTCCAGACTGGAGTGTAGTTGCATGAGCATGGCTCACCACAGCCTCAAAACTTCTGGGCTCAAGAGATCCTTCCCAACCTTAGCCTCCCAAGTAGCTGGGACTACAGGTACACGTCACCATGCCCAGCTCATTTTTTAATTTTTTGTAGAGACAAGGTCTCACTATGTTGCCCAGGCTGGTCTCAAACTCCTGGGCTTGAGCCATCCTCCCACCTCAGCCTTGCAAAGAGTGAGGCACTGCGCCGGGTCTCTCATTTTTATTTCTAATAATAGGAAACTTTTATTCTTTTCTCCTTGCTATTGTAGTTACTCTAAACTTTAGAGTCTAAAAAATGAAAGTGATCTCTTTATCAAAAAAAGATCATAACTAAAAACAAAATACATTGGGTGGTGGATTCGGTGATGTATATAACCATCAACATTTATCCACCAAAACAGTTAAGATATCTGCATTTAATTGTATGTAAATTATATCCCAATTTTAAGTTCATACTACTCACTTTCACAAAAGATTGAATGAGAATATATATATATCTGAAAGAACATGTGAAAAAATATAACTGACAATCAGCTTAAAAAAATATTACAAGGAGGGAAAAAGAGACACAGGGAGAAACTTCAGGTTAAAAGAGATTAAAGAGATATAACAACTAATGCAATATATGAACCTTCATTCAAAAAAACAACATAGAAATTTATGAGATATTCGGGAAGCTCTGAACCCTGGTGGCAAACTTAGTGTTAAAAAATTAGTTCATTTCTTAAAGGTGTGGTTATCTTCTTTAAAGCAGCTTTATGGTTTTTTTTTTAAAAGACCAATCTTTAAGAAATGCATATTTAGATATATCCACTAAAGTGATAACGTGATACCTGAGTTTACCTTAAAATAATTGTGAAGGTTAGAGACAAAAGAAGACTATCTATGAATCGGTAACTATTGAAAATGAATGAGTGATAGGTACATGGGAGTAATTGTGTGTGTGTGTGTGTGTGTGTGTGTGTGTGTGTGTGTGTTGTATTAAACTTATTGTTGAAAATTCAAATCATCTATCATCAAAACTGTAATCGGTAACTATTGAAAATGAATGAGTGATAGGTACATGGGAGTAATTGTGTGTGTGTGTGTGTGTGTGTGTGTGTGTGTGTGTGTTGTATTAAACTTATTGTTGAAAATTCAAATCATCTATCATCAAAACTGTACCAATGGCCCAAGGCTTGCTCAAGAACCATTTATTTAGAAGTGAAAAATAAATACAAAACCAATCTAGTCAGCACAACAATTAGACCTGAGGTAAAGGAAAGTAGTGACTGCCACAGGAGCACAAAGGAGCTCTGGGGATATTGGTGACGCTGGGTTTTATTATATGGGTGTGTCCACTTTGTGAAAATATGTCATTAAGCAGTATACTCATTAGAGTACTTTCTTTATATGTTACATGCCAATAAAAATTTTACCTGAAAATAATTACTAACAGAATCTGAAACACAGACATTTCATTTCAACAGCAATTTAACACTTATAATGTTAAAATATATTTTAAACACCATCTATTTTTTAAATCTTAAGGCTTCAGAAATGAAAGTAAATTAAAATTAACTCATTCAAAATTCAGTCAACATGCTCTATTTGACAATACCCCAGACTGAAAGCTGAAAGATTGCATAACAGAAATAAAAACTTTTGAAATATATACTTTGTCCAAATGGATTTTTTTTTTTTTTTTGAGTTTGAGTCTCACTCTGTCGCCCAGACTGGAATGCAGTGGCCACTCCCGGCCACCGCAGCCTCCACCTGCTGGGCTCTGGCGATCCTTCCACCTCCGCCTTCCAAGTAGCCGGAATTACAGGCATGCACTACCACTCCCGGCTGATTTTTTTTTTTTTGGATTTATTGTAGAGATGAGGTCTCGCCTGCCCAGGCGGGTCTCGAACCCGCGGGCTCAGGCAATCCACTCACCTCAGCCTCCCAAAGGCGCAGGATTACAGGCTGAGCCACCGAGCCCAGCTCCAAATGGATTTTTAATGTAAATATTTATTTACGTGTATCTTAAAAGTTACCAAGCCGGGCTCAGTGGCTCAGTCTGTAATCCCGCGTCTTGGGGAGGCTGGGGTGAGTGGATTGCCTGAGCCCGCGGGTTTGAGACCCGCCTGGGCAGGCGAGACCTCATCTCTACAATAAATCCAAAAAAAAAAAAAAATTAGCCGGGCATAGTAGCGCATCCCTGTAGTTCCAGCTACTTGGAAGGCTGAGCAGAAGGATCGCTGGAGCCCAGCAGGTCGAGGCTGCGGTGGCCGGGAGCAGCCACTGCACTCCAGTCTGGGCGACAGTGAGACTCCAACTCAAAAAAAAAAAAAAAATGTTACCAAAATATGAACAAGGGTTATCTAATGGCATGGTAATTTAAATTTATATTCCTGTAGCTTATCTATATTTGCTATTTTTTTCTACTTTAATAAAATGAAATAATGAAAATGTTAATATACTTAACTATCCTAAGATGCCAGTTTCAAATATATGTTGAATATTTCTTCATAAAAATAATTTTGTATTAACAATACTGATATTAGGGTACCTGCATAATGAACATTTGTATACCTAACACTGAAATATACCTCACATCTTTAAAATTAAAATTTAAAAAAAACGTTGATAAATGTCTAGAATTTTCAACTTTAAAGTGTTACTATTAGTCTGAAAGTGATAAATACATGGAAAAATTCAGTCAATTCAAGAAATGTATATTGAATACTGTCAACTACCATGTGTGCAAACCACTGATATTCCCAGCATAGCACAGTGGTAAAGAGGACTTTAGAAACACTTAGATTCAAATGCAAATTTGGCTACTTCTCTGATATAGGAAGGCCTCAATTAACATCAACTACTATTATTATTATGTAAGTCTCACATTATAAGTTAATTGTACCTATCTTGTGATTTGTTGAAAGGATTAAGTTTTTGATGTAAGTAAAGTGGTTAAGTCAATTTCTCCTGTATGAAAAATAAATGAATTAATACGCATCAACTTGTCATGTGTATCTACCCCAAAAAATTCCCCTGGGAATTTAAAAATTATAAGAAAGGCCAGTCTTGATGGCTTAGCCTATAATCCCAAGCACTTTGGGAGGCCAAGGCGAGTGGATTGCCTGAGCCCAAAGGTTCCAGACCAGTCCGGGCAATTTGGCAAGACCTAGTCTCTACTATAAATAAAAAATTAGTCGGGTGCAGTAGCATGCGTCTGTAGTTCGGCTACTTGGAAGGATGAGATGGAAGGACCTCCGGAGCCCAGCAGGACGACACTGGGGTGGCTGTGAGTGTGCCACTGCACTCCAGCCTGGGCAACAGAGTGACACCTCAACCCAAAATAAATAAATAAATAAATGTGAGAATATCTCATATGCTGACTCGTGTTCAGTCAACAAAGCATGACATCAGCCTATTTAAGCATAATTAGGCACAATGCTATCTAAAGTTAACAGTCAAGTCTGCCAGATATATTTATTATCACTAGAAACTATTGCCAGACTAGGCTGCACAAAGTGGCTCACGCCGTAATCCCAGCACTTTGGGAGACTGAAGCAGGAGGACTGCTTAAACCCAGGAGTCTGAGACCAGCCTGGGCAACACAGTGAGACTATGTCTCTACAGAATTTTTTTTAAAAACTAGCCAGGTGTGGTGGCATGTGCCTATAGTCCCAACTTCTCAGAAAGCTGAGGTGAGAGAATCACCTGAGCCCAGAAGGTGGAGGCTGCGGTAAACCATGACCATGCCACTGTATTCCAGCTGGAACAGCATGAGACCTTGACTAAAAGAAAAAAAAAAAAATAATATTTCCAAATCATAGTTTGCCAATTTGAATGACTTTACCATTAAAAAACAAAATAGCGGGCTCGGTGGCTCAGTCTATAAGCCCGCACCTTGGGAGGCTGAGGTGAGTGGATTGCCTGAGCCCGCGGGTTTGAGACCTGCCTGGGCAACTTAGTGAGACTTCATCTCTACAATAAATCAAAAAATTAGCTGGGCGTGGTAGCGCGTGCCTGTAATTCCAGCTACTTGGAAGGCTGAGGCTGAAGGATCGCCGGAGCCCAGCAGGTCAAGGCTGCGGTGGCCGAGAGCAGCCACTGCACTCCAGTCTGGGCGACAGAGTGAGACTCCAACTCAAAACAAAAACAAAAACAAAAAACAAAATAACAGTCGGGCATGGTGGCTCAGGCCTGTAATCCCAACACTTTGGGAGGCCTAAAGTGGAGAAGCGCTTGAGCCCATGAGTTCAAGAACAGCCTGGGCAACACAGTGAGACCTTCTCTCTAAAAAATAAAAAATAAAAATAAATTTAAAAATTAGCCAAGTGTGGTAGAGTGCACCTGTAGTCCCACCTACTCAGCAGACTTAGACGGAAAGATCACGTGAGCCCAAGAGGTCAAGGCTGCAGCTTGGGCAATAGAGTGAGACTTCAACTCAAAAGAAATTTTTAAAAATAAAATAAAATAACTTGTTTAAATTATTTTTCATAGTTAGAAAGAAGCTATTCAGAAAAACAAATCCCTTGGCATAGTGTTTTTCACTCATTAAGTGAATTAGGAATTTAAAAAAATACAGAATTTTCAGTTTATTTTAGGAAAATCTGGCTCAATTCTAAAGGTGCTTTATTGACCTTTCATTTTTTAGGCATGTTACAAAGCACGATCTCCCTCAGGAATACTTCTCTGGTTCTTTGCACTATTTAAACTGAATGAACTGAAGCTGGAACATCCAAAAAACTTCTATTCATCCAGTAAAACTATCTGTCTTGGGAAATCCTCTATCTTAGGATCAATTCTCTTTGATCCAGGGATGATACAGCTATAGGGATCTACAGCTTTAGGATGACTGAGTTGTCAAGGCCTAAAATGAGATATTACAGAGACCATAGACTCCAAAAGGACCCAGACTTAGTTCAACACCCCAAGCACACAGCACGGAACCTGGGGCAAATTAAACATCCAATAAATATTTATTTTTTTAAAGGCTGGAGCATGCTTGAAGGATCAAAGCCTCTATTTATGAAACCAAGAACTTAACCTCTCTGGCCTTTATCTCACAATCCATAAAAGAGAAACGAAAACTACTTCACTGGGTTACAGCAAGTATGTCAAAACATACAGAAAACTGGAAGGTAGAAAAGAGGAGAGCACAAGCAATGGGGCACCAACTGCCACCAATAAATATTCAAGACAACTAAAAGAACTAAACATAAAAATAAAATTAATAAAAACTGGGAAGAAAACAGGTTTTACACATACATATATTTATATATAACTTGAGTTGTATATGCTATACATACATAGCTTGATTTATTTAGCTATGTTGGAAACACTGAAACAGACAAAAGTGCTTCCTCACTGGGGAATAGGAATAGAGACAGGGTGGGAGAAAGGAGTGTTTACTTTACACTTTATATCTTACAATACTGGCTAAATTTTTATTTCCAGACATATACCCCACTTTAATACATTTTTTTAAAGACTTGAGTTGATAAATCAAAACCATGAAAGTCACTCTTTAGTGTAAGTTAAAATCTTTTAATACTTTTTAACAATTAAAATAGAGACAGGGAAGCTAGGTGAAATGGCCCACACATACAATCCCGGCACTTTGGAAGGCAGAGACAAGAGGATTGCCTGAACTCAGGGGTTCGAGACCTGTCTGGGCAGACCTCATCTCTACAATAAATTAAAAAATTAGATGGGTGTGGTGGTGCACACTGGTAACTCCAGCTACTTGGAAGGCTGAGGCAGAAAGATCACTTGAGCCAGAGCAGGTCGAGACAGAGGTAGCTATGAGTGAGAAACTGCACTCTACCCTGGGCAACAGAGTGAAACTCCAACTCAAAAAAAAAAAATAGAGAAGGGTCTCACTATGTTGCCCAGGCTAGCCTCAAACTCCTGGCCTCAATCAATCCTCCTGCCTTGGCTTCTCAAAGTGCTGGGATTACAGGTGTGAGTCACCATGCCTGGTCTAAAATTTTTTAAGGAAAGGGAGGTTAAAAAAAAAAAAAACAAGGTTTAAAGAAAAAAATGCCCTTTAAAGAACACAGTAGAAGAAAAATACTGAAATGCTGTTTCTTGCAGGTAATACAAGGACAATAAATAATAAAAAACTTTCCAGTAATGCTTTTTCATAATTAAGAACTAAATGATAATGAAATGTGTTTTTTTTGTTTTTTGGTTTTTTTTTTTAAGTTGGAGTCTCACTCTGTCGCCCAGACTGGAGTGCAGTGGCTGCTCCCGGCCACCACAGCCTCGACCTGCTGGGCTCTGGCAATCCTTCTGCCTCAGCCTTCCAAGTAGCCGGAATTACAGGCATGCGCTACCACACCTGGCTGATTTTTTGATTTATTGTAGAGATGAGGTTTCACTGCCCAGGCGGGTCTCGAACCCGTGGGATCAGACAATCCACTCACTTCAGCCTCCCAAAAGCACGGGATTACAGGCTGAGCCACAAAGCCAGGCTTTTATTTTATTTTATTTTATTTTTTGAGTTGGAGTCTCACTCTGTCACCCAGACTGGAATGCAGTGGCCGCTCCTGGCCACTGCTGCCTCGACCTGCTGGGCTCCAGCGATCCTTCCACCTCAGCCTTCCAGTAGCTGGAACTATAGGCGTGCACTACCACACCCGGCTAATTTTTTGATTTATTGTAGAGATGAGGTCTCGTCAAGTTGCCCAGGCAGGTCTCGAACCCGCGGGCTCAGGCAATCCACTCACCTCAGTCTCCCAAAGCATGGGAAATGTGATTTTTAAAAAAATTAATTTGGAAAGAACTCAATGATTTAAAGACCAGTATCTATTTTAGTTTTCTTTCTCTTTATTCTATTTGAAATACAGAATATTGTTTGAAACTATTTAAAGTTGGAAAAAAATCCTGTCAAGAAAGACCAGGTGGAAAATGGGTTCCCAATAAAATGGAATTTTAGGGTAATAAAAGTCTAAAAGGTCATAAAAGAGAAATCGCACCATTATCATTTGAACAACAACTAGTTACTTGCATTTTTTGGCACTGTTAATTACTGAATCTTGGTTTTCCTCTGATTTCCACACAGAACATGTACTAACAACAATTTTGTCACAAAATACTTGTTTTCTACACACATTTTAGGACAAGCTACCACCAGAAGTAAATCAATACAAATACATCAAGGTTGAACAATCTCAGTGGTTGGTGAGGACACATCTGGCAGACTCTGGCCCACCAAAGGAACTGAACAGGCTGTAAGCAAAGCAAATGAGGAGGAGTCAAAGAATGAAAGATCTTAAATATTAATAATTAATTCAGACACGGTACTGTATTTCCTGAAAAAGAAATTTAGAAAAAGAAATTTAGTGACACACTAATGAGTTTTATCTCCAAAGAGATTAGTGCACTGGCCAAGTATTCAGATAACATGGAGATCTGTGGACAGCAGATCTCGAGAACACCCTAGCCCTGCAGATGCCAAGGTCTTGACAACCTTCACTGATCACTCCCTCTGCCAGAGGCCCCAAGAATTTGCAGCATGGTCACCTGCCTGCTGCACTTCCCACTCTAAGCAGAAAACTTAAGGAGCCAAAGTGGAGTCCCCATTAGGCACAGGGAGGGCAGAGAAGAGAAACGTGTTAAACATAAACCTAAAGCACAGTAAAATGGGACACAGCCCCATTTAAATCCCAGACACATGAGCGAGTCCCCAGAAGTCGTCGTTAGTTTAAAAAAATGGGCACACCTCATTTTCCCAAAATTACAATACATGGAAATTTGGGGGACAGCTGGAAAAACTGTCAGATAAACACACAGTGAAAATCAAGCTCTTCACTCAAATCTATCAGGGCTGAAACACACCACAGTATCTGTTTTTCAAGTTATTTTCCATTCCTCAAACCAACCTCCTGACATAAATGTATGCATATGTATATATGCACATATGTATATAATTTTTTTCTTTTGGAGTCGGAGCCTCACTCTGTTGCCCAGGCTGGAGTGCAGTAGCACACTCACAACCACCCCAGTGAGTCCCAAGAAGGTTTTCATGAGGTGCTTATAATGTTCTGAATGGCAGAATATTTTCTTTCTTTCTTTTTTTTTTTTGAGTTGGAGTCTCACTCTGTCACCCAGACTGGAGTGCAGTGGCCGCTCCCGGCCACCACAGCCTCGACCTGCTGGGCTCCAGCGATCCTTCCGCCTCAGCCTTCCGAGTAGCCGGAATTACAGGCATGCGCTACCACGCCCGGCTGATTTTTTGATTTATTGTAGAGATGAGGTCTCGCTGCCCAGGCGGGTCTCGAACCCGCGGGCTCAGGCAGTCCACTCACCTCAGCCTCCCAGAGGCGCGGGAATACAGGCTGAGCCACCAAGCCCGGCTGGCAGAATATTTTCATGAATAAAATAGAATCTTCAAACTAATGGAAGAATAGCTTTTGATTAAGAGATGTAAAAATTCAAAAGAAAGAAAAGTGAGGTCGGGTGCAGTGGCTCACACCTGCAATCCTAGCACTTTGGGAGGCGGAAATGTGAGGATTACCTGAGCCCATGGGTTCAAGAACAGCCTGGGCAACACAGCAAGACTTCGTCTCTACAATAAATCAAACAAGTAGCTGAGTGTGGTGGAGCACGCCTATAATCCCAGCTACCCTGAAGGCTAAGGCAGAAGAATTGCCTGAGCCCAGAAGGTCAACGTTGTGGTGGCCATGAGCATGCCACTGCACTCCTGCCTGGGCAACAGAGTGAGATTCTGACTCAAAAAAAAAAAAACAATAGAAAAGTGACAAAAATCAAGTGTTTTAAGAAGTAATACAGCTGGGTGTGGTGGCTCACGCCTGTAATCCCAGCACTTTGAGAGGCTGAGGCAAGAGGATTGCCTGAACCCAGGGGGTTGAGACTAGCCTGGGAAACTTGGCAAGATCTTGTCTCTACAATAAATCAAGAAATTTAGCTGGGCGTGGTGGCACATGCCTGTAGTTCCAGCTGCTTGGAAGGCTGAAGTGGAAGGATTGTCTGAGCCCAGCAGATTGAGGCTGCAGTGGCCTAGAGTGTGCCACTATGCTCCAGCGTGGGAGACTGAGTAAGACTCTGACTCAGAAAAAAAAAAAAAAGTAGCCCGTTTGTGGTTTTTTGTTTTGTTTTGTTTTGTTTGCAGTTTAAAAAATATTTTATTTTAAAGTTGTGGGGTGCAAGTCAGGATTGCATACATAAGTGGTTTAGGTACAGGTGAAGTTTTGGGCCTCCCACTGGACCTCACTTCACCTGAATTAGGATCAGGCACCCTTATTGATGCTATGTGCCCCCCGACCCTCAGCCAGTGTCCCATTACTGCCAAGCCCTAGGTGTCCAATTGGTTATTCAGGTAAAAAGTCTGGAGCTCATTTTGTGCTATTAGATCTTTTTTTTTTTTTTTTGAGTTGGAGTCTCACTCGGTTGCCCAGACTGGAGTGAAGTGGCCACTCCTGGCCACCACAGCCTCAACCTGCTGGGCTCCGGTGATCCTTCCGCCTCAGCCTTCCAGGTAGCCGGAATTACAGGCATGCGCTACCACGCCCGGCTGATTTTTTTTTAATTTATTGTAGAGATGAGGTCTTTCTGCCCAGGCGGGTCTCGAACCTGCGGTCTCAGGCAATCCACTCACCTCAGCCTCCCAAAGGCATGAGATTACAGGTTGAGCCACCGAGCCCAGCAGATATTTTAATACATAGCAACAGCTCGCTTCAATGACATCCACATAATCAACTTGCTGGATTAACCAACGTTTACTCTTTCCTGGGTAAAATACAGAAACTGCTGCCTGGAGCACACACCAGTCAACCCATGACCAGTAAGCTACTTTGGCAATGAACAACCAAATAACATTATCACCAGGTATCATCTGTGTCTGTTTCTAAACTTGTAACAATTTACTTATTATTTTCACTATAAAATGCAATGGAATATTATCACTGACAAAATAGGAATGCAAAGAGAGTTGTTTCTGTGAAAACTGGGTTTACTCTGAAAAAAAAATCAAAATACTCCAAGTCTCTTTAAAAAGTCACAAATATAACAGATTGATTCTGTACCCAGATTCTGTACCCCATTTCAACAGAGGATGGTTATTAGTGTGATTCATATGAGAAAAACAAAACTAAACTCTAATTGGGGGATCCATACTAAAAAAAAAAAAACCAGCTTCCTGATGTCTATGACATGTAATGTACTTTTTTTTTTTTTTTTTTTTTTGACTTGGAGTCTGTTGCCCAGGCTAGAGTACAGACCTCGACCTTCTGGGCTCAGGTGATCCTTCCAGGTTCTATCCAGGTTGCTGTGAAGTTCATGATTTTGTCCTTTTTTATGGCTGCGTAATATTCCATCATGTATAAGTTCCACATTTTTTATCCTCTAATTTATTTTTAAATAAACTATATTTTCTAATCTAATTTCTGTGCAATTCTTTGCGTTTTTTTTGGTTTGGTTTTTTTTTTTTGAGTCAGAGTCTCACTCTGTCACCTGGGCTGGAGGGCAGTGGCACGCTCATGGCTACCATAGCCTCCACCTGCTGGGCTCAGGCAGTCCTTCTGCCTCAGTCTTCCCAGTAGCTGGAACTATAGGCACACGCCATCATGCCCAGTTCTTTGCATCTTTCAGGCAGCATTGGATCACAACCCCAGAAACTCACACCTCCAGCAGGCCTGATCTAACACTGTGGAGGCCCCGCTGGGAGAGTGTGACCCTAACATTCTGGAGGCCCTGCTGGGAGAGTGTAACCCTAACATATTTTGGAAGCCCCAGAAGATGACTCTAACATTTTGCCACTCTCTCTCTCTCCTCTCCAAAAACCCTTAAATATATCCATTTCGTGGCCCTTTGAGGTCACGCTTCCCTCTGAGTGTCAGCCCCCTTTCCAATCTGTGAAAGGTAAACACTAAACTTCTTTCTACTTTCCTTAATAAACTCCTTCTTTCACTCAAAAAATTAAATAAATAAATAAATAAACTATGTCATGACCATATAGAAGACATTGTTCTTTGCCTACTCCACAGCCATTCTCTCTCTTTTTTTTTTTCCATTTTGTTTGGGGTAGTAATATATGGATTCCTAACAATGATTTATGAATAGTCTAAGTCAGTGTTTCTAAACAGGGCTGCTACTGACATTTTGAGCTGGACATTCTACCTTGTTTGGAAGTGTCATATACATTGCAGAAAGTTTGGTGCCCCGTGCCCCTGCTCACTAAATGGCAATGATACTCCCTACATAGTTCCAGATGTCCTCTAACAGAAGTTATATAACAATCATCCCATTCCCTCACCTTGAGAATTGCTGGCATAAATCAGTTATCATTATCCTTTTTGTTTTTGCCAGACTCTTGCTTTCCTAACATCCCTTACAGCTGAGCGCGGCTACCTAGTCCAATTCTAGTGGATGAGACAAATGGAATGCTGCAATGGAAAAATGATGGCCTTCACTGATAAAAAAGAAAAAGCCATTTGAGTATCTACCCAACATTCCTGCTTTGAATCTGAATACAGTATCTGGACCTCAGAAATCTACTTAAAGGACAATGATGTTAAAACCAAGAAGCAAGCCAGGCTCGGTAGCTCAGCCTGTAATCCCACGCCTTGGGAGGCTGAGGTGAGTGGATTGCCTGAACCCACGGGTTCGAGACCTGCCTGGGCAACTTGGCGAGACCTCATCTCTACAATAAATCAAAAATTAGCCGGGTGTGGTAGCGCGTGCCTGTAGTTCCAGTTAATTGAAAGGCTGAGGCAGAAGGATCGCCGGAGCCCAGCAGGTCGAGGCTGCGGTGGCCAGGAGCGGCCACTGCACTCCAGTCTGGGTGACAGAGTGAGACTCCAACTCAAAAAAAAAAAAGAAAACCGAGAAGCAGAAAAGTCAACACACTAAGGGCAAGAGAGTACTGAATAAGAAATGGCCAGCATTCATAATGACATTGTTGAACTACTGGATGGAACAACCCTGAGACTACACACCTCTAGACTTCTAATTAAGAAAATAAACATGTTATGATTTAAGCCACTGGTTAGTAGGGTATTCTGATGAGTCTCTGCTTGAATCAAATAAAAACTTGACTACTATTAGGTATTAACTAGCCCAATTCTTCCAAGTGTCTCAATTAAGTGAACTTCTACTGTAATTACAGCATCTAAATCTATTGCCATGTGAATATTCCTCAAAAGAAATACTTGAGTCAGACCTAATAAAAAATCAAACAAGAAGAATCATGAGATTCTTTCTCTTCTGTCATATTCAAATACTAAGAAATTCTAAAAAACTCTTTATTAGGATTCATGAACTGAACACTTTTCAACTGGTAGAAACAATTTCTCAGCATATAAGAAATGCTTTATTTGATGTAAATCTCATCTCAAAGGTCATTTGGGACTTAGTACATCTATTGAGTTCATTGGTATTGCTCATGACTTTAAAAGACTAACAGTTCAAACTCCACTCCACCTCTATACCCAAAATTAAATGCAGCCTCCAAATCTATTACTGAAAAATGTTCTCACAATGTACATCTTTGGGGCTTCCATTCCTAGTAGGATAAAAAAGGTCATGAGAAACACCCGATAAACTAAAAAGCATTTTTTAAAAAGGCACTTTATTCTAGAAATAAAATACCTAAATAAACTGATTCTAAGGGACAAACTAGCCCTTTCTAGGTAAGCAGAAATCAGTGGCTATTTTTATCCCTAAGACATCAGCAAGTCTATAAGCATGGGTAAAGAAGCAAGCCTGCAATAGGCAGAGACAAAGAGAAGAATCTTTTGCTAGGACAAGGAGAAACAAACCAGAATTAAGCGGACTGGCAGGGCAGTCTGAAATCTGGAGGAGCTCCAAACACACAGATCATTTTCTTCCAATTATCTCCCGAGGGACATCTGCTCAGTTGGGTTAGAAGGTACAGAGAAATCTTGATCCTATGAGGCTTAGATTCCCAATCTCTGCTGTTGTGGGGTGCCTAACTAATACCAAGAAAACGAAAGTTTCAACTCAACTCTGACCTGACCCAGCTCAATTTCGAATTTGATCTAAGCAATCAGCCCCTCGCCATAGTTACCTGACAGAAGAAAGGGAAAGCTCTTGTGAGCAAGGGAAAGGACATTATCTACTTTAGTCTCTACTATTCCTTCACATACAATGTCCAACATACAATAAAAATTTACGCCGGGCTCGGTGGCTCAGCCTGTAATCCTGCGCCTTTGGGAGGCTGAGGTGAGTGGATTGCCTGAGCCCGCGGGTTCAAGACCCGCCTGGGCAGGCGAGACCTCATCTCTACAATAAAAGCAAAAAATTAGCCGGGCGTGGTAGCACGCGCCTGTAATTCTGGCTACTCGGAAGGCTGAGGTGGAAGGATCGCTGGAGCCCAGCAGGTTGAGGCTGCGGGGGCCGGGAGCGGCCACTGCACTCCAGCCTGGGCGACAGAGTGAGACTCCAGCTCAAAAAAAAAATAAAAAAATTTACAAACCCAAAGGCCAGGTGTGGTGGCTCATGCCTGCAATCCCAATACTTTGGGAGGCTGAGACATCATTTGAGCCCAGGAGTTCGAGATCAGACTGGGCAACATAGTGAGACCTTGTCTCTACAAAAAAATCAAAATATTAGCTGGGAGTGGTGGCACATGCCTATAGTCCCAGCTGCTCGGGAGGCTGAGGCAGAAGGACTGCCTGAGCCCAGGAGGTCAAGGATGCAGTAAGCAATGATCACACACTGCACTCCAGCCTGGCCAACAGAGTGAGATCCCCAACTCAAAACAAACAAAAAATTTACAAAACCACACAGAAGACTTGATATTGCCAAGAGATCAGTTCTTCCTGACTTAATCTATAGATTCAACACAACCCCAATAAAGATCCCAGTAAGTTATTTTGTGGATACTGACAAACTAAGTCTAAAGTGTATATGAAGAAGGAAAAGATCCAGAATAACACAATACTGAAGGAGAACAAGAAAGTTGGAAGACTGACACAACACAACTTTATGAATTATTATAAAGTTACAGTAATCAAGGCAGTGTGGTATGAATGAAACAAATAGATCAAAAAAACAGAGAGCCTAGAAATACATCCACGTAAACACAGTCAACAGACCTCTGATACAGGAGCAAATGCAATACAATGGAACAAAGATAATCTTTCAACAGATGGTACTGAACTGGACATCTACATGTAAAAAAAAAGACCTTACACTCTTCACAAAAAATAACTCAACATGGACCTGAGTGTAAAATGCAGAACTGTTAAGATAACATAAGAGAAAATCTAGATGACCTTGGGTATGTCACTATCCATGAAAAAAAATTGATAGGCCAGGCTCAGTGGCTCAGCCTGTAATCCCAGCCCTTTGGGAAGCCAAGGCAAGTGGATTGCCTGTGCAACTTGGCAAGACCTCATCTCTACAATCAATCAAAAATTAGCCGGGCATGGTAGCACACACCTGTAGTTCTAGCTACCTGGAAGGCTGAGATGGAAGGCCTGCCAGAGCCCAGCAGGTTGACAACTGGGGTGGCCGTGAATGTGCCACTGCACTCCAGCCTGGGCGACAGAGTGACACTACAACTCAAAAAAAAAAAAAATTTGATAAACTAGATTTCACCAAAATTTAAAATGTTTTCTCCTTAAGACACACTGCCAAGAGAACGAAAAAACAAGCCACAGACTGAGAGAAAGCATTTTAAAAAAACACATCTAATAAAGGAGTGCTATCTAGAATATACAAGGAACACTTAAAATTCGATAAGAAAATGAACTGGCCAAAAATGGTCGAAGGACCTAAACAAAAACCTCACCAAAGATATACAAACGGCAAACAAGCACATGAAAAGATGTTCTACCTCAAGTCATTAGGGAAGTACAAATTAAAACAACAATAATACACCAGTACACACCTATCAGAATGGCCAAAATCTGCTACACTGATAACACTAAATGTTGATGAGGATGTGAAGCAAGACAAACTTTCAGTCACTGCTGGTGGGAATGTAAGATACATCAACTTTGGGAGACAGTCTGGCAGCTTCTTACAAAACTAAACATATTCTTACCACGTGATTCAGCAATCAAGCTACTTTGATATTTACTCAAAGGAGTTGAAAACTCATGTCCACACAAAAACTGGTACACAGATGATGCTGATAGCAGTTTTCTTCAAATTACCAAGCTTTAAAACAACTAAGACATCCTTCAATAGCGAACAGACAAACTGTGCTACATCCAGACAATGGAGTATCATACAGAGATAAAAATAAATGAACTACGAAAGACATAGGAAAAGGTGAAACGCATGTTGCTAAGTAAAAGAAGCCAATTTGAAAAGACTATATACTATATGATTCCAACTATATGACATTTTGGAAAAGGTAAAACCATGGAGTCAGTAAAAAGATCAGTGGTTGCCAAGGCGAAAGGAGTTGGGATAAATAGGCAGAGCACAGAGAATTTTTAGTACAGCGAAGCTACTAGGTATGATACTATCAAGGTAAATACATGTCATTACACACTTGTCAAAACCCACAGAATGTACAACACCAAGAGTAAAACCTAATATAAAATATGGACTCTGGGTAATAATAATGATGTGTCGATGGAGGTTCATCAATTCTAACAAATGTTCCACTTTGAAAAGGAATGTTGACAGTGGGATGCCTGAGAGGAATCAGGGAAGTATATGAGAACTCTCTGTACTTTCTGCTCAGTTTTGCTGTGCATCTAAAACAGTTCTAAAAAATAAAGTCTATTTGAAAATACAAAAACAAAACTTAATGAGATCATGCACAGAAATGAGAAATCCAAGATCAAGAGGATAAGTCAACAGAGAAGGGCCCAGAGATAACCGATGTATAAATTAGAAGAAAAGAACTTTGAACTTCTATAAGTATGTTAAAGATTTTAAAGGAAAAGATGGACCACGTGAACAGAAGAATTTCAGGAGACAATTTCTAAAAGATGTACATCCTGTGATAGAAGGATTATTTTCATATATAAAGAAAAATAGGAATTCTTAAATACAAACTGAAGAAAAACTACTGATAAGCTATTTATAATAACTTCTTATATCTTCACAAGAAAAAAAGAGTTGAGGGGAGGGGAGGTGGGATTAACGGAAGTCAATATCTGTCTGGGGATGGGGGGGCACACCTCATCAACAAGGGTACCTACACAATGCATATTTGTATACTTAACCCTTAACTGTATCCCACAATTTTAAAATAAAAAATGTGTATTAAAAAAAGAAAAAAGTTAAATAACTTTCACTATTTTTCTAAATGAAGAATGAATCACTTTAGCATCTAAATTCAGTCACATATATGATTCTACGTGCAAACCTAGATAATAAACCTCTGTCATGATGAATTCAAATTTAGATCACTGTACACTTTTTTTTTTTTTTTTTTTGAGTTGGAGTCTTACTCTGTCACCCAGGCTGGAATGCAGCAGCACGCTGATGGCCACCACAGCCTCGACCTACTAGGCTCAGGCGATCCTTCTGCTTCAGCCTTCCAAGTAGCTGGAACTACAGGCACGCGCCACAGTGTCTGGCTAGTTTTTTTGATTGACTGTAGATATGAGGTCTCACCAAGTTGCCCAGCCTGGTCTCGAACCCGTGGCCCCAGGCAATCCTCTCACCTTAGTCTCCCAAAGAGCTGGAATTATAGGCGTGAGCCACCGCGCACAGCCCACTGTACACATTTTGGACTGCATTACTATACTTTTATTTTGTCTTATTTGTATCAAATATACATAACTTGTTCCCTGGCCCCAAGAAGATATTTATACCATCAATTCCCAATGGTTTAAAATCAACAAATACTAGACTTGCCAAAGCCCAGAGAAATCTGTTTTAATCTCATTTTTACAGGAGATAACTAAGACTCACCTCTCTGGTTCTGGGGGCAGAACAAAGCTTGTTCTTTAATTCAATGTATTTGTTGAGTCCCTACTGCTTACTGGCAGGCTCTCTTTAGCATGATATGCAGACTACCAAGGACTTTGCTCTGACAAAGCTATACTTCAGGAGGCGACACACAACAAGCTTTCAGAGCATGGTAAGTTATTTAAAGAAAATAAAATTAATACAGATGAGGGTGGAAGAGCTATTTTGTATTAACTGGTGAGAGAAGCATCTCTGAGAGAGTGACATATGATGTAAGATCTGTGAAAGTTGTCAGAATCAAAATGGAGTCATTGGTGTTAAAAAAAAATCAAAATATAACGTCCTGACAAACAGAGCAGGAAAGGCCAAGAAGGGAGGGTTGTCATGCACAAATGCCTGACAACAAGAACTATCACAAAAGACTACAAAAACCACAACTTTGCACAACAACCATCACAACTTACACAAAAAAACACTCCTGCAACTGCCTATCCAGCCTCACACTGGAGCTCCCCTTGTTATTGATCCTTGTAGACAAGGATAATTATCTCAAATTGTGTCTTCCTTTATCTCTTTGATTATGCACACAGCTTACTGCGACACGTGCATTCCCTTGGCAATGCCTTCTTCCTAAATAAATACCATTTTCTTTCACAGAGTCTCTCTATTATTTATTCAGGTTGACAGATCTAAAAGAAAAGAGCCAGTGTGTGGAGATCTGAGAGAAAAATACTCCAGAAAAAGGCAAAGTACAAATACACTAAGAATAGATGCCGGGCTCGGTGGCTCAGCCTGTAATCCCGCGCCTTGGGAGGATGGGTGAGTGGACTGCCTGAGCCCGTGGGTTCAAGATCCGCCAGGCAACTTGGTGAGAACTCATCTCTACAATAAATCAAAAATTAGCCGGGCATGGTAGCGCGCGCCTACAGTTCCAGCTACTTGGAAGGCTGAGGCAGAAGGATCGCAGGAGCCCAGCAGGTCAAGGCTGCGGTGGCCGGGAGTGGCCACTGCACTCCAGTCTGGGTGACAGAGTGAGACTCCAACTCAAAAAAAAAAAGGAATAGATGTGCTTGGAGTGTTTTAGGAATAACAGAAAAAAGACCTACATGAGTGAGGTAGAACAAGTAAGGAAAAAAGTGTTAGATGAGATTAGAGAAGTTGGGAATGATGACACAGTAAGTAGCCTGGATGTTATTGTGTGTGTGATGAGAACTCACTGGAGAATTTCAAACAGAGGAATGACACAACCTGATTTAAGTTTTAAAAAGACCACTGTGGACACTGTGGAAAATGGAACTGTAGACAAACAAATATGGAAGCTGGAGCTGGATGCAGTGACATGTGACTATAATCCTAGCTACTCGGGAGACTAACGCAGGAAAACTGCTTGAAGACAGTAGTTCAAGACCAGCTTGGGAAACAGAACTAGACCCTGTCTCCTTCAAAAAAAAAGTTACTGGCTCATAGTTTCCCTGAATCAAAAATTTAGTCAAAGCAGCCATAAAAAAGAACAACATCCTGTCCTTTGCAGCAACACTTATTCTAAGTGAATTAACATAGAAACAGAAAACCAATACCCCATGTTCTCACTTATAAGTGGGAGCTAAGCACTGGGTATACATGGACATAAAGATGGGAACAAAAGACACTGGGGACTTCTAAAGTGGGGAGGGAGGGAATATAGAGAGCAAGGGTTGAAAGGCTACTAGGTATCATGCTCACTATTTGGGTGATGGAATCAACAGAAGCCCAAACCTCATCATCACACGACATACTCTAAACAAACCTGCACGTGTATCCCTGAATCTAAAATGTAAAAAATAAGCCGGGCTTGGTGGCTCAGCCTGTAATCCCGTACCTTTGGGAGCTGAGGTGAGTGAATTGCCTGAGCCCGCGGGTTCGAGACCCGCCTGGGCAACTTGGCAAGACCTCATCTCTACAATAAATCAAAAAATTAGCTGGGCGTGGTAGCGCACACCTGTAGTTCCAGCTACTTGGAAGACTGAGGCGGAAGAATCGCCGGAACCCAGCAGGTCTAGGCTGCGGTGGCTGGGAGTGGCCACTGCACTCCAGTCTGGGCGACTGAGTGAGACTCCAACTCAAAAAATAAAATAAAATAAAATGTAAAAAATAAACAATTAAGTCATGTATACTCTCTCTCCTCAGCTTTCTGTAGCAGCACTGTCCAAGAGAACTCTCTGTGATGATACAAATGCTCTATATGTACTGTCTAATACGATAGCCTCTAGCAATGTGTGGCTACTGAGCACTGGCCAGTACAATTGAGGGACAACATTTTCAATTACATGTGGCTTGGTGGTTACCATACAGGATAGCACAGCTCTGTAGTCAATCAGAAATCTGTCAACTCTTTCTTCAAAGTTTCTCTTGCCAATTTTTTCCCCATTTCCACCAAAGGCACTATACATACTTCATACGTGTACTACTCTATACACCTCTGAAGTACTGCTTCTCTCCCTATACTTCACCAAAATATTATTTTAATGTTATTTAAATTTATATAATTCACAATGCTCAATATTTTTCAAAACCTAAAAGAAAAGAAAAAGAATAAAGACTGTAGCATTCAAAATCAAAAAAGTAGCACAATCTGACTTGATTGTGTTGTATTTTTCTAGTCTCATTACACATAAAAATCCTGATTCAGTCAAAATGATCTACTCATTATTCCCCACAAAGATGTTAAGCTTTTTCTTGCTTTAGTTGTACTGTTATCAGTCATAGATGACTTTCTGTGCCCATTTTGAAAACTCAAATCTTAGGCTAGGAACAATGGCTCACGCCTATAATCCTAGCACTTTGGGAAGCCAATGCAAAAGAATTGTCTGAGCCCAGGAGTTTGAGACCAGCCTAGACAACATAGTGAGACCTCTTCTCTACAATAAATCAAAAAGTTAGCCAGGCATGGTGGCAGTGCCTGTAGTTCCAGCTGTTTGGGAAGCTGAGGTGGAAGGATGTCCTGAGCCCAGGAGTTCAAGGCTGTGGTAAGTCATGATTATGCCACTGCATTCCAGCTTGGGCAACAGAGTGAGATGCCAACTCAAAAAAAAAAAAAAATCAGCTGAGCATGGTGTCTCAAGCCTGTAATCCTAGCACTCTGGGAGGCCCAGGTGAGAGGATTGCCTAAGCCCAGCAGGTTGAGGCTACAGTGGCTGTGAGCATGCCAGTGCACTCCAGCCTGGGTAACAGAGTGAGACTCTGACTCAAAAATAAATAAATTAATTAATTAAATTAAATTAAATCTTTTTTTTTTTTTTTTGAGTTAGAGTCTCACTCTATGTCGCCCAGACTGCAGCCTCGACCTGCTGGGCTCCGGCGATCACTCCGAGTACCCAGAATTACAGGCACACGCCACCATGCCCAGCTGATTTTTTGATTTATTGTAGAGATGAGGTCTCGCCAAGTTGCCCAGGCGGGTCTCGAACCCGCGGGCTCAGGCAATCCACTCACCTCAGCCTCCCAAAGCATGAGATAACAGGCTGAGCCACCAAGCCTGGCTAAAATAAAATCTTAACACTTCCCCATCTATGAAAACAAACCCTTCTTCTAACCACTGATCTACCGAAGTATAATCACTTCTATATTATAAAGCTAATTTATTATTTATTCAAATAATTAAATATTTAATAGATGTATTGTTTTAATGGTTACTTATTTTATTGTTAACTTTTCAACTCTTTCAGACTTTGTTCCTAAACTTGAAGGCCAGGGCAAATCACATAGTCCTGAGAGCAGAATCTTCCACACAGTATTCAGATATAATTCAAAGAAGTTAAGGAAGGATGATACAGAAAAAAAGGATTAAGTTAGGAGTTTTTTTGCAAAGAACCCAAACATTATTCCTTTCTGCATTAATGAGAGCTCAAAATATAGCTGAGTTCCCAACATGCTCCTAGCATGGCTGCGTGACTCAATGCACCAAGGGAGAACTCCTCCTGCTTTCTCTTCATACCTTTAGGGAACAGTACCTTGATCCCAAAAGGAAACTAAAGCAGTCTCCCAGATCTAAGCCAGAGTCCAGGCTCCCCCAAAACATTAAGAGGCTCCTTTCTAAATAGTTTCTAATAAGTCAGATAAAAGTTATTCCCCAAGTGGTGTCAATGAGGGCGATAGGGTAAAATGAAAGAGAATAAGTATCTATCTACTCTTCCCGTACCCCAAACCAAAGAGGACATAAAAGATAGGGGAAAAGAACTGCAAGTATTCTAGCCAACAAAAACAAACCCCATGGGCATCAATTTCTACTATAACTATATAATTTAAATATAATTTTAACCTTTTGAAAACAGAACTTTAGTCATTTCTAACCGTCAAAAGAGTATTCACCTGCCTATAAAAAAATTTTACCATAAGGAAAAGGTACTTATTTTTTTAATGTTAGATTAAAATTTCAAAGTAAAACTCACTGTTTCTCATTTATTCTATTTTAAAATAGTTCAGGAACCTTATCTCCAGTTCCTGAACATTGTACATTTAACACGGATTAAAGTCAAAGCACCAAATGACTTCTTTCCTATGTGCTTCTCACCAAGAATCAAACATAGCAAAACTGGCATTAAATAAAATCAGCTGTTTTGTCAAACACTTACAAGTGCTTAATGTCTATGCAAGGCACAAAATGAGAAGCCCAATAAATGTTTTAATAGCATAACCCAAAATCTAGACCTGTGATCACAGAAGAGCATCTTTAAGATAGGTGTATTTTTACTGTCTCCATATACTAGAACAGAACACTACCGTAAAGTCTCTATCTTAGCCTTGATTTACACCTACATGTGAAAATAGCAAAAAATAAGAATACTGCCTTGATGTCAGCAAAGGTTGGCCAACTGCTAAACTCGATTCCTTCTCTTGAATTTATTTCAAAAATAAAATAACCCATGGCTCTGTCCCATCAAGGAAAGTTGGAGGAAGGGCTAGCTGGGGCAGGAGTTAATCTTCTCTAGGTTGCTACATTGCTTTGCAGCTTTGCAAGAGACTCAGAATTTGTTTAGAAGATGATGGCTCCACCTTATTCCATATATCAACTTCCCTTGGTACCTGGGAAGAACAGAGCACATACTTCCTGATTAATTTCTTTATTGTTCCTCTTAGAAATTAGAAATTTTCCTTAAGGTGAAAAACAAACCTTTCAAGTCTTATGTTTTTATAATTTTAGAAAACTAAAAGATGACCAGAATTAAATAATGTAAACTGAGTGGGAATTACTTGAACTAATTTCTAATAGGTTCACATACGTAAAATAATTTATTTTTGTCCCAGAAGTATTCTGTGATTCAGCTGCCTGATAGAACGATTTTTCTTTTCACAATAGGTTATTAATATAGTCCAATTGAAAAGGTACAAATTTCAAGTCATAAAACAATATCTAACTATAGATACTCTATGTCTACACACCTTATATTTTATTTAGTGAAGGAGGAGGAGGAAGCATGTGTGGAAGTCAGATGTAATAAGGTATATAAAGAATGACCACGATAAAGAATCAAAGAAGGAAAACCTCACCCTATCTTGGGTAGAAGTAACTGGATGAATGAAACATGAATACAAACTCTTCAACCAACGTAAGTAAGTACAGGCATACAAATTTAACTGAGGCCAATAAAGACCTATAAATGACCCAATATCTGGTGCCTATATAAAGGCCCACATGAAATGATTTGGTGATCTCAGTTCAGATATCCTGGAGGTCTTATTAAAGTGAGTGTACAGTACTGAAGGTAACATGCATAGAATAAAAACAGATTCCATTTCAGATATGGGTAAACAGCAATTACATTAAATTACTATTTTCACAAGATATCTGAAATGGTTCAAAATTGCTAAAAATTTTGCCCTTTCCAGAAACAAATATTACATCCATTGTGCCTAAAATGCACTTACATTAAAAAACATTATATACTAAGACATATTTACTTTGTGGGATTTTTTAAAAAAATAAAACATATAATTCTGAGGTCTTAACCTCCTAGAATTTTTCTTTTTTAACCTTATAAAGAAAAACTCATGATAACAAAGGGAAAGTAAAGGAAATCCCCTGCTACTTCGTATGATATATGTCACTATCAATCCCCAATTATAAAGTTGTGCCAAGCTATATAAATATTAAGGAAGTTTATCAACAGTAAATAACTATTAAAATAAAAGGAAAAAATTTTCTTAAATGCACTTAAGTTGAATAGTTACTTCTTAGAAGTACAATGATTACTTTAGAAAAATATAATTTAAATTAAAAATCCCACAACATAAACCAGTCAGAATAAGTAAGTCGGTTTTTAAGTTTGGCTTTGTTTTAGATAAGCCAATATATTTACTACATGTGCTTTGTATATATTATTATTTCTTAAAAACAGAAATTTTTTAATGATTCAAATTTGACAACTCATGTCATTAATAGGCTGACCTAATTATCTAATTTTTGCATTTCAGAATTCACAAATTCCACTTACCACATATTTTACAGCACTTATAAACTGGTTATGGAAAAGCAGATGCTGTGTTTCATCTTCTGCATTTGAAGCTGTGTAAAGCATTCCACAAACATTACAGGAAACTGCTCCAAATCTTTTTTGTCCTGCATCCTATTTATAAAACACAAACAAAAGTTTTTTTCCTCCCTAAAGAATTATTCCAGAACATCAGCCTCCAAGGCTATAATGTAAACCTAAGATGAGAACTGTTTAATGACTAACACTCAATGTTGATTACAAAAATTAATATGTTAATCTTGAAATCTGCGTGTAATTTTATTAAGAAATATTTCCATTTTAGTAACCTGATCACCTGATCCACAGCATATAACATCTTTAAAAACTGAGAAATATCTTTAACATTACTTAGTATTAAAGCCCCAAATAGGAAATACTCTAAGAATGAAAATGGATATATATTTCATAATTGCAACAATGATACTTCTAGAGTCTAAGGAAAACAGTGTTTTACAGACTCAAGTTTTTTAATGTCCTAAATATCTGTAGTATAGCTTGCAGATTTTTTAAAACATATTTTTATGTCACCAGAAACTCTTAATGAAAGGTAAAATTAATTTTTTATGATTCTTAATAAGCATAAAAAGCTAGGCATGGTAGCTCACACCTGTAATCCCAGCACATTGGGAGGCTAAAGTGGGAGGACTCCTTAGGTCAAGAGTTTGAGTCCAGCCTGGCCAGCATGGTGGCTCACACGTATTTCCCAGCACTTTGGGAGGTGGAGGCGAGAGGACTACCTGAGCCTGGACAACTTGGCAAGACCACGTCTATACAATAAATCAAAAAATTAGGTGGGCATGGTGGCATGCTCCTATAGTTCCAGCTACTTGGAAGGCTGAGGCGGAAGGATCACCTGAGCCCTGCAGATCAAGGCTGCAGTGGCCATGAGCATGCCACTACACTCCAGCCTGGGCGATAGAGTGAGACTCTGACTCAAAAAAAAAAAAGACCAGCCTGGGCAACAAACCAAGACCCTGTCTCTACAAAAAACAAAAAAATTAACCAGGTGTGATGCCACACACCTGTAGGCACAGCTACTTGGGAGACTGAGGAAGGAAGATTGCTTGAGTCTAGGAGTTTGAGACTGGGTGAACAGTGATCATGCACTGCACTCTAGCCTGGGCAACAGAGTAAAACCTTGTTTCCAAATAAGTAAATAAGCACAAAAAACTGACTATAAACACGTATACTCCAGCAATTATATCTGTGCCATAAAATAATAGGGTTTTTTCTTGTTTTGTATTTCTGAGCTAGAGTCTCACTCTGTCGCCCAGGCTACAGTGCAGTGGCACACTCATGGCTACTGCAGCCTCAATCTATGGGCTCAGCCAATCATTTCACCTCATCTGGAACTACAGTAGCAGGCAACAACACCCAGCTAATTTTTTATTTATTGTAGAGATGAGGTGTTGCCAAGCTGTCCAGGCTGGTCTCAAACCCCTGGGCTCAGGCAGTCCTCTTGCTTCTGCCTCCCAAAGTGCTGGGTTTACAGCACTTGCAGAGACCTTGCCTCTACAAAAAAAAAAAAATTGTTAACAGTTGCGCATGGTAGCACATATCTATGGTCCCAACTACTCGGGAAGGTGATGCTGGAGGATCACTTGAGTCCAGGAGTTCGAGGTCGCAGTGAGCTGCAATCGAGCTACTACACTCCAACCTTGGTGACAAAGACTCAGAATCAAAAATAAACTGAAAACACATAGTCCCTTTATTCTTTCTGCTATAACTGTGCAATCTGAACTAAGCTAATTACTGAAAAAAATAGAATTAAAGATAATACTATCTCTAGTGCCCTAGAACTACTGTCAAACAGCAAAGAGAAATATGGTAAATAAAAGATTGTGTATAAAACTTAAAGAGAAGCTGGGCACAGTGGCTCATGCCTGTAATCCCAGCACTTTGGGAGGCGGAGATGAGAGGATTATCTGAGCTCAGCGGTTCAAGACCAGCCTGGACAACTTCGCAAGAGTTCATCTCCACAATAAATCCAAAATTTAGTCCAGCGTGGTAGCACATGCCTATGGCTCCAGCTACTTGGAAGGCTGAGGCAGAAGGACAGCCTGACCTGAACCCAGAGGGCCGCGGCTACAGTGTCCATGAGCATGCCACTGCACTCCGGTGGCATGAGACTCCTACTCAAAAATGAAAAAATAAAAAAAACTTAAAGAGAAATTCACTCTAAAGATTCAAACTCTTGACAAAATATTGCCCAAAATTTATTTCAAGCATTTTTTAAAAACTTGTAACTGTAGTAAAGTATACATAAAACCTACCATCTTGACCATTTTTACGTGTATAATTCAATAGTGTTAAGAACATTCACATTGTTGTGCAACCAATATCCAGAATTCTTTCCGTTTTGCAAAACTGAAACTCTACACCCATTAAATAATTTTCCATTCTCCCTTTCCCCCCAGTCTTTGGCAACCAACATTCTACTCTCTGTCTCTGAATTTGACTAGTCTTGGTAACTCATATAAGTAGAATAAGTATAAGTAAAATAATTTTTGACGTTTTGTGACTGGCTTATTTGACTTAGCATAGTGTACTCAAGGTTCATCCATGTTGTTGAGTGTGCCAAAATTTTCTCCCTTTTTAAGGCTGAATAATATTCCATCGTATGTATACCCATTTTGTTTATTCATTCATTGCCGATGGACACTTGGCTTGCTTCTACCTTTTGGCTACTGCAAGTTATGAACATAGATGTACCAATCTCTTTGAGAGGTAGTTTTCATAGTAATAAGAAATAGCATCTGCTTCAGTTTCTTCAAGAAAAATGGCAAATAACAGTAGTACCTGTATCATACTTTTCTTATAAGGCTTAACTCAGTTAACATGAGTAGAGTACATGTAGGAAGGTATTCAAAAATAATCAGCAAGTATCATCATTATTAACATCATTATCAACTCTTGACTAGCACTATCCAGTAGAATGTGATCCACAAATACAATTTAAAATTTTCTAGTAGCCATGTTAAAGAATGCGAGAAGAGACTGGATGTGGTGAGCAGGTATTAACATTTTTAGAGTCTGACTTCCCTGCTTTCTCTCTCTTGCTTGCTCCTTTACCATGTGGTGTGATCTCTTTGCACAAGAGCTCATTCCCTTTGTTTTCAGCCATATGCAGCCTGAAGCTCCCACCAGATGCAGAAGCAGAATTCAGCCTGCAGAATCGTGCACTAAATAAGCCTCTTTTCTATGCAAGCTACCCAGTCTCAGGTACTCTGTTACAGCAACACAAAACTAGTAAGATGCTTATAACACCACTTCACCAAAAACGTCAAGTTGTGCACTTACTATAATCAACTGTTTTTCATCAGCTTTCTCTGCTTCTTTTAGTTTCAAGTCCTTTGGAATTGTTATCTCCAAATGAGAATTACATTTAAGCCAAGAATGATTTGGTGGTGTCTCCCTTTAAACAACAAACAAAACTATTAAATGTTATAGATCCATATAACTTCAAATCACTAGAGGGAAAAAATAACTTATATTCTATACAACATTGGTTAGTTTCAGCTTCGGGGGGAACCTTTTAAAAATCAAGGAGGGGCTGGGCTCGGTGGCTCAGCCCATAATCTTAGCAGGTTGGGAGCCAAGGTGAGTAGATTGCCTGAGCCCGTGGGTTCAAGACCAGTCCAGGAAACCTGGCAAGACCTCGTCTCTACAACAAACAAAAAATTAGCCGGGCATGGTAGCACATGCCTGTAGTTCCAGCTACTTGGAAGGCTAAGGCGGAAGGATCGCTAGAGCCCAGCAGGTCAATGCTGGAGTGGCCATGAGCATGCCACTGCACTCCAGCATAGGCGGCAAAGTGAGACTCCAACTCAAACAAACAAAAAAATTAAGGAGGGAAGGAAACTACTAATTTTCAGTAAGTAAAGAATGGCAACACTTACTATAGTACAGTCTGAATACATCTTAAATTTTAGTTTTAGCCATCTGAGTCACTCCACTTTGTCCTAAATACTGTTTTTTGGTAATCCAAAAAGGAAAAATAAGTCAGTTTTAAATAAATCTGACATTAAAAAGAAAACAAAAAGTTTTTAATCTACTCAAAACACTCTTCCACGTTGATAATACCCAATATTTCTAGAAGTACAGGAAAAAGAACATTTTCAAACACCACTGCTGGAAGTATAAACAGGCCTATCCACTTCAGAGGAAAATTTGGCAATGCAGGATAAGCTATGAGATATATGGTCACACAAATAGGCAAAGACATATGTGTTTATTGCTGAATTTCTTTGGGGTTTTTTGGATAAAAATAAACTAGAAATATCCAAAATGTTCATAAAGTGAAAAAGAGTTAAACATGAAACAGTTGCTCAATGAAATCTAATGGAAAATTTAAAAGGAAGGTAGAAAAGATGTCCACAGTACATTAAGTAAAAAAAAAAAAGCTACTAAACAGTATATACAGGCATAGAAAAAATTGTAATGAAAAGAGAATGTGTGAGTAAACTGAGGGTTACCACCATAACATCATAACTTTTTGGAGGAAAAACCTCCAGACTCAAAACCTTTAGTATAAAAGCCTTAAGTTCTAAAATTTAACTAATACCTTACCTGTTATCACTGCTCTTAGACATTTGGTTATTGAGTATACTATGCTGTTTGGGAGCTGAACCTGTAATTTAATCAAGAAGATGGGTTATGCATTACATTTCATACTAGCGCTCCACCTAATGGACAAAATCATTATACATAAAGAAAAAAACCTTTACTTCACGAAATGATTTATTTTTAATAAAGGCCATTTGATAAAATTAGAACCCCTTTCCTAGATACTACTCCAGAGAACAGGCAGAAAGGTCATCTGATACTCAGACTACAGAGCTGCAAAGAGATCTAATAGCAGATTAAGTTTACCTCTAATTTCATCAACAATTACTAGCACTAAATAATAAAGTTGTTTCTTTTTTTCTTTTTTTTTGAGTTGGAGTCTCACTCTGTTGCCCAGACCGGAGTGCGGTGGCACGCTCGACTATGGCAGCCTCGACCTGCTGGGCTCCGGTGATCCTTCCGCCTCAGCCTTCCGAGTAGCCAGAACTACAGGTGTGCGCTACCACACCCGGCTAATTTTTTATTTATTGTAGAGACGAGGTCTCACCAAGTTGCCCAGGTGGGTCTCGAACCCGCGGGCTCAGGCAATCCACTCGCCTCGACCTCCCAAAGTGCTGGGATTACAGGTTGAGCCACCAAGCCCGGCCATAAAGTTGTTTCAATGCCTGCAAAATTATACAATCCCTAAGTAGAAATAAATGAAAACATTTCCTTGTTTAAAAATGTGACTGTCTCTGGAATTTTAATCACAATAATAAATGCAATAACCACTCCACTATATTTTCTAATAGATAAATGCATTTATTATATTTATGTTATACTCACCCTACCCCTATTAAGAGAAAAAGTTAAATGATAGGTAATGGCAGTGATTGTCTGACCTCAATATTTTCCTTCAAGTATACCTATCCTTAAGCAGAAAGAAACAATCAAGTAGAGATTTGTATATCCTATGGTGCCTTGCTTGATATAGCTGAGCAAATCCCCATTCAACAGTTCAAATAATATATTGTAAACAAAATGTTCACAAAGTTATAAAAATAAAACTTTTGTATGATATAAGTTGACAATCTGCAGCATTTATTTAATCTTTAATTCAGAGACAGAATGACTGAGATGGAAAACTAAGTAGATAAAGGTTAAAGTCAAGAATCTGAAATGCTAAAGTTCAAACAGTAAGGCAGTTGAGAAATAAGCTGCTACTACTAACTTAAGCAATTCTTTAAGGAACACTTTTCCAGACAGTAAGTCACAAACAAAATAAAAGATTTAAAAGCAAAATAATTTTTGGTACAGAGCCAAAGGGTAGTACTTTAGTATTTTAAACAAACCAATCAACAGAAGCAATTTTGAAAAAAATGGATAGGCCAGACTTGGTGGCTCAGCCTGTAATCCCAGCACTTTGGAAGGCCGAGGTGAGTGGATTGCCTGAACCCATGGGTTCGAGATCAGTCCTGGCAACTTGGTGAGACCTCGTCTCTACAATAAATTAAAAAATTAGCCGGGTATGGCAACATGTGCCTGTAGTACCAGCTACTTGGAAGGCTGAGGCAGAAGAATCGCTGGAGCCCAGCAGGTCGACACTGGGGTGGCCATGAGTGAGTGAGACTAATGGTATTAAGTGAGTGGCCTGGGCGATGGAGTGAGAGTCCAACTCAAAAAAAAAGGAGAAAGAATGGATCATGATAATATATCATGATAATCACATATCTGAAAAATATCAATGGTTAAGAATTTAACAGGCCTATTTGGCATATGATAGCATTTTCTACAATCCTGTTAAAAATGTCACCGAACACTATGAAATCCAAATAAGATGATGTCAAAGTATTACCTGGAAATTTACTCTCTCCTGTACCAATTTTTGCTTGACTGAGAAGAGATGAAACAGTAGTAGCATTTTCCATTGGACTATTTTCCAGCTTGGTTTCCAAACATAAGCTGAAATTCTGAACATATATAATTCAAAATTTTTACACCAACTTTTGCTTTTATCCAAATACACTTTCAGTAAATTTTAGCATACTAAGAAAATTTAAGATACTTTATACATGGAATAATTCACATAGATATGCCTTAAAAAAATCTTCCCATGATGTTACCACAAGCTACTCTCTCGGCATCAGGGCCCACTATTCCCCTGAATGCTACATTAAAAATATGCTGGGCATGGTGGCTGACACCTGTAATCCCAGCACTTTAGGAGGCTGAGGAGAGAGGATTACCTGCACCCAGGAGTTCGAGACCAGCCTGGGCAACTTGGTGAGACCGTGTCTCTACAATAAATCAAAAAATTACCCAGGCATGACAGTGAGTGCCTGTAGTTCCAGTTACTTGGAAGGCTGAGGTGGAAAGATCACCTGAGCCCAGCAGGTTGAGGATGCAGTGGCCACTGCACTCCGGCCTGAGCAACAAAAGAAGACTCATAAGAGTCAAATAAATAAATAAATAAATAAATAAATACAAGCCTGATGTGTTGGTGCACACGTTATGTCAAAAAAAAACAAAAAAAATCTCTCCCACAGATATATTCCATAGTTTCCTGGTTTTCTATACCTTTTCTCTAAGTTTTATCTATCTAGACTGTACTGTCCAATACAGTCGGCACTGCCACATCTAACTAGTGAACACTTAAAATGTGGTATGATTTGAAATATGTTGTAAGCATAAATCACATACCAGATTTTGAAAATTTTAAGTACACACACACACAAAATGTCATTAACAATTTGTAAAGTTGATTACTTACTGAAATGCTAGTATTTTTATATAACAGGTTAAATAAAATATACTAAAATTAATTTTACGTGTTTATTTTTACTCCATTAATGTGGCTACCAGATCATTTAAAGTTATACATGGGGCTCACATTATATTTCCACCGGATAGTGCTAATCTAAAATAACTTTCCCCTGTATTCATTACTCAAATACTAACCTCTCCCATGAAGTCTTCCCCAATCCTCTCTAACTATCCTTCATCTATTTCGTCTATATCTCTCATGTCCTTATCACTTTCTATTTTGAATCAGTTATTTGTGTCTTACTTACCTGTAACTTTTAGAAGCAAGAACCACATATTTACTTTTTTATCCCAAGATCCCCTAATTCAGAACCTTCACAAAGCGGATACTCAATTAATAACAAAAGAAAATACTCCAAATTCCATCAACAGTAGCTATCTCAGAGAAATAGAAAGGAGAAGGGAAACCATTGTGTGAGTGTCTGTATTATGACTGTTACAATGAACATGTAAAGTTTTGAACATTATATTTTTGAAAAAGTACACATTTTTATCATTAAAAAACAAAGCAGAAAAATTAAAAATAAGAATGACATGTTACTAAATACCTACTCTCTACTAGCAGGAAGTTAACAAGTTATTGGCATAAAAAACAAATCATAATTGAGCTTTAATATCCATAAGGTATGAATAATTTAAACTCAGCCCTAGGAATTCAGAGAAGTACTATTGGATGCTTAGCTTTATCAATCATCATCTTTTCTCAGTACTGTCGAGACTGACACCATATAATCAAAAGAGCAAAATTACAAGTAGCCATAGAAAACGTTTTCAATGAAGGATTGTAGTTTTTTTGTTTGGGGTTTTTATTTTTGTTTTTTTGCATTCTCCTGCTGTGCCAAATTTAAATCTGGCTGAGCTATGAAATCAGTCAATCTCAGTTTAAATCCTGGCTTCATTACTTGTTACTTAAATCTCTAAGTCTCACTTTCCTCACCTGTGACAAATAGATAATAACAGAACTTACAGTTAATTTAGATGATTATATGATGCTCTCCTTCATCTAACAAAGAGGCAATGTTCATTAAACAAAAGCTATTTCAGGCCGGGAATGGTGGCTCAAGCCTGTAATCCCAGCACTTTGGGAGGCTGAGGCGAGAGGACTGCCTGAGCTCGGGGCTTCGAGACAAGCCTAGGCAACTTTAGTTTAGTATTTCTCATTACTACCAACTGATTATTTGATAAAATCTCTATGAATAATCATCTTTTAGTTGACGCTTTCATTGCTATTTGTATAGAAAAAATCTAAGTATGCCATATGGTGGTGTCTGTTCCCTTTAAATTCACTTTTGGCCGGGCATGGTGGCTCAAGCCTGTAATCTCAACTCTTTGGGAGGCTGAGGCGAGAGGACTGCCTAAGTCCAGGGGTTCAAGACCAGACTGGGCAACTAAAGCAGAACATATGCATACCTGATGACCCAGCAATTTCCCTCCCAGATACAGATCCAACAGAAATGCATACATGTTTACTAAAAGATGTGCTAGAATGTTATGGCAGTACTATTTGAAATAGATGAAATAGATTGGATAAATGAATTGCGATAGAGTCACACAATGTAAAACACACACAGAGCAATAAGAATGAGTATTTTGGCTGGGCACAGTGGTCAAAGTCTATAATCCCAGCACTTTGGGAGGCTGAGGTAAGAGGATTGCCTGAGCCTTCAGGTTCGAGACCAGCCTGTGCAACATGGTGAGACCTTATCTCTATGATAAATCAAAAAATAAGCCGGGTGTGGTAGCACACACCTGTAGTTCTGGCTACTTGGAAGACTGAGGCGGAAGGACTGCCTGAGCCCAGCAGGTCAAGGCTGCTGTGGCCGGGAGCATGCCGCTGCACTCCAGCCTGGGCAACAGAGTGAGACTCCAACTCAAAAAAAAATAAAGCCGGGCTCGGTGGCTCAGCCTGTAATCCCGCGCCTTTGGGAGGCTGAGGCGAGTGGATTGCCTGAGCCCGCGGGTTCGAGACCCGCCTGGGCAGCGAGACCTCATCTCTACAATAAAACAAAAAATCAGCCGGGCGTGGTAGCGTGCGCCTGTAATTCCGGCTACTCGGAAGGCTGTGGCGGAAGGATCGCTGGAGCCCAGCAGGTCGAGGCTGCGGTGGCCAGGAGCGGCCGCTGCACTCCAGCCTGGGTAACAGGGTGAGACTCCAACTCAAAAAAAAAAAAAAAAATTAAAAATTAAAAAATTAAAAAATAAATTCATTTTCATATTCAGCCCAGGGGAACAGACACTGATCTATTTTCACGGCTTCTGAAATAAAGCCTAAACTCCTAACTCAATCAAATTTGTTCCTAGACCAAACGTCTCTAAAGAAAACTTTAAATCACTCTTAAAACTTTAAAGTGACTTGACTTTTTTCTCTGTTCATGATGGATTTTTTGCTCAAACGATTTTCTACTGCTTAGACTGTCATTGTAGAAAGAATGAGCTAAGAATTAGAACACCTGGATTCTAATCTTCTTTGTGCCACCAAACCTGTGACCTAAAACACATTCCCCTCTTCAGCTGTCTCATTATAAAATTAAATGATTGATACAAATTAGTAAGCTTTATCTGTATTATGTATTACAGAGTCCCAGGATACCATACACACAAAATTTTTGCTTACTAGTTTTAATACATTGGTATTCTACAAATATCTACTTTAGATAAAAAACAGAGTTGCTTTTGTAAGTTTAAAACTTTCTCAGATAATCACTGAAGTTTCTTCCAGATATAAAATTCTAGTTCTCAATTTGCTTTTCCATTTTATAAAACTCTTGATCTCTACAATTTTATTCTTAGACGGGAGTGGTGGCTCACGCCTGTAATCCCAACAACTTTGGGAGGCTGAGGTGAGAGGACTTCCTGAGCCCAGGGGTTCGAGACCAGCCTAGGCAACTTGGCAAGACCTTGTGTCTACAGTACATCAAAAAGTTAGCCAGGCATGGTAGCACACGTCCTTGGTTCCAGCTACTTATAAGGTTTAGGTAGGATTGCCCAAGTCCAGCAGGTCGAGACTGCGGAGGCCGCAAGCATCCCACCGCACTCCAGCCTGGGTGACAGTAAGATTCTGACCCCCACACACACACAAAAATGTGACCGGGCATAGTGGCTCAGCCTGTAATCCCAGCACTTTGGGAGACGGAGGTGAGAGGACTGCCTGAAGCTGGGGGCTTGAGAACAGTAAGGGCAATTTGGTAAGACCTTGTCTCTACAATATATCAAAAATTAAGCCAGGCATAGTGGCATGCACCTGTAGTTCCAGCTCTTTGGAAGGCTGAGGCAGATCACCTGAGCCCAGCTGGTCGAGGTTGCAGTGGCCGTGAGTGTACCACTGCACTCCAGCCTGGGCGACAAGAGTGAGACACCAACTCAAAAAAAAATTATATTTTTAGACTAAAGACAATTATTTTTACCCGAGGCATTCTATTTGCCAACTGCTCAAAATGGTCACACAAGTCACACCTTTAAAATGTTTAACTTAGCCAGGCCTGGTGGCTCATGTCTGTAATCCTAGCACTTTGGGAGATGGAGGCAAGAGGGAGGACTGCCTGAACCCAAAGGTTTGAGACCAGTCTGAGCAAATTAGTGAAATCCTGTCTCTACAATAAATCAAAAAATTAGTCGGGTGTGGTGGCACGTGCCTGTGGTTCCAGCTACTTGGAAGGCTGAAGTGGAAGGATCACCTGAGCCCAACAGGCCGAGGCTGTGGTGGCTGTGAGCATGACACTGCACTCCAGCCTGGGGCAAGAGAGTGAGACTGCAAAACTAAAATAATGAGCCGGGCTCGGTGGCTCAGCCTGTAATACCACGCTTTGGGAGGCTGAGGTGAGTGGACTGCCTGAGCCTGTGGGTTCGAGACCCACCTGGGCAACTTGGCGAGACTTCACCTCTACAATAAATCAAAAAAATTAGCCGGGTGTGGTAGTGTGCACCTGTAGTTCCAGTTACTTGGAAGGCTGAGGCGGAAGGATCACCGGAGCCCAGCAGGTCAAGGCTGCAGTGACCGGGAGTGGCCACTGCACTACAGTCTGGGTGACAGAGTGAGACTCCAACTCAAAAAAAAAGAAAAAACCCTAAAAAAATAAAAAATAATTATAATGTTTAACTTTTAGGCCAGGCATGGTGGCTCATACCTATAATTCTAGCACTTTGGGAGGCCAAGGCAGGAGGACTGCTTGAGCCCAGAAGTTTGCAACCAGGCTGGGCAACATAGCAATACTTAGTCCCCACAAAAATATTTCTTAAAAAACTAGCCAGGCATGGTGCTGCAAGCCTGTAGTCCAAGCTACTCAGGAGGCTGAAGTGGGTGGATCACCTGAGCCCGGGAGGTGGAGGTTACACTGAGCCATGACTGTGCCAACTGTACTCAAGCCTGGTGAACAGCACAGGAAAGACCCTGACTCAAATAAAAGACATTTAACTTTTAAGTTTTATCAGGTGGAAAAAAGATTAATTAGTCCCAGCTGAAATTAATTTTAACAACTTGGTCAGAATTGGGCCCAAATTTAAGTTCTAGATTTCAGTCACTAAGAAATAATTTTCATGGTTACAATTACTAGGAAGAAAACCAATGTGCTAAATTTTTAAAAAAGCAGGAATTCTTTACATAAAATAAAAATGAAAAGCAAAAAGGAAGAAACAATGAGAAGCATGTAAATAAACGTGAGACATCTAAGGGAGTCAGTAAATCCTATCATTTTAAGGCTGGAGTTATGCGAGGGGGACCCCCCCCCAAAAAAAATGTATTTACAAAAATTTGTGTATTGGGCAACCCTTTCGGGTCCCCTCCCACTGTGGGAGCTTTTCTGTCCTCAAAATAAATCCGGCTTTCTAAAAAAAAAAAAAAATGTGTATTTATTCTCACATTGAAGCTTCAGTCACTTTCAAAACACTCCGATTCAATACACTGAATGAGATGCTATTTCCTCTGCTCAAAACAGTTTTTGAACTTGTCAATTTTAGTGCTTCTGCCATTTTTTTTTTTGTTTGTTTCAGCTCTTCCACATCAGCAAAATATTCCTTTTTGAGAACTTTTTTCATCAGGGAAACAAAAAAAAGTTTCTTGGGGGCGAAATTAGGTGAATAAGAAGGGTGAAGCATGGGGGAGTCATGCCATTTGTGGTCAAAAACTGCTACCATTCAGTGTAGTATGGGCAGGTACACTGCCATGGTAGAAGAACCAATCACCCGTTTGCCAAACGCAGAACATTTCTCCTGCAAATAGTAACACAACCTTCTCAAAATTTCCAGATAAAAATTCTGGTTGACTGTCTGACATGGAGAAACAAACTCCAAGTAAACTACAAGGGGCCCACCCACCAAAAGATTAATTTCAGGTTTTTTTGTGTCCTCCCTCGTACAGCTCTTGCTAATAACTCAATAGGATACCTCAACAAATAACTATTTAATCATTTATTACTTAAGTCTTAAGCTAAAACATATAAACAAATTTCTTAGAGAAAGTATTCAGGCACCTCTACTTTGCATAATAAAATAGATTACCTTATTTGATGCTGATTCAAAAGACGGTTTCATCTGATTATCCAATGGTGGGTCAGGAGAAGGTTTTATCTGATTATCCAAATGAGAATTTTCAGAATTCCTTTCTGTGGTTTTATTAATTTCAACTGTAGTATCATTAATTTTAACTTCTTCAGAATTAATTTCTTTCATTTTTTCCTGCTGGCAAGCTATACTTCTATCATGTGATTTTGTACCTAAAAATGTACTTTGAGTCACTGGATGATGTAATTCTAAAGCTGGTGGTGAAAAACTGGCTCGTAATAAGCCCAATTTAGGGGAAACTTGAGAGTCCAACTTATTTTGCTGCACGGAATTAAATTTTGAGAGTTTAATTTTAGTCCAGTTGGAGTTCTTCTTAGTCGAATTGTTTATTCCATTTAGTATACACTTCACAGGCTTTGTTTTTCTACTGGGGAAGAAGCGATTACATTGCACATCCTGATTTGTTTCCTTCTGATGAAGCATTTGTCTTTCAACACTGGTCTCTTCCAATTTTTTTTCTGAAGGCTTCTCCTCCTTTACACTTTCCATTTGTGAAGATTCCTTTTTTACCTCTACGGTATCTGACTCAATTTCACCAGCAATTTCTTCACAGAGCTGTAGAATACTACCTCGTTTACTTTTTCCTGCTTGCTCCAACTCATTATCTACACTTTGTTCAGGCACTGATGGCTGTGGACTTTTTTGGGATTTTGCGCTTGTATTGACATGTGTATGAACTGACTTCATCTCACTCTTTTTTGAGACCACTGAAGCAGCAAGTTTTGATCTTTTTATCTCAGAAGAAGTTGCAGGCACAGGTTTTGTTTCCTCTTTTGTAGCAGTCTTTTGAAGACACTTTTCAGAACCTTGTATGCATTGGGAACTACAAGTACAAGCTGTCTGATGTTCTACCTTGCGTTTTTTCCCTTTTGGGAAATATGTTACTTCATTAATTACTCGATTTTCATCCTCCTTAGAGTCAGACTTTATTTCCAATACTTTTCTTTTTACATGTTTTTGACTTGTTTTAACTTTATTAGATTTATTTTGAGTACTGCTACAGTGCTCTTTTCTCGTGGGTGGCAAATTCTGTTGAACTACTTGAACTTGACTCTGAATTTCTCTACTGCGCAAAGACCTTGAAATCTCTGTTAACTGTTGTAGTCTTTGTGATCTCCGGTTAAGCTGTTCATTTGCTTTAGGGGTTTCATGCACTACTTTTTTCTGAGATAACTTCTTTTTTGTAGATTCTTGTTGAGAAGGTTCTTTCACAGTCACTGGATTTTTATTAGTGGATTTAGTAGCTTTGTCACTGGACACTGCCTTTGTTGACCTTGTACTCATGCGTGTTCCCAACTCAAACTCATTTATTTTACTTTCATAGGAAGATTTAACCAGTGATTTTACAGTTTCCTTTGGACCTGATTTTTTTGCTAGATTCTTTTGAGAATCTGGAATTTCTGTTTCTGAATTCTTATCTTCACTTTTTTTAGCAACTTTGGAGGAATTTTCTTTTGACTTCTCCTGAATGGACATCATTCCTGAGTAATGTCTTCCTTTTCTGAGTAGTTTTTGAGAGGATTTTCGTGCCCTGGCAGATATAAATGCTGAATAGCTAATATTATTTATTACTTATGAGCAGGTCCTAAAAATCAACTTTGACGCTGACAAACATTTTCAACAAAAATACTAGTTTGCTTCTAGTAAGAATTCTGTCATTCCTAGGACATGAGAAAAACTGGCATGAATGCTGAAAGATATCTCCTTTACTATGGACAAGGCAATACAAATTTGATTCTAAAATCTGATTCTAAATTGATTATTTTTACAAAATTTTTATGAAAAAAAATTTAATTCAGGTTCAATTTGTTTTGTTAATTTTTTTTTTTAGTTAATTTTGGTTTCAGGCCTAGCCCTATTACAGGAGTTATTTATCACTGACCTATCTGTTTGGATAAAATTTTTGAAAACTTTTTTCTTCTGAAGTCTACGGTTCCTGTACTTTGACTCATTTGAAACATGTCTTATGGTTATCACGTTTCTTTCCTTGTTTGCTGAGTCTCTTGGTTTGCAGTTTTTATCTAACCGCCTTCTTTTAATAAAATACTCTATTAATATAGGTTTTCTTTTGTGCTGCCATTTCTGAAAAAATAAAAAATTAAAATTAAATTTTGTACAATTCATGAAATACAGCAATGCTATTACTATACAAAAATAACCTTGATTTAAACAAGATCTAATTCTTCCTTTTGAAATATCTAGTCTGGACATTTAAGGCTAACAAAAAGAAGTATTCCAAGTACACTCCTATGAATAATCAATAACCTGCCTCATATAAGCATAAGATAGTTGAAAATCAGTTTATTCCTTAAAGTTTACTTACAGTTTTTTCCCCACAAGATAGAACTGATGTTTCAGCCACCATAACTTATGAAAATTTGGCAAAACCATTCCTTAACACATTATACAGCACCTAAAAGAAAAAGGTTTTAGACTTAAAAAGTGTTTAAAAAGACAAAGAAAAGATATAACCATCCATTCACCTCTCACCAAATATAACACTCCATAATTTTACTCTGTCTAACCATTAGTCATTTCTACAGAGCTCACTTTACCCAGAGCACTTAATTTTTAGTTTTCCTAACATACAGTAAACTATAGTACATGCATCCAATTACTAGTATGCACCCATTTTATGTTGTAGAAAAAAGTTTCAAAATACAAAAAACAATTCATAATATAAGTGTAAAATCAGTTAAACTGGTAAAGTAAAACCCTATTTGGGAGGAAAAAAAACAGTGCACATACATAGCTAAAGACACAGAGAAAGAATTAAGCATGGCCAGGCTCAGTGGCTCAGCCTGTAATCCTAGCACTTGGGGAGGCCAAGGTGACTGGACTGCCTGAGCCCATGGGTTCGAGAACAGCCCGGGCAACTTGGCAAGACCTCGTGTCTACAATAAATCAAAAAATTAGCTGCGTGTAGCACACGCATGTAGTTCCAGCTACTTGGAAGGCTGAGGTAGAAAGATCATCAGAGCCCAGTGGGTCAACGCTGAGATGCTGTGAGTGTGCCACTACACTCCAGCCTGGGTGATGGAGTGAGACTCCAAAACAAAATTAAAAAAAAAAAAAAGGCCGGGCTCGGTGGCTCAGCCTGTAATCCTGCGCCTTTGGGAGGCTGAGGTGAGTGGACTGCCTGAGCCCGCGGGTTCGAGACCCGCCTGGGCAGTGAGACCTCATCTCTACAATAAATCAAAAAATCAGCCAGGCATGGTAGTGCATGCCTGTAATTCCAGCTACTTGAAAGGCTGAGGCGGAAGGATCACCGGAGCCCAGCAGGTCGAGGCTGCGGCGGCCGGGAGCGGCCACTGCACTCCAGTCTGGGCGACAGAGTGGAGACTCCAACTCAAAAAAAAAACTCAAAAAAAAAAAAAAAAAAAAGAATGAAGCACAGTTAAAAACGGTAGATCCAAACACAAACATTTATCTCTGATCCCACTCAAACCCTACTAAAAGGAAAAAAGCAACAGAGGAATTAAAACAAAAACAGAAACTAGGCACAGGGGCTCATGTCCAAAATCCCAGCAACTCAGGAAGCTGAGGCAGGATTGCTTGAGGCCAGGAGATCAAGATCAGCTTGGGCAACACAGCAAGACCTTAATTTTTTAAAAAATTAGCCAGGCATGATGGCACATGCTGTATAGTCTCAGCAACTTGGGAGGTTGAGGCAGGAAGACTGCTTGAGCCCTGGAGTTCAAAGCAGCAGTGAGCTAGGATCCTACCATTGCACTCTAGCCTGGATGACAACACAAGACTCAGTGTCTAAAAATAAGAAATAAAAACAAGGCAAAATCATAAACCTGAAGGATACAGAGCAAGAAAGTAGATGGTAAAAACTGAAGACTATAGATGCTACAAAGGATTGTCTTAGCAGAATCAAGAAAACCCAGACCGTCATTCCAATTGCCCCTGTATCACCCCATGAAGACTAGATATATAAATCTCTGGGAGTGAAACAAAACGTCTAGGGACTCAATAGGTACATGTGAGGGTGGAATTATACTGACAACTGAAGGAATAAACAGGCAAGTAAATACTCATACACAGATCGCTGAAACCCATCCCATCCAAAATCCTCTTTGCCTACACAAAGGCTCCTAGACGATAGCAGCCAAGCCTATACATTCCAAGAGGAAAACATCTTTTTCTACAGAATTTGGCAAGCCCTAGAGAAAAGATCTAAAAATACTGTTACTGTCTCCCCAAGGATCTATCTATAATCACTAAGACAACACACACACACACATCCGCCAACACTCTAGTCAGGAGTCTACCATATGCCCACCATGCAAATATATACGCTTTGCAGTCATTTTTAATCATGAGCAGTTAACCAGACTTTACAAACACAAGGAAAACCTTAACATGAAAAAATAGAAAAAAAAGTAACTTTCAAGAAAAAACTATGCAGAGACAAGAACTAAAAAAGAGTTAATTCATCTATGAAACAACCCGGGCTCGGTGGCTCAGCCTGTAATCCCACGCCTTTGGGAGGCTGAGGTGAGTGGATTGCCTGAGCCCGCGGGTTCGAGACCCGCCTAGACAACTTGGCGAGACCTCATCTCTACAATAAATCAAAAAATCAGCCGGGCATGGTAGCACATGCCTGCAATTCTGGCTACTTGGAAGGCTGAGGCAGAAGGATCACTGGAGCCCAGCAGGTCGAGGCTGTGGTGGCCGGGAGCGGCCACTGCACTCCAGTCTGGGAGACAGAGTGAGACTCCAACTCAAAAAAAAACAAAAACAAAAAAAAAATCTATGAAACAAATATACAAGAACATTTACAGTACAAAAAGAACTCCAGAAAAGTAGAAGTATTACAGAAAAAATGAAAAAGTCAATAGAAGAAGCATTAGATAGTAAAGGTAAGGAGATCTCTAAAGTAGATCAAAAAAGTTTTTTTAAATAAATTTTTTAAAACTTTTTTTATTAGAGATGAGGTCTTGCTATGTTGCCCATGCTGGTCTCAAACTCCTGGACTCAAGCAATCCTGCCACCTCAGCCTCCCAAAGTGCTGGGATTCCAGGCATGAGCCCTCACATCCAGCCTTGATAAAAAAATATCAAGATGGTAAATGAGAAGAAAACAAAATTAGAAGACCATTCATTAAGGTCCAACAGGCCAGTTACTGGAACTTCAGAGAAGAGAGGAAAAAACACTGGAAAAATTAATCAAGAACTCAAGAACTGAATGACATGAATTTCCAAATTAAAAAGGCCAACAGCCTACTCACTGAGCCACACCGAGGACTCAGCAGCCTCGCCTTCAGCCCCCTCACTTCCTGACGCTTTGTCCCCACTGCCTGCCTTCTCCCGCCACCATTTTCCGAGGCTTTTTCCACCAAGGAAAAGGAATCTATCATATGTCCGCTATCCAAAATGTCTACTCTTTTGATCCCTTTGCTGATGCAAGTAAGGGTGATAATCTGCCTCCTGCTGGCACTGAGGATTATATCCATATAACAATTCAGCCGGGCTCGGTGGCTCAGCCTGTAATCTCACGCCTTTGGGAGGCTAAGGTGAGTGGATTGCCTGAGCCCGCGGGTTCGAGACCCACCTGGGCAGCAAGACCTCATCTCTACAATAAATCAAAAAATCATCCGGGCGTGGTAGCGCATGCCTGTAATTCCAGCTACTTGGAAGGCTGAGGCGGAAGGATCACCGGAGCCCAGCAGTTTGAGGCTGCTCAGTCTGGGCGACAGAGTGAGACTCCAATTCAAAATAAAATTAAAAAAAAAAGAATTCAATACAGAGGCCGCGCTCGGTGGTTCAGCATGTAGTAATCCCAGCATTTTGGAAGGTCGAGGCAAGTGGACTAGCCTGGGCAACTTGGTAAGACCTCATCTCTAAAATAAATTTTAAAAATTAAAATAAATTTTAAAAATTAGCTGGGCATGGTAGCGCACACCTGTAGTTCCAGCTACTTGGAAGACTGAGGCAGAAGGATCATCGGAGTCCAGCAGGTTGACTCTGGGGTGACCATGAGTGTGCCACTGCACTCCAGCCTGGGCATCAGAGTGAGACTCCAACTCAAAAATAATAATAATAATAATTCACACGAGAAACAGCAGAAGATCCCTACTACTGTCCAAGGCATCGCTCATGATTACGATAAAAAGAAACCCGTGAAGGCGTTCAAGAATAAATTTATTTATTCTTGTAATTTGAACACCAAAATATTAAGAAGTAATTCAGCTACAGGATGATCAGTGCAAGAACATAATATACCAGTGCCTCACAGAGATTGGACTGGCTAAGGATGATCAGCTGAGGGTTCATGGGTTTTAAGTGCTTGTGGCTCACTGAAGCTTAAATGAGGATTTCCTAGCAATGAGTAGAATTTCCCTTCTGTCCCTTGACACAAGTTTGAAAACCTCACAGCTTGCATAATGGAATCATTTGGGGTCTGCTTCTAACTTGGGACTAGTGTAACCACTTCATGCAATAAACTGAAAAAGAGCCATTAAAAAAAAAAGCCAGCCGGGCTCGGTGGCTCAGCCTGTAATCCCACGCCTTTGGGAGGCTGAGGTGAGCGGATTGCCTGAGCCTGCCAGTTCGAGACCCACCTGGGCAGCAAGATCTCATCTCGACAATAAATCAAAAAATCAGCCAGGCGTGGTAGCGCGTGCTGTAATTCCGGCTACTCGGAAGGCTGAGGCAGAAGGATCGCTGGAGCCCAGCAGGAGAGGCTGTGGTGGCCGGGAGCGGCCACGGCACTCCAGTCTGGGCAACCGAGTGAGATTGCAACTCAAAAAAAAAAAAAAAAAAGGCCAACAGTGCCAGGTACGGTGGCTTTTGCATGTAATTCCAGCTTCTAGGGAGGCTGAAGTAGGCGGATCCCTTGAGGCCAGGAGTTCAAGACCAGCCTAGGAAACATAGTAAAACCTCATTTCAAAAAAAAATGAATTAAGTTTCTAAAAATATTATTGTTAGGGCTAGGCTCGGTGGCTCAGCCTGTAATCCCAGCACTTTGGGAGGCTGAAGAGAGTGGATTGCCTGAGCCGTAGGTTTGAGACCAGCCCGTGGAACTTGGCGAGACCTTGTCTCAACGATAAGTCAAAAATTAGCCAGGTGTGGTGGTGCACCTATAGCTCCGGCTGTGCAAGAAGGCTGAGGCAGAAGGATCGCCAGAACCAAGCAGGTCGACACTTGGGTGGCTGTGAGTGTGCCACTGCACTCCAGTCTAGGGGACAGAGTGAGACAACAACTCAAAAAAAAAAAATTAGTGTTAGGAAAACTGGGTAACCATATGGTTGGTTACCCTATTTTGGTTTATGAGTAAGAAAATGTCCAGGAAAATAAAAACATGGATTAAAAATATGGGAAAAGTTTAACATTTATTTTCAGAGGGGGAAAAGTCTTTCACATCTTATCACAAAATTCAGAAGCCAAGTTTGAAGGAAAAAACTGGGGGAAAAATACTGACAAGAAATAGCCAAAGCTAATCACCTAAGACATTCACAGGGAAAAAACTGTAAATGGCTGGTGTAATATAAATAGAATATAAATTAAAACCAAAACAAAATACCATTTTTCACCTATCAGACTGGTCAAAAGCCAAGAAGTTTAACAGCAAAGTCTTATGTCAGCTATTCTCACATTATTGCAAGTGACTCAACGTCCATGCAGGGCAATTTAGAGGAAACTATCAAAATCAAAACTGCTAAATTTCAAACAATTCCATTTCCAGGACTTTATATTGCAGTTGTGCCTCCACAAGTACACAAGACACACATAACTACAAAAGTCATTGCAAGCCGGGTTCGGTGGCTCACCCTGATTGCCTGAGCCCGCGGGTTCGAGACCCGCCTGGGCAACTTGGCGAGACCTCATCTCTACAATAAATCAAAAAATTAGCCGGGTGTTGTAGCATGTGCCTATAGTTCCAGCTACCTGGAAGGCTGAGGCAGAAGGATTGCTGGAGCCCAGCAAGTCGAGGCTGTGGTGGCTGGGAGCGGCCACTGCACTCCAGTCTGGGAGACAGAGTGAGACTCCAACTCCAAAAAAAAAAAGTCATTGCAACAATACATCAATTCCCCTGACAACCATCACATATAGTTGATAATACATTAATAAATAAAACATAGCCGGGCTCAGTGGCTCAGTCTGTAATCCCACGCCTTTGGGAAGCTGAGGTGAGTAGATTGCCTGAGCCCGGGGGTTCGAGACCCACTTGGGTAACTTGGCGAGACCTCATCTCTACAATAAATCAAAAAACTAGCCGCGTGTGGTAGCGCGCGCCTGTAGTTCCAGCTACTTGGAAGGCTGAGGCAGAAAGATCGCTGGAGCCCAGCAGGTCGAGGCTGTGGTGGCCAGGAGCAGTCACTGCACTCCAGCCTGGGCGACAGAGTGAGACGCCAACTCAAAAAAAAAACAAAAAACAAAAACAAAAATAAATAAATAAAACATTATGCAATCATGTCAAAGTAGAGCTGAAATTCAACTCAATAGGCAAAATTCCTACATGTTTTTTACACAAAAACTGATTTTAAAATTTATATGGTAATGCAAATCATGTGAATACCCAAAACAGTTTTTAAAAACAGAAAAACTGATACTATCTGACTTTAGGACTTTCTAGAAAGCCACAAAAATCAAGGTAGTATAATAATACTTACAAGGACCCATATATTTATGATCAATTAAATTTCAACAATATCAAGGCAAGTTAACAGGAAAAAGAAAGTATTTTCAAAAAATGGTGCTAAAACTGCTGTATACTTACATAAATTTTAAAAACTGTTATGTACAATAGTCAAAATTGGAAAACAATCCCTAAGTCAGGTAAATGGATAAATGAAGCGTAATGTATCAATACAACAGAAAACCACTCAGCAATAAAAATGAAAAAAGCTAATACATGAAACAATATGGATAAACCTCACAATCATTACTCTGAGTGAAAAAGTTAGACACAAGAGGATATATACTCTATGATTCAACTTATCATGAAACTCTAGGAAACACAAACTAATTTATAGCGACAGAAAGTAGATCAGTCATTGCCTGAAGTCAAGAGTAGAGTGATAAACTTTTGGGGTTGATGGAAATGTTCTGTACCTTGAGTGTGATGGTGATACCATGAGTGTTTAAATCTGTCAAAACCCACCAAACTGTTATTTTAAGAGAGGACAGTTTAATTATACTTTAATAAATCTGTCCAACAAATAAAGCTATACTTTATGTGGACCTATGGCCAAGAAACACTGCTAAGCCAAAAAAGTAAGGCACAGAACAGGGATTACAGCATTATGTTCCTTCATGTAAAGAGATAAGAGAGATAGTGGGAGAAAGAAAATATACAGAAACATATGCTTGCTTATGCATATAATAGGTCTGAAGGAGATTTAAACTAAAAATAGTGATAATTTCTAGGAAAGAGAACTATGGAACCAAGTGTCAGAAGTGTGAGAAAAGCTTTTTTTTTTTAACTATATACTCCCTTAAGTGTTTTATTATATAAATACATAACCTTGCCAAAAAATAAAAATGTAAACAGGCGTGATGGCTCACACCTATAATCCAAGCACTTTGGGAGGTCGAGGTGAGAGGAATGCCTGAGCCCATGGGGTTCAAGTCCGGCCTGGACAATTTGGCAAGACCTCACCTCTACAATAAATCAAAAAATCAGCTGGGCGTGGTAGTGCATGCCTGTAATTCCGGCTACTTGGAAGGCTGAGGCGGAAGGATAGCCGGAGCTCAGCAGGTTGAGGCTGTGGTGGCAGGGAGTGGCCACTGCACTCCAGCCTAGGCAACACAGTGAGACTCCAACTCAAAAAAAAAAAAAAAAAAATGTAAGCCGGGCTCGGTGGCTCAGCCCGTAATCCCGCGCCTTTGGGAGGCTGAGGTGAGCGGACTGCCTGAGCCCACGGGTTCGTGACCCGCCTGGGCAGCAAGACCTCATCTCTACAATAAATCAAAAAATCAGCTGGGCGTGGTAGCGCATGCCTGTAATTCTGGCTACTCGGAAGGCTGAGGCAGAAGGATCGCCAGAGCCCAGCAGGTCGAGGCTGTGGTGGCCGGGAGCGGCCACTGCACTGCAGTCTGGGTGACAGAATGAGACTCCAACTCAAAAAACAAAAAACAAAACAAAACAAAAAATGTAAATAGGCGTGATGGCTCACACCTATAATCCCAGCACTTTGGGAGGCCAAGGTGAGAGGACTACCTGAGCCCATGGAGTTCAAATCTGGCCTGGACAATTTGGTGAGACCTCATCTCTACAATAAATCAAAAAATTAAGCATTGTGGCACATGCCTGTAGTTACAGCTCCTTGGAAGGCTGAGGCAAAAGGATTGCCTGAGCCCAGCAGGTGGAAGCCATGGTGGCCGTGAGCATGCAACTGCACTCCAGCCTGGGCGACAGAGTAAGACTCCAACCCAGAAATAAAAAATGAAAAATAAAAATGTAAGTTGCATTTCCCTGCAAATATAAAGTATATTTAGCACACTAACTAACCATCTTGAAAGACACTAAATTGTTAAAGTATAAGCCACTTACCTTAGTGAAATAGGAATCATGTCACCTTTTTCTATAAGCTAATTGATGATGCTTCTAATGAACAATGCTCCTAATTACTGCCTGTGTGTTTGGTAATTAATCTAAAAAAAAACAATCAAAAAGAAATTCTATAGCAAAAGCAAAAACAAGCTATTGAAAAAAATAAGAATACAAAAAGCATCGTCTATTAACTGATACATTAATACAATTTAGGTTAATCCAAACAATGGCCTAAAGCTGGGCACAGTGGCTCAGCCACTTGTAGTATTCCTAGTACTTTGGGAGGCTGAGGCGGGAGGACTTCTTGAGCACAGGAGTTTAAGACCAGGCTAGGGAACATAGTTAGACCTCATCGCTACAAATAATTAGACAGGTGTGGTGGCACGTGCTTGTAGTCTCAGCTACTTGAGAAGCTGAGGTAAAAGGAACACCAGGAGGTCAAGGCAGCGGTGAGCTATGACCCTGCCACCGCATTCCAGGCTGGGCAGCAGAGTGACATGAGACTCAAAAACGAACAACAGGACTTCCGGCAAGATGCCGACGGGCAGCCTAGTCTATGAAGGAGAGCACAGGGGGTCTCCCGGCTCTCTCCCTGGGGGCTGCGGACCCCAACGGAAGAACGCAGAGCGGTCTCCTGCTCTTCACACGGAGCTCGGCCGTCACCACCGCTGGGGCATCACAGCGGTCTGCACAGCCACTGCAGCTGCCACAGCCTCTGTGGCGGCCATAGCGCATCGCACCACCTGTGCCTGAGGCAATCCACGACTTCAGTCCTTGAAGCCCCTGCAGGCAAGATCTGCTGGGATCGCTGCCACCTCTGCTGCCACCTTGATGTCCTGCTGGCTGTGGGTATCCTCCTATGTGCCCTGAGGCAGGCTTCCATTCGCCCAGCTCCTGTCCGGCCCCACCCCCTCTGGGGCCAGCAGCTGAGATAGCACCACCTGCTGGCGATTCAAGGTAACAACACCAAAACGGGAGAAACAAGCTTGAAAAAGAGACACAGGCCAAATTTGAGTGGTGAACGGAGGGTGATCTGAACTGTCCTTCACAGCAGGTCAGGGGCAACTGACCCTAACTGCAAACAAATTTACCAGCTTGAAAAGAAAGCTAGAAATCAGAGCTGAAAGGACACTGAACTTAAATGAAAAGTCCCAGAGTGTGCTCGATTGGTTCTGTTAATTTAATGACTTAATTCTATTCTCATTGTTTTGTTCCTTTTTTTTCTCTTCCTTTTCATCTCTTTTATCCTCTCTGTAAACCATATCTTTGTATAGAGGAACAGCACACTAATAAGGTGGTTGGTTAGCTTGTATGTTAGCATCATTGTAATGTTTTATTTTATTTTATTTTTGTATGGGAGCTGGTTAGTCTATAGACGTGGTCTATTGTTTTTATCTGTTTCAGTTTAGGTCTCTCTCTCCATTTGTTGATACACTCGTCGGATTCCCTCCTTACTCCTCTCTCTCTCCACCTCCCTCTTCCCCCCACTGTCTTCTCCATTCTCTTCCCTCTGCTAACCACATTTTATTTCAGGGAGTAAACCCTACAGCCCTACTACACGGACAGATTCCAAGGCAGTGGGAAGTGGGTTTCAGATTATCCATACACCTCTCGGCAAATACCAGGACCTGCAGATAGATTTTGAATCACAGCTCCCCCTTAAGTAAATCTCAAAACTGCAGAAAGGACCACCCCCAACCTACAGTGCAACTCCAGAGTTGAACAAAGTTAGAGGGCATACATAAAGAATAGGAGATTGAACAAACAGAAGTAAAAGCAATCCCTCTACCCCTGAGTAACAGAATTAAAGAAGATAGAGATGTGGAGGGAAGGAAAAAGTAGGGAGGGGGGGAAAAACACACAAATGAAGAAAAAACAAAAGAAGAATATAGGTCTCACACAGACCCCTGGGAGATCAGACACTGAGAAACAGATTCCGGAACACAATGAAGAGCCCCCAGAATGACTGGTCACATGCAACAAACCCAGACATCAAGACATTAATAGAGAGAATTTTAAAAATTGAGGAGAGACAAGAGGAAAATAGGAAGGAGCTGATGTTAGAAATAACAGCAGTAAAGAATACTGTGATGGAAATAAATAACAAACTAATAAACATGGAAAGCAGAATTAGCCAAGCAGAAGAAAGAATCTCAGAGCTCAAAGACCAAAACACAGAACTAACCCAAACTGTCAAAAGCATAGAACAGAAGCTAAAAAAGACAGAAAAAAACCCTTTAAAAATGAATATCAAGAGACCAAACCTAAGAGTAATTGGCCTTTCTGAGGCAGAGAGAGAAACAGAGGTCACACTGAATAAACATTTCATGAAATCATTCAAGAAAACTTCCCTTATTCATCAAGGATGGAAAAAAATTTAAAAACAAAAGATTCAGAGAACCCCTGCAAGACAAAAAATGAGAAGACCAACTCCCAGACATATAATAATTTGCCTAAACAAAGTAGGTATAAAAGAAAAAATCCTAAAGGTAGCAAGAGAGGTCAGACTACGTACCAGGGAAGACCAATTAGAATAGGAGCAGATTTACCTAAGAAACCCTCCAGGCTACGAGATCCTGGAGCCCTATCTTCAAAGTTCTAAAAGATAAACAATTTCAACCAAGAATAACCTACCCAGCCAAGCTAAGCTTCATCAGTGAGGGAGAAATGAAATCTTTCCCAGATATCCAATCCCTAAGAACCTACGCTGCCACAAGACCACCTCTACAAGAAATACTTAAGAAAGTACTGAACACAGAAGAAAAGGAAAAAAAAACAACAATGTTCTTCATAAGAGTACAGGGAAAAGTTTAAAAAAACACATGATCCCAAATCTAAAACCAAAAGAAAGACAACACACAAACAGGGAAAAACAACTCTGTAAGAACATTTGATAGGAAACAACCTACATTTCAATAATTAGTTTGAATGTAAAGGACTAAATGCACCACTGAAAAGACATAGAATGGCAAAATGGATAAAATATCACCGGCAACAATCTATTGCCTTTAAGAGACTCACCTCACTAGAAAGGACACTCACAGACTCAAAGTAAGAGGATGGGAAACAAATTTTTAGGCGAATGGAACACAAAAGAAAGGAGGAGTCACAATCTTAATCCAGACAAAATACCCTTTAAACTATCAAAAATTTAAAAAAAATACAGAAGGCCATACATAATGATAAAAGGTTCAATCCATCAACAAGAAATATCCACCTAAAAACATATCACCAAACATAGGACCACCAACTTTCATAAAGCAGCTCCTACGTAAACTAAAAAAAGATATCAACTCCAATACCATCATAGCTGGGGCATTCAATACCCCACTCACAACCCTAGACAGATCATCAGGACAAAAAATCAGCAACGAGATTCGAAACTTCAATGTGACTCTTGATCGAATGGACTTAACTGATACCTACAGAACCCTTCATCCAAAGACCACAGAATACACATTCTACTCATCACCGCATGGAACATACTCTAAGATCGACCACATACTTGGCCATAAATCAAGCATAAGCAAATATAAAAGGACTGAAATTACACCATGCACCTACTCGGACCACAGTGGAATAAAAATAATCATTAACACCAACAAGGTCCCCCCAAAACCCACCAAGACATGGACACTAAACAGCATGATGTTAAACAACTCCTGGGACAATGATGAAAAACAAAACAGAGATTAAAAGATACCTGGAAACAAATGAAAATGAAGAAAATCTTACCAAAAAACTCTGGGACACCTTGAAAGCTGTAGTAAGAGGGGAATTTATATCCCTACAAACGCACATGAAGAAAATGGAAGGAGCACAAATTAGCAGCCTAACAAGCCACCTAAAAAAGCTGGAAAAGCAAGACCACAAAAACCCTAATTTCAGCAGAAGAATCCAGATCACCAAAATAAAAGCCCAAATCCAGGACACAGAAGACAAAAAATAATACAAAAAAAAAAAAAAAAAAAAATTTAATAAACAAAAAGCTGGTTCTTCGAAAGATAAACAAGATCGATGGTCCCCTAGCTAGACTGACCCAAAAAAAAGAGAAAAAGCCCAAATTAACACAATCAGAAACACAAAAGATGAAGTCACATCTGATCCTGAAGAAATACAAAAGATCATTAGAGACTACTAAGTACATTTGTACGGAAACAAACTTGAAAACCTTTCAGAAATGGAGAACTTTCTGTCATCACACAACCTACCTAGGTTGAAACAAGAAGAAATTGAGACCCTAAATAGACCAATAACAATCAAGGAAATTGACTACGTAATAAGAAAACTACCTACAAAAAAAAGCCCTGGCTGGGCTAGGTTGCTCAGCCTATAATCCCACGGCTTTGGGAGGCTGAGGTGAGTGGATTGCCTGAGCCTGTGGGTTCAAGATCCGCCTTGGCAACTTGGCGAGACCTCCTCTCTACAATAAATCAAAAAATTAGCCGGGTGTGGTAGTGCGCGCCTGTAGTTCCAGCTACTTGGAAGGCTGAGGCAGAAGGATCGCTGGAGCCCAGCAGGTCGAGGTTGCAGTGGCCGGGAGCGGCCACTGCACTCCACTCTGGGTGATAAAGTGAGACTCCAACTCAAAAAAAAAAAAAAAGCCCTGGACCAGATGGCTTTCCAGCAGAATTCTACAAGACATTTAAGGAGGAGCTTATACCAATCCTACTGAAGATACTCCAGGTGACTGAGAAAGACGGAACTCTCCCCAAATCATTTTACGAAGCTAACATCACATTGATACCCAAGCCAGGTAAAGACCCAACAAAGAAAGACAACTATAGGCCAATATCTTTGATGAACATAGATGCTAAAATTCTCAACAAGATCCTAGCGAACCGGATTCAACAACACATATCAAAAATCATCCATCATGACCAAGTAGGCTTCATCCCTGGGATGCAAGACTGGTTCAACTTCGTAAAACCATAAATGTAATTAAATACATCAACAGATGTCAAAACAAAAACCACATGATTATATCATTAGACACAGAAAAAGCTTTTGATAAAATCCAGCACCCCTTCTTGATAATAACCCTCGAACAGTTAGGCATACGGGGAACATATCTCAAAATAGTAAAAGCCATCTACAAGAAACCCACAGCCAGCATACTCCTAAATGGACAAAAACTGGAACCATTTCTCCTGAAAACAGGAACCATTTCTCCTGAAAACTGGAACAAGACAAGGATGCCCATTCTCACCCCTCCTGTTCAATACAGTACTGGAAGTCCTGGCTAGAGCAATCAGAGAAGAGAAGGCAATCAGGGGTATTTAAATAGGAAAAGAGGAAGTCAAGCTATCTCTCTTTGCAGATGACATGATCATGTAATGTGAAAACCCAGGAAAATCTGTCAAAAACCTCCTTACACTGATAAAGGACTTTGGTAAAGTCTCAGGATATAAAATAAATGTGCAAAAAACAATCGCATTTCTTTACACCAATAATAAATAAACAGAAACCCAAATAAAAAGCACAATTCCATTCACAATAGCCACGAAAAAATGAAATACCTTGGCATCTTCCTAACCAGAAACGTGAAAGACCTTTACAATGAAAACTACAAAACACTGCTCAAAGAAATCAAGGATGACACAAACAAGTGGGAAAATATCCCATGCTCATGGATTGGAAGAATCAACATTGTGAAGATGTCCATCTTACCTGAGGCAATCTACAGATTTAATGCAATACCCATCAAATTACCAGCAACATTCTTCTCAGAGCTAGAAAAAAACAACACAGGAATTCATATGGAAGCACAAACGACCAAGAATAGCCAGAACAATCCTCAAGAAAAAGACAAAGCAGTTGGTATCACATTGCCAGACTTCAAACTTTACTATAAAGCTACAATAATCAAAACAGCTTGGTATTGGTACAGGAACAGGCACACAGATCAATGGAATAGAATTGAGATTTCAGAAGCAAAACCTCAATTTCTCAATCAACTCATCTTCAACAAAGCCTCCACCACCTAAAACTGGGGAGAGGAGAACCTAATTCAGTAAATGGTGCTGGGAAAACTGGCTGACCACATGCAGAAGATTGAAACAGGACCCCATCTATCCCCATACACAAAAATTAACTCCAAATGGATCAGAGACCTAAATGTAAAACCTCAAACCATAAGAACCTTAGAAAATGAAGGACATACCCTCATGGAAATTGGAACTGGCATCCAATTCCTGAACAAAACCTGAAACCCACAGGCCATAAGAGATAAGATAGACAAGTGGGACCTCATTAAACTGACAAGCTTCTGCAAAGCCAAAGAAACCATCAAGAGAGCAGGGAGACAGCCTACAGACTGGGAAAAAGTATTTGCCAACTCCAGGTCTGACAAAAGCTTAACATCTTGGATCTACAAGGAACTCAAACGTGCTGAAAAGAAAAAACCAAGCAACCCCATTATAAAATGGGCAAAAGATATGAACAGACACTTCTCAAAGGAAGACATCCGAGCAGCCAACAGACACATGAAAAAATGTTCAACCTCACTAATCATCAGGGAGACGCAAATCAAAACCACACTGAGATACCACCTAACTCCAGTCAGAATGACAATTATCAATAACTCAAAAAATAACAGTTGCTAGAGAGGGTGTGGCGAAAAGAGAACATTTCTACACTGTTGGGGGGCATCCAAACTAGTGCAACCTCTGTGGAAAACAGTATGGCGATTCCTAAAAGCCCTAAATATTGACCTCCCATGTGACCCCGCAATCCCCCTACTGGGAATATGCCCTGAAGAACTCAAATCACTCTATCAAAAAGATACCTGCACACGTATGTTTATCACAGTATTGTTCACAATAGCAAGAACCTGGAAGCAACCATGGTGTCCATTAAAAGAGGACTGGATTAAAAAAATGTGGTACATATACACGATGGAATACTACGCAGCCATAAAAAAGAACAAAATCATGACTTCTGCAGCAACCTGGATGGAACTAGAGTCTATAATACTGAGTGACCTCTCACAGAAACAAAGATCTGAGTATCACATGTTCTCACTCATATAGTGGACCTTTAACATCCAATGTAATACTATAAGAAAATGACTGACAGTGGTGGGAAACTATGGGGGGAGGGGAAGGGAGATGGGATTAACGGTAGTAAATATCTGTATGGGGATTGGGAGACACTTCTCATCAACAAGGGTGCCTGAACAAAGCATATTTGTATACCTAACCCTTAACTGTACCCCACAGTATCATAATAAAAAATATTGATTTAAAAAAAAAAACGAACAGCAAAACAACTGTCTTTCATAATTATTATTTTTCACTGTTATATGCAAAATATCCCACAACTGCAATATGGTCACCATCTCAATCTTATACCATATAATAGATTTGGTATAAGATTTGGTTTTTTTTTTTAGTCAAGGTCTTACTCTGTCACCTAGGCTGGAGTGCAGTGGCACAATCATGGCTATTGCAGCCTCGACCTACTAAACTCAGACAATCCTTATGCCTCAGCCTCTTGAGTAGCTGGGACTATGGACACATGCCACCATGCCAAGCTAATTTTTTTATTTATTGTAGAGTTGAGTTCTCACCATTTTGCCCAGGCTGCTTTCGAACTCCTGGGCTCCTATGATCCTTGCGCTTCAGCCTTCCAATATTGTGGGATTACAGGCGTACACCACCATGCCCAGCCAGATTTGGCTAGTCTTCAAAAATAATCACTATCACCTACCTTAAACTCTACCTCCATGGAAAATGTACACTTTCCTTCCCAAGTAACATGGGCTTGATCACATGCCTTACTTTGGCCTCATAGAGGACAGAGTATATATATTTCCCTGACCCCATAGCCTTAGCCATCTGACTTGCTTTGGCCAACAGGACGTTAGCCTGTGAATATCCAGTTGTCCAGCATCATGTGTTAAAGAAACTATTCTTTTTTTTTTTTCCTGAGTTGGAGTCTCACTCCGTCACCCCAGCTGAAGTGCAGTGGCACGCTCACAGCCATCCTGCTGGGCTCTGGCAATCCTTCCACCTCAGCCTTCCAAGTAGCTGGAACTATAGGTATGCACTACTGCACCCACTAATTTTTAATTTTTTATTTATTGTAGAGACGAGGTCTTGCCAAGTTGCCCGGGCTGGTTTGAACCCGCAGGCTCAGATAACTTACTCACCTCAGTCTCCCAAAGTGCTGGGATTACAGGCTGAGCCACTGAGCCTGGCCCTTTCTTTTCTTTCTTTTTTTTTTTTTTGAGTCAGAGTCTCTCTCTCTCACCCAGGCTGGAGTGCAGTGGCACATTCATGACCACTGCAGCCTCAACCTCCTGGGCTGGAACTACAGGCACACGCCACCACGCCAGCTAATTTTTTATTTATTGTAGAATTGAGGTCTCACCAAGTTGCCCAAGCTGGTCCCAAATCCATGGTCTCAGGCAATCCTCTCACCTTGGCCTCCCAAAGTGCTGGGATTATAGGTGTGAGCCACCAAGCCCAGTCAAAAAGACTATTCTTTACTCACTGAATTGTCTTGGCACATTTGCCGAAAATCAATTGCCCATTAAGTGTACAAGTTTATTTCTAGACTCTCAATTCTATCCTATTGATATATATTATCTCAGCTGGGCGCAGGGGTTTACACCTATAATCCCAATACTTCGGGAGGCTGAGGCAAGAGGAATGCTTGAGCCCAGGAGTTCAAGACCAGCCTAGGCAAAGTAAAACCTCTTCTCTAAAAAAATTTTAAATATTAGCCAGGTGTGGTAGTGGGCGCCTATAGTCCTAGCTACTAGGGAGGCTGAGGCAGGAGAATCACCTGATCCTAGGAGATTAATGTTGCAGTGAGTCATAACTGTGCCACTGGAGTCCACCCTGGGTGACAGAATGAGACCATCACTCAGAAAAAAAAAAAAAAGAATTTTAACACAAAAGCAATATTAGAGATTAAGAGGGTCTTATCATAATGATAAAAAGTTTAGCCGGGCTCGATGGCTCAGCCTGTAATCCCAGATGAGTGGGATTGCCTGAGCCTACGGGTTCCAGACCATCCTGGGCAACTTGGAAAGACCTCATCTCTACAACAAAATCAAAACAATTAGCCGGGCATGGTAGCGCACGCCTATAGTTCCAGCTACTTGGAAGGCTGAGGCGGAAGGATCACCGGAGACCAGCAGGTCGAGGCTGCGGTGGCCGGGAGTGGCCACTGCACTCCAGTCTGGGTGACAGAGTGAGACTCCAACTCAAAAAAAAAAAAAAAAAGTTCAACAAGGTGCTGGGCACAGTGGCTCAAGCCTGTAATCCCAGGACCGAGGTGAGAGGACTGCCTGATCCCAAGGGTTCAAGACCAGCCTAGGCACTAAGCAAGACCTCGTCTCTACAGTGAATTAAAAAATTAGGTGAATCTGGTAGTGCATGTCTGTAATTCCAGCTACTCGGAAGTATGCGGCAGAAGGATGACCTGAGCCCAGCAGACTGAGGCTGTGGTGGCCATGAGCATGCCACTGCACCCCAGCCTGGGTGACAGAGTGAGACTGACTCAAAAAAAAAAAAAAAAAAATCAACAGGAAGATATGACAATTTCAAATTGGATGCATTTAAGAACATAATCTAAAAAGATATAATTCTCAGACTAACATACATAATACCCTAACTGAAGAAATACAAGAAAAAAATTCCAAAACTGTAATTAGGAGCTTTGGATACTCCCTTCTTGGCAACTGATAGCACAAGCAAAACAAAGCAAAAAACACATTAAGTACACAGAACACATGAACAACACAATTAATTCAAAACTTGACCTAATAGATGTAATTACAAATCTGTACACACACAAAAACACACACACACAATTACTCTTACTGCAAAACACACTCATTCCAAGCAAACTTAGAACATTTACAAAAATGCCCCAAATACAGATCCTAAAGCAAATCTCCACAAAAGAATGATATCATAGAGCATTGGTCCCCAACCGTTTTGGCATCAGGGACCAACCTCTTTGGCATCAGGGACCAACCTCTTTGGCATTCAGGGAAGACAATTCTCCCATGGATTGCGGGGGTCACCTGGGGGAAGATCATCAGACATTGGAGTCTCATAAAAAGCACACAACCTAGATCCCTCATGCGCACAATCACACTCCTATGAGAATCTAATGCCGCCACTGATCTGACAGAAAACAGAGGTGTGCACAGCCGACACTCACCTCCTGCTGTGTGGTCTGGTTCCTAGCAGGTCATGGGCAGAAGCTGGTCCCCAGTCCAAGGGTTGGGGACCCCTGTCACAGAGTATGTTCTCTGATCATAGTGCAATTATACCAAAAAAGAATAACCCCCAAACTCTAAGTGGAACTGACCAGATGGTTAGAAACAAAGAAAATCTCCTCTCCTGAATTATACCCCACATCTTTAAAATAAAATAAAAAATAAATCTTGGAAAAAAAAGAAAATCTTCTCTACACAAAGCATTAAAAACCATTCTTTAAAAGCCACAAGGTGCCATTAGGCCTGGTGGCTTATTGAGTCCAGAACCACTTGAACCCAGAAGTTTGAGGTTATAGTGTGCCATAATCACACCTATGAATAGCCACTGCACTCCAGCCTGGCAACACAAGACTCCGTAAAAACAAAACAAAACAAAACAAAACCCATAATGTGACTGAACTTGTCCCACCAGATGTCAAAACTTTTATAAAACCATGATAATAAGCCGGGCTCGGTGGCTTAGTCTGTAATCCCGCGCCTTTGGGAGGCTGAGGTAAGAGGATTGCCTGAGCCCTCGGGTTCAAGACCCGCCTGGGCAACTTGGCACGACCTCATCTATACAATAAATCAAAAACTAGCTGGGCGTGGTAGCGCGTGCCTATAGTTCCAGCTACTTGGAAGGCTGAGGTGGAAGGATCACCGGAGCCCAGCAGGTTGAGGCTACGGTGGCCGGGAGCAGCCACTGCACTCCAGTCTGGACGACAGAGTGAGACTCCAACTCAAAAAAAAAACAAAAAAAACAACAAAAAAAACACAATAATAGGTAGAAATAGACAAATAGACCAACGACACAAAACAGATCAGAATCAAACTATGTATATACAATCATTTGGTCTATGATACAGAGCACTATAGCCTTAAAGAAATCGTACCGAGATAACTGGGTATCACATAAGGAGACAAGTGAAACTGAATGCCTACCTCATACCATAATGCTAAAGTCACTGCCAAATAGATTGACTATAGACATAAAATGTGAAAAGTGAAACATAACTTACAAATGATTAGTATATACAGATTATATTATATATAGTCATTCTACAGATTAATAAAACCACCAAAGAGGAAAATGCGAAAGAAATTAGAACAAGCCTGTCAGATAAAAAAAAAAAAGGAAAAACCCAAGAGGACAATGGACATCCACCAGAATAACTAAAATTAAAAAGCTGGAGAACATCAAGTATAGATGAGAATATGAAGTAACGGTAACTTTTCTGTGCTGTCAGTGGGAGAATTAATTGTATAAACACTTTGAAGAACAGGACAAGAGAGAAACCAATCCACAATGAAACAGATACAAAACCCAAAAGGAACCTCACAGATAGCAGGGGTGGGATAAGGAAGCAACCGGAACTGATATTTCAGTATAAAAATTATTATTGGTCGGGCATGGTGGCTCAAGCCTATAATCCCAGCACTTTAGGAGGCCAAGGTGAGGGGACTGCCTGAGCCCACGGGTTCAAGAGCAGCCTGGGCAACTTGGCGAGACCTCATCTCTACAATAAATCAAAAAATTAGCTAGGCGTGGTGGTGCACACCTGTAGTTCTGGCTGTTTGGAAGGCTGAAGCAGAAGAATCACCTGAGCCCAGCAGGTCGATGCTGGGGTGGCCATGAGTGTGTCACTGCACTCCAACCTGGAAGACGGAATGAGACTCCAACTAAAAAAAAAAAAATTTATTATTATTGCCAGGCAGGTGACATTTGAGGAAAAAAATTGCCCTAGCAGCCTGGAAAATCAGGCAAATGAAAAGCAATAATTAACTCCAGGGAAAAAGGGAGTATAGACTTTCAGAAGACTATTAGCACAGCAAGGAAACATCAGTCTTCCAAGTAGCTGGAACTACAGGCGTGCATCACCACACTCAGCTAATTTTTTAAATTTATTGTAGAGACGACATCTCACCAGATTGCCCACGTTGGTCTCAAACCCCTGGACTCTGGCAATCCTCTCTCACCTCTGCCCCCCAAAGTGCATGAGCTGGCAAAATAAAGTTCTGTTAAAGAAATACAGAAAACGGCCTGGCTCGGTGGCTCAGCCAGTAAATTCCAACACTTAGCAAGGCTGAGGCAAGTAGCCTGAGCCCATGGGTTTGAGACTGGTCTGAGCAACTTGGTGAGACCTCGTCTCTACAATAAACCAAAAATTAACTGGACATGGTAGCACATGTCTGTAGTTCTGGCTACTTAAAAGGCTGAGGTAGAAGGATTGCTGGAGCCCAGAAGTCAATGTTGGGTGGTCATGAGCGTACCACTGCACTCCAGCCTGGGTGATGGAGTGAGACTCCAACTCAAAAAAAAAGAAAAAGAAAAAAGAAATATAGAAAACAGAGAAGGAGAGCTAAATTCTCCATTACTGAGGCAGAAAGTTAATAACAGCTGAAAATTATAAATCAAAATATAGCAGTTATCCATCACCACCAAAAATATGGAGATAGAGGCTAAGGAAAACAGCTAGAAAAGTGAAAATGAATACTTCCAGAGAAAGGCACTGGAGATTGAGAAAAGGTGAGAAGTGAAATAGGTCACTGTAAGGCTTTTAGTTCAACTTGACTTTAATTACACTGTACATGTATTACTCTAAAAATTTTGAGGAAGTTCTCCACTTTTACTGCATCAATCTGCCCTGGCATTCAAGAGGTCTGCATTATTGGCACATAGAGGTATTAATCATTTTTAAAATTTAGAGTGCATATACAGTATATTTTTAAATGTCACCAAAATGTAAATTTTGAAAATAATTACTCCAATGACTCTACAGATCAAAGAAAATGAAAACAGATACAAGGACCTATAAATGTGAAAGAATATAATTAAAATCACCAAGGGTACCTGATCCTAAACCAGGGGAAGGGAGGACCACGCGTAGACCACTTATGTACCTAATCCTGACTTGTACCCCACATTAAAGTTTTTTTAAAAAGAATATAATTCAAGATACAGAAAAATGTATAGGAAAACTATGCAGGCAGAGATTTCTCACTGGGCTATATAATAAACACCTCAAACTTTAACAGGACCATATCTAAACTCCTAATCTTTCTTCCTAAACCTAAAGCTTCCAAAAAGATCTTCCCCACCTCAGCAAACTGCAAGTTCACTCTCAACAATTGCTTACATATCCTACAAATTAATAAAACAGCTATCCCTGTTGCTAAAGTCACCACTGACTCTTCTCTTGAACTTCATAGCCAATCTATCATTAGCAAATCCTGTCTACCTTCAAAATGCATCCAAAATCTAACCACCATTTCTCACCAACATTTCGTCCAAGCCACCATTATCTCTCACTTGAATTTGTCCAAGAGATTCCTAATTGGTAACCTCGTCTTCAGATATAGTCCCTTCCCTACTTCTTCAGTTTCTTCTCAACACAGGAGCCAACATTACCCTTTTAAAATTTAAGTCAGGCTCTGTTTATTCCTCTGCTCAAAAACCCCCAGTGACTTTCATCCCACAAAAAAACCCACAGTTTAGCCGGCCTTGGTGGCTCAGCCTGTAATCCCGTGCCTTTGGGAGGCTGAGGTGAGTGGATTGCCTGAGCCCACGGGTTCGAGACCCGCCTGGGCAACTTGGCGAGACCTCATCTCTACAATAAATCAAAAATTAGCTGGGCGTGGAAGCGTGCCTGTAGTTCCAGCTACCTGGAAGACTGAGGCGGAAGGATCGCCAGAGCCCAACAGGTCGAGGCTGCGGTGGCCGGGAGCGGCCACTGCACTCCAGTCTGGGTGACAGAGTGAGACTCCAACTCAAAAAGAAAAAAACCAAAGGTTCAATGTTAACTTATTAATTACAGTACTTTCTAATCTTACCCTTGCTCCAGCCCATTTGTCATGATGGTTCCCCTGCTAATATACATTTAGCACATTCCCACCTGAGGTTGAGTACGTTTTCCAGGCAGAGGAAACAGCTTATGCTTTCAAAGAACTGGTAATTTGTTGTTCCAGTATGTTTTAAGAGACAAGTTACCCAAATTAACACAAAATCAGCTTTAATACCAAAACTGGTGAACACACAAATACACACACACAAATATTCCCAATCTTACATAAAAGCAGATTTTTAAAAAATCTAAAGCAAAGCAAATTAGCAAAAACTTTTTTTCTTGAGTTGGAGTCTCACTCTGTCACCCAGGTTGGAGTGCAGCGGCACACTCACGGCCACCCCAGCGTCAACCTGCTGGGCTCCAGTGATCCTTCTGCCTCAGCTTTCCAAGTAGCCAGAACTACAGGCATGCGCTACCATGCTCAGCTAATTTTTTTTTTTTTTATTGTAGAGATGAGGTCTTGCCAAGTTGCCTGGGATGGTCTTGAACCCACGGGCTCAAGCAATCCACTCACCTCAGCCTCCCAAAGTGCTGGGATTACAAGTTGAGACACCGAGCCCGGCCCAAAACATTGTTAACATAACTTGAGCATAGCCAAATGATGTACACTACACTACCAAGTAGAAGAAAGAGAACACAGATGTGATTAACTTTTAGGAATTTTATTGATAACATCAACAAATCAAATAAAAACAATTACCCTTCCACCTCAATGAAACCACTTCTTCCAAATCCCTTCTTAAAATGAATCAGTCTTTTTTCTACACAACCCTAGGACTAATTTACCCACCTCTTTTTTTTTTGAGTTGGAGTCTCACTCCATTGTCCAGACTGGAGTGCAGTGGCACGCTCATGGCCACCCCAGCGTCGACCTCCTGGTCTCCCATGATCCTTCCACCTCAGCCGGACTACAGGCACGCGCTACCACATCTGGCTAATTTTTAATTTATTGTAAAAACGAAGTCTCGCCAAGTTGCCGGGGCTGTTCTCGAACCCACGGGCTCAGGGAATCCACTATCCTCAGCCTCCCGAAGTGCTGGGATTACAGGCTAAGCCACCGAGCCCAGCATCAACCTTTTCTTGATGTTTCATACATCACTGGAATCTTTTAGCCATCTTAAGGTACAGTAATTCCATCATAATAATTATTGTGGTTCCATCAAAATATTTACTGCAGAATCCTGCTCAATCCCAACATAATTTACAGAAGGACTTTTTCCTCAAGCCACTACAAAAGCCTCTTCGGTTACATAAAACACTGGTACAAATGCAGAAAGTTATATAAACAACTGAGAAAGATTTCTCTTCCAATACAACAGAACAGAATAACTTCTCACCAATACTTAGTGTGAAGATAACACAAACATTTAAAGGTCTACCAAGAGCTCACTTAAAGTCTTCAATTTGCATAGATCTGTTTCCACCAACCAAATGCAAGTCCCTCATATCAGTTATTTTCCCTTATTACCTTCCTAACTCTCCTTTCACTGCAGAATTCCCACTTTCTTTCTTTTTTTTTTTTTTTTTTTTTTTTTTGAGTTGGAGTCTCACTCTGTCGCCCAGACTGGAGTGCAGTGGCCGCTCCTGGCCACCACAGCCTCGACCTGCTGGGCTCCGGCGATCCTTCCACCTCAGCCTTCCAAGTAGCCGGAATTACACGCATGCACTACCACACCCGGCTTATTTTTTGATTTATTGTAGAGATGAGGTCTTGCTGCCCAGGCGGGTCTCGAACCCGCAGGCTCAGGCAATCCACTCACCTCAGCCTCCCAAAGGCATGGGATTACAGGCTGAGCCACTGAGCCTGGCTTACTCCCGCTTTCTTAATTCTCTCCACAGGGCCCACATTAACCCCTTTCCTACAAAAATAAGCTTTCTATTTTCAAACCCTTCATACGATACAAAGTCTGCTTCTTAGTACCAATTAAAAATTGGGTTTCTGCAAACTATCTCTTTTTCTCTAAAGCTCCCTGGCAGTGGCTAAATCGTGGCCCACCAAAAATACATCTGTGTCCTAATCCCTGAAATCTGAGAATATAACTTTATTTGGGGGGAGAAGATCTTGGAAGACAAAATTTAAGTTAAAGATCTTTAGATGAGATCATCCTGGATTATCCAGGTGAACTTTTGTAAGAAAGTGATGCAGAAGACAGACACAGAAAACTGAAAATGGAGGTAGAGATTGAAGTAATGTGGTCACAGGCCTAGGAATACCAGGGGAGCCACCAGAAGCTACTAGAGACAAGGAACCAATTCTCCTCTTTGGAGGGAAAGTGACCATGCTGACACCTTGATTTTAGATTTCTGTTGTTTTAAGTCAAGTTCCTGACAATCTGTTAGAGCAAGCCAGGCATGGTGACTTACGCCTGTAATCCCACACTTTGGGAGGCAGAGGCGAGAGGACTGCCTGAGCTCAAGGGTTCAAGACCAACCTGGGCAATTTGGCAAGACCTCGTCTCTACAGTAAGTTAAAAAATTAGCCAGGCTCAGTGGCTCAGCCTGTAATCCCGTGCCTTCGGGAGGCTGAGGTGATGGATTACCTGAGCCCGCGGGTTCGAGACCCACCTGGGCAGCGAGACTTCATCTCTATAATAAATCAAAAAATCAGGCGGGCATGGTAGCGCATACCTGTAATTCCGGCTACTCGGAAGGGTCAGGCGGAAGGATCGCTGGAGTCCAGCAGGTCGAGGCTGCGGTGGCCGGGAGCGACCACTGCACTCCAGTCTGGGTGACAGAGTGAAATTCCAACTCAAAAAAAAAAAAAAAAATCAGCCAGGCAAGGTGGAGCATGCCTGTGGTTCCAGCTACTTGGAAGGCTGAGGCAGAAGGATCACTGGAGCCCAGCAGGTTGACACTGGGGTGGCCATGAGTGTGCCAATCTGGGTGACAGAGTGAGACTGTGCACCCAATAACCACCTCTACTTTCTCCTCCCTCTCCAACACCATTTTCAGCCTCTGGTTGCCATTATTCTACTTTCCATCTTCCTGAGCTCAACTCTTTTAATTTTTAGCTCCCACCTGAGTGAGAACAGGAGAAATGTGTCTTTCTATGCCTGGCTTATTTCACTTAACATAATGTCCTCCAGTTCCATCCAAGTTGTTGCAAAAGACAGGATTTCATTCTTTTTTATGGGTGAATAATATTCCATTGTGTATATGTACCACATTTTCTTTATCCATTCATCTGCTTATGGATGCCAAGGTTGACTCCAAATCTTTGCTATTGTGAATACTGCTGCAATAAACATGGAAGTGCAGATATCTCTTCAATATACTAATTTGCTTTCTTCGTTATTGCCTGTATTATGGATAAAATCCATTTTTACTAGGGTGAGATGATATCTCATTACAGACAGGGTTTCTTTTTAAGTGATGAAAATATTCTAAAATTAGACAGTGGTAATGTTTGCCTAACTCTAAATATACTAAAAATCACTGAGCTGTAAATTTTAAGAGTGGGTTACGTTGAAGCTGACCAGAAAAAGTGAACTTTAAAAAAAAAGGAAGAAAAGCCGGGCTCAGTGGCTCAGCCTATAATCCTGTGCCTTTGGGAGGCTGAGGTGAGTGGATTGCCTGAGCCCATGGGTTCAAGACCCGCCTGGGCAGCGAGACCTCATCTCTACAATAAATCAAAAAATCAGCTGGGCATGGCAGCACATGCCTGTGATTCCGGCTACTCGGAAGGCTGAGGCGGAAGGATCTCCGGAGCCCAGCAGGTTGAGGCTGAGGTGGTCGGGAGCGGCCACTGCACTCCAGTCTGGGCGACAGAGTGAGACTCCAACTCAAAAAAAAAAAAGTAAGAAAAAAGCAAATCTTAAATGATACAAATCTTATTACGCATCAGATTTTTAAAAGAAGCCTAAATCTGTCTTCTGAAAAAAAAATTTTTTTTTGAAGAGAAGGTTTCAATTTTGCTCAAGCTGGAATGCAGTACTGCAATCACAACTCACTACGGCCTCAAACTCCTGTGATCAAATGGTCCTCCCACCTCAACCTTCCAAGTAGCTGGGACTACTGGCACACACCACCATTCTAGACTATTTTTTAAATTTTTTGTAGAAACAGGGTCTCACTCTGTTGCCCAGGCTGGAATGCAGCAGCATAATCATAGTTACTTGCGGCCTCAAACTGCTGTCTTCAAGTGATACTCCCACCTCGGCCTCTCAAGGTGCTGGGATTATAGGAATGAGCTACTGCACTTGGCCTTATCTACTTTGATTTGTTTTTTTTTTTTTTGAGTTGGAGTCTCACTCCATCACCCACGCTGGAGTGCAGAGGCCACACCAGCATTGACCTGCTGGGCACTGGCAATCCTTCTGCCTCTGCCTTCCAAGTAGCCAAATTACAGGTGTGCGCCACCACGCCTGGCTAATTTTTTTTTATTCACTGTAGAGACAGGGTCTCACCAAGTTCCCCAGGCTGGTCTCAAACCCACAGGGTCAGGCAATCCACTTTCCTCGATCTCTCAAAGTGCCGAGATTACAGGCTGAGCCACCGAGCCCAGCCAGTCTTATCTACTTAGGAAGAAAAATTTCACCTAGTGACTTGGGGCAAGAACAAATTTTCAAATACTAGTTGAACAAAATAAAACAGAAAATTTCAAATTTCCATGCTGCAAGATTACCTTCTTAAAAACTTTCAGCCTGTTATCCTAGCACTTTGGGAGGCCAAGGCGAGTGGATGGCCTGAGCTCGCGGGTTCGAGACCAGCCAGCAACTTGGCAAGACCTCGTCTCTACAATAAATCAAAAATTAGCTGGGCATAGTAGTGTGCGCACCTGTAGTTCTGGTTACTTGGAAGGCTGAGGCAGAAGGATCACTGGAGCCAAGCAGGCTGACGCTGGGGTGGCCATGAGCGTGCCACTGCACTCCAGTCTGGGCGACAGAGTGAGACTCCAACTCAAAAAAAAAACAAAACAAAACTTGAGCCATGTGTGATGGCTCATGCCTATAATCCCAGCACTTTGGGAGGCCAAGATGAAAGGACTGCCTGAGCCCACAGGAGACCGGCCTAGGCAACTTGATGAGACTTCATCTCTACAATAAATGAAAAAATTAGTCAGGCATGTCGTTTCAGCTACTTGGAAGGCTGAGGTGGAAGGATCGCCTGAGCCCAGCAGGTCAGGGCTGCAGTGGCCATGGGCAGCATGGCACTGCACTCCAGCCTGGATGACAGAGGGGTGACCAGCCAGCAACTTGGCAAGACCTCGTCTCTACAATAAATCAAAAATTAGCTGGCATAGTAGCTTGCGCACCTGTAGTTCCGGTTATTTGGAAGACTCACAAACAAGAAAACCTACTAGTATTTATTTAATAACTCAATTTTCTGATGAACGGAAATAGTCTGAAACTTCAATGTACATTTTAAATATTACAGATGTTGGGGATGGGCATATTTCCTATCCTCAAATACTTTACACAGGAATTACCTAAATGTATGTATATACCTTCTAAAAGTGAACTATATCTGTGTTTTGTTTTGTTTTGTTTGGAGTTGGAGTGTCACTCTGTTGCCCAGCCTGGAGTGCAATGGCACGCTCATGGCAACCGCAGCTTCAGTCTGCTGGGCTCAGGTGACCCTTCCACCTCAGCCTTCCAAGTAGCTAGAACTATAGGAGTGCCCATCACCTCGGCTAATTTTTTTATTTATTGTAGAGACTAGGACTTGCCAAGTTGCCCAGGTTGGTCTCGAACTCCTGTGTTCAGGCAATCCTCTCACCTCCGTCTATCTCTGTGTTATAAAGAATAATGCTTATCAGAAAGACCGCACTATTTGTAGGGAAAAAAATAAGTTAAATTATATTTGCCTTTTAATCATCTCTAAAGATGACAAAATGGAAACTTTTCCTAATATAATGTCCTTAGAACAGATCCTAACATATTATAATGACTACTTTTTTTTTTTTGAGTTGGAGTCTCACTCTGTTGTCCAGGCTGGAGTGCAGTGGCACACTCACGGCCACCGCAGCATCAACCTGCTGAGCTCAGGCAATCCTTCCACCTCAGCCTTCCAAGTAGCTGGAACTACAGACACGCACCACCACGCCCGGCTAATTTTTTGATTTACTGTAGAAATGTGATCTCACCTAGTTGCCCAGGTTGGTCTTGAACCCGTGGGCTCAGGCAATCCTCTCATCTCGGCCTCCCTATGCCCTGGGTTTATAGGCTTGAGTCACTGTGCCTGGTCTAAAAACTACTTATTAAGTATTAGCCATAATAATAGTTAGCTATAATGTTACTGGATCTACCCTTTTAGTGAAAAGATTAAAAATAAAATATTTACTTAGTTACACCTGTCTTCACTTAACTACGTTTCCATATTATGATTATCCCTTTCAGCTTTAATAACTACATTAATTCTGCTTTGGTGTTTTGATTTTTTTTTTTAAGTCAATATCTCACTCTGTCACTCAGGCTGGAGTACAGTGGCACAATCATGGCTCACTGCAGCTTCAACCTCTGAGGCTCAGGCAACCTTTACATCTCAGCTTCCCAAATTGCTGGCACTAAAGGCATGCACCACAATGCTGGCTAATGTTTTTATTTTTCGTAAAGGCAAGGTCTCACTATGGTGCCTAAGCTGGTATCGAACCCCAGGGCTCAAGCAATTGCTCCCACCTTGGCCTCACAAAGCGCTGAGATTACAAGCTTGAGCCACTGCATCCAGCATTAAAACTAAACATTCAATTATTTGCCTTAAAGCAGTAGTGCCCAAAGTATAGTATGGGGATCCTCAGGATCCCAGAGATCTCAAGGGTTCCTGAGATCAAAATCATATAAGGAAAAGATAAACTGAAAGTACAAACCAGACCAATGAATTTTAATGCAACAGAGTACAAAAGTATATTAGATGTGGTTTTAGATTCTACATTGTAACTAACTTTTAAGAAATTACAACTTGTTATGTTGCAAAATCAGAGAAGAATATCACAACTATTTGAAAAAGTTATTAAAATACTCCTCCCACCCATATAGGTATAAAGCTGGATTATACTTCTCCATGTCAACTACAACAACCTGTAGCAACAGATTAAGTATAGAAGTTAATAGGGAAGAGAATCTAGTTGTCTTCTATTAGGTAAAAAAAATTAAAGAAATTTACAAAAATGTAATACCATTGCCATTCTTTCACTAACTTTGTTTTGTTTTTCATAGAAATGTTATTTATATTAAGCTGGGTGTGCACAAATGTAGTCCCAGCTACTCATAAGGCTTAGGCAAGATCACTTGAGGTTGGGCTCGGTGGCTCAGCCTGTAATCGCAGCACTTTGGGAGGCCAAGGCGAGTGGATTGCCTGAGCTGGCAGGTTCAAGAATTGCCCAGGCAACTTGGCGAGACCTTGCCTCTACAATTAATCAAAAAAATTAGCTGGAGCCGGGCTCAGTGGCTCACTCAGCCTGTAATCCCGTGCCTTTGGGAGGCTGAGGTGAGTGGACTGCCTGATCCCATGGGTTTGGGACCCGCCTGGGCAACTTGGCGAGACTTCATCTCTACAATAAATGAAAAATCAGCCAGGCATGGTAGCACGTGCCTGTAGTTCCAGCTACTTGGAAGGCTGAGGCGAAAGGATCTCCGGAGCCCAGCAGGTCAAGGCTGCGGTGGCCGGGAGTGACCACTGCACTCCAGTCTGGGTGACAGAGTGAGACTCCAACTAAAAAAAAAAAAAAAAAAAAAAATTAGCTGGGCCTGGTAGCATGCCCTGTAGTTCCGGCTACTCAGAAGGCTGAGGTGGAAGGATAGCTGGAGCCCAGCAGGTCAAATGAACCCCAGCCTGGGCGATGTAGTAAGACTCCAACTCAAAAAAAAAAAAAAAAATCGCTTGAGCCCAAGAGTTCAAGGCCAGGCTGTAAAACAGTTTGAGACCCTGCCACTAAAAAAATTTGTTTAATTAAAACAAAAATGTAATTTATATTAACTGTAATTCCTTTATCAGTTACTTCAAATGAATTAAGTTATTATGTTAAATTAATTTCTAATACTATCGTTATCAATAGTATAACCCATATAAACAATAATTTTTAAGAACGTAAAGGGAGCCTGAGACCAACAAATGTGAGAACTACTACATTAAAATAATACTTAATACCTTCTTTTTATTTACTTTTGAGTTTTTAATCTGTGAATCTTACATATGCTGCTATAAATGTTTAAAGGAAGCTGAAAAGGGCAGAGGATATAAATCTTGCTTTCTTCAAATGAATTGCAATGCAATCAAACATAAGACAATATACCATCCCCCCCAACCAGGAAAAAAAAAGATAGAATGAATGGTTAACAGAATACTCTTTTTTGCCAAAAGCAACTACAATAGTTTAAGAAGCTGTAATATAGAACTTATGCAGAAATAGAGCCAAAGAATTTTCACTGAATGAAACACAGAAAAATATGAAAGTGTGGGTTCCTGAAGAGTTAACATAGTCTCTAAGTGAATTAACTGAGGTAACAATTTTACTACAGGTGATTTCTAACTATCATCATTTATCACCTTGAGTAGAGAGCACTGGAAGAACTCTATGTGGAATATAAATCTGCCAATAAAAGTCAAGAATACTTAACTAACAAAAACCACCCATTATTCTGAATTGTGCAATGCTAGTCACCTACATTATTAGAATAAATACAATCAGATCTGCGTTGTAATAAATTACCAAGCTTAAAGGGCCATCCAGGAAAAGAAGTTAACGGCTTTCATTAATTAGGGCCCTTTTTTAGTTCTTCTGTGAAGCCTAATTTATCACTTTAAATGCCAGCACAAAACCTTGTATGCGGCAGATGTTAAAAAAAAAATTTCCTGTTCACTAAAGAATTTTAACACTGGTTGAAAAAGGTGAAATGTGACGGGCTCGGTGGCTCAGCCTGTAATCCCGCGCCTTTGGGAGGCTGAGGTGAGTGGATTGCCTGAGCCCGCGGGTTCGAGACCCGCCTGGGCAACTTGGAGAGACCTCATCTCTACAATAAAAAAATTAAAATAAAAAAATAAAATAAAATAAAATAAAATAAAAAAGAAAAGAAAAGAAAAAGGTGAAATGATAACACATTTTCCTCTGTCAGGAGAGATTCCGGTGGGTAGCAGCTCATAAGCCAGGGCAAATTTTGGATCCGTGCTTCCAGAGTCCACATTTCTCCTCCTGCCTAAAAGGGAAAAGTGGCTCTGTGACAGTCCCAGTTTCCTCATTTCCTCACATGCTCTAGGCCTGAATTCGCAGTTTCCAAATTAAGTATTTTTAAGACATTTCCCATCTTACTCTCCGGTCTAATTCTACTGATATCTAGGTAGTGAGAACTCGTTCTGTGTTCCCAATTTTTTAAAAACTCCACTGGTGTTTGTGCCCTGTGTAAAGCAAAAGCTAAAGACCTGATCAGGAGAGAGGGTGAATATAGCATAGCTCACTGCAATCTGGATGTTTTATCCATGTTTCATTCAATTTTTAAAAAATGAATGTTTAGGTGGGGGAACAGAACAGAACCCACCCACATCTTCTTATTATTATTATCACTACTTTGTTTTCTGCAAAGACAGCTTATTTAAGAGCTATCTGCGTCCCGTAATTCCTGCTGCAAGAATCCCATCTCAGCTGGCCAAGACTGCAGAAAACAGGGTTCAAAGCACTTCACCAATCTCAATGTCTTAACTCCTTCCTCGTCCCCATCCGCCCGGAAAATACCGAGCACGCATCATGGAGAGGCGGGAGGGGGGGAGGCGTCCTCTAATTTCTGGACCCGGCAGCCCATTCTGCCCACGCAAAATAAATCCCCGCTGCAAAACAGTCTCACGAGCAGGGCTGAACAGCGAGGACCCGATTTCTCTCCTGCTCGCATCCCTCGTCGCTACGCACTCCGCCACGGCCCTCAACGCGCCCATCTTCCTCCACAGCAGCCCCACCTGCGCCCAGACCCCCGCCTCCCGCCCGAGAGGCTCCGTGACCTTGGGCCCGGGCCACCGCTCCAATCCGCTCCCGAGCCGGAGACCGTGAGACCGGGATCCCCGCGTCCCGCCCCGCTCACTGCAGAGGCCGCGGGGCTCGGGCCGGGTCAGCGGCCGGCTCGGGGGACGCGCCAGGAAGAAAAGAGAACGCGGGGTGCGGGGACGGAGCCCGGGGCTACCTGCACAGCCAGCGCCGACGCCGCCATGGCCGCACGCCACCTCGGGGCTCCGGACGCCCTCGAGGCCGCGCCGGGAGCTCCGGCCCCGACCCGACCGCGGCCCCGACCCGGTCCGCGCTCCGCGCGCCCCGCCGCAGCGGCAGGTGAGGCGGCGGCGGGGCGGCCGCGCGTGCGGGGTCGTCGCCTACCTCGGGCGACGGCGTCCGGAACCTCCCGCCTCCCTCCCGGGACCCGAGGAGCGGGAAGGCGTGCGAGGCAACGCGCCACCGGGGGTGGGACAGGAAGAGGGAGACCCGTCCGCTCCCCGAAGGGGCTGGCGAACGCGAGGTGGGGACGCGGGCGGCGGGGCCGTCAGGGACGCTCGCGTACCTTCCCTGCGCCCGGACGAGGGTTCAACGGCAGCCGGCAGGTCGCCTCACATCCGGGTATCGGAGACACTCAGCTGCTTCTGCCGCGGCCGCCGCCTCCCCCGCGGCGCAAACACCAAACTTCCGGCGGCGACGGCGACGCCTCGCCCGTCAGATGGGAGTTACCTGTGGCCGTCTTGGGTGCGCTTGCGCAACGCTCCTCTTCAGCCCGAGCCGGCTCAGCGGACGTGCCCAGAAGGCGAAGATGGCCGCCACGCTCGCTGCGTGTCACGCAATTTTTCACCCCGGCCCGGACGGCTGGGCGTCGGGGAAAGGCGAGCCAGCGTCCATCCTCAGCGCAGGCGCGGTGGGAGGCCTCGCGTGCGCGCCTCCGCGGGTGGGCGCCTGGCGGGGAGGCGGCGGCGCCCCCTAGCGGCGGCCGCCGTGCTCCCTGGGGTCGTCTCCCGGACTCAGAAAGGGCCCCCGCAGCGGTGGTTTGCCTTGGAAGTGTGTCACAACCGGTTCCCCTGTAGGGTCGGCTGTCTCCATCGGCGTGCGGTGTCCGGCCCAAGGGCCTTGGGTCTTCGGTATGAGCCGTTGTCGGGCGGGGGGAGGGGAGGAGCGGACCCCTGTCCTCCCGCCCCTGCCCTCCTGCGCCTCCCCAAAATACGAGGTCTCAGCCGGGCGCGGGGGCTCACGCCTGTAATCCCGGCGCTTTGGGAGGCCGAGGCGAGAGGATTGCCTGAGCCCAGGGGTTCGAGACCGGCCTGGGCAACTTGGCGAGCCCTCGTCTCTGCAACTCATCAGAAAACGAGCCAGGTGTGGTGGCGCGCGCCTTGTGTTTCCAGCTGCTTGGAAGGCTGAGGCGGGAGGATCGCCTGAGCCCAGCAGATACAGGCTGCGGTGGCCGTGAGCGTGCCCCTGCACTCCAGCCTGGGCGACAGAGTGAGACTCCGACTCAAAAAAAAAAAAAAATGCGAGGTCGCAGGCACCCGGGCACGAGCGCTCGTAAGACACTATAGATTTAGGCGGGGCGAGGGTTTGAACCGAGGCCTCTAGGGACAGGATCCAGGGTTCCATCACTTGGAGTCGTGTTTTCCACACCACTATAGAACACACTTTCCGTGCTCCTTTTTTTCCTTATTTGCAGAACTGTGTAGACAGCTAAATCAGTACTTGTCCCTTTCAAAATGGGAAGAGGTGACCATACATGACTAATCCCCTTCCTGCCCTCCTTGATTGAAGCCAAGTACAACCAACATGTGCCCTAAGCTTGTCAAGCCTAACGTTTTTCTGACAATCCGTCTTCCACAAAACTTTAGTGAGCTGCCTGTCGGTTTAGGCCGGGAGATTTTTGTGGCTCAAAACCAAAACGAGGGGTGTTGGTGGGTGAGGCCATTCCCGACATCACCGTGAGTGGACCATTTCAGATCCACTCGTGCCAGGTCTCCATCTGTAGTCTAACCAAATCCTAGTTGCTCTGTAATATCACAGCATCTTTGTTTTTCCTTCTGTCATTAGTGTTCTTTTAGACCATTCTGTCAGTGAGCTTTGAAATTTGGTTCGTTAAATTGGGTTGTCTGGCCGGGCTCGGTGGCTCAGCCTGTAATCCCGCGCCTTTGGGAGGCTGAGGTGAGAGGATTGCCTGAGCCCGCGGGTTCGAGACCCGCCTGGGCAGCGAGACCTCATCTCTACAATAAATCAAGAAATCAGCCGGGCGTGGTAGTGCATGCCTGTAATTCCGGCTACGTGGAAGGCTGAGGTGGAAGGATCGCCGGAGCCCAGCAGGTCGAGGCTGCGGTGGCCGGAAGCGGCCACTGCACTCCAGTCTGGGTGACAGAGTGAGACTCCAACTCAAAAAAAAAAAAAAAAAAAAAAAATTGGGTTGTCTGGCCGGGCTCGGTGACTCAGCCTGCAATCCTGCGCTTTGGGAGGCCGAGGTGAGTGAATTGCCTGACCCCGTAGGTTCGAGACCCGCTCGGGCAACTTGGTGAGACCTCATCTCTACAATAAGTCAAAAATTATCTGGGCGTGGTAGCATGTGCCTGTAGCTACTTGTAAGGCTGAGTGGAAGGATCGCTGGAGCCCAGCAGGATGTGGCTGCGGTGGCCGGGAACAAGCCACTGCACTCCAGTCTGGGCAACAGAGTGAGACTCCAACTCAAAAAACAAAAAATTGGGTTGTCCACTAAAAAACAATCATGACCAGATTAAATAATAACCTATTATTATTTAAATTTCTTCCTTGACTGAGCTTTCCATCTCTTCCAGGAAAGAAAAAAATTCAGGGTTTGCAAACAACAGGTGAAAAACCCAGCACTGAACTGGCGAAGGATCACAATTGAAAGGAAGAAAAACAAGTTTTAGTTCAGAAGCAGTCTGGGACTCGCAAGATGATATTTGTTCAGATAAGTACAGGAAGATATTCATCTTAGAAAAAGAAAGAAGTATTTGATAATCCAAATGAAATGGTAGGCCTCTTTAATATGAAAATGACTGAAATCCAGCTCACACTAATAGAAACAACATTCTTACAAAAGATTTTATTGCTACCATAACTGGAAGCCATAGGGGAGCCGCTGACCTCAAGTCACCCTGAAACCTGAGGATGTCAGATGATGTCAGCAGGATACTCTACAATACTCAGCTCCTCTTTCATCTATCTGTATTAGCTTTATTCTCGTGTATGTTCAACTGACAACTCAGCAAATATTATATAAGCTCACAGCAGACTGGTTCCAGTAAAAAGAGAGGCCCCCATTCCACAGAGCTCCTGAGAGTCCTGGGGGAGAGCTTTAATTGGTTCAGCTTTGCCATGTGTTCAAGCTAGAAATAATTGAATGCTGTTACTCAGATGACAAATCTTGGTGCCCAACATTATGGTTCTACATATGGTGAAGGTCTTATCTACACCCACTACAACAAGAATTGCAAGACCCTCCTATATTTCTCTTGCTAGACTCAAAACTGTGAACATGGCCAGGCGCAGTGGCTCAGCCTGTAATCCTAGCACTTTCGGGAGGCCAAGGCTAGAGGATTGCCTGAGCCTGGGGGTTCGAGACCAGCCCGGACAACTTGGTGAGACCTCGTCTCTACAATAAATCATAAAAATTAGCCGGGTGTGGTGGCATGCGTCTGTGGCTACTTGGAAGGCTGAGGTGGAAGAATTGCCTAAGCCTACCAGACCAAGGCTGCGGTGGCTGTGAGTGTGTCACTGCATTCCAGCCTGGGTGACAGAGTGAGACTCCAACTCAAAAAAAAAACAAACAAAACCTGTGAATGTAATCTTCTGGACTTATGTAAATCGCTTGCTGACTCCAAACTGCAGAATGTACTTTTCTGCACTTGCTTATCATTAGAACACCATCTTCTAAAAACTAATTATCGAAGAGTTGCATTGTCCCACATGTTACATTCTCATTTCCTTCCTTCCTTCCTTTCTTGTGACCAATCTAAACACCTGTGACACATAAAACCTCTGCTAAATCACAGAGGACAGGACAATCTCACTTTCAGACTAATCTTTCTGTTAGTAGCAAATAAAGGCCTTTATTTGTTTTTCCATTCTAGTTGACTTTATTTCAGGCCTCTTGATGGTTTTATACTATGAGAGTAAAAAAAAAAAAATTCTAAAATATTCAAGCTAGAAAATAAAGAAAAATTATAGCAATTAGGTATCAATCAACTGACAGTGATATTCAGATTTGCCATCTGGAAAACATCATTAACACATACAAGCAATAATGACAGCCCCACATACTTGAAAGGGGACGAGTAGGTGTTAGATTCACAAACTGCGTGTACAAAAGTCTGGAGAAGAGAATAAGCTTGATAAGCTCAATTGAATCCAATTTCCTGCTTTCAGATAGCTTACATTATGGTGTCAGATAATAAATAAGTAAATAAATAATTAAATGCTAAGAAAGAAACAATTGGTAATAAAAAAAGCACCACTGTCCGATCAAATTTTCTGTAATGATGGAAATATTTTATATCTGCCTTGTTCAAAAAGGTAGCCAGAACCACCACATGAGTACTTAAAATGTGGTTATTCAGAAAATGAATTTTTTATTTTATTTAATTTTTTATTAAATTATATTTATTTATTTATTTTGAGTCAGAGTCTCACTCTGTCACCCAGGCTGGAGTGCAGTGGCACACTCACAGCTACCACAGCCTCAACCTGCTGGGCTCAGGTGATCCTTCTGCCTCAGCCTTCTAAGTAGCTGGAACTACAGGCATGTGCCACCACACATGGCTAATTTTTTGGTTTATTGTAGAGACAGGGTCTCGCCAAGTTGCCCAGGCTGGTCTCGAACCCCTGGGCTCAGGCAATCCTCTCACCTCGGCCTCCCAATGTGCTGGGATTATAGGTGTGAACCACCACGTCTGGCTAACATTTTTTTTGAGTTGGAGTCTCACTTTGTCACCCAGACTGGAGTGCAGTGGCCGCTCCCAGCCACCGCAGCCTCGATCTGCTGGGCTCCAGCAATCCTTCCCCCCTCAGCCTTCCAAGTAGCTGGAACTACAGGCGTGCGCTACCATGCCCAGCAAATTTTTGATTTATTGTAGAGACGAGATCTCGCCAAGTTGCCCAGTCGGGTCCCGAACCCGCGGGCTCAGGCAATCCATTCACCCCAACCTCCCCAAGCGAGGGATTACAGGCTGAGCCACCAAGCCCGGCTTTTATTTTTAAAAAGATTTCAGAGAAAGGGGCCTTGCTATATTTCCCAGGATAGCCTTGAACTCCTGGCCTCAAGGGACCCTGAGAGGCTGGGACTACAGGCCTGCACTTGGCTAATTTATTTTTCAGAGACAGCGCCTTGCTCTGTTGCCCACGTTGGAGTGCAGTGCTTATATCATACCTCACTGTAGCCACAGACTCCTGAGCTCAAGCAATCCTTCTGCCTCAGTCTCCAGAATAGCTAGTGCACAACCATGCCTAATTTTTTTTTTTTTTTTGAGTTGGAGTCTCACTTTGTCACCCAGGCTGGAGTGCAATGGCACACTCGTGGCCACTGCAGCCTCAACCTGCTGGGCTCAGATGATCCTTCCATCTCAATCTTCCACTGGAACTACAGGCATGCATCACCATGTCCAGCTAATTTTTTGATTTATTGTAAAGATGAGGTCTCACCGAGTTGCCAGGCTGGTCTCGAACGCGTGGGCTCAGGCAGTCCTCTGACCTCACCCTCCCAAGGTGCTGGGATTACAGGCTTGAGCAACCGCACCCAGCCTCACTATGCCTAATTTTAAAATATTTTTTTTGATGGCTGGGCAGCAGGTTTTCGTTTTTTATTATTTATTTATTTATTTATTTTTTTGAGTTGGACTCTCACTCTGTCACCCAGACTGGAGGGCAGTGGCCGCTCCCGGCCACCGCAGCCTCAACCTGCTGGGCTCTGGCAATCCTTCCACCTCAGCCTTCCAAGTAGCTGGAAGTACAGGCGTGCGCTACCGCACCCAGCTAATTTTTTTTTTTGATTTATTGTAGAGACGAGGTCTCGCCAAGTTGCCCGGGCGGGTCTTGAACCCGTGGGCTCAGGCAATCCTCTTGCCTCAGCCTCCCAAAGTGCTGGGATTACAGACTGAGCCACCAAACTCGGCCAGTTTTCGTTTTTTAAAAACTCTGTCCTAAGATTGGGTAGAGTCAGCTTCCTTAGGACCACCAGGATCATCAGAAGAATATTAGGAGCTCTTGCAAAGACACGGGCATAGACGTTGAGAAGACTGCACACAAATGCCCATTACAGCCTTCCTACTCCATTAGTGATCCATGGAATAATGGGGGCACCTTCATCAACCGCAATCTAGTTAGAAATGCAGAATTTCAGGCCCCACAACAACTGAATCAGAATTTTCCTTTTAAAGTTTCTCCAGGTGAGTTCTGAACATAAAACTTTGATGAGCATTACCTTACAACATCTGGTGATTAGGGATGAAACCTTGACTGGAAGTACAAATTAAAGCAATAGATTTGCTGATTACCTAAAACTAAGGGGGAAAATATCCATAAAGAGGCTACAACTGTAAGCCCAGATGTACTACAACATGCATCGGTTCCACAGGAAAGGATGAGTCAGCAAGGGGACTCAGAGTGTGGGTAGGAGCACTTGGCAATCTAGAAGCCAAAGGAGGAAGGTGTTTCAAAAAGGGAGCATTTGTGCTAAATTCTGCTGAGATGTTGAGTAAGATGAAGACTGAAAAGTCTGTCATGGAGAACGTAAAGTGAACATAATCAGTTAAACTGGGTGATTTTCTTCAACTACATTAAGTCATGCTAAGATTCCTGCTGTTGGAACAGAGTTAGTATAATCCTTTGGGCTTATCTCAGAACTTCTCTTCGTTCATTGAGGAAGTTATATTTGATGCTTCTTTAAAGATGCCCTGCTGTGCCGAAGCGTGATGATGACAGTACTATTGATTGGATTTAATCTCTTTAGATCTTTCCACTGCAGGAAGTTTCCTCCTAGACCAGCCCCCGATGCTTTCAGCAGTCGCAATGCAACCTCCAGCCGCCAGGGGCCGCTGTCGCGCTCCTCGCGGCCGGAAGGGAGTGCGGCCCGCCGAGGCCTCGGCACTTCCGGTGTGCGTCTGCAGCGCTCCGCGCGCTCTTTACGTCTGGAGCTCCCGCGGTAGACGTTTCCGGCCATTCATACGTCCAGTCGGTCGGTCCTCCGTAGTTGGTTTCTGGGCGCTATCCGACCCCGAAGGTGACGGCGCCGCTAGAATGAAGCTCGTGAGGTACGGAGTTGACCAGGCAGCGTGGGGGCTGTGAGGGGAGGGTTTGGGCCGGGGTCGGGAACCTGGGCTGCCCAGTTGCGGGAGGCGGGAAAGCCGCGTGCGCGCGGCCTGCAACGGCCTCCGGGTTCCCGCCCCCATCTTGGCCGCGCTGCGAGTGCTCGGGCCTGGGCGTCAGGCCGAGTCGCGCGCGGGTCTTGCGTGTGTCCCGGGAGATTTAAAGGCCGAGCCATGTCTTCCCGCCTCGCCGTTTAAAGGCTTTGAAGGTGCATCGCCGCCTGGGCCACAGCTCGCTCGGTCAGTTATCGATTTTTATTTCGAGTGGAACTCTAGTTACACTAAAAAGAGGAAGCGTACCTGGAAGTAATGAGAGCTATTTGCAAAATGTCCTAGGTCAGAGAGGGACTTCTGAGATTATTTTTCTTAAGTTTATGTTTTGATGCTCCCTGGATTTAGGATCGATAGTTCGACCCACTATCGATTTAGGAAAACCTCCCCGTGCTGGACAGAAGTCATCCCTTTCCGTAATTATGGCTGATTACATAGATAACAGGCATTTCTCTTGTTTCTTTCTGTGACCAGACCCGGTCGGTGAGTTGAGTCTACCAAAGACTTTTTACTGACTTGAATAATTAAATTTCACACACCTGCAAGTAGATTTGGTTTGGGTGTTTTTCCTTGCGGCTAAGATTGAAAATAAGGGTAAAGGTTTCTAATAATTAAGCCAACAACTACAAATATTTAGCTGATTTCATTCCTATTGAGTCTAGGATTGTCAGTGTTGACCAGTTATTGCCACCTGTTGTATACGTCACTCTGGTGATAGAATTTCTTAAAAGGTAGGGCCCGTGGCTTATTGAAGATTGCTGTTTAGTGGCAGATTTAGAGATTGCTAGAAATAGATTACTACTAGGTGAAATAACACATAAAACTCAGTATTGTGTTCGGGGGGTTTGTTGTAGAGAAGGCATTTAAGGTTCATTTGAGCCCATTTTTAATTTTACTATTGTTAATTATGATAAATGTTCGTGTGGTCCACTTATGAGTGAGTACATGTCTATTTTTTATTTGATTAAGTAAATTTGGATTAAAAGTCTCAGAACTTAAAGGATGTTTCTTGAAATCCGAACATATATATTTATATTTTATGTAACATACTGTGGATTTAGTGTGTTCCATTTCAAGACACTTAATGTTTGGCAGAGTTTTCCTGTAACTTTTAGTAGGTGTATTCAATCCCATTCTGTCTCTCAGGTACAGCATAGAAACCATCATTCCTTGTTACTGGAGAATGTGTTTGCCTTAAGAAAATGGGTGTTTGACTAACTGGTTTGCATTTTCAATGGACTGTTGTATTTCTCATATGAATTGGTGGCACTATTATTTTAACCATTTTAGCAGGTGTGTAGTGGTATCTCATTAGGGTTTTGTTGGGTTTTGGTTTGGTTTTTTTTTTTTTTTAAGTGGTGTATTTATTTATTTATTTATTTTTGATTTATTGTAGAGATGAGGTCTCACCTGCCCAGGCGGGTCTCGAACCTGCGGGCTCAGGCAATCCACTCACCTCAGCCTCCCAAAGGCACGGGATTATAGGCTGAGCCACAGAGCCCAGCTTTGGTTTGGTTTTTAAGAGACAGGGGTCTCACTATGTTACTCAGGCTGGGCTCGGGTGATTCTTCTGCCTCGGCCTTCCAGGTAGCTGGTACTACAGGTGTGTGCCACCACACCCAGCTAAATTTTTTTTTACTTTTTTTTTTTTTTGATGCGGGGTCTCACTCTGTCGCCCACCCAGGTTGGAGTGCAGTGGCACGCTCACACCCACCCCAACCTCAACCTGCTGGGCTCAGACACTCCTTTGGCCTCAGCCTTCCAAGTAGCTAGAACCACACCACCATGCCCCCCGACTAATATTTGATTTATTGTGAACCCCAGGGCACAGGCACTTCTTTCCCCTCCGCCTCCCAAAGTGTTGACATTACAGGCATGAGCCACCACACCCAGTACATTATGATTTTAATTGGATTTTCCTAATTATCAATGATGCTGAGTGCTTTTTTACCTGCTTAGTGGCTGTTTGTATTTCTTTTTTTTTTTCAGTTGGAGTCTCACTGTAGCCCAGACAGGAGTGCAGTGGCCGCTCCCAGCCACCGCAGCCTTGACCCACTGGGCTCTGGTGATCCTTCCGCCTCAACCTTCCAAGTAGCCGGAATTACAGGCATGCGCTACCACGGCTGGCTAATTTTTTTATTTATTGTAGAGATGAGTTCTCGCTGCCCAGGTGGGTCTCAAACCCGCGGGCTCAGGCAGTCCACTCACCTCAGCCTCCCAAAGGCGCGGGATTATAGGCTGAGCCACCGAGCCCGGCTATATTTCTTTTTTGAAGTGTCTTTACAGATCTTTTGCTCATTTTGACTGAGGTATTTTTATTAGTGATTTGTAGAAATTCTTTCTATATCCTAGATACCAGTCTTCTCTCAGATATACTTCCAGTTTGTTGATTTCCTTAATAGTCTCTTAATGAGTAGAAGTCTTATGATTCTTGCTTTGTGTACTGTCAAAGAAACGTTTGTCTACCCTCAAACCATGAAGGTATTCTCCTATGGGGTTTTTTTTGTTTTTTGTTTTCCCTGTTTAAATGTTACTGAAATACAATGGCACCATCAAGGCTCACTGCAGCCTCAACCTCCTGGGCTCAGGCAATCCTTCCTGCCTCAGCCTCCCTAGTACCCAGGACTATAGACATGCACCACCATGCCTGGCTAAATTTTTTGTTTTTATTTTTTCTGTGGATACGAGGTATTGCTATGTTGCCCAGGCCAGTCTCCAACTCCCAGGCTACAGTGATTCTCTCAACTCAGCTTCCCAAAGTGCTAGGATTACAGATGTGAGCCACTGTATGTGGCCTGCCTGTTTTTTTTCCTAAGAATTTTACAATTTTGACTTTTATGCTTTGATCCATTGGCCATTGTAAATTAATTTTGGAAAATGGTGTGAGTTAGTATTCCAAATTAATTTTTTCTGTATGGATTTCCAGTTATTCCAGCATCATTACTGAAAACTTTCTGGCCAGGTGCGGTGGCTCAATCCTGTAATTCCAGCACTTTGAGAGACTGAGGCCAGAGAATTGCCTGAGGCCAGGTGTTCAAGACCAGCCTGGGCAACTTGGCAACACCTCGTCTCTACAATAGAAAAAAAAATTTAGCCGGGGATGGTTGCACACACATGTGGTTCCAGCTACTTGGAAGACTGAAGCGGAACCATCACCTGAGCCCAGCAGGTTGAGGCTGCAGTGGCCGAGAGCATGCCACTGCACTGCCGCCTGAGCAATAGAGTGAGACTCCAACTCAAGGAAGGAGGGAGGGAGGTTACTTTTGCCCGTAGGATTTGGCGCATTTGTAGAAATTCAACCATACAAATATGAATCTATTTCTGGGCTCTGTATTTTCTTTTATTGACCTATCTGTTTTTGCTTGTATCTTGATTACTGAAGCTTTCACCTGTGTATGTATGGCTCTGATCACCTACTTTGTCTTCCCAGAGATCATATTTTTGTCTTCTATTTCTCTTACATTTCTTCCTGAACATCTGCCCTAGGGTCTCACAAATGTGAATATGACCCTGGCACTCCACGTATTTTTTTATTTTTTGAGTTGAAATCTCTGTCACCCAGACTGGAGTGCAGTGGCACGCATATGGCCACCACAACCTCGACCTGCTGGACTCAGGTGGTCCTTCTGCCTCAGTCTTCTAAGTAGCTGGAACTACAGGCATGCGCCACCAAACCCAGCTAACTTTTTATTTAGTGTAGAGATGAGGTCTTGCCAAGTAGCCCAAGCTGGTTTTGAACCCGCAGGCTCAGGCAGTCTTTTTACGTCTGCCTCCCAAAGTACTGGGATTATAGGCATGAGCCACCATGCCCGACCCCAACTGCACTTTACTGATGAAAACTCTTGAGTACCTCTCCTAGAGGAATTTTTTAACAGAATTTGGGGCTTTCTATGAAACTCTTCCTAACTCTTCCCTACTCGTATTTTTGAACTTAATATCTCATCAGTGTCTATAATTACTCTGTACCTTGTGCTTTTGTCTTTGCTTGTCTTCTCTTGCTGTGCATTTCCAACTTTTCAGACTTCTTATTAGAAGTCTGCTAAGATCTGACTCCCTCCTCCCCATACTACATTATATTTCTGTGTATATATCTCTTGCATTCTATAGTTTACAGTTATTTTTACTTATCTTTCAGTGCCTGAACTTCCTAAGCCCTCCTTAGGGGCCTTGTCTTAGTCATTTTAATTTTTCTATTTATTATTATTGTTATTTTTTTTTGAGCTGGAGTGTCACTCTGTCGCCCAGGCTGGAGTGCAGTGGCGACAGAGTGACACTCCAGCTGGGCTCAGGAGATCCTTCCACCTCAGCCTTCCAAGTAGCCAGAACTACAGACACGCACTACCACACCCAGCTAATTTATTTATTGTAGAGATGAGGTTTCACCGTGTTACCCAGGCTGGTCTCAAACCTGCAGGCTCAGGCAATCCTCTCGCCTCGGCTTCCCAAAGTGCTGGGATTATAGTCTTGAGCCACCACGCCTGGCCTGTCTTAGTCATTTTAAGTATTTGTGTCTAAGACAGGAGCTGCCTCATAATACATAATGACAAATATTATTTATCAAAGAAATATTCTTGGACTTGCTGAGATGTATTTTGATTCTCTAGAGGTTTGGGTTGTTTGAAGGGAGTTGTGCTTAATTTCTGGTTTTCTTTTAATTCCATATGGCAGTTTGCCTGATTACTAAGATGTCTTATTTTTACTTTTATCCTGTCTATAAAGTTTGGGGCTTACCGCCTAGGCAACATAGTGAGACTTCATCTCTACAAAAAATTAGCTGGGAGTGGTGTCCTGCTCCCTCCTCTTTGGGAGGCTGAGGTGGAAGGATCACCTGAGCCCAAAAGGTCAAGGTTGTGGTAAGGCATCATTGTAATACTGCACTCCAGCCTGGGCAGCAGAGTGAGACCCTGGCTTAAAAAAAAATGATAATAATAAGTTTGGGCCATGCTGCATCTCAAAATTCCCCTTTTGTGATAGTGGTCTGCACCACTTTTAAAAAGTGTTATTTTAAGATTGGCTTCCCTTTAATCAGTGAAACATTTCAGCCAACATAATTCAGTGTTTGTTACAATTCAGTATTAAATATACTTATGATCCTTACCCTAAACAATATTGCGGCTGGGCGCATTGGCTCATGCCTGTCTCCCAACATTTTGGGAGACTGAGGTGAGAGGATTGCCCAAGACCACGGGTTCGAGACCAGTCTGGGCAACTTGGTGAGACTTTGACTCTACAATAAGTCAAGCTGGGTGTGGTGATATGTGCCTGTGGTTCCAGCTACTTGGAAGACTGAGGTGGAAGGATCACCTGAGCCCAGCACGTTGAGGCTGCAGTGACCATAAGCGTGCCATTGCACGCCAGCCTGGGCGACAAAGTGAGACTCCAACTCAAAAAAAAAAAAAAAGGAAAGAAAGAGAAAATGCATGCCAAAGTGTCCTAATGCCTGCAACTTATTTTCAGAGAATACGTTGAAAGCTTAAATTATATGTGTAGAAGGATGGGAGGGAGACAATTGACAAAATTTTTTATAATTATAAACCCTTCAACAGCTCCTCTGCAATATTGTAAAGTAAAAAGATAGGGGCGGACTAAAGTCTCATTAAAGTGAGGAGTGGACAGGTTGTTCATTATGCATTATTGAGGCAACTAGCTATCCAGTTGGGGAAAATGATAAAAGTAAGATTTGTGCTTCACACTGTACAGAAAAGAGATACATTTCAGGTGAATCAAAATTCCAACTACTGAACTAAGAGAAAATCGAGACTGTTTTTACAATCTTGACTTTGGAAACCTCTTCCTAGGCAAACTGCCCACCCTAGAAGGATTAACAGTGTACTTAAAACGTAAAAATGAAAAACGTGTGTATGACTAAAGAAACAAGCAAACCTGAATGACTGGCAGCTAGAAAGTAAAATAGCCAGGCACAGTAGCTCACACCTGTAATCCCAGCACTTTGGGAAGTCTGGACAGGAAGACTACTTGAGCCCAGGATTTCAAGATCAACCTGGGTAACATAATGAGACCAGGCCGGGCTCAGTGGCTCAGCCTGTAATCTCAGTTCTTTGGGAGGCCAAGGTAAGTGGATTGCCTAAGGCTATGGGTTCGAGACCAGCCTGGGCAACTTGGTAAGACCTCATTTCTACAATAAATCAAAAATTAGCTGAGTGTGGTAGTACATGCCTATAGTTCCAGCTACTTGAAAGGCTGAGGCAGAAGGATCACCAGTGCCCAGACGGTCAACACTGGAGTGGCTTTGAGTGTGTCACTGCACTCCAGGCTGGGCAATGGAGTGAGACCATGTCTCTACAAAAAATTAGCCTAGAGTGATGGCTTGCACCTGTAGTCCCTGCTGCTTAGGAGGTTGAGGCGGGAGGATTACTTGAGCCCAGGAAGTCAAGGCTGTTGGTGAGACATGATTGCACCATTGCACTTCGGTCTGGACAACAGAGTGAGACCCACAACTCAAAAAAAAAAAAAGAAAGAAAGAGCTCTACCTGATTGAGAATGTGAGAGTAGGTTATTCAGAGAAGAATTACACATTTCCCTTCTTTGTGGAAAGATTCAGTCTCACAAATAGTTAAGGATAACAAATTGCTCTTTTTTTCCCTATAAGATTGACAAAAATTTTAAAGTTTGGTAACAGCTAGTGTTAGTGGGGTTTGCATAAGTGAGTTTATAATAAAAAAAATTAGAGACAAACGTGAACAGGGGTGTAAAAAAAATTATGATATTTCCGTATAGTGGAATACTATCTCACTCTTACAGTGTTTTTATATATTGACATGGAAATATCTCCGATACAGACTGCTAAAAGAGAAGTACAAGTTATAGAAGTGCTTATGAATGCATGCAAAATGATCTGGAAGAATATTCCCACACAAAGGGTATTAGGTAGATTTTTACTTTATGTATAGACATATAATAAACTTGTAATCTTTCACTACCAATTATAATTCTTGATTTCTTTTTCATGTCTTATAATAAATCTAGGGTTGCCGGGCTCGGTGGCTCAGCCTGTAATCCCGTGCCTTTGGGAGGCTGAGGTGAGTGGATTGCCTGAGCCCGCGGGTTCACGACCCCCCTGGGCAGGTGAGACCTCATCTCTACAATAAAATCAAAAAATTAGCCGGGTGTTGTAGCGCGTGCCTGTAGTTCCAGCAACTCGGAAGGCTGAGGCGGAAGGATCGCTGGATCCCAGCAGGTCGAGGCTGTGGTGGCCGGGAGCAGCCACTGCACTCCAGTCTGGGTGACAGTGAGACTCCAACTCAAAAAAAAAAAAAAACCTAAGTCTGAGTGGATTGCCTGAGCCCGCGGGTTTGAGACCCGCCTGGGCAACTTGGCGAGACCTCATCTCTATAATAAATCAAAAAATTAGCCGGGCATGGTAGCGTCCGCCTGTAGTTCCAGCTACTTGGAAGGCTGAGGCAGAAGGATCGCCAGAGCCCAGCAGGTCAAGGCTGTGGTGGCCGGGAGCGGCCACTGCACTCCAGTCTGGGCGACGGAGGGAGACTCCAACTCAAAAAAAAAATAAGTCTAGGGTCTTGTATGTCAGTATTTGAGGTTAAGCTGTATAATGTGAAAGGGTGAAAAGCCAACGTGGAATGGCTTAATGAAAAATAATCTTAACTAAAGTACAGCCATTTTGCCAGGTGCAGTGGCTCACGACTGTAATCCCAGCACTTTGGGAGTCAGAGGCAAGAAGATTGCCTGAGCCCAGGGGTTCCAGACCAGTCTGGAACAAATTGTCTCTACAGTAAATCAAAAAATTAGCCAGGCATGGTGGCGCCTCTAGTTTCAACTAGTTGGAAGGCTGAGGCAGAAGGATTGCCTGAGCCCAGCAGGTTGAGGCTGAGGTGGCCGTAAGCGTGCTACTGTACTCCAGCCTGGGCGACAGAGTGAGACTCCAACTCAAAAATAGATAAAATGCAGCTTTCCATCTCAGCCTTCCAAGTAGCTGGAACTACTGGTGGATGCCACCACACCCAGTTAATTTTTGGTTTATTGTAGAGATGAGGTCTCACCAAGTTGCTCAGGCAATCCTCTTGCCTCAGCCTCCCAAAGTGCTGGGATTACAGGCTTGAGCCACAACACCTGGCCTAATGCTGCCTTTTTTTTTTTTTTTTTGAGTTGGAGTCTCACTCTGTCACCCAGACTGGAGTGCAGTGGCCGCTCCCGGCCACCACAGCCTTGACCTACTGGGCTCTGGTGATCCTTCCGCCTCAGCCTTCCAAGTAGCTGGAACTACAGGCGCATGCTACCACACCTGGCTCATTTTGATTTATTGTAGAGATGAGGTCTTGCCAAGTTGCCCAGGCAGGTCTCGAACCCGTGGGCTCAGGCGAAGTCCACTCACCTCAGCCTCCCAAAGTGCGGGATTATAAACTGAGCCACCAAACCCGGCTTGATAATTCTTTTACAGCCCCCCTCCCCAGCTTGTTTTGTACTAGTTAGCTTTTCTGTTCCAAGCATTTACATAAGAAACAAACTAATCAACCCCTCTTGACTCTTCTGACACTAACCCTATCACCATGACAACAGTCATGTGACTAGCCCACAATCACCTGGCTTCAGTACCTGTGCTTAACCTGTCCCCTACTGGTGACATGGAACAGACTACCACCCAGTCACCTTAGCAACCTGCCCCATACCAAAGGGAAGATTTAAAAGCATCAACTTTAAGCAGCTGTTGGCCATTGTTTTGCTATGCACTGGCCAGGCCATGTTTTTCTAAGCCACCTCCCCTACCTTGGGAAGGTGAATCTCTGTCTGTCTGTCTCCTAACGTTTTGGAGGTCCCTACTAGGAGTTTTGACCTAACATGATGGTTTAGAGAATCAGAAATGACAAATAACTGTTTTAATATTATGTTCCTTCATGAATACTGAGGGTATCATTGAGGAAAGTTGTTATTCAGATTATTAATAGGAATTGATGCAGATAAGAGTCTAGCAGATTTTTAACATCTAGAAATTTTACCCTTTCAACTTAAACATGATTTTAAAGTATTAAAGATGAAAATTTATGGTTTTATTTCTGTTTATAGATTTTTGATGAAATTGAGTCATGAAACTGTAACTATTGAATTGAAGAATGGAACACAGGTTCATGGAACAATCACAGGTATGGAGGTTGCACTGCTTTTGTAATACTTTTGGGGGTTTTATTCTTCTCTTCACCTGCAAACCAGAATTCTTTTTTCACTGCTTAATCAACATTATTGTACCATGGATCCTTTTTATTTTTGTCTGAGTTATTTAATTGACCTCTAAGGTGAGGTATAAGCCTCACCTTAACTATTTGTGCTAAAACCAAACTAAATTCCCCAAGTATCCTGTTTTCCTGCTTTTATGCCTTTGTGTGTATTCCTCTGCCTGGAATCCACACAAATGTTCTTCTAAAGTACATTTAAACTTTTTTCTCTCATTAACATTTTATGTTCCTTATTAGACTGTAAAGTCCTTGAGGATAGAAGGTGAGATTCCCATTACCAGTTATCTTGGCTTAAAAAAAGATGTGTGAGGAAGGCAGTAAAAGGAAAGAGGTCGGGAAACTAATTTTACTCACTAAAGCAATCATTGTTAGCATTTCGGAGTCTTTTCTTTTTTTTAACCACAGAGGCAATGCTGTGTCTTCTCAGGAGGCACATGGCATGGATGTGTCCATTTCTAGTGAGGTTAACTTTGATCACTCTGTTTTTTTATTTTTACTTTTTGATTTTAACGATGTGGAGTACAATTCCGGGTTAAGTATACAAATGTTCATTATGCAGGTACCCTTGTTGATGAGGTGTGGGCCCCCCCCATCGCTCTGTTACGGTAGTGCTCGCCAGGCTTCTCTAGTATAAAATTCGAATTTTTCTTATTAATAAATGTCTTTAGAAAGGCACTTGTAGACTATGCAAGTAGTCTCAAGTAAATACATTATGGCTATGTGAGCATTCTATTACTGTACTTTTCAAAGTTTTACCATTTTGTTTTGGTGTTCATACAAGTTTCTTGCTTGAAACGATGATGATGATCATGATGAGGATGGTGGTGGTAAATATGGTGATTTCTGTTAGGGTCATCTTGGTGGGACTTCCAAAAACGTTAGGGTCATAGTCTCAACGGGGCCTCCAGAACGTTAGGTCAGGCCCGCTGGGAGTGTTAATGTCTGGGGTGCTATCTGATGCTGCATAAAAGAGGCAAAAAATTGCACAGAACCTAGATTAGAAAATATAGTTTATTTAAAAGCAAATTAGAGAGGTGGGGGATTCACCTCCCCATGGTGGGTGGGAAAGAGCACAGCCAGGAAGCATGGCAACAGCCATAGCCCAAAGAGCACATGGCCACACCAGAATTTAGCAAGACAGTGGCCAGAGTATTTTCTTATATGTCTACATTTTTGCTTTAATTTTACGCTTAAAATCTACTTTCCTTCTTTGCTTGTATTCGATGTTAACAAAAAATTACAAAATTTCAAAAGAATTAATGAGCTAAATGAAAGAGAATGCTGTCTGTCGTGGCATATGTTCCCACTTTTTGAAATATGTAGCTAATATTTAACTAATAAATTTATAAACTTTTTTTTTTGAGTTGGAATCTTACTCTATCACCCATGCTGGAGTGCAGTGGCACACTCAGGGCTACCATACCCTCGACCTGCCAGGCTCAGGCGATCCTTCCTCCTCAGCCTTCCAAGTAGCTGGAACTACAGGCAAGCGCCGTGATGCCCAGCTAATTTTTCAATTTATTATAGAGACAAGGTCTCACTATGCCTAGGCTGGTCTTGAACACATGGGCTCAGGCAATCCTCTCACCTCTGCCTCCCAAAGTGCTGGGATTACGTGCTTGAGCCACTGCGCACCGCCTACTGTAGTATTTTTTTAAAAGAAGTAGATAAAGTTGGAGGCAGCAAATGTGCTAAGGTGTGAGCCATTGCGCCCAGCTAGTTTTTTTTTTTTTTTTTGAGTTGGAGTCTCACTCTGTCGCCCAGATTGGAGTGCAGTGGCCGCTCCCGGCCACCGCAGCCTCGACCTGCTGGGCTCCGGCGATCCGTCCGCCTCAGCCTTCCAGGGAGCTGGAACTACAGGCGCACGCTACAGTGCCCAGCTAGTTTTTGATTTATTGTGGAGATGAGGTCTCGCCAAGTTGCCCGGGTGGGTCTCGAACCCGCGGGCTTAGGCAGTCCACTCATATCAGCCTCCCAGAGGGCGGGATTACAGGCTGAGCCACCAAGCCCGGCTCTATTTTTTTTTTTAAATAAAGGCAGTCTCACTCTGTTATTCAGGCTGGAGTACAGTGGCGGCATGATTGTAGTTCACTGTAACTTTCAATTCCTGGGCTCAAGTGATCCTCCCATCACAGCCTTCCAAGGAGCTAGAACTATAGACATACACCACCACACCTGGGTAACTTTTATTTTTTTTGTAGAGGCAGGGTCTTGCAGTGTTGCCCAGGCTGGCTCCAACACTCCTGTGCTCAAGTGATCCTCCATCAAAGCACTGGGATTATAGGCATGATCCACTATGCCCAGCCTATAAACAACTTCATAACATATAGATACAGCATCCAAGTAAACTAAGAGAAATGTTTGTTTTGTTTTTTTGAGTCAGGATCTCACCCTGTAGCCCACAGCTCACCAATGCCACTACAGACGTGTGCTACCACCCCTAGATGGGTTTTTTGCGGGGGGAAGGTGTTTGTTGAGACGAGATTTCGCTATGTTGCCCAGACTGGTCTCGAACTTTGAGACGTCTGAGCAACATAGTGAAATCTTGTCTCAACAAGATCCTCCCACTTTGGCCTCCCAAAGTCCTAGGATTACAGACGTGAGCCACTAGACCCAACCTGACCAAGAAAAATGTAAAGCATTAAACTGATATTATTTGTAGGTACATTAGAACTTTGCAATAACTGCTGTGCCAGGAAATGGAATATAAGGTTGTGATACAGTCTATGAGCATATCTGAGGAGGTATAGTGCTGTCCTTTTAAAATTCCACATGCAGTGATGTAGTCTGCTCTCTCTAGAGCACCGTTAGATGTTGAGGGAAATAGTATTGTTCTTGACTTTTAGGATCTCAAAATCTAGTGATAGAAGACGCAAACACAAATAATATTTCCTCTGTTCCCACACCAACAACACAGTCAACACAGAAGACTTATGTAACCAAATGTTTGGGGTGTTCTCCCCACCACCAAACAATCAGTTCTGCAGCAAATATCAACTGGGTGTCCTTCAATTGAATTCTGACAGTCTATCTGGTGATAGCATCAGATCCTGCAGATTGAGAGCTCAGTCCACAAGACTGATCCCCAGCAAACACTTGTCACAAGCCTGGGCCTCTGGAATTTCTGAGTGACCAGCTTCAAGTTGGGGTTTCTATGACTCCCATTTTGAGTTCACTTAATTTGCTAGAGTAGCTCACAGTACTCAGGGAAACACATTTTGAGTCAGAGTCTCACCCTACTGCCCAGGCAGGTGTGCAATGGCACACTCACGGCCACTGCAGCTTCAACCTGTTCTACTCAAGTGATCCTTCTGCCTTAGCCTTCCAAGAAGCTGGAAGAACCACAGGCATGCACCAGCATGCCCAGCTGATTATTTGGCTTACTATAGAGACGAGGTCTCACCATGCTGCTCACGCTGGTCTTGAACCCCTGAACTCAGGTAATTCTCATACGTCCGCCTCCCAAAGTGCTAGGATTACAGGCGTGAGCCACTATATCCTGTAGGGAAACACGTTTGTTTATTATAAAGGATATTACAAAGGATACAGATGAAGGGATGCATTGTTTGAGAAACGAGAGGAGTGCATAGCTTCCATGATGCTGGGCGTGCCCCCTCTCCAGGAACTTTCACATGTTCAGCTATCCAAAAGCTCTCTAAGCCCTGTCCTCTTGGGTCTTTCATGGAGACTTCATTGACTAGGCATGAGTGACAATCATATAGGAATGTGATTGGCTAAAAAGGTTATGATCTAATACAGATAGAGTGTAGAAACTTGGTGAGTTCAGGTTCTTCTTGGCCTCTCTGTGCAGCATTCCTTCCCCTAGGTTATGGGGCAGGACCCCTTCTGAATTGAGGGTCTTAAGATGCAAATTAGAAAGGCAGGGAAGATTAGAGTCCTGCATTGGGCTGGTGAAAGGGAGGCAGGGGAAAGTAGAGAGAGATTCTCTTAATCTTCATATTGGGGGTAATCATGCTATCTACCACAGGGATATTGAGAATTAAATTTAAATGCCTTAGCATGCAGCTCCTGGAAGATGGAGCTCATAAATCTTGTTTTTTCCCTCTCTACATGGATCAAGATTCCCCAAAATGGAAAGCTGCAGGGGCATATTCATTTTAGGAAAGAAGAGGAATGCTTCCTCTGACTAGGAGGAAAGGATTCGTAATCTGAAATTTTTTAGATAAATTTTGGGAAAGTTGAGGGAATTCATGTTTTCTGGCCTTAACTTTCTTAAGAAAGAAATTAAGTCTGTTATAATCAAAGTAGTAACAAAAACAGTAACAATTCTTTATATATAAATATATTTAAAGCATAGTTTAAAAGAAGTGTCAAATTCATGGTAAGCAAAGAAAAAACTACAGTACATGTAGGACTTTACTTTTAAAACAAAGGCCAGTATAGCTTTGTGGAATGAAGAACTGTGAGGAAGTTACGGAGACAATGGGAGAACCATATCATAAATACCTATCAAACCAGAGACAGGAGAAGAATGTGGCATGAACACCAGTCACTATTCCTGCATGGCTTACTGCATTCACTTCTGTAGAAGTTATGGAGACAATGTGAGAACCATATAATGAACACCTGTTAAACCAGACACAGGAGGAGAATATGGCAATGGCATAAAGCGTATGTACCAGTCACTACTCCTGCATGGTTTGCTGTGTTCACTTCCATAAGCTAGGGAAAATCTATAGGAAGGAAAGACTGCTGATTTATACTGACATGCCCCCCTTTGCCAGTTACACACATGTTAAATTGTATCATAGAAACTTGCACTGTAGCAGAACAGATAGTATTCTTTTGTAATGCAGTATTTACTGTGACTTAATAGATTAATAGGTTGCCTTTCTTATCATATTAATTGCCCGATTATTTTCCCCTTTAGGTGTGGATGTCAGCATGAATACACATCTTAAAGCTGTGAAAATGACCCTGAAGAACAGAGAACCTGTACAGCTGGAAACACTGAGTATTCGAGGGAATAACATTCGATATTTTATTCTACCAGACAGTTTACCTCTGGATACATTACTTGTGGATGTTGAACCTAAGGTGAAATCTAAGAAAAGGGAAGCCGGTAAGTTTGAAGAATTGTAAACATTTTTTGTGAACAATGTATTTTTACCTTAATCCACTAAACTTCTATGAACAAAACAGTTTTCTTGTTTAAAATTGTCTATGCCTGCCATGAGTGCATATCTTATTTTAGCTGTTGGTGGTTTTATTTTAAAAGATTGATGTCTGCTGGGCTCGGTGGCTCAGCCTGTAATCCCACGCCTTTGGGAGGCTGAGGTGAGTCTATTGCCTGAGCCCGTGGGTTCGAAACCCGCCTGGGCAGCAAGACCTCATCTCTATAATAAATCAAAAAATCAGCCGGGCATGGTAGCGCATGCCTGTAATTCCGGCTAATTGGAAGGCTGAGGCGGAAGGATCACTGGAGCCCAGCAGGCGAGGCTGCGGTGGCCGGGAGCGGCTACTGCACTCCAGTCTGGGTGACTGAGTGAGACTCCAACTCAAAAAAAAAAACAAAACAATAAAACAAAAAAGATTGTCTTTCTCGTGGTGCACATCCTTGTCCCCCCACCCTCCCCACTTTGGAAGATTTGGAGATGAACTCTTTATTTCTAGTATTCTGAAATTCCTTAATAACTTGGAATAAGGTCCTCCCTTTGTTCCCCCCACTTTATTTTGTTCTGGGTACTTGATGGACCCTTTCAATGTGAATATTGCCATTTATAGCTAAGAAATTAACTAGTATAACTTTAATACTTTTTTCCCTTTTGCTCACTCTATTCTTTCTTCCTAGAATTCTATTTATTTAACTGATGAGTTGGTTCTCATTCTTGCCCAGGCTGGAGTACAGTGGCTCAGCTGATCCTTCTGCCACGGCCTGCCTAGTAACTGGGACCATGGGTGAACACCACAACACTCAGCTAAATTTCTCAGTTTTTTTCTAGAGACAAAGTCTCACTATATAGCCTTAGGCTACTCTCTAACTCCTGGGCTCAAGCAGTCTTCTCACCTAGCCTTCCAAAGTGCTGGGATTACAGGCACAAGTTACCATGCCCAACCTCTTCCTGGAATTCTTTTTTTTTTTTTTTTTTGAGTCAGAGTCGTCACTGTCACCCAGGTTAGAGGGCAGTGGCACATTCAAGGCCACCACAGCCTAGACCTGCTGGGCTCAGGCAATCCTTCCACCTCAGTCTTTCTTTTTTTTTGAATTGGAGTCTCACTCTGTCACCCAGACTGGAGTGCAGTGGCTGCTCCCGGCCACCGCAGCCTCGACCTGCTGGGCTCCGGCGATCCTTCTGCCTCAGCCTTCCGAGTAGCCAGAATTACAGGCACGCGCTACCATGCCCAGCTGATTTTTTGATTTATAGAGATGAGGTCTCACCAAGTTGCCTGGGCGGGTCTTAAACCCGCGGGCTCAGGCAATCCACTCACCTCAGCCTCCCAAAGCGCGGGATTACAGGCTGAGCCACCAAGCCAGGCTCCACCTCGGTCTTTCAAGTAGTTGGAATTACAGACGCGTACCACCACGCCTGGCTACTTTTTTTTTTTTTTTTTTTAATTGTAGAGACAAGGTCTTGCCATGTTGCCCATGCTGGTCTCAAACCCATGGATTCAGGCAGTCCTCTCACCTCTGCCTCCCAGAATGCTGGGATTATAAGCATGAGCCACTGCGCCCAGCCTAGAGTTTTTAATAATCTGGCCTCCTGGCTGATTCTCTCATTCTTTTTTCCTCTCATTTTTCTCTCTCTTTGCCTTTTTGATCTATTTCTGAGACATTTTCTTGACCTTGTCTTGGCATATACTTATTTATTTATTTAGGCCATCCTGTCTTCAGTTATACACTTAACTTTTTTTTTTTTGAATCAGGGTCTTACTCTCTCACCCAGGTTGGAGTGTAGTGGCACACTCAAGACTACCACAGCCTCCACTTGCTGGGCTCAGGTGATCCTTCCACCTCAGCTTTCCAAGTAGCGGAACTACACAGCACCATGCTCAGCTAGGTTTTTGATTTATTGTAGAGATGAGATCTCGCCAAGTTGCCCAGACTGGTCTTGAACCTCTGGACTCTGGCAGTCCTCTCGCCTTGGCCCCTAAAGTGTTGAGTATCAGGCGTGAGCCACCATGCCCAGCTGCAGTAATGAGTTTTAACAGGCACGAATGTCCTTAAGTTTCTTATTCTGTTCTTTTTCTATTTTTTAAAGATCTGATTAAAACCCATAGCTTGAAAAACACTGATACAGCCCCTTTCTCCCTCTCCCTTTCCCTCAGCCCTGTGCCTCATGCCGCTCTCCACTTTGTAAGTGCAGTTGCCCCTTGATATCTGCAGGGAAATTCGTTCCAGGACCCCCTACAGACACCAGAATCTCCAAGTGCTCAAATTTGTTTTTGTTTTTTTTCTGAGTGGGAGTCTCACTCTGTCGCCCAGACTGGAGTGCAGTGGCCGCTCCCGGCCACCGCAGCCTCGACCTGCTGGGCTCCGGCGATCCTTCTGCCTCGGCCTTCCAAGTAGCCGGAATTACAGGCATGCGCTACCACGCCCAGCTGATTTTTTTGATTTATTGTAGAGATGAGGTCTTGCTGCCCAGGCGGGTCTCGAACCCACGGGCTCAGGCAATCCACTCACCTCAGCCTCCCAAAGGCGCGGGATTACAGGCTGAGCCACCAAGCCCGGCTGTGCTCAAGTTTATATAAAATGGTGTAGTATTTGTATATCACCTGTACACATCTTTGTGTACACTTTGTCATCCCTGGATTATTTATAATACCTAATATGTAAATACTATGTAAATAGTTGTCATGCTGTGTTGTTTCATGAATTATATGACCAGATAAAAGTTCAGGCCAGGTGGGATGGCTTACACATGTAATCTCCACACTTGGGGCGGTCGAGGCAGGAGGATTGCTTAAACCTAGGAGTTCATGGCCAGCCTAGGCAAAATAGACCTTGTCTCAAAAAAATAAAAATAAGTCCAGGCGCGGTGGCTTAACCTGTAATCCCAGCACTTCGGGAGGCCGAGGCCAGAGGATTGCCTGAGCCCAGGGATTCGAAATCATCCTGGGCAACTTGGTGAGACCTCCTCTCTATAATAAATCACAAAAATACTAGCTGGGTGTGGTGACATGCATCTGTAGTTCTAGCTACTTGGAAGGCTAAGGTGGAAAGGTTGCCTAAGCCCAGCAGGTTGAGGCTGCGTTGGCCGTGAGCGTGCCACTGCACTCCAGCCATGGTGATGAGTGAGACTTCAGCTAAAGATAAAAAATAAAAAGACTAGGCATGGTGGCATGCACCTATAGTCCCAGCTACTCGGGAGGTTGAGGCAGAAGGATCACCTGAGCCCGAGAGGTCAAGGCTTTGGTGAGCCATGGTTGTGCCACTATACTCCAGTCTGGGCAGCAGAGTGAAACCTCAACTCAAAAAAGGGGGTAGGGAGTTTGTACTTTAGTATAGACACAAGTTTTCTCCCCCTACCCCCTGAATATTCTTGATCTGTAGTTGGTTCCACAGATGTGGAACCCATGGATATGAAGGGCCAACTGAATTTTCAAATCTAAGACCTGCATCAATGTTTTTAGGTTGATTTTACATTTTCTTTCCTACTTTCCTGCCAAGGAAGTGAGAATTGATTTTGAAAGGTAGGGAAGAGCACTGACCAGTCTGATCTGCATTAGGATTGTGAGTCATTTTTCTGTTATCAGCCCCCTGCCTCGTGTCATCTCACTCCTGACTTCTCAAGTCCTAGGTTTTTCAGAAGTTACTCTTGACTAAACATTTATAGTTGCCAGTGTACTGTATGACTTCAGAATTGGTAGAAATCTTTTATCCGTTGTTTCCTCTTGTTTTCTTTGTTCTTTTTTTTTTTCTTTTTGAAACTGGAGTCTCACTCTGTCGCCCAGACTGGAGTGCAGTGGCCGCTCCCAGCCACCACAGCCTCGAACTGCTGGGCTTCGGCGATCCTTCCGCCTTAGCCTTCCAAGTAGCTGGAACTACAGGCGCGCGCTACCACGCCTGGCTAATTTTTTGATTTATTGTAGAGATGAGGTCTCGCCAAGTTGCCCAGGCAGGTCTCGAACCCGTGGGCTCAGGCAATCCACTCATCTCAGCCTCCCAAGGCGTGGGATTACAGGCTGAGCCACCGAGCCCTGCTGTTTTCTTTGTTCTTATGAGTACTTGCCATTTTTACTCTTTTCTGTCATGAATAAGTATTTCAGAAGAAATTGGAGATGTGTGATCAGTGTGCTTTAATAGCAGTCCCAGGCTTACTTTTTTTGTTTGCCTATTTAAAATAGTATAGTTTGGACTCGGCTCGGTAGCTCAACCTGTAATCTAGCACTTTGGGAGGCCGAGGCAAGTGGATTGCCTAAGGCCGGTTCAAGATCAGCCCGGGCAACTTGGCAAGACCTCATCTCTATCATAAATCAAAAATTAGCCAGGCATTGTAGCACGTGCCTGTAATTCAGCTACTTGGAAGGCTGAGGTGGAAGGATTGCAAAAGCCTAGCAGGTGCACACTGGGGTGACCGTGAGCGTGCCACTACATTTCAACCTGGGCAACAGAGTGAGACTACAACTCATAAAAATAAACAAATAAATAAAATATTATAGTTTAAAATAACTGAAATTAAGTAATGTCCATTGAGGCTTCTAAATACTACAATTCAGTCAAATGTCAGTATTTTAAATATTTTTTAAATTTCAGCATTTCATATGTATTATAGTCTAGTATCCAGGAAATCTTTAAAAATTATTGGTTTGAAGTCAGCAAACACTTTGCACACTAATGTTTAAAAAGTTTTTTTTTAGACTTGCAACAAAGTTGCAAGAATAGTACAGTACAAGGAGTTCCTGTATACCTTTGACCAGGATTCTCTAAATGTTAATGCCTCACATAATAACATTGTAAAATTTTACAGAATAACACTGTAAAATAAGAAAATTAACACTGATGCAGTACAGTTATGTAATCTAGAGACCTTGTTCACATTTCTCCAATTGTCCCTCTAATGTCCTTTTTCTGGTTCAGGATTCAGTCCAGGACAACATTTGTTTTCTTTAGAGTCTTAATGTAGAAATTTGGATTGTGACTGACTTCAGCTACATGTTAAAATTTCCTAATATTCATATTTGTCTAAAGATGAAATAATTTCATTTGGGTGATTAATTCTCTATCTCTATGATACCCTTTTTATTTTATTTTATTTTATTTATTTATTTTTTGAGTTGGAATCTCACTCTGTCGCCCAGACTGGAGTGCAATGGCCGGCGATCCTTCCGCCTCAGCCTTCCGAGTAGCCGGAACTACAGGCGTGCTCTACCACGCCCAGCTGATTTTTTATTTTTATTGTAGAGATGAGGTCTCGCCAAGTTGCCCGGGCGGGTCTCAAACCTGCGGGCTCAGGCAAATCACTCACCTCAACCTCCCAAGGCGTGGGGTTACAGGCTGAGCCACTGAGCCTAGCATATGATACACTTTTTTAAGTAGAAGTCTCACTCTGTTCACTCAGGCTAGAGGGCACTGGCATGCTCACAGCCACCGCAGCCTTGACCTGCTGGGCTCAGGTGATCTTTCTGCCTCAATCTTCTAAGTAACTGGAATTACAGGCACGTGCCACCATGCCCAGATAATTTTTTTTTTTATTTATTGTAGAGATGAGTTCTTACCAAGTTACCCAGACTGGTCTCACACTGGTGGGCTCAGGGAATCCTCTCACCTCGGCCTCCCAAAGTGCTGGGATTATAGGTGTGAGCCACTGTGCCCGGCCTCACTGTGATACTCAACTAGTTAGAATGATTAGGTGACAGGAATATTACTCTATGCATTAAAACACTAGATTATGTGTCCATCAAATGACTTAAGCTACTGAAGAGTTATGAGATTGTTATTTAGCATAATATATTTAAGTTTTCTTGGTTTTGAATTAATTTGGTATGACTCTTTTCAGTAACCAAAAATCTAGAATAGGATATTCATGTTCTATTCCACTGATATATCCCTCCCATCTTGTGTAAGATTCAAGTCATTTGCGATTCATTTTGTGATGAATTTGAGATATGATACAAAGAAAAAAATGTTTTAGAACTTGACAAATTTCTCAATAAATTTAAATGAAACAAATATAATAATTCTTCCTAGGTCAGCAATTCTTGGTTCTGCATAACAGTGTCTTGGAGGGATGGGGAAAACTAAGGTCTAACAATTGAAAAAATCTGGTTAAACTTTACTTTAGCTGCTAATGAAGAGTGTGTGCGTAAATGCTGTGTGTGCTGGCCAGGTAACATCACTGCAGAAGAGAACTTAACTTACTTTGTTTTTCTTTTCCCTCAGTTGCAGGAAGAGGCCGAGGCCGAGGTAGAGGAAGAGGACGTGGCCGTGGCAGAGGAAGAGGGGGTCCTAGACGATAATGTCTCTCGAGATTACTGTTTCAAAGTAATCAGTGATTTGGCATATTTTTTTGTACAGGTTTTGTTTGTTTATGTCAGTTTTTAATAAACATAAATGTGGGACAGAATTGTCTGTTGAGTATATCAAATTAAAGTTTTAGACTTTCCTTGATATTCATGAAATTATCAGTGAGAGCTAAGCATTTCTACTGGCTGGTTTCGTTTTCGTTAATTTTGCCTTTTTTTTTTTAATCAGAGTCTCACTCTGTCGCCCAGGTTGGAGCGTTGGAGTGCAGTGGCATGCTTCTTTATCAAGCACTTTTACACAAGAGACTTTTCCGAACAAAAGGGAAAAAGATCTACTTTATTTGACAGCAAACTATTCTTTCCCATTGTTAGTAAGGATCTCTAAAAATTGCTTTACTTGGTTTAGAGAAAAATATCTCTCAGTGCATAGTTTCTTGGAAATCTTATTACTGGTTGTTTATATGCTGAGGAAAAACTAACTTTGAGAATGTGAAGGTCCTAAATCTGTGCTTTCATTTAATTATGCACGTAGATTTTTGTTTAATTTTTTAAATAAGAAGATTTTCTGCAAAGATTAACCTTAAAAAAAAAAAATGCTTGGGCCCTGCAACGGGGTTAAGTAAATTGAGTGATAGAGCAAAGAAGTAGAGGTGTGTGTTTTAAAGAACTTACTATAAAACTTGTGAATATATATCGTATATTTTAAGTATCTATTGTTATTAAGTAAATTCAAACATTTCTTGATTTTTCCATAGTTAACGTGTTTCTTCTATTCATAAGTCTTTGAGGTGAACATGTAGTAATTAGCTATTTTTTCACAAATTATCTGGCAGGGGTCAAACAGTTTTATCACAAGTTTTGTGATCCAAAAAAGGGAAGAAATGTGAAAATCATGATGATTAAGATAATTTTATATGAGTTTTCTGTTTTTGTTTTTGAGTTGGCGTCTCACTCTGTTGCCCAGGCTGGAGTCCAGTGGCACGCTCACAGCCACCTCAGCCTTGACCTTGACCAGCCGTGACTGCTCAGGCAGTCCTTTCACCCCAGCCTTCCAAGTAGCTGGAACTACAAGTGCGCACTACCACACCCAGCTAATTTTTTATTTTTTTATTTTTATTTTTATTTATTTTTTTGAGTTGGAGTCTCACTCTGTCGCCCAGACTGGAGTGCAGTGGCCGCTCCCGGCCACCACAGCCTCGACCTGCTGGGCTCCGGTGATCCTTCCGCCTCAGCCTTCCAAGCAGCCGAAATTACAGACATGCGCTACCACGCCCGGCTGATTTTTTGATTTATTGTAGAGATGAGGTCTCGCTGCCCAGGCAGGTTTCAAACCCGCGGGCTCAGGCAGTCTACTCACCTCAGCCTCCCAAAGGCGCGGGATTTACTGGCTGAGCCACCAAGCCCGGCTTAATTTTTTATTTTTTGTAGAGACGAGGTCTCATCAAGTTGCCCAGGCTGGTCTCGAACCCCTGAGCTCAGGCAGTCCTCTCGCCTTGGCCTTCCAAAGTGCTGGGATTAAAGGTTTGAGCCACCTCATCTGACCATTTTTTTGTTTTTTGTTGTTGTTTTTTTTTTTTTTTTTTTTTTGAGTTGAAATCTCATTCTGCTACCCAGGCTGGAGCATAGTGGCACACTCACGGCCACCCCAGCGTCAACCTCGTGGGCTCCGGCAATCTTTTCACCTCAGCCTTCCAAGTAGCTGGAACTACAGACATGCGCCACCATGCCTGGCTAATTTTTTTATTTATTGTAGTGATGAGGTCTCACCAAGTTGCCCGTGCTGGTCTCAAACCCGCAGGCTCAGGCAATCCTGTCACCTCGGCCTCCCAAAGTACTGGGATTATAGGTGTGAGCTACTGCAGCCAGCCCATGAGTATTCGTTAATAGTAAATGTATTAAAGGTGAGCTAGCATGACAAGATAAACCTATATGTATATAATTTTTTCCCATGGATTTTGTAAATTAAACTGGGGAGATCAATATTTGGGCGTCATTCTTTTCCATCTTCTGATCTGTTGTTGTTCCTATTGGTTGAACCGAAGCAGAAGGCAAAAGACCAAGGACTCTTTTTTTTTGAGTTGGAGTCTCATTCTGTCGCCCAGACTGAGTGCAGTGGCCGCTCCCGGCCACCACAGCCTCGACCTGCTGGGCTCTGGCGATCCTTCCACCTCAGCCTTCCGAGTAGCTGGAACTACAGGCGCGCGCTACCACTTCCGGCTGATTTTTGATGTATTGTAGAGATGAGGTCTCGCCAAGTTGCCCAGGCGGGTCTCGAACCCGCGGGCTCAGGCAATCCACTCACCTCAGCCTCCCAAGGCACGGGATTACAGGCTGAGCCACCGAGCCCGGCTGACAAAGGACTCTTTACTGCAGCAGTGTGTGGAGGAAACTAACTGTTGGCTCGTTTTTGTGGAGCTTATAGACTAAAAGGGAAGCACATGTTACCTAAAAATTGGAGCCAGGCACAATGACACATCTATGTAGTCCCATCCCATCTACTTAGAAGGCTAATGTGGGAGGCTTGCTTGAACCCAGGAGTTTGAGTGTGCTATGATCATACCTTTAGCCCTGTAGCCTGGGCAACATAGTGAGACGACCTATCTCTTTAAAAAATAAAGAAAGTGAAGGTGTGGTGGCTCCTAGCTCTTTGGAAGGCAGGAGTATTGCTTGAGCCCAGGAGTTCAAGACCAACTTAAGCAACATAGCAATACCTTGTCACTACAAAAAAATCAGAACAATTAGGTGTGGTGACATGCACCTATTGTTCCCGCAATTTGGGAGGCTGAGGAAGGATTGCTTGAGTCCAGGAGGTCAAGACTGCGGTGAACCATTGTGCCGCTGCACTCCAGCCTGGGTAACAGAATGAGACCCCTACTCAAAAAAATAAAACAACTTTCCAAGATGAAATTGCCGTATAACATAAAATAATTTAAGTATGTTTTGAGAGTTTTGGGGTCTCAGATATTTGCAGTATGAAACCAGTCTAGAAGCAGTTTATGTAAGGAAAGTACAGTGGGTACTAGATTGTTTATTCCACTAGAGGTCATCATTTCTATGTGAAAGGGCTTAAGCTGTATGAAGAAAAAGCTATGTGAACTGACTGCCATCAGTAGCTATAAAGGAAGCATTATAGTAAGAATAGAAAAGAGACTAGACTTTAACATGCTTCCCTTGATCCCCTCCCCCAAAAAAGGCAGATCTGATATCATTTATTGTGAAATTTAGATTTTTTTTTAAGGAAACTTACTATGTATTTAGATAGAAAACCTGAATAATAGAAAATCAAATTTCACAGTGTCTTTTAATCTATCACAATTATGTTGGGTTGTGCAAAGATGGCTTAGTATTTTGAAAAGTATTAATACAGGCAGTCATCAAAGCTCACATATTGCTTATAATGGATGTCACGTGACATTTAATAATGTGTATAGCACTTTCCTTGAAGACCTAACCTTCATAACATGAAGAATGTTACAACCAATAGCAGATATTTTTTAGAGCTAATAAAAGTATGTCTGGGAACCAGATATGGGGGCTGACGTCTATAATTTCAGCACTCTGGGAGGCCAAGGCAGAAGGATTGCTTGAGCCCAGGAGTTCAGGACCAGCCTGGGCAACATAGTGAGTGAGACCTCGTCTCTACAAAAAAATAAATAAAAGTATGCCTGCAAGCTAGGCATAAGGGTTCATGCCTATAATCCCAGCATTTAGGACGGCCAAGATGAGGATTGCCCGAGGGCAGGAACTCAAACATAGGCCCATTTCTGCAAAAAAAACCAAGTTAGCTGAACGTGCTGGCCTGTACCTCTATTTCCAACTACAGGCGAGACTGAGGCAGAAGAATCTCCTGAGCCCAGTAGTTGGAAGTTACAATGAGCTGTGATCATGCCACTGCACTCTAGCCTCAGCGACAGCAGAACCCTATCCTCTACAAAATAAAAAGTATGTCATGCTGGTCTTCATTATTGAATGTGAAAGTCTTCTGGATTGCAAAATAAGGAAAGCTTTTGAAAAGGGGAAAATTTGCAACATGTGTGGGAGTCTCACTATGTCATCCAGGCACACTCATGGCCACCACAGCCTAGAGCTGCTGGGCTCAGGTGATCCACCTCAGCCAAGTAGCTGGAACCACAGGCATGTGCCACCATGTGCGGCTAATTGTTTGATTTATTGTAGAGATGGTGGTCTTGCCATGTTGCTCAGGCTGATCTCAAACTCCTGAGCTCAGGCAGTCATACAGCCTCCACCTCCCAAAGTACTGGGACTACAGGTGTGAGCCACTATACCCGGCTATTATATAGTGCTTTCTATGTGGGAACATGATAGCGTGCTCTCTATCTGAACGAGTTCTTCTCAGTGAAGTTCTTTTTTTTTTTTGAGTTGGGAGTCTCACTCTTGCTCAGACTGGAGTGCAGTGGCTGCTCCCGCCCCCCCCACAGCCTCGCCTGCTGGGCTCTGGCGATCCTTCCACCTCAGCCTTCCAAGTAGCCGGAACTACAGGCGCGCACTACCACGCCCGGCTAATTTTTTTGATTTATCGTAGAGATGAGGTCTCGCCAAGTTGCCCAGGCGGGTCTCAAACCCATGGGCTCAGGCAATCCGCTCACCTTAGCCTCCCAAAGCACTGGGATTACAGGCTGAGCCACCGAGCCCAGCCCTCAGTGAAGTTTTAACATTTCATTTATATATTCCATATATTTTGAAGGAGGTTAGTACATAATGAGATTCAGGTTAGCAAAGAAGATAATAGCAAGATGATAGATATTCAGTGCAGTCAATTCTTGGTATTTGCAGTAGTTATATTCTACAAAGTTGATGCAAATACTGAACCGTTACTCCTAGGGATAATGGGTTATGTTCCTGCGAGCCTCTGGTCACATTCGCATCACCAGTTAATACATATATAACCTTGCTTTATGGGTGTTTAATTTGTTTGGGTTTTTTTATGGGTGTTTCTGTTTAAAGACACCCTATTTCGTATATACTGTTGATTCATTAAACTCTCAGTTCCTGGCTAGCAGCACTATTAACTCATGCACGAATGGAGCTTATCCAATAAAATTTTCTCCAAGAAGCACATCACAGCTGTCTTTAGAACACTGGATGACATCAAACCTGGGGAGGCATCTTAAATCAACAAAAAGACAAAAATGTGATTCTAAATAGACCATGGAGAGGACATTTGTTTACAGCATAAGAGCTGAAACAAGGCAGAGCGGTACTTCCACCTGAGTTGGGAAGTTGCTTATTCAAACATGATTGAAAGCAATGTGAGTGTCGGCTTCAATGTTAACACAGAATTTGTGAATAATTAGGATCCACCATTTTAACATTTTGGTAAGATTATACCCAGGCCAGGTTTGGTGGCTCAGCCTATAATCCCAAACTTTGGGAGACCAAGGCAAGGGGATTGCCTGAGCCTACAGGTTTGAGACCAACCCAGGCAAATTGGCAAGACCTCGTCTCTACAATAAATCAAAAATTAGCCAGGCATGGTAGCACATGCCTGTAGTTCTGGCCACTTGGAAGACTGAGGAGGTAGGATCCCCAGAGCCCAGCAAGTCAACGCTGCATTCCAGCCTGGGCATCGGAGTGAGACTCTAACTAAAAAAAAAAAAAAATTAGCCGGGCTTGGTGGCTCAGCCTGTAATCCCACGCCTTTGGGAGGCTGAGGTGAGTAGATTGCCTGAGCCTGCGGGCTCAAGACCCACCTGGGCAGGCGAGACCTCGTCTCTACAATAAATCAAAAAATTAGCCGGGTGTGGTAGCGCGTGCCTGTAATTCCGGCTACTCGGAAGGCTGAGGCGAAGGATCGCCGGAGCCCAGTGAGTCGAGGCTGCGGTGGCCGGGATCGGTCACTGCACTCCAGTCTGGGCAACAGAGTGAGACTCCAACTCAAAAAATAAAACAAATAAATAAAAAAAATTATACCCAAATATTTTGTTATAGTGAAGGAATATTTGTCACCACTATACTTGAATTTTATTTCAAGCCAGGCTCTGTGGTTCAGCCTGTAATCCCGTGCCTTTGGGAGGCTGAGGTGAGTGGATTGCCTGAGCCCGTGGGTTCGAGACCCGCCTGGGCAGCGAGACCTCATCTCTACAATAAATCAAAAAATCAGCCGGGCGTGGTAGCGCACACTTGTTATTTCCAGCTACTTGGAAGGCTGAGGCGGAAGGATCGCCGGAGCCCAGCAGGTCGAGGCTGCGGTGGCCGGGAGCAGCCACTGCACTCCAGTCTGGGCGACAGAGTGAGACTCCAACTCAAAAAAAAAAAAACAAAAAAACAGAACCACAACAATATATATTTATATATTTTAAAGGTCCAACTTAGATTTTATATATATATATATATATATATATATTTTTTTTTTTTTTTTTTTTTTTTTTTTTTTTCTGAGTGGGAGTCTCACTCTGTCGCCCAGACTGGAGTGCAGTGGTCGCTCCCGGCCACCACAGCCTCGACCTGCCGGGCTCCGGCGATCCTTCCGCCTCAGCCTTCCGAGTAGCCGGAATTACAGGCGTGCGCTACCACTCCCGGCTGATTTTTTGATTTTATTGTAGAGATGAGGTCTGACCTGCCCAGGCGGGTCTTGAATCCGCGGGCTCAGGCAATCCACTCACCTCAGCCTCCCAAAGGCATGGGATTGCAGAAAATATATTTTTTAATATTTCCAACTGAGATTCATCTTAGCACAAATTTAAATTTGGCATAAAACTTAAATTTTCAGGACTTTTCTCTTTTTTAGTATATAAAACACCTGCGTCTAAAAATTGGTGTCTTCGATTCAATATTCTCATCTGGTTTTGTTTCGCTCTTTAGTAGAGACTACTTACAGTCACTTTGGTTTTTTTGTTTGTTTTGAGTCGGACTCTCACTCCGTCACCCAGCTGGAGTGCAGTGGCACACTCGGCCACCACAGCCTCGTCCAAGAACAGTTGCTTATTCCAGGGTGGGAAAACTGAACTGTAAAGATAAGAATTTTTCGTATTTGTGGTCTTAATGCAATTATCTAATGATAATCAAAAGATTTTTTTTTTTCTTTTGAGTCAGAGCCTCCCTCTGTCACCCAGGCTGGAGTGCAGTGGCATGCTCAGGGCCACCACAGCCTTGACCTGCTAGGCTCAGGCGATCCTTCCACTTCAATCTTCCAGGTAGCTGAAACCATAGGTCCATGCCATTATGCCAGTTAATTTTTTTGACTTATAGTAGAGACGAGGTCTTGCCAGGTTGCCCAGGCTGGTCTTGAACCTCTAGACTCAGGCACTCCTCTCTCACCTCAGCCTCCCAAAATGCTGGGATTACAGGAGTGAGGCACCATACCCCGCCTGATTTCTTTTCTTTTCTTTTTTTTTTTTTTGAATCGGAGTCTTTGTTGCCCAGGCTGGAGTGCAGTGACACACTCACAGCCACCACAACCTCAACCTGCTGGGCTTAGGTGATCCTTCTGCCTCAGCCTTCCAAGTAGCTAGGACTATAGGTGTATGCCATCACACCCAGCTAGTTTTTATTTATTTACTTATTTAATGTATAGATGAGGTCTTGCCAAAGTTGCCCAGGCCAGTCTCAAACCCCTGGACTCAGGCAGTCCTCTCGCCTCTGCCTCCCAAGTGCTGGCTGGGATTATAGGAGTGAGCCACCATGCCTGGCTGTGCCTTTTTTTTTTTTTTTTTACTGATAGTATATAAACTAATGTATTTAATGTTTATTCTGTTCTGGACTTTTTCCTTTTTCTTTTCTTTTTCTTTCTTTTTTTTTTTTTTTTTTTGAGTCAGAATCTCACTCTGTTGTCCAGGCTGGAGTGTACTGGCATGCTCACGGCCACTGCAGCCTCAACTTGCTGGGCTCTGGTGATCCTTCCACCTCAGACTCCCAAGTAGTACAGGTGCGCACCACCACATGCAGGTGGTTTTTTTCTTTTGTAAAGACAAAGTCTTGCTATGTTGCCTCAGCTAGTCTCGAACTCTTGGGCTCAAGCAGTCCTCCCACCTTGGCTTCCCAAAGTGGTGGGATTACACATGTGAGCCACTGCACCTGGCTGTCCCATATACTTTAAATCATCTCTAGATTACCTACAATAGCTAATACAATGTAAATATTATGTAAATAGTTGTATTGATTTTTGAACTTGTATTATTTTTATTGTAATACTGTCTTTTAAAAATTTATTTGAATACCTTTCATCCATGGTTGATCGAATTCGTGGATGCAGAGCATGTGAATGTGAAGGAGCGACTCTTTGATTGCTTGTTCTGTGCTCAGCCCTTTAATATGATATTTATTTTAACCCTCAGAACAACCTTGTTTGCCAGGTTTTCTATTTTCAGAGAGAAAACTTACACCCAGAAAAGCTAGGTAATGCCTAAAAGTCCCACAGTTTTAATGTAGCAGAGCTAGAATTTCGACACAGATCTGTAGCCAAGAACCTTGTGTTTTTTGGGGGGGGCTTTTTGAGTTGGAGTCTCACTCTGTCGCCCAGACTGGAGTACAGTGGGACACAGCCTCGACCTGCTGGACTCAGGCAATCCTTCTGCTCCAGCCTTTCAAATAGCTGGAACTATAGGCACCCAGCTAATTTTTTGACTTATTGCTGAGGCAACGTCTCGCCTTGTTGCCCAGGCTGGTCTCGAACCCGTGGGCTCATACAATCTTCTCACCTCTGCCTCTCAAAGTGCTGGGATTACAGGTGTGAGCCATCGTGCCTGGCCAATCTTGTATTAACTGGTTGACTGATTCCAATATTCATTCTGAAAAATAAGTTTTAGGAGATTCATCATTTTTCCAGAAAAAAATAGAATGGGGAACCTAAATCAGAAGAAATTATGTTGATACCCGTGCAATTTTCAGCCAGTTTTTAAAATAGTGCTTATTGCTATGAGGGTAGATGACCATTTAGGGTAGACTAATAGGAAGGTACATTTTAAAACTCTAGAAAGCAGTTTTGTCAGAATATCTCAAAAACTCAAATTTTTTTTTTTTCTGTGCTTTGGTCCAGGATTCCATTTCTGAGAGTCCAAAGGCAAAAAGTTAACAAACATCTAGTCATAAAGATTCTCATCCCATTTCTTAATTCACAAAGGAAGATAACCGCATGTCGAAAATTAGAAGGATGGTCAAGTAAACTACTTATGGGACAGTCCATGAGTCACCAGACTTGTTCTGTTTAGGCTTCATGGGCCATATAGTCTCTGTCCCAACTATTTAATCCTACTGAAAGCAGCCATAGACAGTAGGTAAATGAATGGTCATAGCTGCCCCAGTTAAACGTTTACAAAAATGGGCAGTGGACTGGATTTGCTAACTGCTGGGATACCCTATAATGACACTGGGGGAAAAAAAGTCTCAGCAGTCCACTGATTGGGAGAAGGAACTAGTAATGCATGTAACCAATCAAGAATTAGTATTGTAAATAAAAAATAAAGCATTTTTATAAATTAATAAGTTAAAGACATTCTTTAGAAAAGTGACTAAGCCTGTAATCTCAGCACTTTGGAGGCAGAGAGGCGAGAGGGTTGCCTGAGCTCAGGGGTTTAAGACCTACCTGAGCAACATAGCAAAACCTCGTCTCTAAATCATAAAATTAGCCAGGTGTGGTGGTGCACACTTGTACTTCCAGCTATTTGGAAGACTGAGGCAGAAGAATTGCCTAAGTACAGCAGATTGAGGCTGTGGTGGCCGTGAGCGTGCCACTGCACTCCAGCCTGGGTGACAGAGTGAGACTCTATATCAAAAAAAAAGAGAAAAGTGACTAAAGTCTTAGAACTAACTGGGTTTTTTTTTTTAAGTGATGATAAAAGACAGGCGTGGTGGCTCACATATGCAATCCCAGCACGAGGCAGGAGGATCGCGTGAGCCCAGGAGTTTGAGACCAGCTTGGGCAATAAAAGAGAAAAAAATAATAATAAGCACGGTGGCAGGCATCTGTAATCTCAGCAACTCAGGAGGCTGATGCAGAAGGATCACCTGAGCCTTGTAGATCAACACTGTGGTGAGCCATGATTGTGCCACTGCATTCCAGCCTGAGAAACAGAATATAGACAGTCAATTCACCCAAGAGGAAAATCCAATAAAATGGGGAAGGGAGAAGATTTCTAACCTCCTTAGGATCGGGGAATGCAAATTAAAAAGTTTGCTGCACATTTATTCAAGAGGATATGTATTCAAAAATGTTTCTTGTAGCAGTGTTTTTGCTTGTTTTTTGAGTTGGAGTCTCACTGTCACCCAGGCTGGAATGCAGTGGCATGCTCATGACCACCACAGCCTCCACCTGCTGGGCTCAGGCCATCCTTCCTACTCAGTATTCCAAGTAACTGGAACTACAGGTATGCACCACCACGCCCAGTTTATTTTTTGATGTATTGTAGAGCTGAGGTCTCACCAAATTGCCCAGTCTGGTCTTGAACTCCTGGGCTCAGGTAATCCTCTTGCCTCCTAAAGTGCTGGGATTACAGGCTCGAGCCATGGTGCCCAGCCATATTACATAATTTTCAAAGGTACGCTTGAAAATTTGACTAAAGGAAAAGAAATATATTAATCCAAGTATTCTTTTTTTTTTTTTTTTTTTTGAGTCGGAGTCTCACTCTGTCACCCAGACTGGAGTGCAGTGGCCGCTCCTGGCCACCACAGCCTCGACCTGCTGGGCTCCAGCGATCCTTCCGCCCCAGCCTTCCGAGTAGCCGGAATTACAGGCATGCACTACCACACCCGGCTGATTTTTTGATTTACTGTAGAGATGAGGTCTGACCAAGTTGCCCGGGCAGGTCTCGAACCCGCAGTCTCAGGCAATCCACTCACCTCAGCCTCCCAAAGGCACGCGATTACAGGCTGAGCCACCGAGTAATCCAAGTATTCTATATTAGCTCTGAAAATAACATTGGTGAGGTGGGCATCACAGGTGGACTTTTGCCATATTTAGATTTAATGATAAAGCTTGCTAGGAAAGTTTCAGAGACCCATCTGCTGTCAGTCTGTCAAGTGCTGGTAAATATGTAACAATTTGTTGCATTTGCTGACTTCCATCCCAAGGTGATTTTAAACTACCAACATGATGTTAAACTAGCTCACAAATTCCTGGAATTTTGACAATGGGCTCTTGTGCGCTAGAATGGTACATTATGACTATTTCTCAACCTTCTCTGGAAAAAAAAATTTTTTAATGTCTTTTCTCTCTGATTTTGTTTGAATGATCAACGGCTCATTGTTAAGCTGCAGAATTGGAGGTAGGTTTAGGGTGGTGGGTGGTTGGTGGTTGCAGGTCTTGGGAGTTAAGAGTGATAGGCGGCTGGGCTCGGTGGCTCAGCCTGTAATCCCAGGACTTTGGGAGGCTGAGGCGAGTAGATTGCCTGATCTCCCAGGTTCGAGACCAGTCTGTGCAACATGGTGAGACCTTGTCTCTACAATAAATCAAAAAATTAGTTGGGCGTGGTAGTGCACTCCTGGTAGTTCCGGCTACTTGGAGGGCTGAGACAGAAGGATTGCTGGAGCCTGGCACTGGGGTGGTCGTGAGTGTGCCACTACACTCCAGCCTGGGCAACACAGTGAGACTCCAGCTCAAAAAAAAAGAAGAGTGATAGGCATGAAAACCAATAAAACCCTCTACTTTGAATGGCTTGCCAAGTTCTCGTTTGTAGGGCTTTCTGGCCAATTATCAATTCTTTACTTCCCTAGACCAAATGTCCTCAAAATTGACTGTTCCGGGACAACTTAGATTCTCATCCTTTTAATTCCTGGACAGTCCAAGTTTTACTAGCTGTGCTACCCCTGGCTGCCTTTTAAAGGTACAGAGAGACAAAAACCCTTTTGTTAAAGAACAGAGAGACAAAAACCTTTCCCTTAACTTTAAATTGGAAGTATACTGAGGTCTGTAACATGTCTGTTGAAACACAAAGACAAGAATGTTTCCTATAGAATACTTGGAAGCTGTGTTTACTATATGGCTATTTTTTGTTAAATAGTGGGAGTGGCATTCCTGAATAATGTAGGTAAACTGGTCCTTTATTTGGGAGTAGGCCCTGTAAATCCATGTGTAAATGACAGTCTTAATAAACACCCATAGAATGTAAGCCATTTCATTGTATTTCTTTCTGGTAAGTACCTCAAGATAAACTTGTTGCAATTGGCATATCTAAATTAGTTGACTTGGTATAGAGAATTATATTTATGCCATCATTGGAAGATACTGTGTAGTTCAAGTTAATGTAACAAAAGAGCTGATAATAAGTAATTAGAAGTTAATAACTTTTTTCCCTTTTAGGTTTAAGACTTTATATAATTTATTTCAAAATATTTAAATGTTTGAATTTTTGCTGCCATATTTTTCTTTTTTTAACAGATTTATTAAAATATAATTAACTAGCCGGGCATGGGGGTGCATGCCTGTGGTTCCAGCTACATGAAGGCTGAAGCAGAAGGATCACCTGAGCCCTGCAGGTGGCGGCTACAGTGGCTGTGAGCATGCCACTGCCCTCCAGCCTGGGTGACAGAGACTCCAACTCAAAAAAAAAAAAAAGAAAGAAATATAATTAATGTACCATATAATTCATACTTTTTATTTTTATTTTTATTTTTTAGAAACAAAGTCTAACTATATTTTCCAGACTGGTCTTGAACTCCTGGGCTCAATCGATCCTCCAGCCTCAGCCTCCCAAAGTGCTGGGATTATAGGCATGAGCCGCTGTGCTTGGCCCACACATTTTTTAAAGTATACATTTTATTTATTCATGCTCATTGATGGACATTTGGGTTATTTCCACTTTTTGGATATTATGAATAATATTACTATGAAAATTTGTGTGCAAGTTTTTTTAGGTTTTGTTTTTTTTGAGTCTGAGTATCACTCTGTCACCCAGACTGGAGTACAGTGGCATGCTCACAGCCACTGCACCCTCGACCTGCTAGACTCAGGCGATCCTTCCATCTCAGCCTTCCAAGTAGCTGGAACTACAACTACACACTACAACTCCCAACTTATTTTTTGATTTATTGTAGAGACGAAGTCTTACCAAGTTGCTTAGGCTGGTCTTGAGTCCCTGAGCTCAGGCAATCTCTCGCCTCAGACTCCCAAAGTGCTGGGATTACAGACTTGAGCCACCACGCCTGGCCATGTGCAAGTTTTTGTTGAAATAAGTTTTCAATTCTCTTGGGTATATACCTAAGAGTAGAAGTGCTGGATTGCATGCTAACTCTATGTTTAATACTTTGAAGAACTGATAAACTGTTTTCCAAAGTGGCTGTACCATTTTACATTTCCACCAGTTATACATGAAGGTTCTCATTTCCACATCCTCACCAACTTTTTTTTTTTTGAGTTGGAGTCTCACTCTGTCACCTAGACTGGAGTGCAATGGCTGCTCCTGGCCACCGCAGCCTCGACCTGCTGGGCTCCGGCGATCCTTCCACCTCAGCCTTCCAAGTAGCCAGAATTACAGGCATGCGCCACCACGCCCAGCTGATTTTTTGATTTATTGTAGAGATGAGGTCTCGCCAAGTTGCCCAGGCAGGTCTCGAACCCGCGGGCATAGGCAATCCACTCACCTCAGCCTCCCAAAGTGCTGGGATTACAGGCTGAGCCACCGAGCCCAGCCTCTCACCAACTTTTATTACTATTTGACATTTGAGTATTATCCTTTGTTGCCATACAATAGAAGACACAGTATCCCTGTTGTGCCAAGTTATTGCTAAAAGAGAATAACACTTTTACCTTCAAGGTTTGAATGGTACTGTTTTTCCCCAAGAATGTGGGTACATGTTAAAATGTGATGTTCTTACATTAAAATCACTGTAACTAAGGCTACATTTCCATCTGTATGAAGCGATGCTCAGGATAATTAAGCTTCAATTACATTTTTACTTGAGTCTACCCTAGAACTACTAGTGAGGAACACACTACCCTAGCTCAAACTGTCCTTAGGAGAGGAGATAAGAAGACATAAAATATCTCATAACAAGGAGGGTTTCAATAAGATGTGGTGTCTGTAGACACAACCTATCAGCTCTTTTTCACATCGCTGCCGTGTTGTAATAATTGGTCCTTGTGTGCTGGCTGTAGGGGTGAAATGGGTCCTGGAGGCAGGGAACTATAAGGCAACTGAGGCCACTGATTGTCCTGAGTTTACCAATAAACAGCCTTCATAGTGATAGATCTGACCCTGATCCTTCCACTAAAGGAACCGCTCGGGTTAGTTTGATGCATCTTTGGGGAAAAATTGGCCTTTCAGTTTTAGAAGCCAAAATAAAAATCTGGAAAGCCAACTGACAAAAACTTCCAAGACCAGAGCTTCAGTTTTTTTTTTGTTGTTTTTTGTTGCCTTTTTTTAAAAAAAATCTTAATCCATGGTTGATTGAATAGGCATTCAACGGCTTTTTTCTCAGTAAGAGCCTTCTAAATCAGGGATGAGATTTTGCAATTTCAGTGAAGATTAAGTTTCCAGCAGGATGTTTCCAATTAAACAAGAGTCACTTCCACATCTGTTCCTGGTCACAGGTTGATCTATATCTCTGCACAATCTGAATTTGAGTTCTATTCCGGAATTTTTAACATTTGAGTTGGGGCTGGCATTTGTTTTTGTTTTTGTTTTTTTTTTGAGTTGGAGTCTCACTCTGTTGCCCAGCCACCGCAGCCTCGACCTGCTGGGCTCCGGCGATCCTTCCGCCTCAGCCTTCCGAGTAGCTGGAATTACAGGCGCGCGCTACCACACCCAGCTGATTTTTTGATTTATTGTAGAGAGGAGGTCTTGCTGCCCAGGCGGGTCTTGAACCCGCGGGCTCAGGCAATCCACTCACCTCAGCCTCCCAAAGGCGCGGGATTACAGGCTGAGCCACCGAGCCCAGCTGGCATTTGTTTTTAATTGGGTAATTCCCCTTAGCTGTCCACAATCAAAGCATTTGATTGTGCTAGAAATGGTGTACATCATCTGATGAATCTGACTAGTATGAATCTGAATATACTGCTTGTTACAGTCGTTTGTCCCCTTCAGATCTCATGTTGAAATCTGATTCCCAGGCCAGGCACAGCGGCTGTAATCCCAGCACTTTATGAAGCTGAGGTGGAAGGATTGCTTGAGGTCAGGAGTTCAACACCATCTGGGCAACATAGCAAGACCCCCATTTCTACCAAAAAAACAAAAAAGAAAGAAATCTGATCCCTAGTGATGGAGGTAGGGCCTAATGGCAGGTGTTTGGGTCACTGGAATGGATCCCTTGTGAAGACATTAATGCCCTCCCTCAAAGGAGAGTGAGTTCTTGCTCTAATAGTTTCTGCAAGATCCGGTTGTGAAGAAGAGCCTGGCACCCCTCCCCCTCTCATTCTTTTTCTCCCTCTCTCACCATGTGATCTCTCCACACATTGGCTCCCCTTCAACTTCTGCCATGAGTGGAAACAACTGTGGCCCTTGCCAGATGAAGATGTCTAATCTTGAGCTTTTCCAAACATCAGAACTCAAGTTAAAAAAAACTTTTCTCCTGTAATCCCAGCACTTTGGGAGGCCGAGGCGCGTGGATTGCCTGAGCCTGCGGGTTTGAGACCAGCCCCAGAAATTTGGCAAGACCTCGTCTCTACAATAAATCAAAAAAATGATCCGGGCATGGTAGCACGTGCCTGTAGTTCCCGCTACTTGGAAGGCTGAGGTGGAAGGATCACCTGAGCCCAGCAAGTCAAGGCTGTGGTGGCTGGGAGCATGTCACTGCCCTCCAGCCTGGGGGACAGAGTGAGACTCCAACTAAAAAAAAAAAAAAAATTACCCAGCCTCAGGTATTTCCTTATTGCAACATAGACTAAGACACTGATAGATTAAACCAAACCAATAAACTCTTTGGAGGGAGCCTTATTAGGATTCTCCAGGTAAACGAAACCAATAGAAGATACATAGAACGAGATTTGTTGTCTCATTAGAAGTTCCATGATCTGCTGCCTACAAACTGAAGAAGACCCAGTAAAGTCCATGTGAGTCTCAGTGCCTGATAGCTGCAAGCATTTATGGAGTAAGTCTCAGTTTCTAAGGACAGAAAACCAGTGTCCCAGGTCACACAGGCAGACAGCAAATTCTTCCCTTTTAGTTCTAGTCAGTCCTCAATGGATGAGAGGAGGTCATCGTACATTTGGAAGGGCAATCTTCTTTACTCAATGTATCAATTCAAATGCTAATCTCATCCAGAAATGCCCTCACAGACAGTCTCTAAATGATATCTAACCAAATGTCTGGGCACCCCATTTTATGTTGACACATAAAATTAACCATCATAGGGACCAATTTTTCACATCTTTTCTGACCATCTCACTTGCACAGATTCTCACCATTAGTCACCTTCACCTCTAACATAGTTTTTCCCAGTAACCAAACTGCAGTCTTGTGCGAGTGAACCTTCTTTTTATTTTTATTCTTTTTATTTTTTTTATTTTTTTTTTGAGTTGGAGTCTCACTCTCCCCCAGGCTGGAGTGCAGTGGCACACTCATGGCCACCGCAGCCTCAACCTGCTGGGCTCAGGTGATCCTTCTGGCTCAACCTTCCAAGTAGCTGGATTACAGGTGCATCTTCCACTTATTTATTTTTATTTTTTTGAGTTGGAATCTCACTCTGTTGCCCAGGCTGGAGTGCAGTGACACACTCACGGTCACCCCAGTGTCGACCTGCTGGGCTCTGGCGATCCTTCTACCTCAGCCTTCCAAGTAGCTGGAACTACAGGCGTGTGGTACCATGCCCGGCTAATTTTTTACTTTATTGTAAGGATGAGGTCTCACCAAGTTGCCTGGGCTGGTCTCGAACCTGTGGGCTCAGGCAATCCACTAGCCTCACCATCTCAAAGTGCTGGGATTACACCGAGCCAGGCCTATCTATCTATCTATCTATCTATCTATTTATTTTTTAGTTGGAGTCTCACTCTGTCGCCCAGGCTGGAATGCAGTGGGACACTCACGGCCACCCCAGCGACGACATGCTGGGCTCTGGCGATCCTTCCGCCTCAGCCTTCCGAGTAGCGGGAACTACAGGCACATGCTACCATGCCCAGCTAATTTTTGATTTATTGTAGAGACGAGGTCTCTCCAAGTTGCCTGGGTTGGTCTCAAACCTGGCAATCCACTCGCCTCAGCCTCCCAAAGTTCTGGGATTACTGGCTTGAACCGCTGCACCCGGCCATGAATGAAACTCCTATCTGCACTTTTTTGTGTCTAACACTGACAATGTCTATCTGTGTGGATGCTTCATTGGTATCAAACTTAGAAAAGCAAATATTCTGCTAAGAACACAGTGTAATTCAACTAGAAGCTTATTTATTTATTTATTTTTGAGTTGGAATCTCACTCCAGCGCCCAGGCTGGGGTGCAGTGGCACACTCACGATCACCCCAGTGTTGACCTGCTGGGCTCTGGCAATACTTTTGCCTCGGTCTTCTAAGTAGTCAGAACTATAGGTGCATGCTACCACATCCAACTAATTTTTGATTTATCATAGAGACAAGGTCTCGACAAGTTGCCCGGACTGGTCTCGAACCTGAGGGCTCAGGCAATTCACTCGCCTCGGTCTCCCAAAGTGCTGGGATGACAGGCTGAGCCACCGAGTGGCACAGTGAGTGTGCCACTGTGCTCCAGCCTGGGTGACGGAGGGAGAATCCAACTCAAAAAAAAAAAAAGAAGAGGCTTGGTCACCTGTTTCCCTCACTCACCAAGGAAGTCTTTAGTGTTTTCCTGGCCTAAGTTTTGATTTGTTGTAGAGACGAGGTCTCATCAAGTTGCTGGGACTGGTCTTGAACCCATGGGTTTAGGCAATCCTCTCATCTTGGTCTCCCAACGTCCTGGGATTACCAGTTTGAGTCACTGAACCTGGCCGAGAAGCATGTTTATTTATTAGACCAAAGTCTGTTTGGACTTCTTATGATTTTTTTTTTTTTGAGTTGGAGTCTCACTCTGTCACCCAGACTGGAGTGCAGTAGCACGCTCTCAGCCAATGCAGCCTTGACCTGCTGGGCTCCGGTGATCCTTCCGCTTCAGCCTTCCAAGTAGCTGGAACTACAGGCACGCGCTACCACGCCCGGCTAATGAATTTTTTTTTAAGTTGGAGTCTCACTCTATCACTCAGGTTGGAGTGCAGTGACACACTCACAGCCACCACAGCCTCATCCTGCTGGGCTCCGATGACCCTTCCGCCTCAGTCTTCCAAGTAGCTGGAACTACAGGGGCACGCCACCACACCTGGCTAATTTTTCCATTTATTGTTGAGATGAGATCTCGCCAAGTTGCCCAGGCTTATCTCGAATCACTGGGCTCAGGCAGTCCTCTCGTATCAGCCTCCCAAAGTGCTGAGATTACAGATGTGAGCCACTGCGCCCTATTATGAAATTTTTTATGAATTATATTTTAGTAAGAAAAAAAAATTATTGCATTTCCTAATGATTTTTCAGGGTTCTGACCCTTATTAAATGTTCTCATAAAACAACAACTCTCAGAATATTCATGAAAATTGTAGCCTAGAAATTATCTTTTTTGCTGGGCAATACCTAACTTCCTCTTTCCACATTCCTTCCTGAGCCCATAGCATAGAATAGAGCTCATAAAATGCTGAGGGTAAAAGAGGCTTGGTCAGCCAGGCTCAGTGGCTCAGCCTGTCATCCCAGTACTTTGGGAAGCCGAGGTGAGTAGATTGCCTGAGCCTACGGGTTCGAGACCAGCCCAGGCAAATTGGTGAGACCTCGTCTCTACAATAAATAAAAAAGTAGCCAGGTGTGGTGGTGTGCGCCTATAGTTCTGACTACTTAGAAGGCTGAGGTGGAAGGATTGCCTGAGCCCAGCAGGTCAACGCTGGGGTGGCTGTGAGTGTGCCACTGTGCTCCAGCCTGGGTGACGGAGTGAGAATCCAACTCAAAAAAAAAAAGAAGAGGCTTGGTCACCTGTTTCCCTCACTCACCAAGGAAGTCTTTAGTGTCTTCTGCTGGTATCCCCCAGAGGCATCCTCCAAAAGGCAAGCTAGGAGTCCTCCACGCTCTGAAGCTTTCTACTCTGTGACTCACACACCAGGTAAGTGTGCTCTGTGCACTGAGCACTTCCTATAAGCTCATCCTGAGATGTGCCTTGGAGAAGGGGAGGGCATTCCATTTTGTCCTCCAATCCAATCTATGTTCTTTAAACTAGATTTGCCACTAATAAAGTAGATAATCTGACCCCATCTGTTTTCTCAATTTGATTAAAAACCCAGAGATGCAAAGTAGTTAAGTAATACTTTTGAAATCCTAAACTTCACAATATGGATGCAGATAGGAGCCTAATAATTTGTTTACGAATTCCTGATGTGCACTCATGGCATACTTTATCTGTCTGTCTTTCCATCCCTGCTTTATTTAAAGATGGGTTGAGGACCAGGGTAGTGGCTCATGCCTATAATCCCAGCACTTTGGGAGATTGAGGCGAGAAGATTGCCTATGCCCAGGATTTTGAGATCAGCCTGGGCAACTTGGCGAGACCTCGTCTTTACATTAAATCAGAAAAATTAACTGGACATGGTGGTGCATGCCTGAAGTTCCAGCTACTTGGAAGGCTAAGGTGGAGAGATCACCTCAGCCCGGAAGGTCAAGGCTGTGGTGGCTTTGATTGTACCACAGGGCTCCAACCTGGGCAACAGAGTGAGACCCTGGCGCGCGCGCGCGCGCGCGCGCCACACACACACACACACACACAACACACACACACACACACACACACGATGAATTAAGGTTAAATATGAGCCAGAAAATATTTTTTTGGAGACCTCAGTTTAAATGGGTTCTGTTAGTCATTAACTCAATATCAATTTTCAATAGAACCCAATGTTGTTGGGAATATAAATGTCTTTAGCTTTTTTCTTTTCTTTTTTTTTTTTTTTTTTTGAGTTGGAGTCTTACTGTCGCCCAGGCTTAAGTGCAGTGGCATACTCATGTCCACGGCAGCCTCCTGCTGGGTTCAGGCAATCTTTCCACCTCAGCCTTCCAAGTAGCTGGAACTACAGGCACGCACCACCACTCCCGGCCAGTTTTTCGATTTAGTGTAGAGATGAGGTCTTGCTAAGTTACTGGTCTCGAACCCATGGGCTCAGGCAATTCTCTCACCTCGTCCTCCCAAAGTGCTGGGATTACAGTCGTTAGCCACAGCACCTGGTTGGGGGGTTAGATTTCAACAGATGAGTTTCGAAAGGACATCATGTTAAGTTGCTTTTTCTATATCGATTGCTGAATGTTATTCCTAATGGGACGCAGGTTTCTTTTTTTTCTGAATGGGAGTCTCACTCTGTCGCCCAGACTGGAGTGCAGTGGCCACTCCCGGCCACCGCAGCCTCGACCTGCTGGGCTCCCACGAGCCTTCCGCCTCAGCCTTCCAAGTAGCCGGAACTACAGGCGCGCACTACCACGCCCGGCTAATTTTTTTTTTTTTTTTTAATTGTAGAGATGAGGTCTCACTTGCCCAGGCAGGTCTGGAACCCGCGGGCTCAGGCAATCCACTCACCTCAGCCTCCCAAAGGCGCAGGATTACAGGCTGAGCCACTGAGCCCTGCTAGGTTTCTTTTTTTTTTTTTTTTTTTTTTTGAGTTGGAGTCTCACTCTGTCGCCCAGACTGGAGTGCAGTGGCCGCTTCCGGCCACCACAACCTCGACCTGCTGGGCTCCGGCGATCCTTCCGCCTCAGCCTTCCAAGTAGCTGGAATTACAGGCATGCGCTACCACGCCCAGCTGATTTTTTGATTTATTGTAGAGATGAGGTCTCGCTGCCCAGGCGGGTCTCGAACCCGCGGGCTCAGGCAATCCACTCACCTCAGCCTCCCAAAGGCGCGGGATTACAGGCTGAGCCACCGAGCCCGGCTAGGTTTCTTTTTAATTAAAAAAAAATTTTTTTAATGACCAGGTCCCACCATGATGTTGAGGTTGGTCTTAAACTCCTGGCCTTAGGTGATGCTCCCAAAGTACTGGGATTACAAGCAAGAGCCACCACACCTGATTTGTGGGTTGCTTTTTGTTTGTTTGTTTTGAATTGGAGTCTCACTCTGTTGCCCAGACTGGAGTGCAGTGGCTGCTCCCGGCCACCGCAGCCTCGACCTGCTGGGCTCCAGCGATCCTTCCGCCTCAGCCTTCCGAGTTGCCGGAATTACAGGCACGCGCTACCACGCCCGGCTGATTTTTTGATTTATTGTAGAGATGAGGTCTCGCTGCCCAGGCGGGTCTCGAACCCGCGGACTCAGGCAATCCACTCACCTTAGCCTCCCAAAGCGCGGGATTACGGGCTGAGCCACTGAGCCTGGCTGACATGTGGGTTTCTAATAAAAGAAACCACTTGGCCTCTGTGCCATACCATTAATCCTGCCCATCTTGTTCGTGTAACTAACTTGGTAGGTACAGAATGAATCATAGAGATACTGATTCTATGTATCATGAGATACGTATGTGTCAAAGAGTACATGAGCTTATTGAAGAACAAACTGGTATGACAGAGTGTCCTCCAGTGCTTCAAGGAGCAAGACACTAAAAACCAGTAACGTGGAACGGGCTCAGTAGCTCAGCCTATAATCCCAGCACTTTGGGAGGCCAAGGTGAGTGGATTGTCTGAGCCCACGGGTTCGAGAACCGCCTCGGCAACTGGGCGAGACCTCATCTCTACAATAAATCAAAAACTAGCCTAGACCTCGTCTCTACAATAAATCAAAAACTAGCCGGGCGTGGTAGCGCGCGCCTGTGGTTCCAGCTATTTGGAAGGCTGAGGCGGAAGGATCGCCGGAGCCCAGCAGGTCGAGGCTGCGGTGGCCTGAGGCGGCCATTGCACTCTAGTCTGGGCGACAGAGTAAGACTCCAACTCAAAAACAAACAAACAAAACAAACAAAAAAACCAGTAACGTGGTTGGTAACTACTTGACTAATATTGAGGTTTTCAGTGGATTACTGTAGTGATTACTCACAGGAGAATTCTGAAATGATTTAGTAAATGGTGATTAAATTATATTAGCTTTGGACTAGGTAGAATTGTAAAGAACTATACGCTATTGCTGTACCTTTTAAACATATGCAAGATAGAATGGTGCGTTGAACCCTTCACTTTCACCAATTATCAATTTATTGCCAACCCTGTTTTGTCTGTAATATCACTCATCTTCAGACTCCCATACTCCACTATGACCCACTGGATCATTTTGAAGCAACTCTGATACATTTCATCTATAAATGCTCAAGTATGTATTTCTTTTTTTTCTTTTTGAGTTGGAGTCTCACTCCGTTGCCCACGCTGGAGTGCAGCGGCACCCTCATGGCCACCCCAGCGTCGACCTGCTGGACTCCAGTGATCCTTCCGTCTCAGCCTTCCAAGTAGCCGGAACTACAAAGTATGTATTTCTGAAAGAGAAGTGTTGTTTTTAAAATGTAGTTACAGGGCTGGGTGCAGTGGCTCACACCTATAATCCCAGCACTTTGGGAGGCCAAGATGAGAGGATTGCCTGAGCCTGTGGGTTTGAGACCAGCCTGGGCAGCTTGGCGAGACCTCATCTCTACAATAAATCAAAAATCAGTCGGGTATGGTGGCGCATGCCTGTAGTTCCGGCTACTTGGAAGCCTGAGGTGGAAGGATCCCCTGAGCCCAGCAGGTCGAGGCTGCGGTGGCCGGGAGCGGCCACTGCACTCCATCTGGGCAACAGAGTGAGACTCCAACTCAAAAAAAACCAACCAACAAACAAACAAACAAAACCACAAAATAATAATAATAATTCTGGTTTTTTGGGGGGTCCCTCTCATATACATATATATCTATAGCTATAGTGTCATTCTCACTTTAAAATTACTATTCGGTACCATGTTCAAGCTTTTCCAATTGTTTTACGGATGATTTTTTTGTGTGGCAAGTTTGTTTTCTTAAAATTTATAAGGTTTCCCAAATTCTACATTTTGCTGATCTCACCCCCATGTTATCTGTTATCTTTTTTTTTTTTTTTTTTTTCTGAGTCAGAGTCTCACTCTGTCGCCCATGCTAGGGTGCGGTGGCATGCTCACTGGTACTGCAGCCTTGACCTGCTAGGCTCCGGCGATCCTTCCGCCTCAGCCTTCCAAGTAGCTGGAACTACAGGCGGGCGCTACCACAGTCAGCTATTTTTTTGATTTATTGTAGAGTCGAGGTCTCACCAAGTTGTCCAGGATAGTTTTGAACCTCTGGGCTCAGGCAATCCTCTCACCTCGGCCTCCCAAAGTGCTGGGATTACAGGTATGAGCCATCACGCCCAGCTGTTATCTTGTAACATGTTCCTTTGTCCCCTGAATTTCTTGTAATGATCTAGTTGGAATGATAAGGTTCAAGTTTAATATTTCAGTTACAGAGGTGAGTGGATTGCCTGAGCCCACGGGTTCGAGACCCACCTGGGCAACTTGGTGAGACCTCATCTCTACAATAAATAAAAAAAATTAGACGGGCATGGTAGTACATGCCTGTAGTTCCAGCTACTCAGAAGGCAGAGGCGGAAGGATTGCCGGAGCCCAGCAGGTGAGGCTGCAGTGGCCGGAAGCGACAGTGAAACTACAACTCAAAAAAAAAAAAATTTCAGTTACAAATGGACTAAAATAGTGGGCCTCCCTGTCCCGAGGTGTCACTTGTTGCTTGCCTTCTGTAGGATATGAGGTTGGTGTGAGAAGTTAGGGAAAAGAGAAAGCAGTTTCAAGTTAGAAAGCAGTACCAACTCCTGCTTTTGTTGAACGTGCCAGGTGTTTGAACCATTAGCTCAATTTTCTTATCTTTTTATACAGAGTAACTTTCTCCTATCATTTAATTACAGGGTCTTTTTTCTGTTGCTTTTTTTTTTTTTTTAATTGGAGTCTCACTCCGTCGCCCAGGCTGGAGTGCAGTGGCACCATCACAGCTCACTGTAGCCTGAGCATCCCAAATAGCTGGGACCACAGGCGGGTATCACCATGGCCAGCTTTTTTTTTTTTTTTAGAGATGGCGTTCACTATGTTATCTAGGCTGGTCTCGAACTTTTGGACTCAAGCAATCCTCTAATCTCAGCCTCCCAAAGTGTTGGGATTAGAGGCATGAGCCACTGTGTTCTGTCATTTTTTTTTTTTTTGAGTTGAAATCTCACTCTGTCACCCAGGCTGGAGTACAGTGGCACGCTCACAGTCACCACAGCCTCAACCTGCTGGGCTCAGGTGATCTTTCTGCCTCAGTCTTCCAAGTAGCTGGAACTACAGGCACACGCCACCACACGCAGCTAATTTTTGATTAATTATAGAGATGAGGTCTCACCAAGTTTCCCAGGTTGGTCTCGAACCCACGGGCTCAGGCAATCCTCTCACCTTGCCCTCCCAAGGTGCTGGGATTATAGGCGTGAGCCACTGTGCCTGGCCTCATCATTCTTTTTTTTGAGTCAGGATCTTACTCAGTCTCCCAGGCTGGAGTGCAGTATCACAAACACAACTCAGCATAGCCTTGGCCTCGTGGGCTCAGGCAATCCTTCTGCCTCAGTGTCCCAAGTAGCTGGGACTACAGGCACATACCACCCTGCCTTGGCTAATTTTCATTTTTTGGTAGAGATGAGGTTTCACTGTGTTGCCTAGGCTTGATATTTCTTAATATTTTTTACTTCTTTCTTTGATATGTTTTGAGACAATGGCAAAATGCACTATATATAATTTGAAATTTTTGAGCTGGTTTATTTGGTTTTAATATCTACCTGTTTAACACCTATCAGAATTTCTGACTTAAAGGAAAATACAGGGTGGGTACAGTGGTTCATGTCTGTAATCCCGGCAATTTGGGAGGCATAGGCGAGAGGATTGTCTGAGCCCAGGAGTTCGAGATCAGCCTGGGCAACTTGGCGAGACCTCATCTCTACAATAAATCAAAAAATCAGCCGGGCGTGGTAGCGCATGCCTGTAATTCCGGCTACTCGGAAGGCTGAGGCGGAAGGATCACCTGATCCCAGGAGGTCAAGGCTCAAGTGGCCGTGAGCATGCCACTGCACTCCAGTCTTGGGCGACAGAGTGAGACGCCAACTCAAAAAAAAAAAAAAGTGCTGAAAGGAAAAAAAAGAGGCCAGGCGCGGTGGCTCATGCCTGTAATCCTAGCACTTTGGGAGGCCGAGGTGACAGGAATGCCTGAGCCCAGGGGTTAGAGACCAGCCTGGGCACCTTGTAGAGACCTTGTCTCTACAATAAATACATAAATAAATAGTCAGGCATGGTAATGGGCACCTGTAGTTCCAGCTACTTCGAAGGCCAAGGCGGAAGGATCACCTGAGCCCAGCAGGTTGAGGCTGGGGTGGCTGTGAGCATGCCAGTATACTCCAGCCTGGGTGACAGAGTGAGACTTCAACTCAAAAAAGAAAGAAAAAAGGAAAAAACCAAACAGCCCCATTAAAAAGTGGGCAAAGACATGAATCGACACTTCTCAAATGAAGACATACAGGCAGCCAACAGACACATGAAAAAGTGCTCAGCCTCACTCATCATTAGAGAAATGCAAATAAAAACCACATTGAGATATCACCTAACTCCAGTAAGAATGACCATCATTAATAAAACATAAAACAGGCAGGGCTCGGTGGCTCGGCCTACAAAGCAAGTGGATTGCCTGAGCCCAATTTTCTTATCTTTTTATACAGAGTAACTTTCTCCTATCATTTAATTACTGTTGCTTTTTTTTTTTTTTTGAATTGGAGTCTCACTCCGTTGTCCAGGCTGGAGTGCAGTCGCACCACCACAGCTCACTGTAGCCTGAGCATCCCAAGTAGCTGGGACCACAGGTGGGTATCACCATGGCCAGCTTTTTTTTTTTTTTAGTGATGGAGTTCACTATGTTATCTAGGCTGGTCTCGAACTTTTGGACTCAAGCAATCCTCTCATCTCAGCCTCCCAAAGTGTTGGGATTAGAGGCATGAGCCACTGTGTTCTGTCATTTTTTTTTTTTTTTTTGAGTTGAAATCTCACTCCGTTGCCTAGGCTGAAGTGCAATAGCACGTTCACGGCCACCCCAGCGTTAATAAATAAATGAAACAAAAAACAACAGATGCTGACGAGGATGTGGAAAAAAGGGAACACTTTTATACTGCTGGTGGAAATGCAAGCTAGTTCAACCTCTATCGAAAACAGTGTGGCGATTTCTACACAAACTAGAAATTGACCTTGCATATGACCCAACCATCCCCCTACTGGGAATATACCTGGAGGAAGTCAAATCATTCTACAAAAAAGACACCTGCACACACATGTTCATTGCAGCATTATCACAATAGCAAAAACATGGAACTAGCTGTGCTGCCCATCAAAACTGGACTGGATAAAAAATATGGTACATACACACAATGGAATATTACGCAGTCATAAAGAAGGACAAACATGGATTTCACAGCAATTTGGATGGACTTAGAGTCTATAATACTCAGTGATCTATCACAGAAACAAAGAACTGAGTACCACTTGTCCTCACTCATAAGCAGACCCTGAACACTTACCATAACACTATAAGAAAGGGATTAGTAATAGTGACACATTGCCAGGGGAGGGAGAGAGGAGTCGTAACATCAATAAGGGTACTGATCTCAAACCAGGGGAAGTGGAGACCAAAGGAAGGGCCAAACTATACCTGTACAATGACCACTTGTATACCTAATTCTTGAAAGGCTGAGGTGGAAGAATCGCCTGAACCTAGAAGGTCAAGGCTGCGGTAGCCATGAGCATGCCACTGCACTCCAACCTGTGTAATAGAGTGAGACTCTGACTCAAAAAAAAAAGTAATAAAGAAATAAATGAAAAGAAAATATAGGGACAATACCAAATGCCGTGAGGATGCCAAGCACCCAGAACTCTCATAAATTCCTGGTGGAAATTCACAGGGCCACCACTTTGGAAAACAGTTTGTCAGTTTGTTACGCAGTTAAAGATACACCTACCATATAGCCCAGCAATCCTACTCCTGGGTATCTACTCAAAAGAACTGAAAAACTTACATTTACATAAAAGCCTGTATACAAATGTTCATAGCAGTTTTATTCATAATCACCAAGAATTGAAAACAACCCACGTTTTTCAACCAGTGAATGGATAACTGAAGTGTGGCATAGCCATACCAAGGAGTACCACTCAGAAAAATACAAAGGAACGAACTATTGGATTGTATAACATAGGTGACTCTTTTTTTGAGTTGAAATCTCACTCTGTCGCTCAGGCTGGAGGGCAGTGGCATGCTCATGGCCACTGCAGCCGTGACCAGCTGTGTCAGGTCATCCTTCCGCCTCAGGCTTCCAAGTAACTGGAACTACGGTGTGTGCTACCATGCCCGGCTAATTTTTTGATTTATTGTAGAGATGAGGTCTCGCCAAGTTGCCCAGGCTGGTCTCAAACCCCTGGACCCAGGCAATCCTGTCAATTCCACCTCCTAAAGTGCTGGAATTACAGGCTTGAGCCACCGTGCCGGGCCAGTGACTCCTTTTTTATTTTATTTTATTTATCTTTTTTGAGTCAGAGTCTCACTCTGCTGCCCAGGGTGGAGTGCAGTGGCATGCTCACAGCCACTGCAGCCTCGATTTGGTAGGCTCAGGCCATCCCTCTGCCTCAGCCTTCCAAGTAGCTAGAACTATAAGCATGCACCACCATGCCTGGCTAATTTTTTGATTTATTGTAGAGGTGAGGTCTCACATGTTGCACAGACTAGTCTCAAACCTGTGAACTCAGGCAACTCTCTTGCCTCTGCCTCCCAAAGTGCTGGGATTACAGGTATGAGCCACCTCTCCCGGCCACATAGATGACTCTTAATTAAGTGCATTTTGCTAAGTGAAAAATCTAGACTCAAAAAGCTACCCAATGCATGATTTCATTTATATAACACTCTGGAAAAGGCAAAACTACAAGGAGAGAAACAGATGAGTGGTTGCCAGGGTCTGGGGCAGGGAATGGATGGTAGGAAGGGTTTGCTATAAATATGGAGCACAGGGGAATTTGAGAGTGACAGACCCCCCAATTCTGGGGATATGAACCTGTAATAGTGAACACACAATTCTACACATGTGTTCAAACTGTTCACCACAGGCTGGGCTTGGTGGCTCAACCTCTAATCCCAGTACTTTGGGAGGCCGAGGCAAGTGGATTGCCTGAGCCCGCGGGTTTGAGACCAGCCCCGATGGCAACTTGGCAAGACCTCCTCTCCACAATTAAAAAAAAAGAAAAATTAGCCGGGCGTGGTAGCGCAGGCCTGTAGTTTCTGTTACTTGGAGGGCTGAGGCAGAAGGATTGCCGGAGTCCAGCGGGTCGAGGCTGCGGTGACCAGGAGTGTGCCACTGCACACCAGCCTGGGCAATGGAGTGAGACTCTGATAATCCAAAAAAAAAAATTGTTCACCACAAAGAGTAAATTTGATGTAAATTCCTAAAACCCGCCAGCATGTGGTGAGGACAGTGGAATGCAAAGGGTGACAAGTGAGTCTAACTGTATTAAAATGAGTCACATAGCCGGGCTCGGTGGCTCAGCCTGTAATCCCGCGCCTTTGGGAGGTTGAGGTGAGTGGATTGCCTGAGCCCGCGGGTTCGAGACCCGCCTGGGCAGTGAGACCTCATCTCTACAATAAATCAAAAAAATCAGCTGGGCGTGGTGGCGCATGCCTGTAATTCCGGCTACTCGGAAGGCTGAGGCGGAAGGATCGCCGGAGCCCAGCAGGCGGAGGCTGTGGTGGCCGGGAGCGGCCACTGCACTCCAGTCTGGGCAACAGAGTGAGACTCCAACTCAAAAAAAATGAGTCACATAATCACACTGAAAAGAGCCACTTTCAGTAGCTTTGAAAAACTGTTCTGAGTGGATGATGTAAAACTAAAGACAAAAAAGACTGTACACACACAAAAAGGCATTCGACTGGCAAATCTGTTTCTCACGGGAGCGTAGTTTAGGAATTCTGGAACTACTTTATTTGTAAACTGCTTTTATTTGTATTGTTCAACAAATAAGTAAATATTTTGTAGATAATCAGAGCCAGGAGAAAGAAATTACAAATAAGGAAAGGAGGGAAGCTAGAATTAATTCTGTGTTGCTAAATTGGAGTTGGAAGTATCTGTAGAGACAGTTATGCTTATTTTTAGATAATAGAGAAATACAGATGTACGAGGCGGACCCGAATTTATTTATAAAAAATTACGTATTTATTCTCACACGTTTAGACTTCAGTCACCTTCAAAGTACTATCCGTCTGATGCAATACACCTAATGGAGATGCTTTTCCCACTGCTCAAAACAGTTTTGAACTCGTCCATTGTGATGCCTTTTAGTGCTTCTGTCGTTTTTTGTTTCACCTCTTCCACATCAGAAAAACATTTCCCTTTGAGGATGTTTTTCACCCAGGGAAATGAAAAAATAGTTGCTTGGAGCAAGATTGGGTGGAGGGGAAGGGGAAACAGGGATCAAAAACTGCTGAACACTTGATGCGGTGTGAAATGGGCAAATGCATTGAAAGATTCTCCATAAAAAAAATGTCACTGAAGCTGAACACAGCCTCTCACAACAATGCTAGCTGGTACACTAATGCCCGTGGTTTCCTAGAGCACTTACCTCATGAGGGAACTATGTACTACATGGGGCCTGCCCTCCAAAATAAAATGCCAGTTTTTTTTTAATCCCCCATCATACTTGTATACATTATATTTGTAACTTCTCCCCTAACTCCACTGAGAAGGGCTACAAGCAGTGGGACCTCAGTAGCAATAAGCACATCCTAGCGTCTAGATCTTGGTTCTATTTATGTATGTATTTTAAGATGGGGCTCACTGTGTTTCCCAGGTTGGAATCATATGCCTGGGCTTAAGTGAGTCTCCTGCCTCAGAGTAGCTGGGATTACAGGCATGTGCCACCACACTCGGGTGAGATCTTAGTATTCAAATACAATTTTTCAATAAAAGGAAAAAGGGCTCCTTGGAGAACTAATTGATTCCAGGGCTGGGGGAAGGAAAATAGAAAATAAGCCTAGAGTATCTTTCAGTGCCAGACTGCTTAAAAAGAGGGAGAGGAACATATTCAAGGGGCAAAGAAACAACCTGAAAAAACTCCCAAGTTGAAACAACTTGGACAACAAAATAACAGTGATGTGTTATAAAACCCCAAATATGCCTCAGTCATACAGATATCAATCAATCAATCAGTTGGCAGTGGGGGAAGTCAAAACTCTTCAGAATAATTCTAATTATAAACATAGAAGGAAACTGAAAAATTGAAAAGCACCATCCTAATGCCACTATAATTTCTGCAGGCAAAATCCAATGAATGGATGAAAGTTTAAACAGAAACAGGATAATTTGTGTAATCTCAAAGCATCCCCCACTTCCAGAATATTAAGTAATTATAGAGGGAAAATTAAAAGTTTACAGTGGCCCATCCCGGCCAAGCATCAACTTGGCCAAGAAATCTGGGTTACCATCACCACCATATAACTCAGCATGTACTTTCTTTTTTTTTTTTTTGAGTTGGAGTCTCACTCTGTCTTCCAGGCTGGAGTGCAGCAGAATGCTCACAGTCACCACAGCCGCAACCTGCTGGGCTCCGGCGATCCTTCTGCCTCAGACTTCTAAGTAGCTGGAACTATAGGCGCGTGCTACCATGTTCAGTTAATTTTTTGATTTATTGTAGAGACGAGGTCTCACCAAGTTGCCCAGGCTGGTCTCGAACCCCCGGGATCAGGCATTCCACTTGCCTTGGCCTCCCAGATTACAGGCTGAGCCACTGAGCCCAACCAAAGCATGTACTTTCTACTCTACCCAGTGTGTTTTTGGTAGAGAAAACTACATTAGTAATAAGATGTCATTTGGTTTTGATTTGGTTTATAGTAGTAAACATCTGTTTTTTGTTTTTGTTTTCGTTTTTGAGTCAGAGTCTCTCTTACCCAGGCTGGAGCACAGTGACATACTGATGTCTACTGCAGCCTCGTCAGGGGATCCTTCCACCTCAGCCTTCCAAATAGCTGGAACTACAGGGGTGCGCCACCACATCTGGCTAATTTTTTGATTTATTGTAGTGACGAGGTCCCAAAATGTTGCTCAGGCTGGTCTTGAGCTCCTAAACTCAGGCAATCCTTTCCCCCTCGACCTTCCAAAGTTTTGGGATTACAGGTGTGAGCCACTGCACCCAGCCAAAAAACATCCTTTTACAGCAACTTCTTACATTTTTATAGTACTTACTAGTTCACAAAGCATTTTCATATATATTATCTTTCTAAAATTTTCTCCTTTTTTTGAGTTGGAGTCTCACTCCGTCACCCAGACTGGAATGCAGTGGCCGCTCCCGGCCACCGCAGCCTCGACCTGCTGGGCTCCGGCAATACTTCCGCCTCAGCCTCCTGAGTAGCCGGAATTACAGGCGCGCGCTACCACCCCCGGCTAATTTTTTGATTTTATTGTAGAGACGAGGTCTCGCCAAGTTGCCCAAGCGGGTCTCGAATCCGCAGGCTCAGGCAATCCACTCACCTGAGTCACCGAGCCCAGTTTAACATTTTCATTTTTAAAAAAGATATTCAAGCCGGGCTCGGTGGCTCAGCCTGTAATCCCGCACCTTTGGGAGGCTGAGGTGAGTGGATTGCCTGAGCCCGTGGGTTCGAGACCTGCCTGGGCAGGCGAGGACTCATCTCTACAATAAATCAAAAAATCAGCCAGGCGTGGTGTAGCGCACGCCAGTAATTCCGGCTACTTGGAAGGCTGAGGCGGAAAGATCGCCAGAGCCCAGCGGGTCGAGGCTGCGGTGGCTGGGAGCGGCCACTGCACTCCAGTCTGGGCGACAGAGTGAGACTCCAACTCAAAAAAAAAACAAAGCAATTACATGTGGCAGTTTTTATTGCACTAGATATCAACAGATGCTGATATTAGAGACTGGGCAACATGACTAGACCTTGTCACTACAATAAATGAAAACATTAGCCAGGCATCTGTAGTTCCAGCTACTTGGAAGGCTGAGGCGGAAGGATCACCTAAGCCCAGCAGGTCGAGCCATGATTGTGCCAAATAATAAATAAATAAATAAATAAATAAATAAATAAATAGGCCGGGTACGGTGGCTCAAGCCTGTAATCCCAGCCCTTGGGAGGCTGAGGCAAGAGGATTGCCTGAGCCCGCGGGTTCAAGACCAGCCTGGGCAACATGGTGAGACCTCGTCTCTACAATAAATAAATAAATAAATCAGCTGGGTATGGTAGTGGGCACCTGTAGTTCCAGCTACTTGGAAGACTGAAGCGGAAGGATCACCTGAACCCAGCAGGTCGAGGCTGCAGTGGCTGAGAATGTGCCATTTGCCCTCCAGCTGGGTGACAGAGTGAGACTACAACTCAAAGTAAATAAATAAATACATAAATAATAAATTAGCTGGATGTGGTGGCACACATCTATAGTCCCAGCATTAAAAAAAAAGTAAAAAGAATAAAATAGACCAGACTAGAATAGGCCGGACTAGAAAAAATGAGCGTATTGCACTACGAATATTGCACAGAGTATTGTCCTATAAAATGTGTGTGTGTTTAATGGGTTCAAAGTGTGAAAAAAAAAAGTATGAAGCTGCCCAGAAAGAAAGAAAGAAAGGAAGAAACCCAATGATTCTATTTGCATCTCTTGTGCCAAATACAGTGCTCCCGATATAGAGAAGGTTGGGATAAATGTTTGAATATAATAACAAACAGAAACATGAGAAGAAAACTAAAAGAAAAAAAAATCCATGATATGCATGAAATGGACTTTGAACTTTTCAAAACAGGGGAGCTGGCTCACAAAGTGATATTTTTATGTTTATACTTCTGTTAGCCAGCTAATTTTGACTTGGGAACTACTCTGTTTTAGGAAATATGCTATTACTTGGAATGTAGAAATAAAATACAGTCTTTTTTTTCCCCTCAGAGCTTGGTATTGTGTGAAGAAACAGCTGAGGAGAATAACCTATCCTCTAGGTAAAAGAACAAATATTTGAAAACATTCCTCTCAAAAAAAGTTAAAAGAAAATCTTCCTCTCATTATAACTAACACATGCATGTAACTACATGCATGTATTGTTGTATTTTATTTTTTGTCTTACACTGAGATCATATTTTATATATATGTGTGCATGTGTGTATGCGTATACATACATACATCTATATATGTATGTATGTATATTTTTGAGTTGGAATCTCACTCTGCTGCCCAGGCTGAGTGCAGTGGCACGCTCAGGGCCACCCCAGCGTTGACCTGTTGGGTTCCAGCAATCCTTCTGCCTCAGCCTTCCAGGTGGCTGGAAATACAGGCGTGTGCTACCATGCCCGGCTAATTTTTAAAATTTATTTATTGTAGAGACGAGGTCTTGCCAAGTTTCCAGGCTGGTCTCAAACCCCTGGGCTCAGGCAATTCTCTCACCTCGGCCTCCCAAAGTGCTGGGATTACAGGCTGAGACACCAGGCCTGGCCCATATTATATATATTAATCAACAACTTTTATTCATTAAATAATATATCAGAAATATGCTAATCATTCAGTACATATAGTGATACCTCATTCTTTTAAATGGCTACACAGTGTCATAACTTACCTATTTCATTACTAAATAGGATGTTATCCTAAATGTCCAAAGCTGCGAGGAAACTCTTTTTTTTAGTTGGAATCTCACTCTGTTGCCCAGGCTGGAGTGCAGTGAGTGGCACACTCATGGCCACCGCAGATTAGACCTGCTGGGTTCATGGAATCCTTCTGCCTCAACCTTCCAAGTAGTTGGAATCACAGGCACAGACCACCACGCCCGGCTAATATTTTTATTTATTGTAGAGACAAAGTCTCACCAAGTTGCCCAGGCTGGTCTCGAACCCCTGAGCTCAGGCAATCCTCTGGCCTCAGCCTCCCAAAGTGCTGGGATTACAGGTGTGAGCCACCTCGCCCAGTTGAGGAAGCTGTATCTTGACACATCCCTGTGAGGTTTTGTATAGGATAGATTCTTCAAAATGGGGCTGCTATATAAGTTCACTGTTGTATTTTAATACTGTCAAAATTTTATTATTCCAAGAGATAATAATTGCTAGTTTATATACTACCAATTTGAATAACTATTTAGCCACACTATCACCAACATTGTATTTCTCAATCTTGTGTATTATTAAGCTCTCAATTTGATGGTCATAAATATCTTTGTTTTTAAATTTTGTATTTCCTAAATTACTACTGAGATGCTGATAGAACTGAATTCCCTTGCTGGGCACGGTAGCTCAGCCTGTAATCTCAGCATTTTGGGAGACCGAGGCGAGAGGGTTGTCTGAGCCTGGGGGTTCGAGACCAGGCTGGGCAACTTGGTAAGAACTCGTCTCTACAATAAATCACAAAAATTAGCCAGGTGTAGTGGCGTGCATCTGTAGTTCCAGCTACTTGGAAGGCTGAGGTGGAAGGATCGTCTGAGCCCAGTAGGTTAAGGCTGTGGTGGCTGCAGTCCAGCCTGGGTGACAGAGTGAGACTCCATCTCAAAAAAACCCACCACCACCACCAACAACAACAAAAACAAATTAAAGTCCCTGTGTATTAAAATAATCTCGCCGGGTTCGGCGGCTCAGCCTGTAATCCTGTGCCTTTGGGAGGCTGAGGTGAGTGAATTGCATGAGCCCGCGGCAAACCCGCCTGGGCAACTTGGCGACACCTCATCTCTACAATAAAATCAAAAAAATTAACCGGGCGTGGTAGCGCGCACCTGTAGTTCCAGCTGCTTGGAAGGCTGAGGCGGAAGGATGGCCGGAGCCCAGAAGGTCGAGGCTGCGGTGGCCGGGAGCGGCCACTGCACTCCAGTCTGGGTGACAGAGTGAGACTCCAACTCAAAAAATAAATAAATAAATAAATAAATAATCTCTTATTTCAGTTCTTCTAATATTTCCCTCCAAATCTACTGTTTACCCCTCAAAGATCACTGAAGGTAAGATTATAGATTCCATAGTTATCTTCTCAGCTTTAATATTTATTTATTTAGAGTCAGGGTTTGACTCTGTTGCCCAGATTGGAGTGCAGTGGCAGGATCACAGCTAACTGAAGTCACAACCTCCTGGGTTCAAGTGATCCTTCCACCTCAGCTTCTCCAATAGCTAGGACTAGAGGTATGTGCCACTAATTTTTTTATTTTTTGTAGAGACAGGGTTTTGCTATGTTGTCCAGGCTGGTCTCAAACTCCTGGCCTCAAGTGACCTTTCGCTTCGGGATTTTAGTTGTGAGCCACTGCATGCAGCTTCAACTCTAATTTTTAGAGATGTAGACATGCTTTATATGTTCGCAGCACAGAAATCTTGAAGATGCCAATTTATATTTTGGTTTTGGTCAAATATGATTAAAAGTTATAATTCAGATTCACTAGGATGGTTGTAGTTAACAAAACAGACAATAACAAGTGTTGACGAATATGGGAGAAAATAGAACCCACTTACTTTGCTCACAGGAATGTAAAATGGTACAGCTGCTTTGGAAAAAACCGGTAGTTTCTCAAAGAGTTAAACGTGGAGTTACTGTATGACCAGGTATATCCGAGAGAAACGAACATTATGCCCATACAAAAATTGTACCCAAATGTTCACTGCAGCATTAATCATGTGGCCAAAAAGTAGAAACAACCTAAATGTCCATCAATTGATGAATGGATAAAAAAATGTGATACATATCTACACAACGAAATAATATGCACCCATAAAAGGAGTGTCAGAAACTGGACTGGTACATGCTACAGTAGAAGAAGCCAGTTACAAGAGATCACACATTGTATGACTCTATTTACAGAAGCTCAAAATAGCAAATCTGTAGAGACAAAGACTAGTGGTGGCCTGGGGCTGAGGGAGCAATGACTACGGATGGGTAGGGAGTCTCTTTTTTGGGTGATGAAATGTTCTAAAGGTAGATTATGTTGATGATCGCACAACTGTGAACGAACACCATTGAATTGTGTACTTTATTTTTATTTTATTTTTTTGTGGCTCAAAACAACAAAAATTTATTTTCTCAAAGATCTGGAGGCCTTTAGTCCAAGCTCAAAGTGTCGGCGGGCTTGACTTCTTCTGGAGACTCTGAAGGAGAACCCTTTCAATGCCTCTTTCCTAGCTTTTGGCAGCTGTGGCTGTCCTTGGTGCTCCTTTGCTTGACATCTCACTTTTTCTCTAGTTCCATCTTCATATAACCTTCTCTCCTGTGTTTGTCCTCAGGATCGCTGAATTTTGCACTGTATTTTCCACTTTTTTAGACATGGGGTCTTGCTCTGTCACCCACGCTGGAGTGTGGTGGTGCAATCATAGCTCACTGCAGCCTCCAATTCCTGAGCTCAAGTAATCTTCCTGCCTTAGCTTCCTGAGTGGCAGGGAGCCACTGCACTGGCTCCAAATTGTGCTTTAAATAGGTGAACTGTATTGCTCACGCCTATAATCTCAGCACTTTGGGAGGTGGGGGCGAGAGGATTGCCTGAGCCCAGGGGTTCAAGACCAGCCTGGGCAACATGGCAAGACCTCATCTCTACAATAAATTAAAAAAAAAATTAGCCAGGCGTAGTGGGGCATGCCTGTAGTTTCAGCTGTTTGGAAGGCTGAAGCAGAAGGATCAACCGAGCCCAGCAAGTTGAGGCTGTGGTGGGCCATGAGTGTGCTACTGCACTCCAGCCTGAGTGACAGACTCTTGACTCAAAAAAAAAAAAAAAGAAAAGAAATAAAAAGGAAAAAAAAGGTGAATTGTGATATGTGAATTATATCTCAAAAAAGAAGTTTAAATGGCCAGGCGCAGTGGCTCATGCCCTATAATCCCAGCACGTTGGGAGGCCGAGGTGAGAGGATTGCCTGAGCTCACAGGTTCGAGACAGCCTGGGCAACTTGGTGAGCCCTCATCTCTACAATAAATTAAAAAATTAACTGGGCGTGGTGGCATGCGCCTGTAGTTCCAGCTACCTGGATGCTGAGGTGGAAGGCTCACCTGAGCCCAGGAGGTCGAGGCTGCGGTGGCTATAAGTGTGCCACTGCACTGCAGCCTGGGTAGTTTTGGGCATAGAATATGTGAGGTGCAGGCTCCATCCTCCAAAGCTCACGAGTAAGCTTTCTCATTTAGGCATCATTTATTCACACACTTCATTTCTAAGTATAGTGGGCAGGACTCTGAGTAAAAGCAGATCAACTTAAAGTGAAAAGGGGAATGTATTAGCTTGTGTAACTGCGAGATGCAAAGGGTTTTGACCTGGCTAGAAACAGAGGTTCAAATAAATGCTTGAGGATTATTGCTTCTTTGCTTTTGGCTCCTTATAAGCTGGGTATTCACGGTTCTTATGGTGTATAATCTCAGAGAAAAAGTGTTGCTCATGACAGTCTCCCAAAAAGCCTAGAAGGTAGTTCTGGAAAGCAGAATCATCCTCATTTGAGCTGCACAGGCTGAAAGCAATGATCATGATTGAATCAAAACATATGCTGTGCAGACATAAAGGCACTGGCATGATCACCATTATCATCTTAGACATGGTGCTGAGGGAGAATAAACACATTATCAGGAATTTCTAAAAGGTGGCATTTGAAAAAATAAGTTTGTGTTAATATGCTTTTCTGTACATGTTTCTCTCAATGTGACAGCCTGAGGCAAAAATATATGTATTATACACAGGTAGAAATAGTGAAAATGGAGGGAAAAAATGTCAAATAGTGTGGAAGCTATCACTATTGGCAGGCTGGTCCAATACACATTGCCAGTCCCTTCTCCCTCGCCTGCCTCCACTATCATAGACAAAGTTTAAGTACTTGCTTTCCTGGTCTCTCACTCAATCTTGGTGGCCACGTGACACAGATCTGGCCAATGGCTATAAGTGCAAGTCTTCTGCGAAAGTTTTCACTTTCCCAAAAGGGTTTATGAGTCTGGCCATACCTTTCCCCACTTTTCTTTCTCTGAACACAAATGTGATGTCTGGAACTGTGGCAGCCACCTTGTGTCTAGCCATCCTGTTAAGGAAGGAGTGGAAACACAGCCTGGGTCTTTCAGGACATTGGGAAGTCCCAGCACCAGCCCTGGCCTGTCTACCAGGAGATTTCTTATGATGCAAGACAATTAAATATCATTAATCCCTAAGGCATTGTTAGATTTGCTGCAGCTAGAAGTAGTCTTTTTGTTTTTAATTGGAGTCTCACTCTGTCACCCAGACTGGAGTGCAGTGGCCGCTCCCGGCCACCACAGCCTCGACCTGCTGGGCTCCGGTGATCCTTCCGCTTCAGCCTTCCAGGTAGCTGGAACTACAGGCACGCGCTACCACGCCCGGCTAATTTTTGATTTATTGTAGAGATGCGGTCTTGCCAAGTTGCCCAGGCGGGTCTCGAACCCGCAGGTTCAGGTAATCCACTCGCCTCAGCCTCCCAAAGGCGTGGGATTACAGGCTGAGTCACCGAGCCCGGCTTGGAAGTAGTCTTAATTGGTACAAATGGTGTGAGTCCAAAATTCCGGAAACAGTAAAGCAAAACAGTTTTAATGTTATTATAGATTACTTTCTAGGATTTATTTTCTGAAGAGATCACTTTTTAGAGATAAAAACCCACAATGACACAATTTAAAATAGTAAAATTTACTTTAATATAATGATATATATGTGTGCACATATACTATTTTAAAAATAAGCATGTAAATTATAATCATTATAAAACATAAATCAGCCCTAATTTAATATTCTCAGAGTAAAACAGCACATAGAGAAGTCAGTCTAACATGTCTGCACTTGCCTTTTAAAGTTAGAATACATAAAAGGTTTAGCGCATTGTGTCTTATCCTATTTCAGTTTTCATGTTATCATCATTAAATATAAATATCCTTAGGAGGTACTACCTTATAACTTACATTCAAATAACCAAAGTCTTTTAACAGTTAAAGTACCATTAAGTCATCTAAAATGAATAATCTAAAAAAAAAAAAAAAAAGGGCCTAAATTAAACCCCTGAGGAATTACAATTTTTTTACATGATAGTTTTGGTTAAGTGCAATTTCATGTACGTACTACTTTGTTTAAGGTCATACTTGGTAAGGCATAGTAAAAATAAAATCTACTTAAGTAACAATCTAATATTATGTTTACTTTCTGTCTACAAAGTTGTCTTGTTTCCCTAGAAAGTCATTTTGCATATCATTCTGCACCTCTTCACCCATCTGCTGGCTTATTTGCTTTACATACAGCAGTTAACATTTGTGCACTAGCTGAGTTGCCTTTACAGCGGTGCTTCAGACAAAATGCACTGAAGAACTACATGTTCGAGAGTTCATGTCCATGCTCAACCATGGCTTGCACAAATTGCTTGAAGACACGATCCATGTAAGTGGACTGTCTTGGCCAGATTCCCTCCAGAAAACCAATATGGCCTCCGTAAGAAGTAAGGACCAACGCAACATGAGGGTTTTGCTTAGCAGTTTCTATTGGAATAGCTTGAGAAAATAAAAGGGATGAGGGGAGTGGCCGTAAGAGAGAGGAAGGAGAGAGAAAAAGATCATTATCAGTTTTTGTTAGGAAAAGTGCATATCTTTCTCATTTCTAATTAATTAAACACCATCAAACAAACATTTGCTGTTTTTTTTTTTTTTTTTGAGTTGGAGTCTCACTCTGTCGCCCAGACTGGAGTGCAGTGGCCGCTTCCGGCCACCGCAGCCTCGACCTGCTGGGCTCCGGCGATCCTTCCGCCTCAGCCTTCCAAGTAGCTGGAATAACAGGCATGCGCCACCACACCCGGCTGATTTTTTGATTTATTGTAGAGATGAGGTCTCGCCGCCCAGAACTCAGGCAATCCACTCACCTCAGCCTCCCAAGGCATGGGATTATAGGTTGAGCCACCGAGCCTGGCTCAAACAAACATTTGTAATGAGTATAGCTAAACGGAATAAATTTGCTTAATTTATCTCAACCCTCTCCACTCCCATAACAGTTAATGTTTATGGTCACACACCAGATGATCATTTTTGGAAGAATCAACCCAAGATTTAATAGTAATATAAAAGTATAGGCCAAGCCTTGTTTTGAGAAATTAAAGTAAGAGAATTCAAGGGATGGTGAAACCTTACATAATGCGGTAAGATTCCTACTTGAGTGTTTCACCAGGGGGAGAAAAAACTAATCTTAGCACCTTTGTGAGAGTTATACATTAATTATGCATGATTTTGATTAATTTAATATGATGTTAAATTTCTGAGGCCAATTGGCTGTATTAAGGATTCAACATTATAAATATGATTTATATAGTAAAACAGACTGGGTACAGTGGCTCACACCTGTAACCTCAGCACTTTGGGAGACTGAGGTGGGAAGATTGCTTGAGCCCAGGAGCTCAAGACCAGTGTGGGCAACATAGCGAGACCTTGTCTCCAGAAAAAAAAAAAATTACTCGGGCATGGTGGCATATACCTACAGTCCCAGGTACTCGGAAGGCTAAGGCAGGAAGATTGCCTGAGCCAAGAAGGTCAAGACTGAGGTGAAGCCGGGCTCGGTGGCTCAGCCTGTAATCCCGTGCCTTTGGGAGGCTGAGGTGAGTGGATTGCCTGAGCCCGCGGGTTCGAGACCCGCCTCGGCAACTTGGCCAGACCTCATCTCTACAATAAATAAAAAAATCAGCCGGACGTGGTAGCGCATGCCTGTAATTCTGGCTACTCGGAAGGCTGAGATGGAAGGATCGCCGGAGCCCAGCAGTCAAGGCTGTAGTGGCCGGGAGCAGCCACTGCCCTCCAGTTGGTGCGGCAGAGTGAGACTCCAACTCAAAAAAAAAAGACTGAGGTGAACCATGATCATGCCACTGTTCTCCAGCCTGGGAGACAGAATGAAACTCTGACTAAAATAAATAAATAAAAACAAACAAAAACCAAAAAAAAGTAAGAGCTCCCTACCCCACACCCTTTTATGGAGAAAAAGGAAGCTGATATACCAGAAAAGAACTAGACTCCTTCCACAATTTGCATGTTTAGACAATGCTTCAAATCTGACCCCACCATACTCTGAAGAGTAAACTGAGAGATCTTTGGAGAGCCAAGTTCTCATCCAAAAGTGATCCTGCACTCGCGTCCATAGGTAGTCGCATCTGTCCCAAGGAAGAACCCCTAAAAGTGAATATCTACCTTGGGATCGTGTATAGAACATAAAGGGGAACAACTGACACCTTTTTTTTTTTTTTGAGTTGGAATCTCACTCTTGTCACCCAGGCTGGAGTGCAGTGGCATGCTCATGGTCACCGCAGCCTCGACCTGTTGGACTTAGGCGATCCTTCAACCTCAGTCTTCCAAGTAGCTGGAACTATAGATACACGCCACCACGACCAGCTAGTTTTTGTGATTTTTTTGTAAAGACGAGGTCTCACCAAGTTGCCCAGGCTGGTTTCGAACCCCCCAGGCTCAGGCAGTCCTCTTGTCTTGGCCTCCCAAAATGCTGGAATTATAGGCTGAGTCACCACGCCTGGCCTTTTTTCTTTCTTTCTTTCTTTTTTTTTTAAGAGACAGGGTCTTGTTGGAATGCAGTGGCAAGATCATAGCTCACTGCAGCCTCAAACTCCTGGGCTCAAACAATCCTCCCAAGAAACTGGGCCTGCAGGCTTATGCCACCACATCCGGCTAATTTTTAATTATTTAAAAATAAAGACTGGGTCTTGATGTATTGTCCAGGCTGGTCTTGAACTCCTGGCCTCAAGTGATCATTTCACCTTGGCCTCCCAAAGCACTGGGATTATTAGTGTGATCCGGCCAGACTGATAATATTTTTGCTTTATTTAGTGCTTCATTTGCTTCTAATGGAATTTTTAAGAGCCCCAATTTTACACTCTGGATACACGCAGAAATTTCTAACACTGATAGTTACAGTCCTACCAGAACAACAAAAGGCTGTGTGTCACATTTGAGTCATGTGAAAGATGCTGACTGCCTGTTCTCTCAGACTGCCAACAATTGTCCACTATTTCAATTGTAAAGACTCTGTTAAATGCTTGGGAAAGAATAGGAAATTGAATTTACCCAAGTGGGTCAAATTAAAATGTGAGGAATTTTTTGTTGGTAGAAAGGTCAGTGAAATAGAAAAATGGGTGGAAAAATACTAGAATTTCTTAATCCAACAAAAATATGCTAAAACAATCACCAGATAACTCAGTGATATTAAAGTTCATAGTTTCATTTTCTGAATCGTGGTCAAAGGTCATAAATTCCACCTTCTAAAATTACCTGTGATTGATCATAAGTCACATAATAAAATGAGATCGCCTGGCCAGGATTGGTGGCTCAGCCTGTAATCTCAGCATTTTGGGAGGCTGAAGTGAGTTGATTGCCTGAGCCCGCGGGTTTGAGACCAGCCTGGGCAACTTGGCGGGACCTCGTCTCTATAATAAAACAAAACTTAGCCGGGTTTGGTAGCCCACACCTGTAGTTCCAGCTACTTGGGAAGTTGAGGCGAAAGGATCGCTAGAGCCCAGAAGGTCGACGCTGGGGTGGCCATGAGTGTGCCACTGCACTCCAGCCTGGGCAACAGAGTGAGACTCCAACTGAAAAAGAAAAAAAGAGATCATCTAGAGAAATAATAGGTAATTAAAAAAAATGTATATATATAGTTCGGGGATTTTCTGAAATTCTCACAATACATGTTATGCTCATAGAATAATTTTTTTTTTTTTTTGAGTAGGAGTCTCGCTCATGGCCACCGCAGCCTCGACCTGCTGGGCTCAGGCGAACCTTCTGCCTCAGCCTTCCAAGTAGCTGGAACCACAGGTGCACACTACCACCCCTGGCTAATTTTTTTGATTTATTGTAGAGATGAGGCCTTGCTAAGCTGCCCAGGCTGGTCTCAAACCCCTGGACTCAGGTAATCCTCTCACCTCCAAAAGTGCTGGGATTACAGGTGTGAGTCACCACACCCAGCTAGAAAAATTTTTTTTACATGAAGTATTTGGGGAAATGATTTTAAAGTATTTAGGGTGAAAGCGGGGGCAAAAACTTTTTAAAAAATAAAGACTGGGTATTGATGTATTTTTTTGTGAAATTTCATTAGGAAAAATTGGAGGTCAGGTCTACTGATTCTTAAGTTAGCATGATTACTTCTTTTTTTTTTTTTTTTTGAGTTGGAGTTTCAATCTGTCGCCTAGGCTGGAGTACAGTGGCATGCTCATGGCCACCACAGCCTTGACCTGCTGGGCTCAGGAAATCCTTCTGCTTCAGCCTTCCAAGTAGCTGGGACTACAGGCGTGTGCCACCATGCCCAGGTAATTTTTAAAAAAATTTATTGTAGAGATGAGGTCTCACCAAGTTGCCTGGTCTGCTCTTGAACCCGTGGACTCAGGCAATCCTCTCACTTTGGCCTCCCAAAGACCTGGGATTATAGGCACTTTATAAGCCTATATATAAGTTTATAATGTATATTGCTTCAATGTATGAACATATACACAAATATCTTTGTTACCAAATTTTATACTTCTTGAATTAAAAGAGCAGGAAAGTTAGTTTTTGAGTAATTTTCTTTTATACAGTTTCCAGGGGAAAAGCAAAGACTGTTTCTCTTCAAATATGACTTTCTACTCCAAATATGCTCCACTCATTGAGATATTTAAGCCCATTGTGTTTATAGTCTCAAGTTCTCTTCCAGGTTAAAAGAAAAGAAAAACTTCAAATTCTTCTGTGGAGGAACTCAGGAAGAAGAGGCAAGTGATGACAGTGTTCTCTTGAAACAAAGATACTGTAACGTAATCTGTCCAAAGAACAGTGTAATTGATAAGAAGGAAAGATCATAAAAATCAGAACAAGCAACACAATGAGTCATAACTTGTTCTGAAGCTCTCACAATGGATAAAATAAAGGTCTGAGTCGGGCTCGGTGGCTCAGTCTGTAATCCTGTGCCTTTGGGAGGCTGAGGATTGCCTGAGCCTGCGGGTTCAAGACCCGCCTGGGCAGCAAGACCTCATCTCTACAATAAATCAAAGAATCAGCCGGACGTGGTAGCGTGCACCTGTAGTTCCAGCAACTCGGAAGGCTGAGGCGGAAGGATTGCCAGAGCCCAGCAGGTCGAGGCTGAGGTGGCCGCTCCCGGGCCACTCCAGTCTGGGCGACAGAGTGAGACTCCAACTCAAAAAAAAAAAGATAAAGGTCTGTGAAACGTGTAAGAAGTGAGCTGGGCCAGGCGCAGTGGCTCATGCCTGTAATCCCAGCACTTCATTTCACTTTGGAAGGCCGAGGTGAGAGGACTGCCTGAAGCCAGAGGTTTGACACCAGCTGGGCAACTTGGCAAGACCGCATCTCTACAATAAATAAAAGAATTAGCAGGATGTGATGGCGCACAACTGTAGTTCCAGCTACTAGGAAAGCTGAGCCAGAAGGATTGCCTGAGTCCAGCAGTTTGAGGCTGTGGTGGCCATGAGTGTGCCACTGCACTCCTGCCTGGGCGACAGAGGGAGACTGCAACTCAAAAAAAAAAAAACAAAAAACAAAGAGGCGAGTTGAGACATTTAGATAATAAGTTATGTGTATCTAGTATTTTTTTTTTTAAATTTATCACAGTGGAAAACACATGACTCACATTTTATTTCTTGTTACTGCATTTTCTTTAAAAATATTTAAATTAATAAAGTTATTAACATTAAAAGTTAGTTCATGTCAAAATATTTACAAAGATGTTAATTTTACCATGACTGGGTGAGAAAACATCGTCCACAGAATTTAGACACAACACCGGAATTCCTACTGACTTCAGTCTACGGTTTGGGCTGGCGTCAGTATAATAATCATCGATTGTTCGATAGCCAAACATGACAGAAGTGAACCGCTTATCAAACTCTCTGATGGATTTAGCCTGAAAAACAAGAACAAATTGTATCTACTTTTGGAATCAAAAGAAGGAATAAAAGTATCACATAAAGTTTCCCTCCTACCTTCATGACATGATCCATATCAACTTGTTTCACAAACATATGCCGGTGTCTGGAACAAAAGAATTTCAGAAGTAAAAGTTAAGGTCATTCCTACTCAATCATACTGAAAATACATAACAACCAATTACTAAACAGCCTAGCACAGGGCACAGAGTTGGTACGCAGCAAACGTTTTCTTAATCAGATACAGCAGCAGTAGTACAATGATGTTTATACTGAAGACATCATTATCATCATCATTATTATTAGAAACAAGGTCCTAGCCGGGCTCGGTGGCTCAGCCTATAATCCCACACCTTTGGGAGGCTGAGGTGAGTGGATTGCCTGAGCCCGTGGGTTCGAGACCCACCTGGGCAGCAAGACCTCATCTCTACAATCAAATAAAAAAATCTGCCGGGCGTGGTAACACATGCCTATAATTCCGGCTACTCGGAAGGCTGAGGGGGAAGGATCACCGGAGCCCAGCAGGTCGAGGCTGCAGTGGCCAGAAGCAGCCACTGCACTCCAGTCTGGGCGACAGAGTGAGATTCTAACTCAAAAAAACCCCAAAAAACAAAACAAAACAAAAGAAACAAGGTCTTGCTCTGTTACCCAGGCTGGAGTACAGTGGCACGATCATGGCTCACTGCAGCCTCCAGCTCCTGGGCCCAAGTGATCCTCCTGCCTTGGCCTCCTAGCTGGGACTACAGGCACATGCCACCACGCTCAGCTAATTTATTTATTTTATTTGTGTAGAAACAGAGTCTCACTGGGTTGCCCAGGCTAGTCTCAAACTCTTGGACTCAAATGATTCTCCAGCCTCAGCTGCCCAAAGTGCTGGGATTATAGGCATGATTCAGGATGGCCAGACCTGAAAACAATTCTTTTTAAAGTACTTTTTTTTTGGAGTTGGAGTCTCACTCTGTCGCCCAGACCAGAGTGCAGTGGCACGCTCCCGGCCACTGCAACCTCAACCTGCTGGGCTCCGGCAATCCTTCCGCCTCAGCCTTCCGCGTAGCTGGAACTACAGGCATATGCTACCACGCCCGGCTAATTTTTTTTTGATTTATTGTAGAGATGAAGTCTCACCAAGTCGCCCAGGTGGGTCTCGAACCCGCGGGCTCAGGCAATTCACTCACCTCGGCCTAAAGTATTTTTTTTAATTAAAGAAGAATGAGCCAACTCCATAAAAATAAAAATATATGTTGTTTCTTAAATTGTACCTACACACTGCTGCTAATAAACAAATATGGTTAAAGGTTTTACCTAAGCAAAAAGCTTTCAACTGGTTAAATTACCTAAATACATTCTTTTTACTTTTAAAAACATTAATTTCTTGGCTCTAATAGGAACTGAATAAAGACATTATTTTAAGGCCAGGTGCAGTGGCTCACACCTGTAATCACTGCACTTTGGGAGGCCAAGGCGAGAGGATTACCTGAGCCCGGGGGTTGAGACCAGCCTGGGCAACCTCGTCTCTACAATAAATAAAAAAATTAGCTGGGTGTGATGGTGCATGCCTGTAGTTCCAGCTACTTGGAAGGATAGCCTGAGTCCAGCAGGTCGAGGCTGTGGTAGCCATGATTGTGCCACTGTACTTCAGCCTGTACAACAGAGTGAGATTCCCACTCAAAAAATAAAAAAAGTTTTACAAAAAGACATTATTTTAAACATTGCTATAGTAAAATTAGAACTGTTTTTGCAACTTAAAAAAAAAGTTGGTCATTTTTCTCATACAACTGATATTTTAACTCAAATCATTCTTCAGTTTCCTTGCTACTATTCCCTATTTCAGGTGGCCCCTTGATAATTAATGAAATGATGATTCTTCAGTATTTTTATGGCAATATTTATACTCAAAATCTGTAATTTCACAAACAATTTTAGTCCAATGTTTAATGTCAATTTTCAGGATAACTATAATTTTCAATAAGTCACGTATAAATTAACCGTACTTTTTATTTAGAGTTTATATTTAAGCTTATCAATTCACTTAAAAGTGCATAGTACTAGTCATCAAAAAAACAAAACAAAACAAAACAAAAAAAACACCAAACAGTCAGCCTGTAATCCCAGTACTTTGGGAGGCCGAGGAAAGTGGATTGCATGAGCCCGCGGGTTTGAGACCTCATCTCTACAATAAATCAGAAAAATTAGCTGGGCATGGTGGTGCGTGCCTGTAGTTCCGGCTACTTAGATGGCTGAAGCGGAAGGATCGCCGAAGCCCCACAGGTCGGTGAGCATGCCACTGCACTCCAGCCTGGGTGACGGAGTAAGACTCCAACTCAAAAAAAGAAAAACAAAAAAACAAACCAGAAATAGCTCCATGTTCTTTGCTATCATACCACTTTAACTGTTAGAAGATAGATGGAAAAAAAAAAAAGAAAGAAAAAATTAGCCAGGCGTGCTGGCATGCACACCCAGCTATTCGGGAAGCTGAGGTGGAAGGATGACCTGATCCCAGAAGGTCAAGACTAGTAAGCTGTGATCATGTCACTGCACTCCAACCTGGGAGACAGAGTGAGACCCTAACTCAAAAAAAAAAACCCCAAAACAAAAAACTATGAAGGCTGAGACTGTCTATGTAAATTGTGTTCTCCTGTTTCTGAAACATATTATACTCATAAGCACATGCTTAAGGAACCATATTGTTCAGCACTGAAAACAATAAGTTATTTATGCCTAGAAAAGAATTAGGTACTGATAAGATTAGCAACAAGTAGAAAATCCAGAGAAATCGCCTATAACATTACTTAACACATTCCATACTACTCTTTTTAGTATTTTAGAATAATTTAGAACAGTGATTAGTATAGTGATCTTCAAAGTAGGGCACACACCTTAGGGATTATACAAGACAATCCACTGTATGCATTTACAATACAGTGGATATTTTTGTACCATAGTAAATGTATACAATGTCTAAATAGGCCAGGCATGGTGGCTCATGCCTGTAATCCTAGCACCTTGGTAGGTCAAGGAGGGAGGATTGCTTGAACCTAGTAGCTCGAGACCAGCATAGGCAACACAGCAGAACTGGTCACTATAAAAATAAAAAATTAGCCAGCTACATAAGAGGATCTGGCTGAAGAATCGCTTGAGCCCAGGAATTGGAGGCTATGGTAAACTGTGATCACACCAGCCTGGGCGACAGAGTGAGACCCTGACTCAAAAAAAAAGTTTAAATAAATATACATATATTGGTAGTATTGTGCTTCAAAACTTTTGACTGCCAGGCACAGTGGCATTTTGGGAGGTGGAGGCGAGAGGAGTGCCTGAGCCCACGGGTTCGAGGTCAACCTGGGCAACTTGGTGAGACCTCGTCTCTACAATAAATAAACAAGTTAGTGGGCATGGTGGCACATGCCTGTGATTCCAGCTATTTGGAAGGCTGATCGTCTAAGCCCAGCAGTTCGATGCTGCGGTGGCCATGAGCATGCCATGTACTCCAGCCTGGGCACAGAGATCCGACTCAAAAGCAAAAACAAAACTTTTGACTGTTGTGCCATGTAATCTAAAATGTTTGGAGACAACAGTTTTCAGATGACTCACTTATTAACTGAAGACTGGAGACAAGTTGTCAAATAGTAATTAAAAAGCAGCCAGTTCAGTGGTTTCTCCAACGACTCTGAGCAAGCAAAGGTATTCCAACCAACTGAAAACGTTGCCGCCGCCATCAAAGGAGTTTTGGACCCAATTTTGCCCAGATAATTTAGAAGCAGCATTCTAAAATGAAGAGAAACAGGAAACTCAGTGACTCATTTGTTGTAACCCTTGAGACATCCAATTTCTAACCACATATTTCCCATTATAGAGAAAAAATTATAAACAAATGTTTAAGCCCTCTATCTTGGAAAAACATGCAGTGTCTTCATTCTTGCCTTACATTTATACAGTCAACTATACTGTGACTGGGACAAATCACACTGTTATTCCTCATATGTATATCCTAGGAAGCAAAACACAAGAGAAATTCACTCCAAGAGTGGTTTTCCAGTGTGACTGCACGGTGGAAATCAATTGGGGAGTTTTTAAAATAACAACTGATGTCTGGGTCTCACTCTGAGAGATTCTGGGTTACTTTACTGGATGGCCAAGCTAGTTATCTAGGATCCTTACACCCTGTAGCATGTCTTTAAGGGACTGGTAGTCTAGAGTTAGACGCCCTGAGTCATGGTAGTACAGCTGGCCCCTAAAGTAACATGTTTTCTCTTCCTGTTATTTGTCCTTATTTCCTATCACGTATTTCTTCCTCTTTTCTCTTTGCTCTATCAATTTGCTTGATTCTACGCTAGTTCTGTTGAGAGGGACCATAACTGTGTTTCATAACAATGGTGAACATCTGAGCTTAACATTGCCAACTGAGAGAAAGGATGATATCCTGATTCCATTTCTCAAAATTTTCTTGACTTGATTTCTTCAATTGCCTGGGTGAATTCTTAATGACGTTTTAGATGACGAGCAGATGAAGAGACGTTGAAAATGATTATCTACCACTCGAATACATTACTGTGGTTCACTGAGCCATTTAAAGGATAATGTCTATTCTCCTGCAAAGGGTTCATTCTAGGGTCCTAGTTTTTATGGCCTTACTCTTTAGCTGGAGGTTAGCTGTTGCTAGAGGCTGGTAAAATGCACAAGCTGGTAGAGTTAAAAGGGAGACTTGGCCTGGGGCAGTGGCTCGTGCCTGCAATCCCAGCACTTAGGGATGCCAAGGTGGGAGGGTTGCTTGAGGCCAGGAGTTCAAGATCAGCTTGGGCAACATAGCAAGACCTCTGTCTCTACTTTTAAAAATAAATAAAGAAATAATATGCAGGGCACAGTGGCTCACGCCTGATATCTCAGCACTTTGGAAGGACGAAGTGGGAGGGTTGCTTGAGGACAGGTGTTTGAGACCAGCCTGGGCAACACAGCAAGACTTCCGTCTCTAGTTTTTAAAAATAAAAATAAGCCGGGCTCGGTGGCTCAGCCTGTAATCCCGTGCTTTGGGAGGCTGAGGTGAGTGGATTGCGTGAGCCCATGGGTTCAAGACCCGCCTGGGCAACTTGGTGAGACCTCATCTCTACAATAAATCAAAAAATCAGCCAGGGCATGGTAGTGCGCGCCTGTAATTCCGGCTACTTGGAAGGTTGAGCAGAAGGATCGCCAGAGCCCAGCAGGTCTAGGCTGCGGTGGCTGGGAACAGCCACTGCACTCCAGTCTGGGCGACAGAGTGAGACTCCAACTCTAAACAAACAAACAAACAAACAAATAAATAAAAATAGGCTGGGTGCGGTGGCTCAAGTCAGTAATCCTGCACTTTGGGAGGCTGAGGTGAGAGGATTGCCTGAGCTCAGGGGTTCGAGACCAGCCTGGGAAACTTGGTGAGATCTTGTCTGCACAATCAATCAATCAATAAGCAAGCTGGGTGTGGTAGTGCGTGCCTGTAGTTCCAGTTACTTCTGCGGTGGCCGTAAGCATGCCACGGCACTCCAGCCTGGGTGACAGAATAAGATTCCAACTCAAAAAAATTAAAAAAAAGAAGGCTGGCACAGTGGCTCATGCCTGCAATCCCAGTATGCTGGGAGGCCAAGGCAGGACTGCTTGAGCCCCAGAGTTCAAGACCAGCCTGAGCAACATAGCGAAACCTCGTCTCTACAAAATATCTAAATAAATAGGTGGGAAACTCAGCCATAGGAAACTCCATGACTAGACATGACCAGGTTGGTGGGGATAGATCTTGGTTATTTCTCAGGAGAAAAATAATGCCAAGATGTTACCCCCTAAAGGTTATTTTATTTCGACAGAAAAAGGACCCTATTTTCCCACCAAAAGAAAAACAAAAGAGAGAGAGAAAGGGAGAAAGAACCCCTGGATTAAGAGACTTAACAGACATACCGCTGGCACAGTGGCTTATGCCTGTGATTCCAGCACTTTGGGAGGTGGAGCCTAGAGGATTTCCTGAGCCCAGGGGTTTGAGACAGCCTGGGCAATATGGCAAGACCTCATGTTTACAAAAGTCAAAAAATTAGCTGAGTGTCGCATGCCTGTAATTCCAGCTATTTGGAAGGCTGAAACAGAAGGATGGCCTGGGCTCAGCAGGTCGAGGCTGCAGTGGCTGTGAGCATGCCACTGCACTCTAGCCTGGGTGACAGACTCAAAAAAAGAAAAGAAAAAGAAAAAATAGAGGCATACCAATCCCAAAGTATAGACTTGATTTGGCTCCTGACTCAAACTATAAAAATAAACAAACAAACAGACAATTAAGGAAATGTGCACACTGACTGAATATTGGATAACAGACATTATTGTTCATTTTATTCCACTGTAATAATGGTACTGTGGTTTTTGCTTTTTGGCTTGTTTGTTTGAGTCAGAGTCTCACTTTGTTGCTCAGGCTCAAGTGCAGTGGTATGTTCATGGCCACCGCAGCCTGTACCTGTTGGGCTCAGGCAATCCTTCCCTTTTAGCCTTCCAAGTAGCTGAAACTACAAGTGCATGCCACCAAATGCCCAGCTAATTTTTTTATTTATTGTAGAGGCGAGGTCTCACCATATTGCCCAGGCTGGACTCGAACCCTTGGCTCAGGCAATCCTCCCGCCTCGGCCTTCCAAAGTGCTGGGATCACAGGTGTGAGCCACCACGCCCAACTTGTTTTTTTTTTAAAGATAGATTCTACCTTTTAGAGATATTAACTGAAATATTTATAAATGATATCAGAGATTTGGTTCACAATCATCAGCACTGGGAGGCAGTGGGTAATAGAGGTGACAGGATGATGCAAGATCATCCATGAGTTGATAATTATTAAAGCTGAGCATTGAGTTTATGAGGGGATAATTTTAACTCTGATACATAATTGGAATTTTCTATAGACTTTTAAAAAATTATTGACCAGCTCACTGGGAGGTTAGGATCTGACTGGTCTAGTGTGGCATGGGTTCCTTGGCTAGACGTAGTTCTGGCTCAAAGTCCACACTTGACCACAGTGCTTGAGGAGCACCCAGTCCATGGGGGCACTGGGCATAAGGACCTTCCACGGGCTATGCCTCTATGTGTTGCATCTCCATAAGAAAAAAATGTGTCAGGAGGTAAAACACATTCCCAAGCGGTAAGCCCACTTGGGAACATGTCACCGTGCTAGGCAACCAGAAAGGGTGCTTCCTTGAAACAATTTACAAGACATTAATATTCAACCAGCTGTAAAGGCTAACGGTCAAGTCCTGCCTTCAGGCACTGAGGCTTCAAAGCAGCAGCGTGAATAGGCATTTCCCAGGAGCTTCTGAATAGAGAATCTGGGCCTGTTTATGTAAGGTCTGACCTTTAAAAAAAAGTTAAGAATTTACATGATTAAGGAAAAAAAAGTTTAGCTCTCACCCTGTCCTTTAAAATTCACATTATAGGTCAAAGGAAAGAGATGCTAAATTCTGTCCATTAAGCACAATTCAGAAATTCTGCCTGGGTTTTCTGCATTGGTTTAGATTTGTTCCTTTAGTAGGTCAAGTCAGACCTTCCATGCTAATGGAAGAAATGTATTCTTTTCTTCTCAGTTTTATGTTTATCAGAACCTAAAAAGCTGTGGTTAAAGCCTAGTTTTCAGAGTCTATCATTGTAAATGCTGTTCATTTTCAAGTGAATAGACTCCTAAGATGTTCTGAAAACTGAAATGGACAGATAAATCAATTAAAAAAATTTTTTTAAAATCACTTTCTTTTTCAAGTGTCTGCTGATTTAAACAAACAGTCTTGGATAATGGTTTAGGGAATCTAAAAGCACAGTGAAATGCCAGACAACAAAAATTTGGAAAACGCTCACTGTCGCTAGAACAAAAAATCCACAAACAATTATAGTAGAAATAAGCCTAAATATAAAAGTTCTACATGAGCCCCCAAAGTAACGGCAAGCAACACAAATTATAATATTGGATAACTTAAAACAGCAGCTGGACTGAGGGGTTCAAAGCAACATTTCTGTTTTTAGGAGCACACGCCACAATTGGTCCATTTGCCCAGCAACAAAACAAAACATAACAAAACAAAACACCACCTGGGGAAAAATAATTTTGAAGGTCACTGCAGTTGGAGAGAGCAATACATGATTATTTCTGGTGACTGGAGTTATGAAAGTCATGCTACAAGTTCAGCTTCCACACACAGCTAACAGGGACGGCTGGGAGTGTGCCAGGGAATCAGAAAGTCAACATGGCAGCCGGTGAATGATGCGAATCAACTCCACAGGCTTCAGACAAGCCTTCACGCTCACAAAACCCTGAATACTTGTATCCTTTTCACCACAAAGACTGGTAGTCAAGGAAAATATTAAAATTCACCTGAATTAGTTCCTTCATTCACTCCACCACAAGTGATAAAATAGGATAAAAATAATCAGACATGTATTATACAATGTCTACATAGTGAGCTTACAGTCCTCTGAAAGAGACGGCCAATAAGAACGCTTCTCTCTCAGATAGAATTTTAGAAAGGGAAAACCTTACCCTCCCATTGAAACCCCTGCTGCCAGAAAAGGAGCAGAAGGGTACAGGCTGTGTACATGGTGGATAACTGTCTCCAAGTCTTCAGTGTTAGCACAGCAGTAAGTTCTTGGCGTCTGGAAGCAGTAACAAGTAAAGCACAAAAATGAATAAGCGAGGTTAAAAATGTGTATAATGCAGAAATGTAAACAGGAGCAAGAAATTGTAAACAGGAGAAAATAGCCTTTGTTTGTACGTACCATTTTCATGAATCTTGCAGTGCACTTATATGTCATTGAAAGCCAACATCATTGCAGTTGGCACTAACAAAAAGACCATGAACATGCAAGGAAGGCTTGATGCATGTGGGGCAAGACCAATACAAATAAGTTAAACAGATACAAAGTGCCATACTCAGATGTGTCTCCAACTTAACAAGAGCAGTTCCTTGAGGAAGAAAAAGTGAAGAATTGTACTTTTTTTTTTGAGTTGGAGTCTCACTCTGTCGCCCAGAGTGGAGTGCAGTGGCCGCTCCCGGCCACCGCAGCCTCGACCTGCTGGGCTCCGGCGATCCTTCCGCCTCAGCCTTCCTAGTAGCCGGAATTACAGGCACGCGCTACCATGCCCAGCTGATTGTTTGATTTATTGTAGAGATGAGGTCTCGCCAAGTTGCCCAGGCGGGTCTTGAACCCGTGGGCTCAGGCAATCCACTCACCTCAGCCTCCCAAAGGCGTGGGATTACAGGCTGAGCCACCGAGCCTGGCGAATTGTACTTTTTATAGAAAAAAAAAAATCTATGCTCTCAAAAGCCAAATAATTCTCTATCTAAAAACAAAAAAGGCCAGACTTGGTGGCTCAGCCTGTAATCCCAGCACTTTGGGAGGCTGAGGTGAGTGGATTGCCTGAGCCCACGGGTTTGAGAACAGCCTGGGCAACTTGGCAAGACTTTCGGCTCTACAATAAATAAATTAGCCGGGTGTGGTAGCATGCACCTATAGTTCCAGCTACTTGGAAAGCTGAGGTAGAAGGATCCCAGCAGGTTGACACTGGGGTGGCTGTCAGCGTGCTACTGCACTCCAGCTTGGGTGATGGAGGAAGATTCCAACTCAAAAACAAAAAAACAAAGAAGCAAGCAAGCAAAAAAGGCTTTCTAACAGTGTCACAAGATTATAAATGGTGGCTTGTTTCTAACCAGGGAGGTGCTGTCTCCACCCTGAATGCTGTCTGCCAATGAAGCAGTGTGGCTTCCTAGTGCTGCCTTCACTGTAGATAAAGCAATATACAGTCTGATTTATTAATCAAATATTTTCTTTTATAATAGCACATAAATTTACATAGCCCTCAGCTGTGCTACACTGCAACAGACACTTAAAATGTTAAAATGTGTGAAGCTGATTATGAAGCTCAATACATAATGCATTAAAACAAATGGTTTTCATATGAACATCAATAAGGGCTCTGTTTATAGCAGGAAAGCATCATAGCTGCTTCATTTGAGATCTGGGAGGCGGGTACAATCCTCTCTGTAGAATGCATGTGAGTGGTATGCATATAAATAAGTATATGTAAGAAAAAAAAATCCCAGAAATTCCATAAAGAGGAGAGAAATCTGGTAACATTACATTAGTAAAAACATGGAAACCAGTTGTCTGGACCAACCTAATTTTATTATTCCAATAAGCCATGCATCAGCCACCATTCAATCACTAACGAATAGCCTGAGAAAATGATACTTTTCAACACATTCTTCAGTTAAACTCACCTCTAAAACATGGCCTATTGCCTACTGTCAACTTGTTGAGATCTGCAAATATGTAGCTCTTTAAAAGACAAATGATAACCTGACAGTATTTACAATGGCGAACATTTGTCAATTCATTAAATTTGTGTCCACAAAACTCTCAGAAAGATCCAATTATAGTATCTACTTTATAAATAATTAAACTGAGTTTGGAGAGATTAAGTACCTCCCATAACATCTTACAAGCTAATAAGTGACTATGCTGAGATACTTAAAAAAAGATGTGATTAAAAGAGACACAAATTCAACATAACATCTAAGTTGATAATGCTTTCTTCTAGGTTGGGCACAGTGGCTCACATCTGTGATCCCCACAACTTGGGAAGCAGAGGCAAGAGAATTGCCTGAGTCCTGAGGTTTGAGACCAACCTGGACAACTTGGTGAGACCTCATCTCTACAACAAATCAAAAAAGTAGCTGGGCATGGTGGCATGTGTCTGTGGTTCCAGCTACTTGGAAGGCTGAGGTGGAAAGATCACCTGAGCCCAGCAGGTCGAGGCTGCAGTAGTCGTGAGTGTGCCCACTGTACTACAGCCTGGGTGACAGAGTGAGAATTCAACTCAAAATATAAATGAATAAATAAAATAAAATCTTCTACCAAGCTCATTCATAGTGTCTTCAGAATTTGTTATGAGAGTTTAGGTGGAGAAATAATCTTCACTCAGCATTTTTTTTGTTTTGTTTTGGTAGAGACATGGTCTGGTTATGTTGCCCAGGCTGGTCTTGAACTCTGGGTCCCAGTGATCGTCCTACCTTGGCCTCTCAAGACTATAGACATTAGCCACCACATCTGGCCCTTGCTCAGCATTTTTAATATTTGTGAGTCTATTCACACTGCACAGCTTTAAAATTTCTGAATTATTTATGTACAACATGTCCTCCTATCAAATAGGCTTTAAGTGAAGTATGTGTGTACATGTATGGACGTATGCATACACACACAGAGACACACAGACACATGGATACACACACAGAGTTAGGAAATAGGAAAAATGGGAGGCTGGGCACGGTGACTCATGCCTATAATCCCAGCACTTTGGGAGGCCAAGGTGAGAGGACTGTCTGAGCCCACAGGTTCGAGACCAGCCTGGGCAACTTGGTGAGACCTCATCTCTACAATAAATCAAAAAATTAACCGGATGTGGTGGCATGTGCCTGTAGTTGTAGCTACTTGGAAGACTGAGGTGAAAGGATCACCTGAGCCCAGTAGGTCAAGCCTGAGGTGCCCATGAGCATACCTCTGCCCCCAGCCTGGGTGACAGAGACTCCAACTTAAAAAAAAAGAGAGAGAGAAATGGCTTATGGAAAATTACTAGGATAACAACGTTAGTGTTAAGAAGGACCATAGATGTCACTTGGTTCCTTATTTACATATAAGGAAATTAAGGCCCAGCAAGGCTGAGTAATTTGCCAAAGGTTACCAAGTAGCAGAGCTTGGAATATATGTTTGTAATAGGTAAACTAATGTTTGTAAAGCATAAGGGTCCCATGAGGTATAGAGTAAATAAATCAATAATATGGTACCCTCAGATATAGGGGCTAATTTTTCCCTAAATGTTTTTCTCCAGATAGATTACATTAAGATTAAAAACTGATACCATTGCCAACAAAGAAGTATGGTTTTTATGGCACTGCCTTCACTCTGGATAAAGCAATATACTGTCTGACATATTAAAGAAATATTTTATTTTACAATAGTATCTCCATATGTCCCAACTGTACTACACTAAAACAGACACAAAAGACCAGCCTGGGCAACATTGTGAGACCTCGTCCCTACAATAAATAAAAAAATTAGCTGGGTGTGGTAGCGCGCACCTGTAGTTCCAGCTATTTGGAAGGCTGAGACGGAAGGATCACCTGAGCCCAGCAGGTCAAGGCTGTGGTGGCCGGGAGTGTGCCAGGGCACTCCAGCCTGGCGACAGAGTGAGACTCCAATTAAAAAAAGAAACAGACACTGAAAATGTTAAACTATATAAAGCTCATTTTGTCTCAATGCATACTAATCCAATGGTGTGGATCAAGAATTTCCAGAATTCTAGGTTGGATGCAGTGGCTCCCATCTGTAATCCCAGCACTTTTGGAGGCTAATGCAGGAGGACTGCTTGAGGCCAGGAGTTCAAGACCAGCCCGGGCAACATAGCAAGACCTCATTTCTACAAAAATGAAAATAGAAAATTAGCTGGCTATGGTGGTGCATGCCTATAGTCCTAACAACTTGGAGGCTAAGGCAGGAGGGTCACTTGAGCTTGGGAGGTTGAGGCTGCAGTAAGCTGTGATCATGCCATTGCACTCTAGTCTGGGAAACAGAGTGAGACTATCTCCATTAAAAAAAAAAAGTAGCCGGGATTGGTAGCTCGGCCTGTAATCCCGCGCCTTTGGGAGGCTGAGGTGAGTGGATTGCCTGAGCCCGCGGGTTCAAGACCCGCCTGGGCAGCGAGACCTCATCTCTACAATAAATCAAAAAATCAGCCGGGCGTGGTAGCGCGCACCTGTAGTTCCGGCTACTTGGAAGGCTGAGGCGGAAGGATCGCCGGAGCCCAGCAGGTTGAGGCTGCGGTGGCCGGGAGCAGCCACTGCACTCCAGTCTGGGCGACAGAGTGAGACTACAACTCAAAAAAAAAAAAGGTTTCTAGAACTCTGAAATGCAGCAAATCTATAGCCTTTCCAACACAGTCTGCCTCCTGCCCACTCTCCTCCTGGTTTCCATGGTGGCTTGATCCTGGCTCTCTTCCTGGATCAATTTTCTACCCATTCTGTCATTTTCCCCCCAACCCCAACTGTGGATATTCACTCCCATAAGTTTTGTCGAAGGCTTGTATCTACTTACTCTCTGGTCATTACCTAATTCTTGAAGGTCTCAGTTACCCACATATCTTCATCAACCATCTCTCTACCCATGACCAAACCTAAACCTCCATTCTCCTGCTTTCATCCTGAATGCCAGATCTAAATTTCTAAGTTCTAGCAGGCAGCTTCCTGTAATATCCTACCAACATTTCAAACTCAAAATACCCCAAAAATTTATGCCCTCAAAACCAAAGGTAAAGGCTTTTTTCTCTTCATGAAAACTCCTAATGCTTTCCCCTAAGTTCCCTTTTTCCTATAAATGGTACCTGTATTTTCCTAGTTAAAGCTGTAGGTTTCAGTGATTAGAGGTCTAGACACACATACATGCATACATGCATACACAAAAGTTGTAGGTGACACTGCCTTCTTCTCCCTTAACCACACAGCTGATAAACTGTGAAGTCCAGTAGCTTCTTCATCCTCAGTATTTGCTGAGAAAACACGAAACTCCTTCTTTGCACTCTAGTAAATGCCCGGTAAGTTGGATTCTCTCCAGAGGGCCCCTGACATAAGGAGGTTGAGTTCATTTGGAAGGTAACACCAGGAAGAGAGTGGCAGAGTAAGTCAGGAAAGGTAGAAGTCAATAAGGAAAATTTACCAAGCAGTTTATGGCTGTGGCTATCCGAGACTCAATCCCCTTAGGGTACACTCTGGAGGACAATGCCGAACAAGGCCCAAAATGATCCCAACTGGGTGGCAAGTGAGTTATTTATCCACCAGTTCCCATCAGCCCCTGGTTGAAGGCTGCCCCAGAAGATGTCAACTCCTCAGCACTACTGATCTGCCCGAGTGCAGGTCCAGCAGGCTCCAGTGTCTTGAGCAGGTCCCCGTCAGAGATGCAGGAACTTGCAGTTGGAAGCCCTCAGGGAGGCATGCATGGGAGTGGTAAGCATCAAGGCAGTAAGGGTGTGGTACCCACTGTCTCTGCTATAAGGCCTTTTCACCTCTCACCTGGACTGCTGCAGTAACCTCTCAACTGGTTAACTCCCAGTTGTTCCTCACAACCATTCATATTCATGTCACTGTCAGATTCATCTGCCTACAGAACACTTCCGGCTGTAATCATGACAGACTAATCTTTCTGCTTAAGATTCTTCCTTAGGTTTTCATTACCTACTGAATTAAGTACAAGTACAAGTTCCTCTGCTGAGTGTTCAGGGTCTCCCATCATGTGATGTATTTTATTGTTTTTCCATGTATAGATTCAGGAGACACTGCTGTTCTCTTGCCTGCTAGGCCCCTTAATATCCTTGCCTTTGTAAACTTCACCTGTCTGGTGTCCTCCACTGTCAACTTTGCCTGTTGACATTGTGCCTTAAATAAATGTCACAACAGGTGAGACTTGGCCCCAGTCTTCTAGGACCTCACAGTTTTTCCCAATTCTGTCCCTAATTACCCTGTCCAGATGGCTTCCTGACCTCACTAACCCAGGCGAGTCTGTCTCTATTGCGATCTTACTTCTACCTCTGACAGTCCAATAAATACTTGTCAAATTGAACCGAGACACACAGGACTAAAAGTGAGAAGACCTGCTAAGTTAGTTCTGATATGCAAAACTATGTAGTTATATCACACAAACTCTGAGTCACTTGATAGGCTCCAACAAGAAACATCACCTTTCTTCACAGGATCTAAAGTTTGAAACGAGCAGTGCCTACAGAACTTGGGACTTATTAAAGAAAAGATCTGGCCGGGCATGGTGGCTCATGCCTGTAATCCCAGAAGTTTAGGAGGCCAGGGCGAGCAGATTGTTTGAGCCCAGGAGTTCAAGACCAGCCTGGGCAATATAGCAAGACCTTGTCTCTACAAAAGATAAAATTAAAAAAAAAATTGGACAGACATGGCGGTGTGCACCTGTAGTCCCAGCTACTGGGGAGACTGAAATGGAAGGATCACCTGAGCCCAGGAGGTCAAGGCTGCAGTGAGTGGTGATTGTCATGATCGTGCCACCATACTCCAGCTTGGATGACAGAATGAGACTCCAACTCAAAATAAATAAACATATAAATAAGAAAGATTTACCCAGGATACATGGCAAAGATGGGGGTAATACACTGACCTGGCAGGCTTTGCAAAAAAATGTCTTCAGGCCTGAAAATATAACTAGAAACTTTTTAGACAAAAGACTGCTGATGCAGCCAGCAACTATCCTATTGCAGTAACTGCTGTCTTTTTCCATGCTGGCAGGACAAAGGTAGATTAAACCACATTTAATCAGAAGATTAAATTATCTGTCTTCTGACAGATAAAGGAAGACCAGGCGGGATTCAGCTGGGTGGTGGAAAGTCCTTCCAGGTGAGATGAGGATGTGAAGAGTGCAGAAAATCCAAAAGATGTGTAACTCCCCAGCAGATGTTTGGACATGAATATTTTATGAGTTAGAGAGACTAATTTGACAATAATAACAAATCAAGATTGTTCAAATTATTCAACTGGAACTATGGTCAGAGCGCAACCACTGTATTTTATTGACTGTCATGAGTTTAGTTTTTAAAAATGCATTGAAGAGCATAATGAAATATAATTAATTTCTAATTATTCACCTATAACAGGAAAATAATAAAACATATATTTTATATTTATCTATGGACTACATTTAATTATCCTTCCTAATCAACTAAGGACTTCTAAAAAGTAGACAGACTGATTTCTCTTTAGCTTGAAAGATAATTTTCTTGTCCTGAGTTTAGAAGATCTGTGTTTTAGGATTAATTTAGGCTGGGTGAATTGGCGCACACCTGTAATCCCAGGTGGGAGGATTGCTTCAGCCCAGGAGTTCGAGGCTGCAATGAACTATGGTCATATTACTGCACTCCAGCCTGGGTGACAGAGAGAGACCCTATCTCTAGAATAGGTAAGTAAATTTAAAAAAGATTTTTTTCATTAAAAAATTGTCTTTAATCTAGAACCAAATTTTAAAATTCACCCTGTTAATCAGGCAGCCTGACTCCCTAGATACTTTTGGAGGAGATTAATTTGCTAATCTGCAGTAGAAATCATGGCTCAGCCCTTCTTTCGCTTGGGGTTGGGGTTCCCACACTTCCAGTACTGAACCACGCCATCTAGTTCACTGTCCTGTAAAGCGAAAACTGAAAAAAAACAAAAACAAAACTATATGCCTTTTAAAAAGTCACAGCTGGGCTCGGTGGCTCAGTTTGTAATCCCGCGCCTTTGGGAGGGTGAGGTGAGTGAATTGCCCGAGCCCGCGGGTTCGAGACCTGCCTGGGCAACTTGGCGAGACCTCATCTCTACAATAAATAAAAAATGAGCCAGGCGTGGTAGCGCGCGCCTGTAGTTCCAGCTACTTGGAAGGCTGAGGCGGAAGGATTGTCGGAGCCCTGTAGGTCGAGGCCACTGCACTCCAGCCTGGGTGACAGAGTGAGACTCCAACTCAAAAAAAAAAAAGTCACTTAAATTTCACATTTATTTATTGTAACATCTGACAATCATCAAGATCTTAGAACATATCTTTTATTGTCTTCCTCTTTTCAGTATTTAATGATCTGCACTCCAATATTTGATAAAATGTTATTTAAATGAACTCTGTAATTACTGTGTGACTATGACCCCCTCAAAAGAAACAGTCCTTTTACATTAGGACTAATCATGCTTTTTATTTGATCTCTACAATGTGTTTTGTTTTCACTCCACCCCTGTTCAGTACCTAGTGAACTGCCCAAATTGACTCTAGGAAAATTGATCATATTTTTGGAATATGAGTTCATTAAACCAGGAGTCAGAGAAAAGACAAAGTACTTGCACATAAATAAAACCAGCAAATGCATAAACAATCATTTCACCATGCCATCGATAGATATCAAATGACCAAGTATTTAAATTTGCCTGGTTGCTTACTAATTTTTAAAAATAACTAAACATGAAACAAAGGGCCCCAGAAAATGTCCCAGCCTACTCTGACGGCAAGCTGGCCTCTGTGCCATGCTCCTGGCTAATGCTCCAGATGGCTGCAGTCATGCTCATGCAGTAGTGCTATACCAGCAACACTGATAGTTGAACAGTTTTGTGAGTGACTTACAGCAGGTCAGCAGGCAGACAGGAGGTATTTTCAGTCCAGGCTCCTAAGAGACCAGTCTCACGCTCCACTCTGGCTGGGTTTGAGAACAGACTTGGCTTGCCTGGGTCAGGGAGGTGGCCACATGCAGGACAATTTACCATCTCATGAGGGGTTTTAGCCTGTTTGCACATTAAACTCACCCAGGAGTGTTTGTTGTTTTTTTTTTGAGTTGGAGTCTCACTCTGTCGCCCAGACTGGAGTGCAGTGGCCGCTCCCTGCCACCTGCAGCCTCAACCTGCCGGGCTCCGGTGATCCTTCCACCTCAGCCTTCCAAGTAGCTGGAACTACAGGTGCGTGCTACCACACCCGGCTGATTTTTTGATTTACTGTAGAGATGAGGTCTCGCCAAGTTGCGGGTCTCAAACCTGCGGGCTCAGGCAATACACTCACCTCAGCCTCCCAAAGGCGCGGGATTACAGGCTGAGCCACCGAACCCGGCTGTCTCTAAAACTCTTAATCATTTAATTAAATATTCTTTTTCTTTAATTTTGAAAATAACTTAAATATAGACAATTGTGGGGAAGGGGGGGCACATAACAAAGGTTACCTGGTCCTAAAAGAGGGAACGTGAGGACTGCTTGAAGGCCCAAACCTCACCTGCACATAGTTTACTTGTGGACCTACTCTTGACTTGTACCCCACATCTTTATAATAAAGTAAAAAACAAAAACCCAGAAATTTAAGATTTTGAAAAAAAATTAAAAGAAAGAAAATTGTACAATCAGCCATTTGTGTATCCACCATTTGCAACAGCTGATATTACTGGACTGGATCCATCAATGTTAGGAGAAAACTCTCAAGGACTGTGTTCACATCCACATTTGGCTGAGACCAACCCTCCAGGTGGTTCTGGAGAAGGTCAAGAGAGGAGGGAGAGGTTACTTTTGGGACACTTAAGGAAGGTTGACTTGTATGGGACAAAATGTTGTTGAGTAGGGAGGTCCTGGATATGAGAAAGGGACTTTGTACTTGCCTGAAAGTGCAAGCTTGACAACTGAATTGTGTCCTGGCTGGCCCTGCCCTAGATGTCTCTGCCATCAGGACACAGGGAGGTTCTTCAATCTGTCTGAATCCTTCTTCAGAAAAAAAACAGCTCTCAGGGGAAAGAGCTCTAAGCCCCTCCTACCCTATCAGCTTCCAAGGAAAAGCTGAGGTGGAAAAGCTGTAGGAAACAAGAGCAGATTTCTCTAGATCTGGGTCCCCAATCGCCCAAAGAATCTGAGGTTGAGGTGGAGAGAATCCTCTTTCTGAAAACACTCCTTCCTCCGCCCCAGATTTTCAATCCGACTTGACTGGAAGCCAGTACTAAAAAGTCAAGACACTACAACTCCTGGGCTCAAGCAGTTCTCTTGCCGTGGCCTCCCAAACTGCTGGGATTACAGGCGTGAGCCACTGTGCCTGGCCATAAATTAACTTATTTTTAAAAATTGACAAAAATGGTATGGATTTAGCATGCAGTACAATGTGATGTTTTGAAATTTGTAGACATTGTGGAATGTCTAAATCAAGCTAATTAACATATGTATTACCTCATACAATTATTGTTTGTGGTGAGAATGCTTAAAGTATACTATCAGCAACTTTCGAGTATACAATACATTGCTATAAACTATAGTCACAGTGTTGTACAATAGATCTCTTTAACTTATTCTTCCTATCTAACTGAAATTTTGTATCTCTTGACAAATACCTTCCACTTCCCTGATACCCCAGCCTCTGGTCACCACCATTCTACATTCTGCTTCTGCAGTGTGTAAGTTGGCTTGTACCCTACTGTGGTGCCTCATCTTGTCAGGGACTGGTGTCAGTTTGAGGAGCAGAAGTTAGTCCACAGGCCCCACTTTGAGCAGCACTGCCTTAAAGTCTCTTCTGGCTTTCACTTGACCTTGTTAGCCTTCCCTTATCTGCCGAGTTAGCTCTAACCTGAGCTAGAAAGCACCTGAAGGAGGATTTTATTTTTAAAAGCTTTATGAGAGGTAATCCATATCATATAATTCAACAATTTAAACTGTACAAGTCAATGATTTTGCATATATTCAGAGTCGTGCCACCACAATTTTAGAATATTTTTAACATCCCAGAAAGAAACTGCCTATCATCAGCAGTCATTCCCCTCTAGCCCTAGGCAACCAATGAAAGGAGGTACCCATAAAAACTTAGAATGAACTTAGTTTAGCATAGTTTTTTTTTTTGAGTTGGAGTCTCACTCTGTCGCCCAGACTGGAGTGCAGTGGCCGCTCCCGGCCACCGCAGCCTCGACCTGCTGGGCTCCGGCGATCCTTCCGCCTCAGCCTTCCGAGGAGCCGGAATTACAGGCATGCGCTACCACGCCCGGCTGATTTTTTGCTTTATTGTAGAGATGAGGTCTCCTGCCCAGGCGGGTCTCGAACCCGCGGGCTCAGGCAATCCACTCACCTCAGCCTCCCAAAGGCGCGGATTACAGGCTGAGCCACCGAGCCCGGCTTTTTTTTTTTTTTTTTTGAGTTGGAGTCTCACTCTGTTGTCCAGGCTGGAGTGCAGTGGCCGCTCCGGCCACCGCAGCCTGCCTGCTGGGCTCAGCAATCCTTCCGCCTCAGCCTTCCAAGTAGCCGGAATTACAGGCATGCGCTACCACGCCCGGCTAATTTTTTCGATTTATTGTAGAGATGAGGTCTCGCTGCCCAGGCGGGTCTCAAACCCGCGGGCTCAGGCAATCCACTCACCTCAGCCTCCCAATGGCGCGAGATTACAGGCTGAGCCACCGAGCCCGGCTTTTTTTTTTTATTTTTTTGAGTTGGAGTCTCACTCTGTTGTCCAGGCTGGAGTGCAATGGCTTGCTCACAGCCACCGCGCCTTGACATGCTGGGCTCAGGCAATCTTTCCGCCTCAGCCTTCCAAGTAGCTGGAACCACAGGCACGTGTCACCACACCTGTATAATTTTTTTTTAAAATTTATTGTAAAGACAAGGTCTGGCCAAGTTGCACAGGCTGGTCTCGAACCCCTGAGCACAGGCAATCCTCTTGCCTCAGTCTCCCAAAGTGCTGGGATTATAGGCATGAGCCACTACACCTGGCCTCATTGTTTTTTAATAAGGAATAATATTCCATGATAGGGACACATCACATTTTGTTGATCCATTTATCTGTTGATAAATATCTGGTCTATTTCTACTTTTTGGCTATTATGAATAATGTTGCTATAAACATTTATGTACAAATTTTTATGAACATATATTTTCATTTCTCTTCAAGTGAAGGAATTGCTGGGTCATATGGCAACTCTATGCTTCAACTTTTTAAGGAAATGCCAGACTATTTTCCAAAGTGGTTAGAACGCTTTTCTTATTGGGTCTAGGGACACAGATGTCTGAATGACTCTATAACAAAAAGAAAGGGGCCCATAGTCCATTTTGGCTAAGTTATTTGTAAATTATCATTCCTAACCTAAGTTCACAAAGTAATCAATGATATTAAGGAATTTGTGGATAACTCAGGTTCTTATCCTTGAAAACCAATATTCAGGCAGAAGAGAGGGTGTCATCTATTCCCAGGGCTCCCAGAACCCTGCAGGAATACCTGAGATTCAGTTATTGAGGCCAGGACTGTCTGTCTCCTGTAGCAAACAGCCCCAGGGAGGCAAGGTGCAGACTTCCTATTACTTAATGAGAAAGGCCTTTGGCTTTCCCTCAATCTTACAATGACTAATAGGAAATGAGGGCAATACTGTGGTGGAAAATTTCTACTTCCTTATCCTCTTTTGCAGAAGCCACAGTAATCCCTGTAAATTCTAAGTATATCTCTAGCATATTTCAGCAAATCTCTTACTTTTGCACTTCTTCCACTCCTAGGAGAACTGCTTACCCTAAATTCCATTTCACCTTTGCTAGTTCTTTTAGGCTAATTTCAGTTAGAGACAGTTCCTTCCTGTTTGATCTTTGCTGATTCATCTTTTGTTCTTTTTTATGCCTACTCTAAGGTCTTACTTACTCTGGGTCTGAGTCACATTAAAACCTTTCTGGAACAAGGTGAGGTATAAATAAATATAAGAGTTCCTCTAGTCTGAAACAGTAATTGTGCATAGCTCTAAGACAGAAAGAAGAAGAAGGATTATACTTCTTGTACCCTAATGATGTAATGAGTTGATACAGTAGCAATTATGCCTTGGATTATAAGAAGCTTTTTTTTTTTTTTTTTTTTACAGGATAACTTCATATTCTTTATTCCATGTGGACTTCAGACTTCCTTGGGAGGTGGCATGTATACATTATTATCATTTTTCAGATAAGAAAAAGAGACCAAATGCTATTTGACTTGTCCTCCATCATTTGGCTGGTCAGTGGTAAGAACAGAGCCTGAACTTGGAACTTCTTACTAAGTTCAAGGTACTTTCTGCTACATACACGCAGAAGCTGCTTGCCAAACTACAACTCTAACAGCTTAGTCTGCACTAGCAATTTTGATACAGACATTTTTGGGGGTATCAGTTCATCAGAATTTAATCCACACACTGTGTAAAACTATAGAGACCAAGTTACTCTTATCCTCTTGCTTAAAACCCAGTGAATTCTTTAAAAATTAAAATCAAAGTTTTTATACTATCCCTTTATAAGAATTTAAAGTGCTCTTGGAGATTTTTTCCCCCCAAAATCAATTAAAGTTACTGGGTTGCTGCATTATTTCAAAGCACATTATCAGTTAACTTTAAATGCTATAGATAGAATGCATTTTTGGTTTTTTGTGGGGGAGGGTGGAGTCTTGCTCTGTCATCCAGACTGAAGTGCAGTGGCATGCTCACCGCCACTGCAGCCTCGACATTTCTGGGGTCAGGCAATCCTTCAACCTCAACCTTTCAAGTAGCTGAAACTACAGGTGTGCACCACCATGCCCAGCTAATTTTTTGATTTATTGTAGAGTTGAGGTCTCACCAAGTTACCCAGGCTGATCTCGAAACCCTGGACTCAGGCAATCCTCTCACCTTGGTCTCTCAAAATTCTGAGATTACAGGCATAAGACACCATGTCCGGCCGATAGAATGCGTTTAAAGCATCATTCTCTTTTTCTCTCGTCTCCTTCCTACTTGTTTCCTAAGATTCTTTTTTTTTTTTTAAGTCGGAGTCTCACTTTGTTGTCCAGGCTAGAGTGCACTGGCATGTTAACAGCCACCAGGCCTCGATCTGATGGGCTCAGGTGATCCTTCCACCTCAGCCTTCCAAGTAGCTGGAACTACAGATGAGTGCCACCACGCCTGGTTAATTTTTTGATTTATTGTAGAGACGAGGTCTCACCAAGTTATCCAGGCTGGTCTCGAATCCCTGGTCTCAGGCAATCCTCTCACCTTGGCCTCCCAAAGTGCTAGGATTACAGACTTCAGCCACGGTGCCTGGCCTTAAGATTCTCTTTTTTTTTTTTGAGTTGGAGTCTCACTCTGTCACCCAGACTGAAGTGCAGTGGCACCCATGCTCATGGCCACCCCAGCATTGACATGCTGGGCTCAGGTGATCTTTCTGCTCAGGTGATCTTTCCAAGTAGGCGAAACTACAGGTGTGCACTACCACGCCTGGCTAATTTTTTATTTATTGTGGAAACAAGGTCTTGCCAAGTTGCCCGGGCTGATCTCGAACCTTGGGCTTAGGCAATCTACTCACCTCGGCCTCCCAAAGTGCTGGGATTACAGGCTGAGCCACAGAGCCCAGCCTGTTTCCTATGATTCTACCATAGACCTCTCTCCTTTTACTCTACACACTTTTCCTAACTAATCTCAGCTAATCCTGGGCTCCAATTTCTACCTGTGATAATCCCAGTCTCTCTCTCCTATTCACACATCTCTCCTGAGGGTCAGTCCAGTATATCCAACTGTTTACTAAAAATTTCCACTCAGATTATCTAAAGGCACCCTAAACACCTAAAACAGAATTTATTATCTTTTTATTATTTTTTGAGTTGGGGTCTCATTCTGTCACCCAGGCTGAGTGCAATGGCATGATCATGGCTCACTGGAGGCTCAAACTTTTGGGTTCAAGTAATGCTTCCTCCTCAGCCTCCTGAGTAACTGGGACTATAGGCATGTGCCACCATGCTCAGTTAACTTTTTGATTTTTTTCGTTTTTTGTTTTTTTTTTTTTTGTAGAGACAAGGTCTTGCTATGTTGCCTAGGCTGGTCTTGAACTCCTGAGCTCAAGCAATCCTCCTGCCTCAGTCTCCCAGAATATTGGGATTACAGGCGTGAGCTATCGCACCTGGCCAGAAATTATTATCTTTATATACCAAAATCTTGTAAATTTTCCTAAATTTCATATTTCAGCAAATTATCAGCATCTCCTATCAGCAAGCCAAGCTAGAAATGTTACCCTTGACATTCCTTTCCTTACTTCTCACAATACAATGAATACTGTTCTTTCTTTCCCATGAATACTAATCATTTTTGTTCTCCCCTCTTTATCCCTCCTACCTTTGTTTCTTTTCTTTTCTTTTTCTTTTTGAGTCAGAGTCTCACTCTGTCGCCTAGGCTGGAGTGCAGTGGCACGCTCACGGCCACTGCAGCCTCGACCTGCTGGGCTCAAGCAATCCTTCTGCTTTAGCCTTCTGAGTAGCTGGAACTATTGGCACATGCTACCATGTCCAGCTAATTTTTTGATTTATTGTAGAGTCGAGATCTCGCCAAGTTGCCCAGGCTGGTCTCAGGCAGTCCTCTTGCCTTAGACGCCCAAAGTGCTAGGATTACAGGCTTGAGCCACTGTTCCTGGTGCTTATTTATTTTTCTATACAAATGTTATTAACTAATTAATTTTTTTGAGTTGGAGTCTCACTCTGTTGCTCAGGCTGGAGTGCAGGGGCATGCTCACGATCACCGCAGCCTCGACTTGCGGGACTCAGGCAATCTTTCCGCTTCAGCTTTCCAAGTAGCTGGAACTACAGGTGCACGCTACTACATCTGGCTAATTTTTTAATTTATTGTAGAGACGAGGTCTTGCCATGTTGCCCAGGCTGGTCTCAAACCTCTGGGCTCAGGCAATCCTCTCATCTCCGGCCCCCAAAGTGCTGGAATTACAGGTGTGAGCCACCACGCCCGGCCTACATTTGCTTTCAAACTCCAAACTCTGGGTAGATCTGAAGTAACTGCTTTCTATCCAGTCTCCCAGCCTCCTTCCCCTCCATCTCTTTCCTACCACTGCCACGGTTTTCCTCTCAAAACATGAACATGATCAAATGACGTGACGTGCCTGTTCCAAAATGTCAATGGTTGGATACAATGAATACGGTTCTTTTTTCCCCATGAATGATTCTTAGGATTCTACGCATGATCCTTCAAAAGATGGCTCTACCCTTTTGGAAGATTTCCTGTCATTTCCTGCAGAGTAGGAAGGTGCACGGCACAATGGTCAAGAACATAAGTACAGAGTCAGATCACCTGGGTCTGAATCCCATCTCTGCCATGTCTTGGTCGGGGAAGTTCCTAAACCACCTCTGTCTCGTTTTCTTCACCTGAAAAATGGGGGATGGTGGTGGCTAGACTTACTTAAATCACTGGGTTGTTTCTGTTGCTGAACATTAAGGAGGAAAAGATATAACTGAAACATTCCAAGGGCTACACAAATATTAGATAAAATTATCATCATCACCATCCAGCCACAAGTAAGGAGTGGCTATTCCTTGCTTTGTGCCTCTTTCCCCTCCCTCAGAAGTTCAATGTCACAGCCTTCAAGATCCAACATGAAATGAAATGTCATCTCCACTATGAAGTTCTCCCTCCTCCCTTGGGTACTTTGTAACTCCTTCCCTTTGTGGTCTGTAGCCTTAATAAAGCTTTCTACGCTTCAAAGCACCGTGAACAGTGATATTTAACACTGCATTGGTTATATTCTTATGTGCTCGACTCTCTCCCACAACTGAAGTTTAAGCTCCTAAAGATCAGGGTTGTGTCTCATTAATATGTATGCTCCCCACCCTCTTGCCTTGCACAGTGCCTGATTTAATAGACACACACCGCAGCTTTGCTGAATGAACAGAGCTTTGTCCCTCACTTTATAGAGACCTAACAAACTCAGCTTTGCAACACATTCTTTCCTTGAGAGCTTCAGACTCTGTCTTCCTTCTCTTTGTGTCCCAGAAGAATACACAGCAGAAAGAGGCTGCTCAAAAGGATTTGCTTGGCCAAGCCCACAGTAACACGTGACAAATTCAAATCGTGCCCTTTATTGTACTGTCTACGAGATCCCTAAATGGCTAGACTGAATGAGGAAATGTGAACCTTCACATCACACTATTTATTAAGAGGCAATTGAGTAAGATCATAAATACTTCAGAACTTTTGTTTTGGAAATCACATGCATTTTGATTCCTTCCAGGGCCCCGGCCTGTAAAGCAAAGTGCAAGGTCTCTTTTCTTCTCAAGTTCTTACAAAGTGCTGACATTTGTGACCTGATTATCAATTTTTATTTCCAGCATGATTTAATTATTCATAGTCTTAATGTCATTCTCCATCAATGACTCAAAAACAAAGTTTCTTTCCATTCTAGTATAATTGCTTTTGACCTGTTGAGATGGTGAGGGACTAGAAGTTAAAGAGCAGTAAGATTTTTTAGTGAGTGTAATATTTCTCATTCCCACTCACAGATTTAAACATGAGACAGAGTGATGATTTCCTAAGAGGTGAAAGATCTTCTGTTCTAGCAAAAACTCAGAATTAAGGAGGGAAAGTCCTAATTTAAATCCAAAAGGTGTAAATTACATTTCTTCCATGTAGGTGTAAATTACATTACATTTCAGCTGGTGAACAGGCATATAATCATACCCTCGATCTGTTTCACGACAAAAGTAAATTTCATAAGTGAAAAAAGTATCACTGTAAAAGTTTGTTTTATACTGACTAATTTTCAAAGAAAATGTGCTTTGCATTAAAAATGAGGTCTTCTCTTCCCAGGTCTTCCTGAAGTTGGGAAAAGCTGGGTTGAGAGGATGGGAAAAAAAAAAGATAAGATAAATAACTATTGATGTAAAAATATAGTATATACAGAACTTTAGTTACAAAATTTAATTTTTATAAAAATAGAAAACATATGACATGTATTTAATTTATATATACATTCTGAATGTTTAAGGACTAAAGGGATTTTCCTGATTGTTGCGTAACTACAAATCTTGTAAATTTCCTTTTTTTTCTTATCTGTATTTTTCTACAATGAACTTGTATTGCTTACATAAACAATAAGTTAAAATAAACAAAAAGTATTTTAAAGAAAAAAGAATATGTTTTTCATTATGACTGGAAATAATTTTTTAAAAAATTCAATTGTTATCATTTAAATTTACTTACCAAGAGATTCTCCCCCGCCACTCCTCTGTTGTTAAAAACCACACATCTAAAAACCAGGAAAGTAATTTTTGTTAATTCTACACATGATTCTTGCTCATCATATAATATTAAAATCATTCTTTGACACTGATTTGGAGAATGAAAAGATTCTCTAATGTTTGACAATTTCATCTAAATGCACTAAAATAAAATTCCAGTTCTCACAATGCAACCTGTGGACTCAAATTAGAAAACTGCATATTGAAATGATGTTAATTTTTCCTACCAAAAGAGCAGAATTTTTGCAACTTCTTCCTATGCACACATGTGGGCCTCCAATAAGTGTTATTAAAACAATTTTAAATATAAGTCAAATGTAAATGTTTTTGCTTTAAACAAAGAAAAAGTAGATGTCCTCTACCTACTGTATTTGTAACATTTATTGTAAAGTATCTCTTTTTAGCCGGGCTCGGTGGCTCAGCCTGTAATCCCGCGCCTTGGGAGGCTGAGGTGAGTGGACTGCCTGAGACCGCGGGTTCGAGACCTGCCTGGGCAACTTGGCGAGACCTCATCTCTACAATAAATAAAAAAAAAATTAGCCGGGCGTGGTAGCACACGCCTGTAGTTCTAGCTACTTGGAAGGCTGAGGAAGAAGGATCGCCGGAGCCCTGCTGGGTTCCGCAGGTCCAGGCTGCGGTGGCCGGGAGCGGCCACTGCACTCCAGTCTGGGCAACAGTGAGACTCCAACTCAAAAAAAAAAAAAAAAAAAAGTGTCTCTTTTAAAATTTTGAATCAGAGCCTCACTCTGTCACCCAGGCTGAAGTGCAGTGGCACATTCACCGCCACCCAGGATTGACTTGCTGAGCTCTGGCGATCCTTTGCCTCAGCCTTCCGAGTAGCCAAAACTACAGGCGTGTACCACCATGCCTGGCTAATTTTTGATTTATTGTAGAGATGAGGTCTTGCCAAGTTGCCCAAGCTGGTCTTGAACTCATGGGCTCAGGCAATCCACTTGTCTCGGCCTCCCAAAGTGTTGGGATTACAGGCTGAGCCACCAAACCTGGCCATAAGTATCTATTTCTATTTTAAGAAATAGTTCTTGTTCCCTCAAGGCTCAGCAAACATGAAGACCAGACTTTCCTCCCACCTCAGCCTTTCAAGGAGCTGGTACTACAGGTGTGCATTACCCTTCCCAGCTAATTAAAAAAATTTTTTTTGTAGAGACGAAGTCTTGCTATGTTGCCCAGGCTGGCTCAAACTCCTGGGCTCAAACGATCCTTCTGCCTCGGCCTCCCAAAGTGTTGGGATTACAGGTGTGAACCATTGTGCTTGACCTAGACCAGAATTTTACATGAGATGCCTAAGCTGGTAGGATGGGCCCCCACTATGCTACTGCTTGGTGTTCAGCTGACCTGGGAAAGAAAGATTACCTTGTGTTTTTTTCGATCCAATTTGCATCTGCTGGGTAAAGAGTCATGTAAAAGGCTTAGATCAATGTTGGCTCACGGCAAGCACTGGATGAAAGTAGTTATTAGTAGCAGTGGTAGTTGTAGTGTCATACTAGTTTCCAAAAATAATTCTGCATTTAACATATTTAACTTACAGGCAACCACAACCCCATATATGCATTTTTTTTGCCATCCTCAGACAAAATCCTGACTTGTGTCTGCATAGGCTCTCTGATTTAGTGAATCTATAGTTGTGTCAATTAAAATTCATCTTGTTTTTGTCTGTTTACTTATCCAATCAATTAAGGCCATTTAAGATTCAAATGATTTTCTTTCTTTTTTTTTTTTTCAGTTGGAGTTTCACTCTGTCGCCCAGACTGGAGTGCGGTGGCACGCTTCCGCCACCGCAGCCTCGACTTGCTGGGCTCTGGTGATCCTTCCGCCTTAGGATTCCAAGTAGTCACAGCTACAGGGGCACATTGCCACACCTGGCTAATTTTTGATTTATTGTAGAGATGAAGTCTCGCCAAGTTGCCTGGGCAGGTCTCGAACCCTCGGGCTCAGGCAATCCATTTGCCTCGGTCTCCCAAAGTGCTGGGATTACAGGTTGAGCCACTGAGCCTGGACCAAATGATCTTCTTTCAGAGTGTTACTGATCACTGTATAGGGTCTGCACGGATGAACTCCCTGCTCTGCAGAACATACACAACCCTGACTCTCCTCCCATTGAGTGTTCAATTTCAAAGCACATAACTTTCACTCAGTGTGGTATGCTGGATATTGCTGGATATGTTTTTGCAAAGGAATTCTTCAACTGAAAACTCGTACAGAGAATTGTGTTAAGCCCAGAAAAAGATATGTTTAAAAACTTCAGAAATCTGATTTGAGAAAAAGCTAGAAATATTACATGACTGGCTCACCTAAGAGAAATCCTAAATACACTATAAACATGCAGAAAAGTTAGAATAGGTTCAGTGACTCTTTTATCTTGGTGAAAAAGAATGGCAAGACGTCTTGCTATAAATAAAATTTAAGTTGGCCACTTATAGTTACTTGCATAAACACCTAAGTCACATAGAAATCAGTGCTAAAATTCATGATGACCTTGAAAGTTAAAGTTACAAATCATTCAGAAAAGAGCTACTTTAGAGTGCAAACATTCAATACGGATTAAGATGGCTTCTGGAGCAAGACGTCATCATGTGACTGGCACTAAGAGGAGGCAACAGAACTAGTGAGGCGAAAGAAAAAAATGATCTGCAAATGCATCAAAAAAGCAGCCAATACACCTGGGATTTTCTTCCAAACTGCAGACTGGGATATTTGCACTTTCCTCCAGGCAACTTTGAAAAGTGGATTATAGTTCTGGTATCTCTTGCTAGAGGGGAAATTGTACTGACCTCTCCACAAGCCTTTGTTCCTGACAATGTTCAATCAGCTGCCTTCATTGTATAAGTCAAGCCTTGGACATGGGGCAGAGAGAGAAGGAAGAATGAGGGAACAAACCAGCTGTAGAGGAAGGCAGAATGAAGCTGCCACTCTGTCCCTTTCACCCACTCCAGTCTGTGACAAACAACAAGCTTCTTTCACTTAACCCCTTTTCTACCCTGACAGTCATCGGGGAACACTTTACACATACAACTAAGAGAGCTGGCTGTGAAACTACTATTTCCAAGGCACTGTTAACTTCTGCAACAGCTCTTTCCAAATAGTTTTTACAGCTTGTCCCAAACAATTTTTAAGGGTACGTATAAGAGGAAAATTATTTTGTAAAATGTATTTTTCCTACATATATGAACTATTTAAAATTTCTTCCTAGAGCAAGGCAAATGTAAACAAAGAGAAGAAATAGCAAATAAAGAATCTGGCATGAAGAACTTCCTGTGACAAGAGAAACCCTTAATCAGAGAAGCAGGTATGTCTCCTTTAATGAAGGTTAAATAAAAGGCAGAGACTGCCTATAGCATAAGGGTTTCTCAGTCTTTAACACTATGGACCTTTCACACCGAACAATTCTTTGTAGCATCGCTGTCCTGTGCACTTTAGCATGCTTAGCGGCTCTGGTCTCTACCAAGTAGATGCCAGTAGAACATGCCCCAGCATAACAACAAAAAAAGGTCTCTAGAAGTTACTAAATGTTCCTTGGATACACAACTGCCCCTTGGTTGAGAACCACTGTTACAGGGAGATGGACCAGAGAGCCTTGATCTGCTCAAGCCCAGGGAGCTACCAGGACATATGCTGCCTTTCCAATTACATGAGTAGGAGCAGTCTCTGAACTTGAGAACCTAAGAAAAGCAGAAATGCATGAGTATAGAGTTCCTTTTTTTTTTTGAGTTGGAGTCTCACTCTGTCGCCCCGACTGGAGTGCAGTGGCCGCTCCCGGCCACAGCAGCCTCGACCTGCTGGGCGTCGGCGATCCTGCCGCCTCAGCCTTCCAAGTAGCTGGAACTACAGACGCGCGCTACCATGCCTGGCTAATTTTTAAATTTATTGTAGAGATGAGGTCTCGCCAAGTTGCCCGGGTGGGTCTTGAACCCACAGGTTCAGGCAATTCACTTATCTCGACCTCCCAAAGTGCTGGGATTACAGGCTGAGCCACCGTGCCTGGCCTAGAGTTTCTTTCTAAGCCTTGTTTCCAAATCTGTATATAAAGGAATTTTTTTTTGAGTCAGAGTCTCACTCTGTTGCCCAGGCTGAAGTGTAGTAGCACGCTCACAGCCACACTCATGGCCCGCTCATGGCCACCACAGCCCCACCTGCAGGGCTCAGGCGATCCTTCTGCCTTAGCCTTCCAAGTAGTTGGAACCACAGGCATGTGCCACTGCACCTGGTTGATTTTTTGATTTATTGTAGAGACAAGGTCTCACCTAGTTGCCCAGGCTGGTCTTGAACTCCTGGACTCAGGCAATCCACTCGCCTCGGCCTCCCAAAGTGCTGGGATTACAGGCTTGAGCCACCACACCCGGCAATAAAGGAATTTTATCAGATGATCTTAAATATTTTTCAGTTCTAAGATTGTGAAGTCTTGGAGCCCAAAAATAGAAATAATAATCAGCAAAAAGTGGAGAGAAACATTCAGGGATCAGCTGGTCATACAATACTAATTTCAGGTAATCATAATAACAACAACAGATGCTGTTTATTAGTGTTTATGTGCCAGATCATGTTCTAAGAACTTTACATGAATATTAATATTGGAAAAACTCATCCATTCAAAGATTCATTGTTTAACATTTACAACATTACATTTTTACTAACTTACAATAAAACAATATTCACTAAACTAAAGATTGAGTTGGAGCCTGTCGTGGAGAAACAAAATAACAATTAAGGTTCCTGGCCTCAAGGAGAATATAATCCAGTTCAAATGAAAAGACAGAGCTGTCCTGGTGGCTCATGCCTGTAATCCCAGCACTTTGGGAGGCAGAGGCGAGAAGATTGCCTAAGCCCAGGGGTTTGAACCAGCCTGGGCAACTTGGCGAGATCTCATCTCTACAATTAAAAAAAAAAGAAAGAAAGAAAGAAAAAAGAAAAATGGCTACATAGAGCACAATTATAGGAAATAATGGAAAATAAGTTAGGACCAAAATAGGCATAGGGTTTTGAATTCCAGGTTAAGAAAAGATGACAAAAAGGATCTGCTTCCCATAATGTCAGGGTAGGTCTTACATGGCCACACCTTCCAAAGAATAATATATAGGCAACGGAAAACAATTTTAAAAAAGCGGGCAGAAACGAAATAAGAGTTGGCACATGTCTGTAGTTCCAGCTACTTGGAAGGCTAAGGCAGAAGGATAGCCTGAGCCCAGGAGGTCAAGACTGTGGTGGCTGTGAACGTGTCACTGCCCTCCAGCCTGGGCGACAGAGTGAGACTCCTACTAAAAAAAACCAAAAAACAAAAAGACAACAACAAAAAATCTAAACAAGAGTTGACACTAGGAAATAGAAAATGGCATTGGGTGAGTTTCCAATTTTTACAGCTTCTTTTTTTTTTCTTTGCCTGAGAGAAGGTAGCAATTGGTATTACTCAATGACAGATAAAAGTTGGATTAAAATGCTCAGTCTCACAGGCATAAAGAACTATAAAACAGTTTGGGGCAATGATAGCACTTAGAAAATGAGGAGGAAAAATTTCAGAAAAGATACTCAGAGGAAGACTACTAAATTCTAGATTATAAACTTGGCCAAAATCTCTGGCTGATGCTTTCATCTATACAAATATGAGCAGACTCCAAGCAGCCCAATTAAGGCTAAAAATATGGAAAGATATTTCATCTGATGTTTATCTCAAAGGAGACAAAGTTTAAAGTTTGATAAAATAAACAAACAAAAATCAGCATTCTTTGGAAAAATAAAACAGAATCCAGAGTATCCACAAAGAATCATTCAAACTATCCAGAACATAATTCAAAATTGCTAGACAATGAAGAAACAGAAAAATATGACCCATACACAAGAGATAACTGACCCTGAGATGGTCCAGATGTTAGAATTAGCAAATGAGGATTTAAAGTAACTTACAATCAAGGACATGGAGGGCATTTATAAAGAATAAAAACAGAATATCTCAGCAGAAGAGTAGAACCTATTAAAAATGGAATTTAAGAAAAGAAAAATATGGCCAGGCATAGTGGCTCATTCCTGTAATCCTAACACTTTGGGAGGCCAAGACAGAGGAATTACTTGAGCCCAGGAGTTCAAGACCAGCCTGGGCAAAATAGTCAGACTTTTTCTCTACAAAAATTAAAAAAACTAGTTGGACATGGTGGTGCACTTCAGTAGTCCCAGCTGCTCAGGAGGCTGAGGTGGAAGGATTGCTTGAGCCTAGAAGTTTGATGTTGCAGTGAGCTGAGATCCCACCACTGCACTTCAGCATGGACAAGAGAGTGAGAGGAAAGAAAAGAAAAATACACTATCTGAAAGAAAAAAACAATTCACTGTATTTGCAAAAAAAAAGTAGAACCTTGGTGATTTGTTGAACAATATGAAGAGACCTAACATAAATGTTATTGTGATTCCAGAAGAAGAGGATGGGGAGAATGGGGCAACAATTTTTTTTAAATGGCCAAAAGAAAATTTGAAATATGATTAATACATAAATTAATTGATTCAAAAGATAGAAAAGGGCCAGGCATGGTGGCTCACACCTTTAATCCCAGCACTTTGGGAAACCAAGGTGGGAGGATTGCTTGAGTCCAGAAGTTTAAGACAAGGCTGGACAACATAATGAAACCCTATCACTACAAAAATAATAATAAAAAAATTAGCTAGACATGGTGGCATGCACTTGTAGTCCCAGCTATTGGGAGGTGGAGATGGGAGAATTGCTTGAGTCTAGGAGGTTGAGGCTGCAGTGAACTGAGATCATGCCACTGCATGCCAGCTGGGAAGACAGAGTGAGACTCTGTCTTTAAAAGGGGGAGGGGGGGAAGGAGAGTAATGGAAAACAGCAACAACAACAAAAACAAAAACCCAGAAAACAACCAAGTGTGGTAGCATGCACCTGAAGTTCCACCTACTTGGGAGGCTGAGGTGGAAGGATTACTCACCCCAGTCATTTGAGACCAGCCTGGGCAACATAGCAAGACTCAGTCTCAAATGAATGAATGAATGAATGTTAGAACTTAATTCGACCATATTAATAATTATATTAAATATAAATGAACTAAAAACCCCAACTAAAAGATGGAGATTGGCAGCTGGATAAAAAGCAAGTTTCAACTACATGCTATCTATAAGCAATACACTTTATATATAATGACATAGATACTTTGAAAGTTAAACTATGAATAAAGATATATCACAAATACAGCAAGCAAATAAGGCTGAAGTGGCTACTATAACATCAGATAAAGTAGACTTCATGACCAGCGAATAAGAACATTTTATAATGATAAGAGTTAATTCATATAAGACTAACAATTATACATGTGTATGTGATTAATAACAGAGCTTCCATATACATGAAGCAAAAATTAGTAGAATTAAAAAGAGAAAAAGAAAAACCACAATCATATTGATTTTAATGCCCTTCTTATCAATGAAACAAAAAAATCAATAAAGATGTAAACACAATTTGAATAACACTATCAACTATATATCAACCAAATTTACATTTATAGAACACTACATTCAACAACAGCAGAATACACACTCTTTTCAAGAAATAACATCTAAACACTTCCAAGCTTATTAAGGTCATAAGGTAGTAAAACAAATTACCATAATTCATGTACCTTTTTCTAGATGTATAACTTTAGAAATCAAACACAAATAATTAAAAAGCATATATTACTGACTATATTATATACTAAACTTGTGATTACCACATGGTAATGGGGAACACTGAAAGTCAATTTATAATTCAGAAACCTCATTATCTCTTGTTTCAACTCTTTCCCTACAAAATCTATTCCCTGAGTAGGAAACATGACTTGTTTGCCTGTCATGTCTTGAATTTCCCTGATAAAACTGAGTCTTGACAATCTTACAGGTATATATTATCCTAGTAGGAGCTAGTTGTTCCCAAGCTAAGAACTCAAGACATCCAAGGATATAAAAAGAAATAAAAAAGGGTCTTAAGAACTATTAACGTTTCAAAAAGTCTAACAGAAATAAATTTATCTGTAGGAAGCCTGTACAGTTGGATCTTAACCCTACCACACACTAATTCTGATCAACTACTAACAATGTAGTTTAGCATTTTGTTTGGAAAAATGGGATTAATAATATGTATCTTGGAACGAGGTACATATTAAATAAGATAACCTATAATAGTGCCTATTATGGGGCCTATCATGTGGCAGATACTCAGCAAAGATAAATTTAATTGTGGCAAACCAAAGTGGTCATTCCGGTTATCTCTTGCTGATCATAAATTCTAAGTGGCCCCATGAATTTTTTAAAAGGAACTGCAAGTTAATATTTGATTAATGTAGTTTATTTTTTAGGCATAAAATTTCAAAACAAGTGGCCATAAGAGCAAAAATAGTTAAAGGTATCTTTATTTTTATTTTTATTTTTGAGTTGGGGTCTCACTCTGTCATCCAGACTGGAGAACAGTGGCACAATCATAGCTCACTGCAGCCGTAACCTCCTGGGCTCAAGGTGATCCTTCCACTTCAGCCTCCTGAATAACTGAGACTACAGGCATGGTCCATCATGCCCAGCTAATTTTTTGAGTTTTTTGTAGAGCCAAGGCCTCGCTATGTTGCCCAGGCTGGTCTTGAACTTCTGGCCTGCAGCATTTCTCTCACCTCGGCTTCCCAAAGTTCTGGGATTCCGGGCATGAGCCACTGCACCCGGACAGTTAAAGGTATCCTTAATGTGAGGAAGCTGAAAACTTCAGCATCAAGAATTCTTTTAGTAATCTCTTACACTGTTGGAATCTTTTCCCCACCCCGTTAGCACTAATCCTAAAATATACTCAGTTGCTTTTTGATGGTCTCATATTTTATCTTGCTATTTGAGTTCTAGCTGGGTCTCTTTGCTATTTTTGTAGATTCTTCAACTAGACACCTAATTGAAATAAGTTAACAGAGAACCCTATTTTAAAACAGAAGTGGTCTACATGTATAGTGCTCAAAACTAACAGGAGTTAGTTCAGCATGAGGAGTCACTGCTGGAAACTTTATTACCTAAAAGAGAGTCAGAGACATGTATTACAGGACGATACATATCCTATTAGCCATTCCCTTCCTTAGCAAGGCATTTCCTTCCTTCTCCCTATACCACCCATTGCCTACCCAGGCACACTGCTGAGCCCTCTTGAAATGATTTCTTCTTGGTGGTAGAACCTCATTTTCACCTGACCAGACCAGAAGAGTAAGGCTGTTCCCTATGCCAGACAATGGCCTTGATTCATTGCTTACAGTTTCACAGCTAATACTTTTTACAGGTTTGTTACAGGCCAGGCACTAGTCAATGTTTTTTTTATAGATATTACATGCAATACTCACAGCCCATAAGGTGTAGGTATCGTTACAGATGAGAAAACTGAGGTGCAGAGCAATTAAATAATTTGTCTGTGGATAGATAGGTAGTGCATGACAGAGCTGGGATCCGAACCCTTGCAGATCTGACTCAAGGATCTGCTTTGACCACCTCCCACTGCTGCCCAGTGCTATCTAAGTCAATATATTTTTTTTTTTTTTTGAATTGGAGTCTCACTGTGTCGCCCAGGCTGGAGTGCTGTGGTACACTCGATGTCACTCCAGCGTTGACCTGCTGGGCCCCGGCGATCCTTCTGCCTCAGCCTTCCAAGTAGGTGGAATTACAGGTGCGTGCTACCACGCCAGGCTCATTTTTGATTTATTGTAGAGAGGAGGTCTCACCAAGTTGCCCGGGCTGGTCTTGAACCCATGGGCTCTGGCAAACCACTCACCTCGGCCTCCCACGGAGCCAGGCCACCAGTAACATTTAAGTTTCTCTTTCTAAAGAACACAGAGTACCCTTAAAGGGCATGCCATCTCTGATGAAAAGAGCTTTGTTCCCGAAAACTTGTTAACCGTGGTACTATTTTATAGCAGAATAGTTAACCATGAGTGCCCTAGAGAATGGGACTACTTGGCCGTATCCACCATAACTTTTTCTTTTTTCTTTCTTTTTTTTTTTTTTTTTGAGTTGGAGTCTCACTCTGTCGCCTGGACTGGAGTGCAGTGGCCACTCCTGGCCACCGCAGCCTCGACCTGCTGGGCTCTGGTGATCCTTCTGCCTCAGCCTTCCAAGTAGCTGGAACTAGAGGCGCGTGCTACCACGCCCGCCTAGTTTTTGATTTATTGTGGAGATAAGGTCTCACCAAGTTGCCCGGGTGGGTCTCGAACCCGCGGGCTCAGGCAATCCACTCACCTGGGCCTCTCAAAGCACTGGGATTACAGGCTGAGCCACCGAGCCCGAAGAATACATTTTTTTTTTTTTTGAGTTGTAGTTTCACTCTGTCACTGAGATTGGAGTGCAGTGGCATGCTCATGGCCACTGCAGCCTCGACCTGCTGGGCTCAGGCGATACTTCCACCCCAGCCTTCCAAGTAGCTGGAACCATAGGCATGCGCCACCATGCCCAGCTAATTTTTTGATTTATTGTAGAGACGAGGACTCACCAAGTTGCTCATGCTGATCTCAAACTCGAGGACTCAGGCAATCCTCTTACCCTGGCCTCCCAAAGTGCTGGGATTATAGGTGTGAGCCACCGTGGCACCCAGCCTATTTTTTTTTAATTGTAGTTTTTGAGTTGGAGTCTCACTCAGTCATCCAGGCTGGAGTGGAGTAGCATGCTCACGGTCACCACAGCTTTGACTTGCTGGGCTCTGGGGATCCTTCTGCCTTAGCCTTCCAAGTAGCTGGAACTACAGGTGCACACCACCACGCCCAGCTAAATTTTTAATTTGCTGTAGAGACAAGGTCTTGCCAAGTTGTCCAGGCAGGTCTCCAACCTCTGGGCTCAGGCAATCCTCTTGCCTCTGCCTCAAAAAGTGCTGGGATTACAGGTGTGCATCACCACACCTGGCTTAGAATACTATTAAATAAGCTAAACTTGGGCCGGGCTCGGTGGCTCAGCCTGTAATCCCGTGCCTTTGGGAGGCTGAGGTGAGTGGATTGCCTGAGCCCACGGGTTCGAGACCCGCCCGGGCAGCAAGACCTCATCTCTACAATAAATAAAAAAAAAAAATCAGCCAGGCGTGGTAGCGCATGCCTGTAATTCCCGCTACTCGGAAGGCTGAGGCAGAAGGATTGCCGGAGCCCAGCAGGCGAGGCTGTGGTGGCCGGGAACAGCCACTGCACACCAGTCTGGGCAACCGAGTGAGACTCCAACTCAAAAAAAAAAAAAAAAAAAAAAAGCTAAACTCTTTATTTGGTGCTTTCTGATATGTATTACTCAATCTAGCTAGTCTCATGAATAATCAGTTAATTGCCTTGTTCCCCAAAATATAAAAACCAAATTATTTTAACCAAAAAAATTGAGTTACTAGGCCAGAAAAGGTGGCTCATGCCTGTAGTCCTACCACTTTGGGTGGCCAAGACGGGAGGATTGCTTGAGCCCAGTAGTTCAAGACCAGCCTGGGCAACATAGCAGGACCTTGTTCTTACCAAAAAAATAAAAAATAAAAAAATCAGCTGGGCGTGGTGGCACATGCCTGTAGTTCTAGCTATTCAGGAAGGTGAGGCGGGAGGATCACCTGAGCCCAAGAGGTAGAGGCTGCAATGAGCCGCGATTGTGCCACTGCACTCCGGCCTGGGTGAAAGTGTGAGACCCTGACACATACACAAAAAGGAGTTACTGAGAAAAAAAATATCCCAGTGTTAACTTAAAATTATGTCTTATCTTTTTTTTTAGTCGGGGTCTCACATTGTTCAAGATGAACAATGGCATCCCTACCAATGAAATTGAGTGCTTTTTCTTAGTAGCAAATAAATATCTATTTATTTATTTATTAAATAGGTTAAACTCTTTATTCACTGCTTTCTGATATGTATTACTCCATCTAGTTAGTCTCATGAATAATCAGTTAGCTACTTTACTCCCCAAAATTTAGAAAGCAAATTATTTTAACAACAACAATAAAAAAAAATGTGTTACAAGTCTGGACATGGTGGCTCACGCTCGTATTCCTAGCATTCCAAGAAATGTCTTGAAACACAAGTCTACAATCTTGGAAAAATCCCTCAGTTGATCCTTTTGCCCTCTTCTAAGAATTATCCTATTTCTCTGACAAACTTATCAAATGTGTGCTCCACTCCTGTTCTCATCCACTGAGGTCATCTTCACCCCTGGTGGTTTGGCTTCCTTCCTCATTGCTCCACCGACATCTTCTCAGGTTTTGCTTTACCTGCTCTCGTTCTCCTTGCCCTTTCAGCTGCATCTGACACCGCTGACCTACTCCTTCCCTCCATAAAATGTTCCTCCTTGTTCTTCTCATATTCCTGAATCCCAGGACTTCCGGCTCTCACTTGCAGACAATCCTGGTACTTTTTTTTTTTTTTTGAGTCAGGTTCTCATTCTGCTGCCCAGGCTGGAGTGCAGTGACACAATCATGGCTCATTGCAGCCTCAACTTCCTGAATTCAGGTGATCCTTCCGCCTCAGCCTTTCAAGTAGCTGGGACTACAGGTACTCACCACCAGGCCTGACCAATTTTCCGTAGAAACGAAGTCTTGCTAACGTTGCCCAGGCTGGTGTCAAACTCCTGGGCTCAAGCTATCGTCCTGCCTCGGCCTTCTAAAGTGCTGGGGTTACAGACATGAGCTTCCATGCCTGGCTGATCCTGGTCCTTTTGAATGCACACTTTCCTTCTACTGCACACTCTTTGCCACCTCAGCCAGACTGCATGCTCCTTGGGAATGGGTTCTGAGATTTTAGTTTCCAATACCAAAATACTTAATGACCGACCTAGATATCAGTGAGCTTATTATTATGTAATTCTGGATGGGCCACTCTATTTAATACTAGTTGGTGGTGAGATGAAATGATAAATGAAGGTTCTCAATAAAAGAAGGTCAAGGTAAAAGATCATTCAGATGTTGTAAGAGTTACTGTTTTCCTTCTTGTTTGTGTTCTAGTACAAAACAATCAATTCAGAGAATGAGAAAAAGACTTAAGAAAACAGGATTCTATTACAGTACTTAAAATAATTCCTATTAGGCTACATTACTGAATGGAGATTAAAAAAAAAACCCTTGAATGAATGGATAAGATTTATAATTACTTGATCAACCACATATGTATAAATTATTAGAGAGAACTACCTTTTCTTCAGGCTTCTATGAGGAGGATTTCTCCCTAAACATACTCCTGGATTCTCTTACTTTGCTTACCCTTCAGGAGGTGGAGGACTTAACAAACTTGATAAAATTTGGAAGAATTTATCTGGCTCAGCAGTTTTTGCCTCTTAGGGGCAGGTCTATCCAAGAGAGTACATACTGTGATCCACCAATGAAGATGGATAACATAGGCAAAGCAAACATTTCCCACCTAATTCTATTTATTTAGTAAAACCTTCACTCACAACTATCTTAAACAAACTTCAGCCTGGTTTCCATCCCATTCACCATTAATTTTGAATTAGCAAACCTTAACAGAAAAGTACTATGTTTTTGTGAGTTTTCAGGTACAGGAAAAAATGGTTCAATATAAAAAATAAACCATTATGTTTTATTTCTCCAGATGCTGGGAGTTAGGTTCCCTCTACTGTCCAAATCATATCTCAGTGGTAAATCACTGATGCTCCCTGGTGACTTGTCAGAATTTGTGACCCTCCCTAAACACTCAACCTTTACGCAAGATAGTACCTGGGGCAGGATGGCCAGCACACCCTGCACTACAGGGATGTTCAAACTGAGCATACTGAAACTCTCCTGGATAACAGACACATAACATCCACGTGTGTGTCCTGCACATCCATGTACCTGTGAGATAACCAGGTGTTTATATTTCCCAAGAGGCACATTTGCTTGTACTTATTCTTTTAAATTATTAGACATTTTCTACTCTGGTCAGGGAACAGAAGATGAGGGCAAGAAGACAAACAATGTCTAAAGACTCACTTTGTGCAGGGCACCAAATATACAAGCATTTTATACATTCCAAAGAAACCCTCTGAAGTAGGCAAGAAAACTGTGATGGGGAAAATTAAATGAACTGTGCAGGATAACTCAGTATGTGGCAGTTTCAACATCTGAATCCAGGCTGGACTCCAAAACCCAAGCACATCTTCCCATATTGCATAGGCCTCCACAGTCTCTGTTACCTGCTAGGCCCCATGCTACAGTACCAATAACTTAGATCACTTGGCTATCTAAGGCCTCAACCAGCTTTGTGCCAAACTTTCAGATCTGTATGTCTCACCTCAGTGATCTTTGGAACTATTTGGCTCTTTGAGGGCAGATTGCAAAAATATTTTGCAGCTCTTCCTATCCGGAGGTACAGTCTATTTCCCTATCCTTTGACTCTGGGCTGACCATGTGAATTTCTTTGACTAGTAGGACATGGCAGAAGCAACACTGTGGGACTTCCAAGCCTGGGTGTCAAGAGGCTTCCAGTTTTGCACTCTTGGACCGTTCTGCCATCAAATGAAGGAGTTCAGGGTGAGGCTGATGATGGATGAGACATCTCGTAGAGGGGAATCATCACAGCTAAGGGTCCCTAAGTCCCAAGCTGTCCTGGCAGTGGACCACAAATGCACAAATGATAGCAGCCAGGACCAGAAGAACCACACAGCTGAGTTCAGCCCAAACTGCCAATCCACAGAATTGCGAGCAGAATGATGGTTGTTTTAAACCACTAAATTTTGGAGTCATTTTTATTTTGTTTTGTTTTGTTTGTTTGTTTTTTGTGTTGGAGTCTCACTCTGTCACCCAGACTGGAGGGCAGTGGCTGCTCCCGGCCACCACAGCCTTGACCTGCTGGGCTCTGGCGATCCTTCCACCTCAGCCTTCCGAGTAGCTGGAACTACAGGCGCGCGCTACCACACCCAGCTCATTTTGATTTATTGTAGAGATGAGGTCTCGCCGAGTTGCCCAGGCGGGTCTCGAACCCGCGGGCTCAGGCAATCCACTTACCTCAGCCTCCCAAAGGCACAGGATTACAGGCTGAGCCACCGAGCCCGGCTTGGAGTCATTTGTTATACAGCAAAAGCTAACTGATACAGTTTCTCTAATGTGGATTCAGAGACTCCTTACAGTTAAAAACAAAGGAACTTAGGCTCAAAGCCATTGAAAGGTTTACTGGCAATGGCTTATTTGTCCATTCTGCATCCTACAAGGCCAGTCTGATTCTGTTAAAGCTCCTTAAACCTGCACGGGCTGCGTCTTTAAGCAGCTGACAATGAATTGGCCCAGACTTCCCCCTCTCTTATGCTCCTTGAGACAAGTACAACTTCTCACAACTTTTAATATCTCCTCATATTACCCAGTACAAAGCTGTCCTTATATCATACATCCTCAAAAACATTTCCTAATCAATAGAAGAGAGACAGTTTTAACCCTAGTGAAACTAGAACCTTCCAACTTCTTTGAAATGCAGTGTAATGACAGCCTTGGTAATAAAATTTGGCAATTTTTACAAGCAACAGACAAAAGTCACATGTACTGGCAACTCTAGGCCTTAGGAGACTCGGTCTTTGAGTTTCAACTACATTGTTTTCATTTTGTTTTTGTTTTTTTTGATTCAGAGTCTCACTCTGTCACCCAGGCTGAAGTACAGTGGCACACTCATGGCCACCACAGTCTTGACCTACTGGGCTCAGGCAATCCTTCCACCTCAGCGTTACAAGTAGTTGGAACCACAGACATGTGCCACCATGCCCAGCTAATTTTTTGATTTATTGTAGAGGTGAGGTCTCACCAAGTTGCTCAGGCTGGTCTTGAACCTGTGGGCTCAGGCAATCCTCTTGTTTCCGCCTCCCAAAATACTGGGATTACAGGCGTCAGTCACCATGCCCAGTTCAACTACATTATTTTTAAAAGCAGTTTCTAATTCTTGGCAGACATCTCAGGTCAACACTAGAATCAGCAATGTAAATATACACAACAGGCTTTATGATGGTCTGTACATTCTGAGCATGATTGTTTTCGCAAAAATATTGGAACCAAGTGTCACAGCTGACTGGATGATACTTAAACATGAAATAATGATGAATTCCTGCTACTGCCTAGCAAATTTCTGGAACACCATCATTCTTTAATATCATATCAGTCTCTAAGAGAATGTCACTCCACGGCCAAAACAGTCTTTAAATGTAAAAGATCAGAGTTAACTTGTTGAAACTGAATTCACTATTATGGAATTTTCCCCTTTATATAAAACTGTTTTTCTTAACATAAACTCAGCATCAGCTTTTAACATAAACAAGTGTTTCAAGTTTAACAAAGGATGCAACTCTACTTTAAATACAACTCACAGGCCATTGCCTTGCTGGACTCTGGCGTGGCCATGTGCTCTTTGAGCTATGGCTGTCGCCATGCTTCCTAGCTTTGGCCCCCTCCCCCACTTTGGGGAGGTGAATCTTCTTTCTCCCTTATCTCTCTCTTATTCACTTTTTTTTTTTTTTTTTTTTGAGCTGGAGTCTCACTCTGTCGCCCAGACTGGAGTGCAGTGGCCGCTCCCGGCCACCGCAGCCTCGACCTGCTGGGCTCCGGCGCGATCCTTCCGCCTCAGCCTTCTGAGTAGCCGGAATTACAGGCATGTGCCACCACGCCCGGCTGATTTCTTTTTTTGATGTATTATAGAGATGAGGTCTCGCTGCCCAGGCAGGTCTCGAACCCGCGGGCTCAGGCAATCCACTCACTTCAGCCTCCCAAAGTGCGGAATTACAGGCTGAGCCACTGAGCCCGCTTATTTACTTTTAAATAGACTTTTCTTTCTAAAAAATAAATAAATAAATAAATACAACTCACAGAGTGTTCCATTATAATTATTACCATCAGCTAAAAACAAAACAAAACAGTGCCTTTTACAATGACTTGACTTGACTTTAAGATTTTAGAGCTGAACTGGCAACTTAAAAGTTGCTAAGTCAATTGCAAAAGATTAAGTTGTACCTGGTGACTGAGTTGAATAATGGTTCAAAAATGCTGTGGCATCATCAACTGGGCACTAGCCATGTGCACCTGCAAGTTCAGGTGGGCAGAAGAGGCACACATCATCTCTGAAAAATAAGGGTGACCTACAAGCTGATACCGAATATTTTTTTATACTTGGGATCTCAGCCAAGGAGACAAGTTGAGTGAATCCAGGGCCCAAATATGGAGAGTGACATGAGGCCCAGGGTGTACTCTCTCAGGGGTCTGTGATTGCTCTTTTCCACAGCACTCCCTCCAATGGGGTCTACTGTTTCTGAGACCTGGGGGGTTGGGGGGAGGGTCCTCTGTCAATGCTTGGGTGATTCTAATTTCATTCATTCATTTGAGCTAAATCTGCTGAGTATCTACTATGCTAAATGCCATTTCTTGTGAGGTGATTCAGTTATACACCTTCCTGAAAAAAAGAGGGAAAAGAGGAAGCAGAGAGAAAATAATAATAATAATTTAGGGGAGTGTTCTATCTGTCAAGGAATACTTATTTCTGTCTCAAGTATTCCTGAGACAAACATGTAGATATATTTGAACTTCATTTAGAGTGAATTAAGTGAAGAATAGAAGAAGAAAATATTTTACTGGTACCTGTATCCTAATTCTTCACTGAGATGGATCATATGAAGGATATATGATTCCTTGCTTGTTCCAGTGAGGCCAGGCAACAATAAGATAGTAGGTCTGGTGCTGGCATCCATATAACATGTACTGTTATCATTATCAAACCAGTCCAGTGAAATCTGTCCTCCATCTGCAGTTTTAATAAGTTCACTGAAAGAATAATTTAAAAGACATTGCTCTTTAAATGTTTCAAGTCATGACTTAATGTTAGTGTTTTAATTCTGCAGATATATGACATTATTTGGTCATCTTAAAATAATGTTTTACAGCATTCATGGACACAAGCATATATCCATAACTATATGTCACTTTCTTTCATTACAAGGATGTTATGAAGATGAGTACCATAAAGTATTTTCAGCAATCTCAGTAAAAGGTCATATATAAAAATGTACTTCAAAGCACTTCAAATATTTATCTTAATCATTTCCTCATTACTCTAAACACCCAGCGTTTAACCCCTATTTGATTGAGGTCACCCAAATAACTCAACAGGGAATTATGAATAAGTAAAATGTTGAGATGATCACTGCTCTAGCTCTTTGGACTCAAATAATGCAGTTTCCCCGCAGAGTATATTACAAATTGTGCTCCGTACATAATTTAAAGTATTGTTCACATTGTATCTGTGAACTTACAGAATTTTCCTAAACAAACAGCACAAGTTCTAGGCAACAAAAGAAACTCCAGAAGGACTAGATGACTCAGGAAAATTAATAATAGGCACCATCTAAATCTCCTGGTTTCTGCTAAATCCTGGATCATATCTTTAACACCTCAAGGACCATTATCTTCTAGAACCCATTTGCTTGTCAATATGAGGTCATTCTACAGGAGTCAATCACACAAAACCCAATTGGCATTCTTCTCACACATCCCCGCCTCCAGCATCTATTACACATCAATTAATTGGCTCATATCATCAAAGAATCCAGGTTGTCCAGACAGACACACGACAAGTTGGAAAACTGAAACCAACTCCCAAACACTTCTCAACCTAGGAATAAACTATTTGCATCAGGGCGTGGGGGTGAGTGGGAGGAAAAGGCAATACCTGAGTCTTTTCCTGCAGCTGGTGGGGGGGGAGGGAGGAGGGACGGGATGGGGGGGCGGGAGGAGGGACGGGATGGGGGGGCATCCTTTCCATTCTCATCATTCCCTCTTTCTTTCTTTCTTTTTTTTTATGAGTCAGAGTCTCAACTCTGCCTCAGCCTTCCAAGTAGCTGGAACTACAGGCGCGCGCTACCACGCCCGGCTGATTTTTTGACTTATTGTAGAGATGAGGTCTCGCCAAGTTGCCCAGGCGGCTCTCGAACCCACGGGCTCAGGCAATCCACTCACCTCAGCCTCCCAAGGCGCGGGATTACAGGCTGAGCCACCGAGCCCGGCTTCATTCCCTCTTTCTGTTCTGTATACTTCCTCAGGCAGAGATTAAATTAACCAAGAGAATTGGGAGTATGCAAAAAAAAAAAAAAAAAGCTGTGATTTTAAGATATAACTGAAAACGGAAATTTACTTACTTCCTGTACTGCACCGGGGGCTTGGAAGTGATGAAAGGTCTCAGCAGCGTCTGTCCTCGACTCTCCCAGCACCAGACCGTCGGGTAGTACGTTTCCGTCACCACTGGGCAGTGGTCCTGGAGGAAGCGGCTGAAGCTCTCACCCCCGGTCACTAGCTGGGGTTTCTGAAGGGAGAGCCAGTATCAGAGAAGGGTCCCCCACAGCGCAAAGTTTCTGCCCACCCTGAACCAGAAATCAGCGCAGACCTGTTCCCCCGCGCGCGATCCCTCAGATCACATCTCCCATGGAAAGGTGACGCAAATCATTCCCGGTCACAGCGGACCGAAACCGCGATCTATCAAATCCCTCGAGGGGAAGGCGAGAGTTGAGAGAAAGGAGCCCCGCTCCGGAGTGCCGCGGCATGCCCAGGCGCACTGCCGGCCCCGCCAGCGGCGACCGGGCAGTGTCCCCGCGCGAGGTCAGCCGGGGACGGGCTGCGGTCCGAGGACCCCGGCGGCGCCCCCCGGGCCGGGGCCGGGCGGCTTGCCCGCGCGCGCTCGGGGAGCGTCCCTCGGCGCCGGGGAGAGGGCGAGCCCTCGGAGGACCGCCGCCCGCGCGCTCCGCCGGCCGCCCCGGCGCCCGCGACCCCCGGCTCACCTTGGCGATGCTGCTCAGGTAGTAGCAGGCGTACGCGACGCTGAAGCCCAGGATCAGGGACAAGCCCACGCCGGAGCCGAAGAACCCCACCCGAACTTGGTGCTCCAGGTAGAGGGAGAGCTCCCGGGACAGCATGCGCAGGTCCATGGCCGGGCGCCGCACGCCCGGCGGGCGCGGCGCGCCGGTCCTGCGGCGGGAGGCGAGCCGGCCGGCGCGCGGGCGACAGGGGGCGCGGCGGCGCCGCCGCCCCGGGACTAGAGCGTCTCCTGCCGGGCGGAGCGCGGCTTCCGCCAACGGGCGCGGCCCGCCGGCCCGGGAGGCGGGGCCCGGCCCGCGGCCGCCGCCGGCTCCGCCCCGGCCTTGCGGAGCCGCCCCCGGCGCCGGCCACTCCGGAGGCTTCCCGGGGCGCCGTTCGCGGCCCGGCCACCTGGCGGGCGGACGGGGGTCTCCCGGCCGACTTCGGGGAAGGAAAGGGCCTGGCCCCGCCGGTTCAAGTCCAGGGGCTGGCGCCTAGCCCAGTGACCTTGAACGATTCCTCTCGTTCCGTCGGAACGGTGGCGGGTGGCGGTAAACGAGAGGTGGAGGGTGCCCGGAAGTGTGCCTTGGATTCAAGGATTTGGGGAGTTATTGCCAAAGACTTGTTAGGAGGGAAATTGCACTATATAGTGCCCCAGGAGTTTGCGTTGCCTCTGAAGACAAAGAGAACATTCAACAGTGAGGACATCCATACACTAATTCTCCCTGTGAACCTGTGTTGTTTGTTGTTGTTGTTGTTTTTTGGTGCTTGTTTTTTCGAGTCAAGGTCTCACTCTGTCGTCCAGGTAGAGTGCAGTGGCACGATCACGGCTCACCGCAGCCTTGACCTCCTGGGCTCAGGCGATCCTTCCGTCTCAACCTCCAGAGTAGCTGGGACTACAGGCGCGTGCCACCCACGCCTGGCTAATTTTTGATTTGTGTAGAGATGAGGTCTCGCTCTGTTGCCCAGGCTGATCTCGAACTCGTAGGCTCAAGCAATCCTCTCCCCTCAGCTTCCCAAAGTGCTAGAATTACAGGCGTGAGCCACTGCGCTGGTCTCTGACTCAGTAGCTATGTATGACTTAAAGTAAAAGTGGTCCCTGAAAATAAACAAAAAGGTCTATAGGAACTTGGGGTCAGTAATGTTAAAAACCTGTTTGTGGTTCCTTAAAGCTTCATTAAGGAAATTCAAACGGATTACTCCGGGACCCACCTGCCAGGTGGCAAGGGCAGGGCTGATTTCCCACACTCACTAGTACAGACAAGAAACCATTTATGCAGTAGGTTCTCCCAGGCTTATTTATGGCAAAGTGACAAAAGTCAGAAGGGATAGGCATCTGAAAGAATTAGAAGATCTAAATCTGTTATTATTGAACTCCTCCCTCTGAGGTACCAAGGGTAGCAAGACTTAAACAGGCAAAAGAAGGTAGATTGTGTCTAGATTATGAAAAATGTCACGGGAGTGTAAATTAATGATATAACTTAGATGGGTGGACTAGAAGTGAGCAGTTTATTTGATGGTAGACGGTATCCAGAATAATTCAATTACCTTTACTGAGCCTGGTAGTTTTCTTTTTTTTTTTAATAATCTATAAAATATAATTTCTACTTTATAGAGTTGCTGAGAGGACTAACTGAATAATGCATGTACTACACTATCTTGTGAGCATAAGTAATTCTCACCCTGGCTCTCACACCAGCAAACAAAAATATACATGCTGGTTGCCAACTTGAACCCTACATGTGACATCCTTCAAAATGCCTGCACCTGCCTTCTGCCCTGCCTACCAATAATTGCATGTATATTTCACTTTGCCAAAGTTCAAAATGAAAATGTCATAAAATATTTTATGAGTGGCTTAAGTAGACACTTGTGTTTCTCACAGTTCAGGAGGCCGCAAGTCTGAGATCAGGGTGCCAGCGTGGTAAGAGCCCCCTTTCTGTCTTACAGATGGCTTCCTTCTTGCTGTGTCTTCCCATAGGAGAGAGAGGAAGCGCTGGTGTGTCTTCTTTTTCTTATACAGGCTCTAATCCCATCGTAGGGGCACCATGATCTTCTCTAAACCTAATTACCTCCTATTGGCTCTATCTCCTAATACCATCACCTGGAAGGGTTAGGCCTCAACATATGAATTGGAGAAGGGGAGACTCAAGCATTGTGTAACATAACAAAATTTAATGGGCATCGGGATATGTAGAAAGTGTACTGACCTGGGAGTCAAAAACAACTCTGAACTCATTCACCAAACAGGCAAATCATTTACCCTTTCAGCACCTCAGTTCCTTGTCCATAAAATAAGATGGTTAGGATGGGAGATGTCCAGGTTTCTTTCCTGTTAGAATGTTCACAAACTTACTTTCTTTAGAACAGTCATTTCCAATGTATAGATGATGAAATGAGAGGTCAGAGAGCTTCATTTATTCACTGAACCAGTTTCTTCTCAGGTGCTTACCAGGCACTGATGATTCAATGATGACTAAGGAAGATCTAGGCTTTAAGATCTAGTGTGGCAACAGAGGGTAGACAATTAAATTACAGTGAGTGCGGTGATAAGGAGAGATAGCAGATACAGTAGGAGCATAGGGTCCTTAGTAGCAAGAAGCAACCATTAATTTGGGCTTATAATAAACGAAAAGAAATGTATTACAATGGCATTTTGTAGCTAATTAAATCTCTAGAAGGGCCAGAGCATCAGGCTTGGAAGTTAGGAACATGTCTTTAAAATATATGGAGCCTAGCCGGACATGGTGGCACGTACCTGTAGTTCTAGCTACTTGGAAGGCTGAGGCAGAAGGATCACCCAGCAGGTCAAGGCTGCCGTGGCCGTGAGCATGCCACTGCCCTCACTGCTAATAAAATAAGCTAGACTGGGTGCAGTGGCTCACACCTGTAATCTCAGCACTTTGGGAGGCCGAAGCAAGAGGATTGACTGAACTCAGGAGTTCGAGACAAGCCTGAGCAACATGGCAAGACCTCATCTCTACAATAAATAAAAAAATTAGCCAGGTGTGGTGCCTATGGTTCCATAGGTGTGTGCCTATGGTTCCAGGTACTTGGAAGGCTGAGATGGAAGGATCACCTGCGCTCAGCAGGTCAAGGCAGCAGCAGCCGTGAGCATGCCACTGCACTCCAACCTGGGCGACGGAGTGAGACTCCACCTCAGAAAAAAGGAAAAGAATACAGATGTCTACTTACATAGTGGGGCAACTGAACTTCTGCAACCAACACTCCAAGGAAGAAAAGAGATGTGAGCAAAGACCGGGACAGGAGGAGGTGAAAGGAAAGAGTTTTTTATAGGAGGAGGGAACTGCATGCAAGGGTCTGAAGATGGAAGGAAAGTGCAAGTTCAGTAAGTTTTCATAGCCAATGAGTAGGTAGAGCTGGAGTTTGAATCAAAGACCGGGTGCCTCCAAAACCTGTTTTGGTAATTTAAATATTACATCACAAAGCCTTGCTACCTTTGTGATGAAGGAAAAAAAAAAGAAAATAGCTATTTAAAAAAACTTTTTTTGAGTTGGAGTCTCACTCTGTTGCCCAGGCTGGAGTGCAGTGGCATGCTCATGGCCACCACCGCCGCCACCTGCTCAGCTCAGGTGACCCTTCCGCCTCAGCCTTCCAAGTAGCTGGAACCATAGGCATGTGCCACCATGTCTGGCTGAGTTTTTTGATTTACTGTAGAGACGAGGTCTTGCCATGTTGCTCAGGCTGGTCTTAAATCCCTGAACTCAGGTAATCCTTTCACCTCTGCCTCCCAATGTGCTGGGATTATAGGCGTGAGCCACTGCGCCTGGTTCAAAAATTTTCAATACACTTGCTGTATTAGGATTTTATTTTCTTTTGAGTCTGAGTCTCATTCTGTCGCCCAGGCTGTAGTGTGGTAACACAACCATGGCTCACCACAGTCTTCACTCCCAGGCTCAGGCAATCCTTCCACCTCAGCCTCTTGAGTAGCTGGGACTATAGGGGCATGCCACCACAGCTGGCTAATTTTTTTGATTTTTAGAGATGAAGTCTCACCATGTTGCCCAGGCTGATCTCAAACTCTTGGACTCAAGCAATCCTCCCACCTTAGTGTCCCAAGTTGCTGGGATTACAGGCACAAGCCACTGCACCCAGTTCAATATATTTATTTTAAAAAATTCTGATTGACCAGGCTCGGTGGCTCAGCCTGTAATCCCAGCACTTTGGGAAGCCGAGAAGAATGGATTGCCTGAGCCTGCAGGTTCAAGACCCACCCAGGCAACTTGGTGAGACCTCGTCTCTATGATAAATCAAAAATTAGCTGGGCGTGGTAGCGTGTGCCTGTAGTTCCTGCTACTTGGAAGGCTGAGGCAGAAGGATCTCTGGAGCCCAGCAGGTCAAGGCTGCGGTGGCCAGAGCATGCCACTGCACTCCAGCCTGGGCGACAGAGTGAGACTCCAACTAAAAAAAAAAAAAAAAATTCTGATCAAGCTTGTACTTGAAGCACCAGACCTATAGGAACAGTCAGTCTTTCATAGCTTGGTATAGAAAATGCTTATGAAACCCTTTGCCATTATTTTTTTCTATCACCATTATTTCTGTTTCAAGGAGAACTCAGAATTTCACAGAGAATTTGTGTTTGATGGACCCTAAGGTGAGTTCCAGTAATTTCTGCTTCCTGGTGCCCTTTCTCTTGAGTGCAAGCAGGACCCGTGACTCACTTCTTTTTGTTTGTTTTTGAGTTGGAGTCTCACCCTGTTGCCCAGGCTGGAGTGCAGTGACATGCTCTGGCCACCGCAGCCTCGACCTGCTGGGCTCCAGAGATCCTTCTGCCTCAGCCTTCCAAGTAGCCAGAACTACAGGTGTGCACTACCACACCCGGCTAATTTTTTTGATTGTATAGACGAGATCTCTCCAAGTTGCCTGGGTGGGTCTCGAACCTGTGGGATCAGACAATCCACTTGCCTCAGCCTCTCTATGCTGGGATTACAGGCTGAGCCACCGAGCCTGGCCCTGTGATTCACTTCTAACCAAGAGGATGTAGATAGCAAAGGTGATGGAATTTTACCACCCCTGTGATTACACTATGTATAAGATCCTTCTTTTGCTTGCAGTCAGGAGTTTGAGATCAGCCTGGGCAACACAATGAGAACTTGAATCTGTAAAAAACTAGTCAGGCATGGTGGTGTTCACCTGCAGTCCTAGTTGCTCAAGAGGCTGAGGCAGGAGGATCACTTAAGCCCAGGAGTTTGAGGCTGCAGAGAACTATGGTCATGCCACTGCACTCCAGCCTGAGTGAGACTTCTGTCTCTAAAACAAACAAGCAAACAAACAAACAGAAAACCTCCTTTGCAGACTGGAGCTAGACCATCCTGCCAGCCTTGAAGAAGCAAAAAGCCAAGTGAATTACCTTGGATAGCGCTCTGTAGTCGGGAAATATGGTAGACCTCTAGGACCACAAGAAAATGAATTCTCGGAAGCAGATTCTTCCCCAGTTAAGTCTACAACCTGGCCAACAGCTGAACTTTAGCTGGGTGACTCCAAAACCTGTTTTGGTAATGTCAGTATTACATTACAAAGTCTTGCTGCCTTTGTGATGAAGAAACAAAAAAAGAAAACAGTCACTTCAAAAACTTTCAAAAAACCTAAAATGCTGTTTTAGGATTTTTTTTTTATTGTTGTTGTTGTTGTTGTTTTGAATTGGAGACTCATTCTGTCACCCAGGCTGGAGTATAATAGCACAGTCAGAATAGACGCTGAACAGAGGACCCAGCTAAGTTGTGCCTGGACCCCTGACCCATGGAAACAGTTAGATAATAAATAAGCGTGCATTGTTTCGAGCTGTTAAATTTGTAGTAGTTTGTATTCAGCAATAGGAAACTAATAGAGAATATTAAAAGGTCCTATAAAACCATCTAAAGATTAATAAATATTAATGGCTTGTTTTTTTACCTACCAATATATCTATTATGGGAGCATTTAAAATAAGTTAAAAATTTCAGTTCTTTCAATCAATATGCACAATTTAAAGGCCCATTAAGAGACAATTTTGTCTTTTCTCTGCTTCTCTTTTTAAAATTGCCATAACATTTATTATTTTTTATTGTGTGTTTTTAAATTACTTATTTATTTGATTTGATTTTAAAATGTGGGATACAATTCAGGATTAGATATACAAGTGGTCATCATACAGGTAAAGTTTGGGTCACCCATTAATCTCCACTTTGCCTGGTTTGAGATTAGGTGCTCTTTTTTAAATTTAATTTTTGTTTTTTTTTTTTTTTTTTAGTTGGAATCTCACTCTGTCACCCAGGCTGGAGTGCAGTGGCACACTCACGGCCACTGCAACCTCGATCTGCTGGGCTCAGGCAATCCTTCCGTCTCAGCCTTCCGAGAAGCTGGAATTACAGGCATATACCGCCATGCCTGGCTAATTTTTTTATTTATTGTAGAGATGAGGTCTCGCCAAGTTGCCCAGGCTGGTCTTGAACCCGTGGGCTCAGGCAATCCTCTTTTGGAGGCCTCCGCCTCCCAAAGTGCTGGGATTATAGGCATGAGCCACTACGCCCAGCTTGGGATCAGGTTCCCTTATGGATGTTGTGCTCCCTCCGCCCCCACCCACTCCAGCAGTATGCTGCTCCTGACAATCCCTTTCTTAAAGTATTATGGTAAATGTTCAGGGTCTGCCTATGAGTGAGAACATGTGGTACTCTGTTAAAGTATTTGTTAATGAAGTGATGTCTGGGATGTGATTCAAAATAAATTAGTGAGAAGTAGATTGAGATGAAACAAGATTGTTGTAGCTGAATGATGGGTACATGGACATTTGTTGTACTAGTCTCTGTGTTAAAAATTTTATGTAATAGAAAGCTTTAAAATGATTTTCTAATACTTTCTTTGTGACTGGGGTGGTATCTGATAGAATTTGAGGGACAAGGGGGAGAGACATATGTCAAGGGAATTTTGGGAGAAAAAATGTCAGGTTGTGAAGGAAGAAATTCAGGAATGTGTGAGAAGCAATTGTGTATGTATGGCATTATCCATTGTCAAGAGCACTTTGTAATGAAACTCTAGTTTGGGGATAGAGTACAAAACACTCTGTTAGAGGATAACTATTTTTAAGAATATATTTTTAATAAAATTTTAAATTTTGGAATAATTTTAGACTTACAGAAAAGTTGCAAAGATAGTGCAGAGAGTACCCATGTACTCCTCACCTAGTAATCTTCATTGATAATATCTGACATTACCGTGGTTTGTCAAAACTAAGAAACTAACATTGGCACATAACTATTAAGTAACCTTCAGACTTATTTGGATTTTGCTAGTTTTTCCATTAATGTTCTAGGATCTAATTCAAGACCTATCATTGCATTTAGTTGTCCTGTCTCCCTAGTCTTCTCTGGACTGTGATAGTTTCCTAGTCTTTCCTTGTTTTTATTTTTCCTTGTTTTTAATAAGGCCTTGGCATGCTTGAAGGAAACTGGTCAGGTATCCTGTAGAATGCCTCTCAATCTGGGTTTGTCTGTTGGTTTTTTCTCATTAGAGTGGTTTTGGGTTTTTGGAAAGACTACCTCAAAGGTGAAGTGCCCTTCTTATCACATTCTATCAGGGTATACATAATGAACACATGACATTATTGGGGACATTAACTTTTATCATTTGGCTAAAGCAATGTTTGCTAGGTTTCTCTGCTGTAAAGTTACTATTTGGAAAAAGGTCCCAAGTCTAGCCACTCTCAAGAGGGAGGTAGCAGAAATTAAGCTCCAGGGAGTACCTAAATATATTATTTGGAATACTTCTGTAAGGAATATTTCTTTTTTATTTGTTTAATATTTTATTTATATCATTATGGGCTCATGTATATTTACTGTATTGTTGGATTATGATATAAAACTATATTATTTATTTTGTTTTTCAAATTTTTCAAGCCTTGGTAATTGGAAGCTCTTCTGTCTTGGCTCCTATGTCCCTTTGACATGCCCTCATCCTTTTTTCACTTTTTATTTTGGAGCAATTCCTTAATTTCTGGTACTATAAGATGCTCCAGGCTCATCTTGTACTTCCCCTGTCTCATGCCTAGAATCAACCATATCTCTGAGGAGCTGTGGTTCTTTTTTTTTTTTTTTTAAATTGAGGAATAGTATTTAGGAGCCAAAATGTGGGCACTGGGTGTGCTCAGTGCTACTGGGTATCACTGCTTTTAGGCTCTCAGTCAACAGAGCTAGGTAATATATGTATGTATACTAACCCACAAATATTATATATTTATTTATTTTTGAGTTGGAGTCTCACTCTGTTGCCCAGGTTGGAGTGCAGTAGCATGCTCATGGCCACTGCCCCCTCAACATGCTGGGCTCAGGTGATCCTTCTGCATCAGCCCTCCAAGTAGCTAGAACTATAGGTGTGCACCACCATGCCCAGCAAACTTTTTGTTTATTGTGGAGACAAGGTCTTGCCAAGTTGTCCAGGCTGGTCTCAAGCCCATGGGGTTAGGCAATCCTTTCACCTCTACCTCCCAAAATGCTGGGATTGCAGGCTACATGCCCAGCACTGACACATGAATATATACATAATTGTTCTGTATTCATTCATTTATGTATATTTAGTAAGCTAAATATGAATTCAGAGCATAACTCTTTTATGTGGACTCTCTCAGATATTTTAGGAGGAATTGAACCTTTTAGCAATGTTTCTGCATTTATTTATTTATTTATTTGTGGATAAAGCAAAATTCTGTCTGTGGCTGGTCCAAGTGCAGTGGTGTTTGCAACAAATTAATCACACTGGTTACAGATTTCTTTGTTTCTTCTTACCCCCACTGTTCTCTTGACTAGGCTTAAAAAATTATATCTGTAATAAGACATATACTATATCCTTACCTTCCTCAAATACACGTCAAATCAGCAACAAAAATTTAAAAAGAGTACAGAGTAGTTTATACTCACAGAGAATGCCAAAACTGAAAATCATAAGATATATACCTTATACAAATGAAAAACAATTAACAAAAAATATTTAAAGTTACATTTAATTAAAAATTATTTTTTTTTAGTTCCATAGGGATTGTTGTAAGAAATTATAAATGTCATCAAATTACTTATTAAGAAACCACTGTGCCGGGCTCGGTGGCTCAGCCTGTAATCCCACGCCTTTGGGAAGCTGAGGTGAGTGAATTGCCTGAGCCTGCGGGTTCGAGACCCACCTGGGCAATTTGGCGAGACCTCATCTCTACAATTAAAAAAAAAAGAAAATTAGCCGGGCGTGGTAACGCGCCTGTAGTTCCAGCCACTCGGAAGACTGAGGCGGAAGGATCGCCGGAGCCCAGCAGGTCGTGGCTGCGGTGGCTGGGAGCAGCCACTGCACTCCAGTCTGGGCGACAGAGTGAGACTCCAACTCAAAAAAAAAAGAAACCACTGTGACCACCAACCTCAACTCTAATACATATTACACTCTTTGGAGCCCTTACTTTAGCACTAACAATCTGATTTCCTATTGACTGATTTCTTTTGGAGGACAGTCTATCCTAGGAACTGAGGCTGGAGAAAGATGAAAGAAGCAGTTAAAATATGGAGGGCAAAAATAAGCCATGTTAGAAAGGAGGAATATATATGCATATTTAGTTATCATGTCTCCCTAGTCTTCTCTGGTCTGTGGCAGTTTCTTCGTCTTTCCTTGTTTTTAATAAAGCCTTGGCAGTCTTTATTTTATTTTATTTTTTATTTTGAATCTCACTCTGTCGCCCAGGATGGAGTGCAGTGGCATAGTCACGGCCACCCCAGGGTCGACCTGCTGGGCTCAGGCGATCCTTCCACCTCAGCCTTCCAAGTAGCCCGGCTAATTTTTTGATTTCCTGTAGAGACAAGGTCTCACCATGTTGCCCAGGCTGGTCACGAACCCGTGGGCTTAGGAAATCCTCTCGCCTCAGCCTCCCAAAGTGCTGCGATTATAGGCTTGAGCCACCGTGCCTGGCCAGCTTTAGCATTATTAAAGAAAACTGATCAGGTATCCTGTAGAATGCCTCTGTAGAGGCCTACAGAATAAGCAAGTTGAATTTCCTGAAGTCTTAAAAAGTGGTCAAGGGAGCAGACGAGTTTATAGTCCCAGTCCCTCCACTTCCCATCTGTACTGTTCAGACATCACTGAATTCTTGAGCAAAAATCTGCTTAAAGTTTTCATCAGCATCAATTTGTGTTATTTAGACTCAGGGTATGGCAGCCAAGTCATATCCATAATAGGGAGATAAATTAAGCCTGCTTCCTCCAAGGTAACTGGAGTCATTTGAGAATGTTTTCCTGTGAAGGGGATTAATTTACAGGCTATAACCCAACTAGAGGAGCAAAGTTAATGCCTCCCCTTCCTCCTTCCCCAAAGGAAAACCAAAGGCATACTTTTTGTAAGACAGAACAACAGGAAGGAAGGAAGGAACAAAGGGAGGAAGGGAGAAAGGAGGGAGGAAGGGAGGGAGAGAGAAAGGGAAAAAAAAAGAAAGAAGTAAGAAAAGAAAGAGTTATCACACAGGTTCTAACTGCAATGATTGAGATAAAAAATATTAGCTTAATATAGAGGCTGAGGTAGGACAATTGCTTGAGCCTAGGAGTTTGAGACCAGCTTGGGTAATGGCAAAGTGAGGGGGGGGTAGGAAGGAGGGGAGGAGAGAGGTGACAGGAACGAAAATCCATCTCAATATAACTTCAGTATAATTGCCCCCCTTTATTTCCTCTTCATGCAAAGATGCAGCTTTCTGATTATACGTAGTTGGGAAGAGAAATATTATTTTTGGCCACCTTGATATCTGTGAAGACACCCTGTTCTGTTAATTCTCAAACAGCTTGTTTATTAATAAATGTACCCATAGTAGACAAGTGTGAAGTAGTCATGTGAAACACTTTAAGAATGCGCTAACATCAGTTCTTAAGCAAGGCAACTTATTTAAGTTGGGGAAAAAAAGCAAAAGAGAATAGTATGTTCCTGGTTGTGTACCCCCAAACTTACCTGTATACACAGTTGTGTGACTGATAGGATAAGATCCTTGAGGAGGTAGGAAGGAATGAGTTCCAAAACAGGTGAAATCAATATCCTTTTCCGCCTCTTCAAAGATCTTGCTCCTCAAAGAACCTGTCTTGTGTGAGATCTGAGATAAAGCCTCTTCCCCCTCCTTAACTTTCTTCCTTCTCCTCCTCCTCCTCCCCCTTCTTCCCGCCCCCAAACCTTGAACCATATACTAGTTTTCAGTGAAAGAAAATAAGGCACTTCCCAAACCTTATACTACTCTGTTGCCATAAGCTGCTCAGTCACTATATATATACTATATATATAAATAATATTATTATTTATATATCTTAAACAGGAATCTGATCAATCCACTTAGTTCCCTAAATTGTGATAGTCCATATGTTTAGATCTCTAAGCTCTTTAAGTGGTCACTCACTAACTCTGAGGTCAGAGTAAATCATCCCTACTTCTTCCTCCCTTGCCTTTCTCACAGGAGTGTGTTGTTACAGCAAACCTCTTCCCAAAGAAATCCTCACCTTTATTTCTTTCTTTTCTTTTCTTTCTTTCTTTTTTTTTTTTGAGTCAGAGTCTCATTCTGTCACCCAGGCTGGAGTGCAGTGGCACGCTCCTGGCCACCACAGCCTCGACCTGCTTGGTTAAGGTGATCCTTCCACCTCAGCCTTCCAAGTAGCTGGAACCACAGGTGTGCACCACCACAACTGGCTAATTTTTTGATTTATTGTAGAGACGAGGTTTCACAAAGTTTCCCAGGCTGGTCTAGAACCCCTGAACTCAGGCAATCCTCTCACCTCCACCTCCTGAAGTGCTGGGATTACAGGTGTAAGCCACCGCACCTGAAAATCCTCACATTTCTAACTCTCTTTCTTGTCCTCTCAACCTCCTCATTGTAGGTTAGTCAAGGGGTTGCCCCCACTTCCCTTGTAAATCTTGCCATAGTTGTCTCGGATTCACTTTTGAATGTGGGAATGGTATTTCTTATCTTGGCACCAATAAAAGATATTGTATCATATTAACACCCTGTTACAATGAATTGTGTGGTGTGCAACCTTTTCCTCATTTTCATGAAATTTCAGTGAAACATTCTTGTCATGGACTTTCATCTCTTTTGAGAGACAGGATGATACACTGAGTGTGGTCTTAACATAACAGTAAGTCAACTTACAGTTAGACTGTCCCATCTAGGTAATATTTGGTGCAATAATGATCAGAATATTTAAATGAACATGCAGTATCTAGCAATAACTTGGACCAAAGGATCACCTTATAAATGAATCACAAGTGCACCCTTATAATGATGCCAAACTGCTAGACTTAGGTGTTAGGGAGTAGACATTAATCAGATATAAGCTATAATGTTTCTTGGAATAGTTCCTTGAAGCAAACTGTAAGCTTAGTGAAGATTAGCATTAGAGTTAAGTAAGGGTGCTGAGGGTTGGAGAGAAATACATGTTCTGGAAGAGATGTTTCAGATGGAAATTCAGGCATGGGAAAAACCTTCAAAAAAACAGCTTATGAAGTTCCATACTGGGTATGTTTAATCTAGCCCTAAAGGTTGTAATTTCTTCTGAAAATATAGTCTTTCCGGGGAGGAGATTGGAAGAGTGTGGCAGCCCCTACCAGGCATTACCTGCTGGGAGAGGATTCCTTAGAAGGTAGTGGCTGTTAAGGGTCTGGCAATGACTACTCATCCATGTCAGAAAACAGCAAAATCTGTGAGGCGTACAGAGCCAGGGACGGGAATGTAAGAAAGATTTTGAGCTAGGTTTGGGGGTATGCACCAGTAGTCCCAGCTACTTAGAAGACTGAGGCGGGAGGATTGCTTGAGCCTAGGAGTTTGAGGCTGCAGTGCGCTATGATCACATCTGTGAATAGCCACTGCGCTCGAGTCCAGGGGGCACAGTGATACCCCATCTCCAAAGAAAGAAAAAAAGAAGAAAGATTTTGAGTTGTGCTAGAATATTCCAGTGAAATGTTGTGTTAGATTTTGAACGTAAAGGAGAAGAAACAGATGAGGAGAAAGTTTGCATAGCTTGGCTCTAGGAATTTTAATTGAACTCACTGCCAATTCACATATTTTTCTATGATGGAATGCCTGAGAGTGCTCAAAAGGGCACATGGTAATTTGAGAAGTTGCTGGAACTTATGTGTTGAATGTCTGACCACATGCCAACAGGAAGGGATAAATTGTTCTGTTAGAGTCTTTGGGGAAGCAAAACAAAACAAGTCTAAGATTTCACTAGAGTCTTGATGAATTTACTCAGCTTCTCACTATTGGTGAATTTAACTCATTTAAGAAGAAAAAGAGCAGGGTGCAGTGGCTCACACCTGTAATCCCAGCACTTTGGGAGGCAGAGGTGAGAGGATTGCCTAAACCCAAGGGTTCGAGACCAGTCCAGGCAACTCAGTGAGATTATGTCTCTACAATAAATAAAAAAATTAGCCAGGTGTGGTGGTACACACCTATAGTTCCAGCTTCTTGGAAGACTGAGGCAGAAGGATCACCTGAGCCCAGCAGGTCGAGGCTGCAATAGTGTTTGTGCCACTGCACTCCAGCCTGTGCAACAAAGTGAGACTCTGACTCAAAAAATAAAATAAACAGAGGAAAAGGAGCCGGGCAAGGTGGCTCATGCCTGGAATTCCAGCACTTTGGGAGACTGAGACAGGAGGATTGCTTGAGCCCAGGAGTTCCAGACCAGCCTGGACACCATAGTGAGACTTCATTTAAAAATTTGCCGGGTGTGGTGGTGGTGCTTATAGTCCCAGCTACTTGGGAGCCTGAGGCAGAAGGATTAGCTGAGTCCTGGTGACTGAGGCTGCAGCGAGCTGTGATCCTGCCGCCCGCACTCCAGCCTGGGTGACAGAGTGAGACCCTGACTGGAGAGGGGGAGGGAGAGTGGAAGAGGGGGATGGGGGGAGGGGGAGAGGGAAGAGGGAGAGAGAGAAGGAGAAGGAGGAAGAGGGAGAAAGAGAAAGGAAAGAATTACTATTTGTCGGTTGGGATGGGAGATGTGATACATATCTGTGGGCATGATCCAAGTATGCCATGGCTCTCAAAGACCCTGACAGGCAAGGGGTGTGTGTGTGTGTGTGTGTGTGTGTGTGTGTGTGTGTGTGTGTGTGTATGAAATTGTCTCTACTTCTATTTTATTTATTTATTTATTTATTTATTTATTTATTTATTTGAGTTGGAGTCTCACTCTGTCGCCCAGACTGGAGTGCAGTGGCCGCTCCCAGCCACTTCAGCCTCGACCTGCTGGGCTCCGGCGATCCTTCCACCTCAGCCTTCCAAGTAGCTGGAATTACAGGCATGCGCTACCACGCCCGGCTGATTTTTTGATTTATTATAGAGATGAGGTCTCACTGCCCAGGCGGGTCTTGAACCCGCGGGCTCAGGCAATCCACTCACCTCAGCCTCCCAAAGGTGCGGGATTACAGGCTGAGCCATCGAGCCCAGCGAAATTGTCTCTACTTCTAAGCAGAGTGCCTCCAACGCCAGTCTGGCACACAGTCAGAGGTTATTAGATGCCCCTTAATATGCTTTCATTTCTAACAAGTTTGGCCACAGAAATGTTTGCTGAGGGACGATTCCCTAGAGGGTGAATGGCTGTTAGGGTCTGGCAAGCAAGGTAGGGGTATGACTACCCATCCGTGTCACATGCTGCCAGAAACCAGAAAAGTCTGTGGGGCGTACAGAGCCAGGGATGGGAAAGTAAGAAAGATTTTGAGCCAGACATGGTGGTGCACACCCAGAGTCCACAGGCACCGGCTACTCAGGGGGCTAAGGCACCACCAACCCTTGGCACTTCTCAAACCGAGGTCTGTTAGGACAGATGCAGAAATGAAATAAGAGTCATTATATGTACAAGTATTATTAATGCCTTTGTCTTACACACAAGGCAACTGGGGAACCAGAGAAGTTAGGGGATTTGCTGAAGGTCCCAGAGCTAAGCCTCAGCTCTGAGTTAGAACCAAAGTCTCTTGACTTTAGTGTTCATTTCATTAAACTGCATTGCTTCTATTCAAATTGCTGACACCGTCTAAAATGTCAGACGATTTCCTCTAAATCTGCTTCAGAATTGAGACAATTTCAGTTTAGGCACTGCACGATGTGCTTCACCGTAATTGTTAGTGTTCATCTTCCAAAGCATTTTTTTCTTGATTGTTTATTCTGCTTTCTTTGGCACTGGTATCCTTGCTTCCACGCTTACAAAGTGTTCTGGGTGAAGTCGACATCACACCCAATTTAAGAGGGCATATGAAACCCAGGCCTAACATGACCACAAAGTCTGATTCAAAGATAGGGACATGACCTATTTAGAGTCACTGTGTCACACTGTGTCACTTTTGCTGGGATTACTGAGAAAGGGGGAAGATCTCTTTTCTGCTGGAACTTCTAGCAGTAAGGATGGACACAGCCAGGAGCTACAGCCCTCTTGTTGATGACAAAGAAAGGGGAAGGCAGAAATGAGAACTGAGGGTGAGGGGCACGTGACAACACAAAGAATACCTGGTCTACTCCCAGGGGGAGTAAGGGCCAGTTAGAATTCCAAGCTTCACCTGCTTGCAGCCTACTTATGTAGTAAATCCCAACTTGTACCCAACAGCTCTATAATAAATAAATAAATAATATATAAAAAAGAAATGAGAAGGGGAAAAATACTGAATCCTAGAGATGTTTGATTAATGCATTAATCAATACATGCATTAATCTAGAACTCCTACTTTTTTCAGTTATATGATCTACTAGACTTCCCCTTTTGGTTAAGCCAAATTGAGGTATGTTTTCTGTTCTTTAAAATAAAAAATCCTGGCCGGGCACAGGGGCTCAAGCCTGTAATTCCAGCACTTTGGGAGGCTGAGGCGAGAGGGTTGCCGGAGCCCAGAGGTTCAAGACAGTATGGACAACTTGGTGAGACCTTGTCTCTACATTAAATCAAAAAATTAACTGGGCATGGTAGCGTGCGCCTGTAGTTCTGACTATTTGGAAGGCTGGGGGGAAGGATCGCCTCAGTCCTGCAGGTCGAGGCTGCAGTGACCGTGAGAGTGCCACTGCCCTCCAGCCTGGGTGACAGAGTGAGACGCCAACTCAAAAATAATAATAATACTCATAAAATAATAAAAAATTAAAAATCCTGGGGGCGGAGTGTGGGGCCGAGTGGCCTGTGGCCTGACCTCCTGCACCCTGGGCTATGACATTACCCGCCGTGAGGCACCAGCTGTAGGAAAACTAATTAAAAGGGTTTACAGTATTAGGGAGAGGAGAACCTATTCAGTAAATGGTGCTGGGAAAACGGACTGACCACATGCGGAAGATTAAAACAAGACTCCTACCTATCCTCATACACACAAATCGACTCTAAATGGATCAAAGACCTAAACTTAAAACCTCAAACGGTAAGAATCTTAGAAAATGCAGAAGACACCCTTATGGAAATTGGAACTGACAACCAATTCCTGATCAAAACCCCCAAGTGCCCAGGCCGTAAGAGTTAAGATAGACAAATGGGACCTCATCAAACTGACAAGCTTCTGCAAAGCCAAAGAAACCATTGAGAGAGTGGGAGACGGCCCACAGACTGGGAAAAAATATTTGCCAACTGTATGTCTGACAAAGGCCTAACATCTAGGATCTACAAGGAACTCAAATGTGCTGAAAGGAAAAAAACAAACAGCCCCATTAAAAAGTAGTCAACAGACATGAATAGACATTTCTCAAAAGAAGATATAGGGGCAGCCAACAGACACATAACAAGTGTTCAGTCTCACTAATCATCAAAGAAATGCAAATTAAAACCACACTGAGATGCCACCTAACTCCAGACAGGATGGCCATCATCAATAACTCAAAAAACAACAGATGCTGGAGAGGATGCAGCGAAAAGGAAACACTTCTACACTGTTGATGGTAGTGTAAACTAGTACAACCTCTATGGAAAACAGTGTGGCACCTCCTAAAAGATCTAAAAATCAACCTCCCATATGACCCTGCAATCTCCCTACTGGGAATATACTCAGAGGAACTCAAAACACTTTATTAAAAAAATACTTGCACATGCATGTTTATTGCAGCATTATTTACAATAGCAAAAACATAGAACCAACCATGCTGCCCATCGAAAGAGGACTGTATAAAAGAAATGCGGTGCATATACACGATGGAATATTATGCAGCCATAAAGAAGGACAAAATTATGAACTTCACAGCAACTTGGATGGACTTAGAGGCTATAATACTGAGTGATCTATCACAGAAACAAAGAACCAAGTACCACATGTTCTCACTCATAAGCGGACCTTGAACAACTATCATAAAACTATAAGAAAGGGATTGGCAGTAGTGAGAAACTGCCAGAGGAGGGTGGGGGTGGGATCGGCAGTAGTGGGAAACTGCCGGGGCGGGGGATACACCTCATCAACAAGGGTACCTGCATAATGAACACTTGTATACCTAACCCTGAATTGGACCCCACATATTTAAAATGAAGAATTAAATTAATAAAATTAAAAATTTAAAAAGGGCTTATAGTATATCTTGTGACTCTATAGGATGGGAATAGATAAAGATGAATGCCATGTATCATCCGATACTGAAGTTTTGAAGTTAGAAAACACTTGCTAAGCCAAATTCCTTCAGGTGTGTTGAAGAAAGTTAGTACATTTTATCTTCTGGACATTTTGACAGAAATTACCACAAACCTCATGCAAGAATAGTCAAAGATGAAAAAGGAACACGTTTTGCTGATGTGGAAGAGGTGAAACAAAAAACAGCAGAAGCACTAAAAGGCATCAAAATTGATGAGTTCAAAAACTGTTTTGAGCAGTGGAAAAAGCATCTCCATTGGGGTCTTCCATCAAATGGAAAGTACTTTGAAGGTGACTGTAGTTTAAGCATATAAGTTATTGTTCAAGTCAAATACATCCTAATGCAGAATCCTTTATCACTACCACCAAAAGATCAAGGGAAAGGTTTTCTTCACCAACTGTTGCTTTATTAGTTATCTCAGATACTTAACTGTTCCAACTGCTATTGAAAAATAAAATTTAAAAAGAAGAAAGAGCTGGTCTCTGTGGCTCAGCCTGTAATCCCGTACCTTTGGGAGGCCGAGGTGAGTGGATTACCTGAGCCCGAGGGTTCAAGACCCGCCTGGGCAACTTGGCGAGACCTCATCTCTATAATAAATCAAAAATTAGCCGGGTGTGGTAGCGCACGCCTGTAGTTCCAGCTACTTGGAAGGCTGAGGTGGAAGGATCGCCGGAGCCCAGCAGGTTGAGGCTGTGGTGGTCGGGAGCGGCCACTGCACTCCAGTGTGGGTGACAGAGTGAGACTCCAACTCAAAAAAATAAAAAACTAAAAAATAAATAAAAAGAAGAAAGGGAATTATTTTTAATGGACTGGTGGAAGATTTCTTGCCGTGAGACATTTGTGCCACTCACTAAAGCTCTCTTGCAGGAGATGTTCTCATGTTCACCAGTCCTATTGAGAAACAGTTGCCTTGGCAAAAGTTGGCCTCTCCCAGGAAGACAGTGTACACAGATGAATCAAACATCCTTTCTGGACCAGTAGGAAAGGTTTGCAGAATAAGAGTCAGTTTTTGGGCACCAAAAATTGTGCCCAAAGTCCTAACATCTAGAATACTGCCATGTCATTCACCATCACCCTCTGATCAGGTGAATCTGGGACCCTCCATTAACTCCAAGCCACTGGGGATGTCTACTCAGAACTATGATTTCATGCAGGTTGCTGGCCAGGAGGGGACGTTTTTTCTTGTCATTTTGCTGTATGTTGCCTCAGCTCACCTACTTCAGAAATCTAGAATGCCCCTGCCTGAAAACTTTAAACTGCCTATTCCTTGCTGTAAACCCTCAAGAAAAACAAAGAATCAAGAAAGAAACTCATCCTGAGCTCTCCTGAGAGTGACTGTAGCAAACCTCCTGCCCAAATCCAGACATGCCCTCAGATGTCCTCTTCCCCACCTGACCACCCTGAACTCCCACACGAACCCAGTCCACTTGAGCAAACGCCATCACCAGAGCAAGCCTCAGCTAGCATTGGCACAGCTGTGCTGTCCAGTGGAGGTGACCACAGGGACTCGAGACTTCCAGGGACCAACAGCCATGGCAATGTGAATCCTCCTGCCACCCCAACATCCTCCCCCGTAGAGAAGCCCTCTGCCAAGCAGGTCCTCACAAAACTTTCAGGGAAAGCACACTTTGCAAACAAGAAAACGTCCGGTAAATCTTCTGCTGTCGCCAGTGAAAAACTTAAAGAACAAGTGGATGTTGCAAAAGCCATGACCAGTTTATCACCAGTCATTCTTGGCAAAGCAGTTCAGTCGACCTCTTCCTTCCCCAAAGGCAAAGTGCCAATCCTACCCTACACAAGAACGAAGACAATGAAGGTTTGCAAAATCAAACCAGATGCTACCATTTCAGGGCATAGAGCCGAGTGTGATAAGGCATCCTCCATCACAGAAGGTTTTAATGCAACCACCAAAATGGCTGACAAGATACCTGTTCCACAGTTATCACAGCAGAGTCCCTGTGAGAGTGCCCGTTGTCCAGCCAACCAAACTAGATCTCAGTCATAAAACAAAACTGAGTGGTGGGGCAGCCAAGAGATGAGGAAGAAATAAAAGGTGCCAGGTGAAAGTTTGGCATTTCAGGGAAGGAGGAGGAAATGCCTCATTAATAAGTGTAGAGAGAAGCCGGCTCAGTGGCTCAGCCTGTAATCCCGCGCCATTGGGAGGCCGAGGTGAGTGGATTGCCTGAGCCCGCGGGTTTGAGACCCGCCTGGGCAGCAAGACCTCATCTCTGCAATAAATCAAAAAATCAGCCGGGCGTGGTAGCACATGTCTGTAATTCCGGCTGCTTGGAAGGCTGAGGCGGAAGGATTGCTGGAGCCCAGCAAGTCGAGGCTGCGGTGGCCAGGAGCGGTCACTGCACTCCAGTCTGGGCGACAGAGTGAGACTCCAACTCAAAAAAAAAAAAAAAAAGAAAAGTGTAGAGAGAGACAGTAAAGAAAGAGTAAAAAACGAAGCCCAAGACCAAAAACCTGGGGCCATGAAAAAATATTATAGCATTATGCCCAAACCTGTCATTGTCATACTTGCTTTGTCATTGTCCCCTGGCTTCTCCTGCAGCTACACTGCAATCCCAAGTGCTGGGATCCCAGGACAGGACATTTTGTTAAATAATTCACTCACTCCTATACCTTATCTGTAAGCAGGACGACAACCCTTCCCTGAAGGCCAGTTCTGTGTTGAGAAATGGATTCTCTGGCAGTAAGAAGCCTTGGCACAGATGCCACATCTGTAACCACCACTTCCAGTTCAAACAGCACCTTGGAGACCACATGAATAGACCAACAGACGGTCTTCCAGTTGCTGGAATTGCCGCAAGGCCTATGTGCGTCTGGCAGCCTGAGTGTACACATGATACTACATCATGGCGAGAACTCACTCATGTGTTGTGAGTATTGTGCAAAAGTGTTTGGCCACGTCCAAGTCTATCTTGGCCATCTGAAAGAAGTGCAAAGTGTTGTGATCATTACCAAACCCTCCCCCAACGAACTGCCCGGGGACACGCAGAGGGACAGACACGAGTGTTCGAGGGATGGAGGGATTGCTGGACAGAGAAAACACGTCAAGCCTGGAAGAAGACTGCCTTCTAAACCAGGCAGACGTAGTCAAATTGCAAATAAAATGTGGCCATTGGCGGATCACTATTCAGTCTTTTGCTGAAATAAACTTTCATTTACTTTATGTTCATGGAGAGGAGATTCAGGGGAGGCTACAGGTGGGCATCTTACCAAGAAGCCTGGGAACTCAGGAAGAACTAGCGGGGCACACCCCTCCTGACTGGAGACAGCAGCCCCTAAGAAGGGAGACAGGGAAGCCTTGGCCCTTCAAGAAGGACGTGCATGCATTTCCTAAACTCAGAAGGCACTTCCACCTGCATCATCAGAATGGTATGGAAACATTTGGGAAATGCAGGAGCCCCCCCCCAGGTACCATTGCATCATGGGAGAAATGCCAGGGTCCCCAGCGTTTTGGCCTCCACATGGTCCTCCTATGGCTCCTGTGCCAGCTTTAATTGCCACCTTTATGCACAAACACTGGGGCAAAAGGGGGACCTCCTCCTCCACTAGGGATGCCAGCATAACTATGAGGACCCTTCGAGACCGCGGGCCATGTTCAGTGTGTTCTCTAACCAAGAAGTCATTGAACTTTCCAGTGAAATTGGACATGGGCCGGGCTCGGTGGCTCAGCCTGTAATCTCGCGCCTTTGGGAGGCTGAGGCGAGTGGATTGCCTGAGCCCGTGGGTTTGAGAACCGCCTGGGCAACTTGGCGAACCCTCATCTCAACAATAAATGAAAAATTAGCCGGGTGTGGTAGCGCTTGCCGGTAGTTCCGGCTACTTGGAAGGCCGAGGCGGAAGGATCACTGGAGCCCAGCAGGTCGAGGCTGCGGTGGCTGGGAGCGGCCACTGCACTCCAGTCTGGGCGACAGAGTGAGACTCCAACTCAAAAAAAAAAAAAAAAAGAAATTGGACATGGGGCACCAAGGCTAGTCAGGGGTGAGGAGAGCTCACTGTCACCCTCCTTGGATTTCTGTGCCTTACGGCGGGGTGAAATCATAAAGATTAGACAGACTGGGATTGGCATGAATAAATAGAGCTGATTTCTGTACATAGTTTTCTTTTCTTTTCTTTCTTTTTTTTTTTTGAGTTGGAGTCTCACTTTGTTGCCCAGGTTGGAGTGCAGTGGCATGCTCATGGCCACCCCAGCGTCAACCTGCTGGGCTCCAGTGATCCTTCCGCCTCAGCCTTCCAAGTAGCTGGAACCACAGGCATGCTACCATGCCCATTTTTTATTTATTGTAGAGACGAGGTCTCGCCAAGTTGCCAGGCTGGTCTCAAACCTGTGGGCTCAGGCAATCCACTCGCCTTGGCCTCCCAAAGTGCTGGGATTATAGGCTGAGCCACCGAGACTGGCCAATCTGTTCCTTTTAATCTTAGAGTAGTATTTTATTCCCCTGAGCTTTTTTTGCTAACCAAAACTTTATTTTTTTCTAGTGTCTGAGGAGACTAACCCTTTCTTTTTTTGAAAAACCTGTCGTGAATTCATCTGAAGCAGTTTCTCATCTGACCTGGAGAAGACAGATTATAGACTCCCACTCCCAAATTGCAAAATTTTACAAATTTGTCTTGTCAGAGATCTGAGGATATGTGTGGGAATGGGTGCTAGACAAAAAATAACATAACTTAACAGAACTTAACAACATGGGAGCACTTCCCAGAGCTGTTGGATACTATGTGTAGCTCAAGCAGCAGGTTGGTTGACTGAAAACTGGACTTAAATGCTGGCTTACTTTCAGGAGGTTGAGATGCCCTGGTATAATTTCAGGGATGGAATCCAGCAGCTTGGGGAGCAGGAAAAGTCCCAGAGGACATTCTTTTCAGTAAGACACTGAGAAATGAAGGGATCACCAGTTTTTAAAAGGCTAATTGATGGCTGCCATCTGCAGGCCAGGGATGATGTGGCGGTTTCGCCACTGAGGTGGGTTCTTTGATTTCAAAGTCACAGAGGCATGGTATCAGTGTTTAACCACCAGAGACAAAGTGAATGCAGTTACTACGATGGACAAAAGGGCCAAAGTGGAAATCAGAATGTTTTAACTCACAGAAATCTTTGGGGGTAGCTATGAATCACAGCAAATTAAAAAGATAGGCATTTCAAGTGATTTTTTTATCTATACAATTAGAAAAACTCGAGCCCGGGCTCGGTGACTCAGCATTGTGGGATGCTGAGGCGAGTGGATTGTTTGAGCCCGCGGGTTCGATACCAGCCCAAGCAACTTGGCAAGACCTCATCTCTACAGTAAATCAAAAATTAACCGGGTGTGCTAGCATGCTGGTAGTTCCAGCTACTTGGAAGCCTGAGGCAGAAGGATTGCTGAAGCCCAGCATGTCCACGCTGGGGTGGCCATGAGTATGCCACTGCACTCCAGCCTGGGCGACGGAGTGAGACGCCAACTCAAAAAAAGAAAAAAAAGAAAAAAGAAAAAAGAAAAACTCGAGCTCTGACAAGCAGAGGCCTGACTTGAGTCATCACAGTGAAAAGTCATAGCCTTTCATCTAGCGTGTGGATGCAAGCCATTCCACAGGTCCTTGAATAAAGGGGAGGATATGTCACCATGAGGCAGGATCCCGAGACACAGATACAAATGTATCCTATACTTCTTTACCCTTTCTTTCTCCCAAAAAGGGATCCGTAGCCACTTTCCAGAGGGAATGAGCACTAGGGAAAAGGAAATCGCCCTTTTTGGGAATTCCTATAAACTGGTCATAAGTATGCCAATCCCTATAGGCCTAAAAATCCACTGAAGAGCCAGGCTCGGTGGCTCAGCCTGTAATCCCGTACCTTTGAGATGCTGAGACTGGCCTGGGCAACTTGGCGAGACCTCATCTCTACAATAAATAAAAAATTAGCCGGGCGTGGTAGCGCACGCCTGTAGTTCCAGCTACCTGGAAGGCGGAGGTGGAAGGATCACCAGAGCCCAGTAGGTCAAGGCTGCGGAGGCCGGGAGCGGCTACTGCACTCCAGTCTGGGCGACAGCGTGAGACTTCAACTCAAAAAAAAGAAAAAAAAAATCCACTGAAGCCCAGGTGTCAGGGTAGAAGCTTACAGAGGTCATAGGGTTAATGCAGTTTTGGCTGCAGTATATTATATTGATTCCAGGGAAATATCTGTGGCTATTTCCCTAGTTTCTCTTATTTTCTTTTCATTCCCTTCCTCCTTCCCTATTAATTAATTAATTTAACAGGATGTCATCTGATCACCCAGGTTGGAGGGCAGTGGGTGGTATCATTATAGCTCACTGTAGCCTTAAACTCCTGGGCTTAAGTGATCTGCCCACTCAACCTCCCAAGTAGATGGGGCTACAAGTGTGGGCCACCATGCCTCAGACATATGTGAGTATTTTTACATTTTTTGTAGAGATGAGGTCTTGCTATGTTGCTCAGGCTGATCTTGAACTCTTGGCCTCAAGTGATCCTCCTTTCTCGGTCTTATCTTCCTAGTTTCTGAGTGCATAGTTGTCATAGACACACTTGGCAACTAGAAGAATGTATGTGTATAGCTCCCTGATCTGTGGAGTGAGATGTTATTATAAGAAAGTTCGAATGGAAGCTTTGTAACTGCCCTTCCTTACCAAAAGAGCAAACCAAAAGCAATACCACATCCCTGGGGAAATATCAGCGTGCCAACACCAAAGACAAAAAATGAAGGGACAGTGATTCCTATTGTCTCCCTATTTAAATTGGCTATTTAGTTGGCTAAGAAAGATGGGTCCTGTATTATTATAAAATTAATCAGGTGAGCCCGGTGCAGTGGCTCACACCTGTAATCCCAACACTCTGGGAGGTGGAGGCAAGAGGATTATCTGAGCTCAGGGGTTCGAGACCAGCCTGAGCAACATGGTGAGACCTTGTCTCTATAATAAATCAAAAATTAGCAGGGTGTATTAGCACGTATCTGTAGTTCCAGCTACTTGGAAGGCTGAGGCGGAAGGATCACTGGAGCCCAGCAGGTCGATGCTGAGGTGGCCATGAGCGTGCCACTGTACTCCAGCCTGGATGACAGAGTGAGACTCCAACTAAAAAAAAAAAATAATAATAATAATAATCCGCTGGTAACTCAATTGTACTTGCTGTTCTAGATGTGGTCTCATTTTTTTTCCATGGCCAACTTTGTCTAATATCATAGATATGACCTCTCTATTGATGCAAATCCATTGATTGTAGCTGTTGATCTGGCAAATGGTTTTTTTCCTCAGTATCACTTGACAAGTATCATCCCAAGCACATTGCTTTCACCTAGCAGGGGCAGCAGCATGCCGTCAATGTCTTTCCTCAGGGCTATGTCAAGTCTACTTCTCCCTATCAGAATCTGATTTGCAGAACTCTTGTTTTCTCACCATCTCACAGGACATCACGCTGGTCCATGATTACAGTGAGGACATCACATTGACTTTTTGTGAGCAAGAGTGTCAAGAAGCCTGTATGCCTTAGTGAGACATATGCATGCCAGGGAGTGAGAGAAAAACTCCAAGAAAATTTAGGTCTTATCACTTGCTTAAAGTTGCTAGAGTCCAGTGGTAGGGGCATATTGAAATATCTCCTCTAAAATAAAAGACAAATTGCTGCACATTGTACTTGTAGCTACTATGGCCGGCTTGGATTTTTATAGGCAAGATACACCACATTTGTATTGCTTGATCCCATAAACCAGTTTTGAGTAGATACCAAAGCAAGAGAAGACTCTGTAGCAGGCCCAGGCTGCAGAACAAGCTTTTCTGCTGTGTGAGTCACATGATCCAGCAGAGCCAATGCCATTGAAGTGTCTGGTGACAGATGGAGATACTATATGGATCCTCTGGCAAATGCTGATAGAATTCCAATGCACACTTGTGTTTTAGAGCAAAGTTATACCGTCTCTGTCAATAAATGTTTTCCCTCTGAGAACTTGCTCTTGTTTGTTCTTGAATTGTGGTTGAGACTAAACGCCCAGCACTTTGGGAGGCCGAGGCAAGGGGATTGCCTGAGCCCCGGGGTTTTAGACCAGCCTGAGCAACTTGGTGAGACCTCATCTCTACAATAAATCAAAAATTAACTGGGTGTGGTGGGTGCATGCTACTCAGAAGACTATGGTGGAAGGATCGCCTGAGCCCAGCAGGTCGAGGCTGTGAACGTGCCGTGAGTGTGCCACTGCACTACAGCCTGGACGACAGAGACTCCAACCAAGAAAAAAAAAAGAAAAAAGAAAAAAGAAAAACAAAAAACTAAATGCCTGACCATGGAACACCAAGTGGGGTATATGCTTTGCACAGGTAACCAATTATGGTGTCCCCATAGTCAGGATAGATAGGTTCAGGAATCAAGGGATTGACGTGACTCCACTTACTATTATAGAATTTAACAGCCTTTTTATTCCTATTTGATATAGTTCAGGCATTTGTCCCCTTCAAATCTCATGTTGAAATTTGATTCCCATTGTTGGAGGTGGGATCTCAAAGGAAGTGTCTGGGTCATGGAGGTAAATCCCTTCATGAATGGCTTGGTGACATCTGTGTGGAAATGAGTGAGTTCTCACTTTTCTTTCCCCTGAGGACTGGTTGTTGAAAAGAGCCTGGCACCTCCTCTACTCTTGAACTCTCCTTCTTCCTTTCTTACCACGTGATACCTGCTCCTGTTTTCCTTCTCCCATGAATGTGAGCTTCCTGAGACCCTCACCAGAAGCAAAGGCTGACACCATACTTCTTGTAATGCCTGTGTACTGTAAGCCATATAAACCTCTTTTCTTTATAAATTGCAACACTAATGGACTAAGACACCATTTCTACAACTTTGTTTTTACTGGTTTAAAGAACTAATTTCCCAAGTAATGTTTCTCTCTTTCTCTCTCTTTCTTTCCCTTCCTTCCTTTCTTCCTTCTTTCTTTCTCTCTTTCCTTTCTTTCCTTCACTCTTCCTCTTTCTCTCTTTTTTTTTTCTTTTTGAGTTGAAGTTTCACTCTGTCACCCAGGTTAGAATGCAGTGATATGGTCATGGCTATCGCAGTCTCAACTTGCTGGGCTCAGGCAATCCTTCTGCCTCAGCCTCCCAAGTAGCTGGGACTACAGGTGCACACCACCATGCCTGACCTTTTTTTTTATTGTAGAGACGAGGTCTTGCCAAGTTGCCCAGGCTGACCTCGAACCCCTTGACTCAGGCAATCCTCTCACCTCTGCCTCTGCTGGAATTAAAGGTGTGAGCCACCACACCTAGCCCAAATGAGGAACTTTTCCACCAAGGTTTACCATAATATATACCACTTTAATATTTTGGGTTCCTCATGCCACTGAACCAATGGACAAAGAAGACAATTACTGTATTGAATGGGTGATTAATCCCAATTATCAGGTGGAAATGTGCTTCTTGCTGCAAAAAAAGATTAAGGAAATACTGTGTTTAAATCTGGAAATTCTCTTGGGCACATTTTAGTGCTGTTAGTCTATTTCTAGTAAAATTTAGTGCTAGACTACATATTTTAGGGTTCTCTAGAGAAACAAACCAATAAGATATACATATATATATGTGTGTGTGTGTGTAATATATAAATGAATATGTATACATATAAAAATAAGGCCGGATGCAGTGGCTCACACCTATAATCCCAACACTGTGGGAGGATGAGCTGGAAGGACTGTGTGAACAGTTCAAGACCAGCTTGGGCAACATAGTGAGATGTTTCCACAAAAAAATAAAATTAGCTGGGTGTGGTGGCTCATACTTGCAGACCCAGCTACTTAGGAGGCTGAGGTGGAAGGATGGCTTGAGCCCAGGAGGTCAGGCCTGCAGTGAGCCATGATCGTGCCACATGATCGTTCCAGGCTGGGAGGAGGAGCAAGACCCTCGACTAAAAATATATTATATATAGATAGACACACATATATAATATATAAATTATACTTGAGGTCAGGAGTTCAAGACCAGTCCAGGCAACATAGAAAATAAAAAATCAAATTAAAAAAATGTAAAAAGCATTATGGAGGCTGAGAAATCCCAAGATCTGCAGTTGGCAAGCTGGAGACACAGGGCAGCCAATGCATAGTTCCAGTCTGATTCCAAAAACCTGAGAACCATGGAAGCTGATGGTGTAAGCTATAGTTTGAAAGCTGACGCAAGATCCAAGAGGAGCCAATGCTTCATTTTAGAGTTAAAGGCTGGAAAAGACCAACGTCCTAGATTAAGTAGTCAGGCAGGAGGAATTCCTTTTTAGCCTTCGTGTTCTATTTAGATCTTCAATTGCTTGGGAGAGGCCCACTCACATTAGGGAGGCCAACCCGCTTTACTCAGGCTCAAATGTTAATCTCCTGCAAAAACACCCTCACAGCCGGGCTTGGTGGCTCAGCCTGTAATCCCGTGCCTTTGGGAGGCCGAGGTGAGTGCATTGCCCGAGCCACGGGTTCAAGATCCGCCTGGGCAACTTGGCGAGACCTCATCTCTACAATAAATCAAAAATTATCTGGGTGTGGTAGTGCACGCCTGTAGTTCCAGCTAATTGGAAGGCTGAGGCGGAAGGATCGCCGGAGCCCAGCAGGTCGAGGCTGCGGTGGCCGGGAGCAGCCACTGCACTCCAGTCTGGGCGACAGGGTGAGACTCCAACTCAAAAACAAAAACAAAAACAAAAAAAAACCACCCTCACAGACAAACCTAGAATAATGTCTGACAAATCGTATGAACACCCTGTTGCCCAGTCAAGTTAACACATAAAATTAAACATCACACTACAACAACCCACCAAGGGCTGAGAATGAAGTCCTACAGGACAAAGATTTGCATCACTTGCCAGGTATGAGACTCTGATCAGTTGACATGCTAGCTGAGGGAAAAGATAATATGGGCTATGTAATGGAAGGAGGGAGGTAAAAATATCAACTATGGCTCTCTGTGCAGTAACAAAAATGAGCACAGTAATAGTTATGCTTATTTTCTTTGTTTCCTAGGGCTGTAGTAACATTGTACCACCATAGATGGCGTGCCCGTTGTCAGAGTAAACAGGTTCAGGAAATAAAGGGTTAATAGTGGGTTTAAAACAACAGAAATTTATTATTTGACAATTCTGGAGGCTAGAAATGTGAAATCAAGGTGTCACAGGTCCATGCTCTCTCTTTGAAGTCTCTTGGGAAGACTCATTCCTTGCCTTTTCCTAACTTCTGGTGGTTGCTGGCCATCCTTGGCATATGTTTTGTCTTATAGCTGCATCATTCCAATCTGTGTCTCCGTCATCACATGGTCTTCTTCCTGGTATGTATGTGCGTTTAAATCCCCCTCGCCTTTCTTTCTTTCCCTTCTTTCCTTCCTTCCTTCCTTCCTTCCTTCCTTCCTTCCTTCCTTCCTTCCTTCCTTCCTTCCTTCCTCCCTCCCTCCCTCCCTCCCTCTCTCTCTCTCTCTCTCTCTCTCTTTCTTTCGTTGAGTCGTAGTCTCATTCTGTTGCACAAGCCGGAGTGCAGTGGCACGCTACTCACGGCCTCCGTAGCCTCGACTTGCGGGACTCAGGCGATTGTTCCACCTCAGCCTTCCAAGCAGCTGGAACTACAGATGCATGCCTCTACGCCTGGCTAATTTTTAAAAATTTATTGTAGAGATGAGGTCTCGCCAAGTTATCCAGGCTGGTCTCAAACCCCTGAGCTCAGGCAATCCTCTTGCCTCCACCTCCCAAAGTTCTGGGATTACAGGTGTGAGTCACCACGCCTGGCTTCCCTCTCCTTTCTTTTATAAGGAAACCTGTCATTGGATTTAGGGTCTGTGCTACTCCAGTAGGACCACATCTTAACTCGATTACACCCCCAAAGTCCAATTTCCAAATAAGACCATATTCACAAGTACTGGGAAGTTAGGACTTCAATATTTCTTCTTGGGAGGCATGATTCAACTGGAAACACTTGTTACGTATATAAAATCAATTATTTATTTCCTCTTTTCATTTCATTTATTTATTTATTTATACAGACAGGGCCTCACTGTGTTCCCCAGGCTGGTCTTGAACTCCTGGTCTCAAGTGATCCTCCTGCCTCAGTTACCTGAGTGGCTGAGATTACAGGCGGGATCCACCTTGCCAGGCCAGGGCTCAAGACTTTTCAGAAGCAAGTGTAAGCCCCTATATGCTCTCCATCTCCATTTCCTTCAGTTAGACATAGATAACCTTAGGGAATGGTGGAACAGCATTGAATCCCTGTATCACCATGTGGAGGAAAGTGTTAGGCTATTATCGGATTGGGATATAAAGCTCAATTGTATCTGAGTTGGCCTATGTTTTGGGGTTTACTTATTATAGTAGATAGTGTTACTCTAATAAAATTTATTTCCAAATATTACACATTCACATTTTTGTAGTATGTAACGCAGTCAGAAATTCATTCAGAGTAGTAGATGAATAGGTGAATGGCAAAACTATTCATTTCTGGGGCAAGGATTTATTTTATCTTACTTATGGTTGAAATAAAAATCTTGTAAGTTTTTAATGTCCTTAAATGTTTCTGAACAAATGGGCAGATAAACAAACAGATGTGTATAATGACTGGGTTCTAAACATGACAGACACATGTACGACACAGTGGTTTCCAAAGTGGGATATGCCTACTTTGAAAAATACCAAAATAAACATCTAGAGATACAGGAGATGATATATAGGAGTTAGGAGAGAAAGTTTGTAAACTTCTCTATATATTTTGTAACTTATCCTTTTATAATGTGTATTTTTTTTTTAACCAGAGTCTCACTCTGTTGCCCAGGCTGGAGTGCAGTGGCACACTCATGACCATCCCAGCATTGACTGGCTGGGTTCAGGTGATCCTTTTCACCTCAGCCTTCCAAGTAGCTGTAATTACAGGCATGTGCTACCACACCTGGCTAATTTTTTGATTTACTGTAGTTATGAGGGCTTGCCAAGTTGCCTGGGCTGTTCTTGAACCTGTGGGCTCAGCCAATTCCTTCACCTCAGCCTCCCAAAGTGCTGAAACTACAGGCTTGACCACGCCTGGCCTATGTCTATATTTGAGTATGTTTTATAACATGTAAAACATGATAGTATATATATATATATATATATACATATATATATACACACATATATATATATACACATTTTTTACTTTCTTTCTTTTTGAGTCGGAGTCTCACTCTGTAACCCGATTTGAGTGCAGTGGCATGGTCATGGCTAGTGCAGCCTTGACCTACTGGGCTCAGGTCATCCTTCTTCCTCAGCCTTCTAAGCAGCTGGAACTACAGGCATGTGCCACTATGCCTGGCTACGTTTTATTTTATTTTTTTTTAACAAAGTGAGTTGGACTCTCATTCTGTCATTCAGGCTGGAGTGCAGTGGCATGCTCACAGCCACCACAGCATTGACCTGCTGTGCTCAGGCGATCCTTCCACCTTAGCCTTCCAAGTAGCTGGAACTATAGGTGTGCGCCACCATGCCCAGCTTATTTTTTTGATTTACTGTAGAGAGGAGGTCTCCAGGCTAGTCTGGAATGCCTGGGTTCAGGCAATTCTCTCTCCTTTGCCTCCCAAAGTGAGCCCTGTGCCAGGCCTGGATATATAATTTATTCATAAATAAGCACATATTTTGGAAGTACATGTTAAGACTTTTATTCTGAAAGGATGTATGATCAGAACATTTGGAGATCATTGGCAAACTATGAATTAAAATGCCTTGAAATTGTTTTAGCAATATAATAGTGTTACAAATTTGCAATATATTTTTAAGAGGATGGCTAGATGAGAGTGTTTTTATCCAGATAAATATGCCTCGCATTAATTAGATGGGCTATAGTCTATCTCAACCTGCTCTATAATCCCAGACAAGTTCCTTGATCAGTCCTGGCTTGATTTTCTTCATCTCAAATATGGGGATTGGGCTAATTTGATGTCTACATGCTTGTGTTCAGTGGTTTTGATGATTCCCTAGGGAGCATCTGCAGAGGTAGGAGGAAGGGATGACTACAGGTCATCTTCAGGCTTACTACAGATGCTTCTCAACTTATGATAGGATTATGTCCAGATAATCTCATTGTAAATTGAAAATATTATAAATTGAAAATGTGTTTAATACATCCAGTCTACTGAACATCATAGTTTAGCCTAGTCTACCTTCAAGTGCTCAGAACCCTTACATTAGCTTAAAATGGGATGAAATCTGGCTATTACAAAACTTGATTTGTAATAAATAGTTGAATATCTTATGTAATTTATTGAACATAGTGCACCATAGCTTTGCTTGTTTACCTTCATGATCACACAGTTGATTGGGAGCTGTGGCTGGTGCCCCTGCCCAGAACCACTAGAGATATGTGCCACATATTGCTAACCCTGGAAAAGATCAAACTTCGAAGTACAGTTTCTACTGAATGCATATGGCTTTTGCACCATGGTAAAGTGGTGAGTCGAACCCTTGAAGTTGGGGGCCACCTGTATTTTGCTCCATCTAGAGTAACTAGCTCTGGGTATAGATCAAATGTATAGGGTAGGAACAAAGGGTTTAGGGGGAGAAAAGGGAAAGAAAGAAAGGAAGGAAGGAAGGAAGGAAAGAAAAAGAAAGAAAGAAAGAAAGAAAGAAAGAAAGAAAGAAAGAAAGAAAGAAAGAAAGAAAGGAGGAGGGAGGGAGGGAGGGAAGGGCGGAAGGAAACAACAAACCACTGCGTTAGATTGGAGAAAAGGGACAGGAAGGAAGGAAGAAAGAAAGAAAGAAAGAATGAAAGGAGGGAGGGAGGGAGGGAAAGAAGGAGGGAAGGAAGGAAACAAAAAACCACTGTGTTAGATTGGAGAAAAGAGAAAGAAAGGAAGGAAGAAGGAAGAAAGGAAGAAGGAAAGAAAGGAAGAAAGAAAAAGAAAACAAAACCAAAACCACTGAGTTACATCACTTTTTTTTTTTTTTTTTTAGTTGGAGTCTCACTCTGTCACCCAGGCTGGAGTGCAGTGGCCATTCCCGGTCACCACGGCCTCGACCTGCTGGGTTCCAGCAATCCTTCCACCTCAGCCTTCTGAGTAGCTGGAATTACAGGTGCATGCTACCATGCCCAGCTAATTTTTGATTTACTGTAGAGACGAGGTCTCACCAAGTTGCCCGGGTGTGTCTCTAAGCGCAGGCTCAGGTGATCCACTCACCTCTGCCTCCCAAAGTGCTGGGATTACAGGAGATCACTTCTTAGGGTCCCTTTCCAGTTTAAGGAAGCACAGATTTTCACTGAAGGGAAAATAAAATTCTGGTATTAAAGCCACCCCCCATTCTTTTTCTTGCTCTCTCTTTTTATTGGGGGGGGGTGGAGGGGTCTCGCTCTGTCACCCAGGCTGGAGTGCAGGGGGGATCCCATAGCTCACTGTAGTCTCAAACTCCTGGACTCAGTAATTCTCCTGTCTCAGTCTCCTGAGTAGCTGGGACTACAGAAGTGAGTCACTGTGCCCACCTAAATTAATTTTTTTTTTTTTGAGTAGGAGTTTCACTCTGTCATCCAGACTGGAGTGCAGTGGCACACTCACGGCCACCACAGCCTCCGCCCACTGGAACCAGGGAATCCTCTCGCCTCTGCCTCCCAAAGTGCTGGGATTGCAGGCATGAGCCACTGCGCCTGGCCTAAACAATTTTTATAGAGACAGTTCTGGCTATGTTGCTGGGGCTGGTTTTGAACTCCTGACCTCAAGTGATTATCCTGCCTTTGCCTCCCACAGTGTTAGGATTATAGCATGAGCTACTATGCCCAGCCCAAACATCTCTGCTATTGAAAATAAGAGCCTACTTTAATATTAGACTATGTCACAGTAAATAGAAAACTTCTGGGTGAGTTAAACATGTGGAAAGACATTATTGAAATGTATGATGTAAAATGCAAGGATCTAATATTTCAGCAGGCTTTTACTTGAATTACCTTATAAAGTCAACCTTAAGTATGACTCTTAACACTGGCTATATTTTATTCCAAAATCTGTATTATTATTATTATTATTATTGAATTGGAGTCTCTGTTGTCTAGGCTGGAGTACAGTGGCGTGGATCATGGCTCATTAAGTCCTGACCTCTTGGGCTCAGGTGATTCTATTGCCCCAGCCTCCTAAAGTGCTAGGTTTACAGGTGTGGGCCACTGTGCCTGGCTAAAATATTTTTTTAAAAAAATTTACAAATTCATTTGATTAAATTTAACTAGTTAACAAAGAAAGAAGAAAGCCAAAAAATATCACAAAGAGAGTAGGAAGAGTTGGTAGAACAGAAATGCTTAACAGTGTCTTAATTGAATAGTTGCAGTTGAGTAGCTCTGGCAATTACATTTAAAATTTCCAGGATGCTGGGTATGGAGGCTCACATATGTAATCCCAGCACTTTGGGAGGCCGAGGTGGGAGGATTGCTTTGCTTGGGCCCAGGACTTCAAGACCACCATGGGCAACATAGTGAGACCTCATCTCTACAAAAACATTAAAAAAATTATCTGGACCTGGTGGTGCACATCTGTAGCCCCAGCAACTCGGGGGGGGGGCTGAGGCAGAAGGATTGCCTGAACCCAGGAGGTCCAGGCTGCAGTAAGCTGTAATCGTGCCACTGCACTCCAGCCTGGGTGACAGAGTGAGACTGGCTACAACAACAACAACAACAACAACAACAACAACAACAACAACAACAAAAGTCCAGGGTGAAATATTTTGAAATACAAATTAGAAACTTGGCTGCCCTATTCTGAGCAAATATTTTAACTGTTTGTCTCTAAAATAATCTCTATTTGGCCTTTCTGACTCTGTAATTGGTATTTTGTTAGTTTTATTTACAAAAAAAGTAAGAACATGCCATTTCATAACATAATTAATTGGGGTCTCACTCTGTCAACCAGGTTAGAGTGCTGGAGTGCTGGAGGCACTTCTACTTCAGCCTCCTGAATAGCTGAGATTACAGGTGTACACCACCACGCCTGGGTATTTATATTTAAAAAAATTTTTTTATAGAGACAAGATCTTCCTATGTTGCCCAGGCTAGTCTCAAACTCCTGGGCTCAAGCAATCCCTTGGCCTCAGCCGCCCAAAGTGCTGGGCTTACAGGTGTGAGCCACTGCGCTGGGCCTATACCCCCTTTCTCTCTTAGTCTCTTTCTTTCTTTTAAGCAGGATTTATTGAGAGGACAGAAAAGCTCCCACAGTGAAAGGGGACTCGAGGGGGTTGCCCTATACCCCCTTTCTTGTCTTTCCACTTGGTTATTCGTTCTCGCCTTCCTAACTCTCCTCAGGAAAAGCAACTGTTTATGCTAACAAATGCATGCTGTGCCGACCTGTAGAAGAAACCCTACACGCCATACTCATTTAAGTAATGGCAATCAGAAACTACGCTTACAGTCCTATCTTCCTTTCAGGGTTGTATTTTGCAATTAGGAAATCGATTCTGTCGTGAGTGGAGGCAGTTTTTTTTTTTTTGAGTTGGAGTCTCACTCTATTGCCCAGACTGGAATGCAGTGGCCTCTCCCGGCCACCGCAGCCTCGACCTGCTGGGCTCCGGCGATCCTTCCGCCTCAGTCTTCCCCAGCAGCCGGAACTGCAGGCGTGCGCTACCACGCCTGGCTAATTTTTGATTTATTGAAGAGACGAGGTCTCGTCAAGTTACTCGGGTGGTTAAGGTAGTTATTAGTGGGTAAGATTTGGAGTCTAGTTACCACCCTGACCCTGCATAAAGGCAAGACACACTTTCCAAAAGGCTTCACCGTTGCCCACAACGTTCAGTACCATTCAGTCCAGCTTAAGAACACGCTGATCACCGACACTGGTTTGAAACGTTTTCCGCCCTTAAGCCGTGCTATAATCTGTCCTATTCCTGCCTGCGTTAAAAGAGAATACCTAAACAATATTCAATCCCAAACTCGCACTCAATGCACTTCGAAACAGTAGAACTTAACGGAAGTCTGGTCTCCGCACCGCTGCATTTTCAGCAGCCGGTGTCGCACGCCCACTCTGGCTTCCTCCAGCCCCGCCTCCAGGCCGGCCCCGCCCCTTTCCTCGCAGCGAATGGGGCGCGCCGCACCACCGATAGACAGCTCCAGGGCCCCGCCCCTCCGGAGTCCCGGGCAGGGGTTGGGCTCCACCCCCTTTTTACTGGACCACGCGCATGCGCACTCTCATTGGTCCCCGGAGAGACGCTTAGGGATCGCTTTTCCTCTCCTTTCTTTCCGCGATCGCGCGGCTCCCCGAAAGCCTTCCCGCGCTCTCGTTGCGGAGGACCCCCTTCCTAGTCGCTCGGAGAAGGCGCTGCTCCGGCCTTGGGTGCGGCAGTACCCGGATGTGGAGCCGCTCTCGCCCGGCGGGGACTCTGTGGCGAGGCGGAGCGCGGCGGCTTGCGCGGGGGCAGAGAGAAGGGGGCCTCGGGGCCCGGGCGCCCGCCGGACGCCGGGAGGTACCACCGCTGCCCACGGGGGAGGAGGCGGCGCCGGCGCTCGGGCGCCCACCCCGGAGCGAGGGGCCGGGGGAGCGGAAAGGCCGGCCCTCGAGCTCGCGCGCCGCCGCCCTCGCCGTCCCCCCCGGGCTAGCCTCCCCGGCCCCCTGCGCTCCTCGCGCTCCCGGCGGGGGAGAGCGTGGTTTCCTGGCGGCCGCCGCTGTAGCCCGGCCGGGGAGCCCGGAGGAAGCGGGAGAGTCCCCGCCCACGGCCCCCTCCGCTCTGCCCGCTCGCCGCCGCCGCCTCCGAGCCGCCGCGGGCCGGCCTGCAGTCCGAGCGGGGGGCGCGGCGGCGACGGCCGGGCAGCGGCTGTGGGCTCCGCGGGGACCGCGCCGCCGCCCCCGTGAGTTACCCGCACGTCCCCCGGGGCTCGCTGCCGCCCCCGCCGGCGCCGAGAGGCCGGCCCGGGCCCAACTCCCTCACGGGCCCCCCGGCGGCGGCGGCGGCGGCGGCGGCGGCGGCGGCGGCGGCGGCGGCGGAGCCCCCCGCCCGGGCCCCGATGAGTAACTCCCGGAATAACCGGGTGATGGTGGAGGGCGTCGGGGCCCGGGTGGTGCGCGGCCCGGACTGGAAGTGGGGGAAGCAGGACGGCGGCGAGGGCCATGTGGGCACCGTGCGGAGCTTCGAGAGCCCCGAGGAGGTGGTGGTGGTGTGGGACAACGGCACCGCCGCCAACTACCGCTGCTCCGGGGCCTACGACCTGCGCATCCTGGACAGCGCGCCCACCGGTAAGCCGGCCCCGCCTGGCCTGCGCGCGCGGGGGCGCCGGGGCCGCTCCGGAGGGGCCTGCGGGGGGCCCCCCCGGCCGGGGTGAGCGGAAGGGGGAAGAGCCAGAGGGCGTTTCGGGTTCCAGACTGGCAGACGGAAACGGGCAGGAGAGGCCGCCGACCCCCGGGGGACGATGGCAGCCCTCTCGCGGAGAGGCTTTCTAGCCTGGAAGACACAAAGCACGGGGCAGACAACAGACAGCGTCTGTTTCCCCCCCCCCCCCCCGGGAAGGAGTCTGGAGAGGCTTAATAAGCCATTGAAATTAATCAGCCGCCTCGCGATGACCGTCTGAAGGGAGGCTGGCCTTGCCATATGGTGCTTAGTTGACCGGTTACGATTGTCGAGGGGCCGCTGGTACTTCGGATTTGGGGGATACCCTTTTTTCTTACCGCCTGTGGCTCCGAATGGCTTGGAGTTAGTCGCCGAATGCTGCTTGGGACCCTGTGGAATAGAGTGCTCTTCTAAATTATTTAATTTTAGATCTTTATATCAATAGAGGGAAACGCAGCTGAAGCCCTGGAGCCGTTTCTTTGTGTTAAATACTTTTTTCAAGTGGCAGATAGGCAGGCATGGGGAACACCTGATGTTCTTTTTTTGTTTACACCCTGTCTCAGTTACATGATGTCAGAATCTTACCCATTCTCCCGGCAGTGAGTCAGGGTCCTTGATTCACTCAAATCTAGGGATCGGTTTGTTACTGAGTCTAGAGTTTGTATACGTAAGCTGAAGCCTTGCTTAAATATCTAATTCATTTTCATATAGATTTCTTTGATATTATTTATCCTTGATTGAATAGAAAATAATTCAAACTTAACATTAGATACTTTTCAGAATTCCTAATTGAGCTCTTCTAAGATACTACGATTGAGTTTGTCAAAGCCTATGATCTTGAAGTGAGCTCACATTTTTTTTGTTAGTAGCAATAAAAAAAGAAATTAATGCAAGCTAACTCAGTTTTTGAACAAATCATTCATAAATTTGTGTTTCTTAGCTACCTTTTTGAACATTGAAAATGATGTATGTGCATGACCAAAAGAAAATAAAAAGTTTCAACAGCACTGAAAGGGGCAGGCAGTGTTACCAGTTTCTTGTGCATTCTTACTGAATACTTTGTGCGTTGCAAGCATATATGTGAATATACTGTAAATCCATCCCTCCCTTTAAGTACAAATGGTAATAAACTATATTCACTGTTCTGCACTTTTGTTTCAGTCACTTAATAATTCGTGTTGGTGGTTGTTCCATTCTTTCATGGCTGCATAGTATTCCAGTGATTGGATGCAGTAATTTATGTAACTAGCACTTTACTGGCAGACGTTTATATTGTTTCAGGTCTTATTTACAATGATGCAATGAATAAGTCCTTGTACATGTATCCTACTGCATATGTGCTGAGTACTTCTGAAGAAGTGGAATTGCTACATCAAAATGTGCACATATTTAACATTTTGATAGATGTTGACTAGTTCCTTTCTAAAGACATTTTATCTGTTGACCCTCCCAGTAACAGTGTATAAAGCCTATGCCTGTTTCTGCATACTCATTCAAGTTTTGTTATCAGGCTGGCTCAAGCTAAAGTGTGACCACTCTTATTTGGAGGAATTCTTGAAAATCAGTAATTGTAGGTTTATGGGGGACATTTAACTATTTTTCTATGGTAAAGTTATAGCGTAACAGATCCTGTACTATAGTGATTTCTTCTTTTGAAGGGATATTAATATTGTCTATGTTTGTAGTATGGAGTGTATCATGTCGGTAGTATATTATCTTAATATAAAAGCAGGTGTTTTTCAGAGGTAACTTAATTTGTTATATGTAATAGTTTATCTTACTCATCTGATTTTTTTTTTTGAGTTGGAGTCTTACTCTGTCACCCAGGCAGGAGTGCAGTGTCATAGTCACAGCTACCACAGCCTTGACCTGCTGTGCTCAGGCGATCCTTCCGTCTCAACCTTCCAAGTAGCTGAAACTAGAGGTGTGCACCACCACGCCCTGCTAATTTTTATTGATTTATTGTAGGGATGAGGGCTCACCAAGTTGCCCAGGCTGGTCTCAAGCCCCTGGACTCAGGCAATCCTCTCCTCTGCCTCCCAAAGTGCTGGTATTACAGGTGTGATCCATCCTGTCCAGCTCATCTGATTATTATAGCAAAGAATAGATGCAGGATAGCTAGCATTCATACAAAATACTTGTTGAAATGTATTTTAATTTCTTCAGTTTTTCTTTTTAAGAATTGGACAAATTTTAAGATGTTTGTTCTGCTTTTGCCCCAGGACTATAATACCACTTTCAGTGTTTTCCTTATTTCTTCAAAAAAAATTTTTTCTTCTTTTTGACTCTGTCACTCAGGCTGGAGTTTAGTGGCACAATCACAGCTCACTGCAGGCTTAAACTCCTGAGTTCAAATGATCTTCCCACCTCAGTCTCCTGAGTAGCTGGGACTACAGGTGCATGCCACCATGCCCAGCTAATTTTTAAATGTTTTTGTAGAGACAGGATCTTGCTATATTGTCCATGCTGGTCTTGAACTTCTGACCTAAAGTGTTGGGATTATAGGCGTGGCCTCTTCAAAATATTTAATAATTGGTGTCTATTGACATTTTGTTATATTCTGCAAAATTCACTTGATATTTATATTAAATACTTGCTATTTATTTACATAATAGTTAAAATTTAAAAAATTAATTTCATCTTGAAATAATTTCAGCCTTGTGAAAAAATCACAAAAGTGGTAAGAGTTCCTTTTTGTCCTTTACTCAGATGTTTACTTTCAGTTAACATCTGACCAAGTACAATTATCAAAATGAGAAAATTAACACCAATACAATAGTACTGTGTTAGCTAATTTGTAGCTCTTATTCGGATTTCACTAATTGTCTCATTAATTTTTTTTTCTGGTTCAAGATCACACATTGCATTTAGTAGTCTCTTCCAATCTGGGCTAGTTCCTTCCTCAGTCTTTGTCTTTCTTGATCTTGACACTGACTAATAGTTTTGTATACTATCCCTCAATTTGGGTCTGTCTGATATTTCCTAATAATTAAGTTCAGATTATGTATTTTGGGCAAAAATACCATAAAATGATGTTTTGCCCTTGTCACTACATAATATCAGGAGGTACATGATATCCATGTGTCATTAATGATGATAACTTGGCTCAGTCACTAGCTAGTTTTGTCCACTTTTGCTTGCCCACTATTTTACCCACTGCTGCTTTTGCACCATCAGTACAAGGCCAACATGACAAAGGTAATTAATGTCTTATACATTATTATGAAAATACTTTTGAACTCATGAAGCCCATCAAAGGGTCTTGAGATTTCCCTAAGTTGGAAGAACCTCGCTTTAAAAATCACTACCTTAGAAATCTCTTGTTGAGCACACAGAGGCTTGTAGAAGAATATTCACAGCAGTGTTGTATGTAAAAGCAAAAAATTGGAAAAGACTTATGCATCAGCAGGAGAGTGGATAAATGAACTGTGTAAATTTGTGCAATGCGGTCCTGTATAGAAGAGAAAGCTAATGTTAAGCAAATAAAGTTGTAAAAGAAAAGCTATGATATGTTAAAGTGCAAAATAATGCTATTTATTTTTTAAGATACAGTTTCTCAACCTTGGCACTATTAGCGTTTTGAACTGTATAGGATAACTCTTTGTTACAGGGATGACCTGTGCATCACAGGCCAGCATCAACTGGCCTCTGCTTATGTGATGCAATAGTACTCCATCCCCTCATGACAACCCATAATATCTCCACAACATTGCCAAATGTGCCCTGGGGGCAAAATCACCTGCAATTGCGACTGATGTAGGGATATGTATGTATGTGGAAAAAGTATGCCAAAAGAAGGTAATGATAAGTACCAAATTCAAGGAAGTAGATATCTTTATGGTGCAGGGGGTGGTTTGCAGTTGGTGAAAATACACCAGGGGCTTTAGCTGTTGTAATGTTTTATGTCTTAAACTGGGTGGTGGGTGCAAAGGTGTTTATTATATTTTTGTTTGTGACATAGGTCTTAGTTAATTTTTTGAAAAGATAGCCTTATGATACTTTCCAGAAGGAGAACCAAGGTTGTTTTTGATTATTCATTCTTTGTTTCCTACTTGTATAGATATAATGTATGTATCTACATTATATGAACAGAAATTTATTGAAGTATATCTGGGAATTAAGAAATGGGTAACTTTCAGCATATAATTCTTGAAAGCTTTTCTGAGAGTGAAGGATTCTAGAGTAGTTGGGTCATTGTAAATCTTTCTGATATCCCCTCACCAAGTGTTGGAGATTTTATCAGGGAGTTGTATGTGGGCCTGTCATATGTTGGCATAAGCTTTATTTTTTTTCTCTTAGGAGACACATGATATGTTTGAATTTATGTGCTAGTATAGTTAAACCTTGTGAAGAGGAACATTTAGTGTGCATTTGAAGGATATAACTTCTATCTTGTATCCAGTTATAGTTGGTTAATTTGTAGTGAGCAAGACGATTGTGAGAATATATGGGCTATTATTTAATTAATTTGGAGGTAATTTTGTGAAGTCTGTACTCAAGTGGTATTATTGAGTTGTTATCATTTAGGCACTGATTTCATAGGATTTAGGGAGAAGTGTGTTTTTGCTTCTGCTTGTTTTGTGGTCATTTGACTACTGTGTTGTATTTTACCAGAGAGAATGGAGAAAATTACTTTAGATTTTCTATGATAGTTTTTTCTGTAATTCTCTGTATGTATGGCAAAAAGTTAGAGGTATAGAAAATCAGCTATATTCAACACTAATTTCTGGTCTTAGTTCTTGCAAGCTTGGGGTAGTTCTTTGTTCTTCTACTTCTAGCAAAGAATGCTTCTCAGATAGTGCAGAAAAATTCCTCAGATGTTTTGTGTTCAGTTGAAGGTTTAAAAGTGCTGACCCCGAATTACGAGAAAAAAAAGAAAAAAGAAATGAATTAATAATCTTCAGTTTTTCCTTTTCTGAGGTTCCCCTATTCTCTTCTGATCTGTTTCTAGAACTAAAGTAGAAAAGGGTATTATCAGGGGACAGAGCCTTAGGAAAAAACAAGACTTGGGGAAACAATGTTTGGGAAGTAGGATGCCAGAACTGAAAAGGATGAAATGTCACAAGATGTTTTTTACTAATGGCATCTGCAAGGAAAGCCTATTTTCTTATAGATCCTGCCTATTTCAAAGACTTCTGTAATGTGTTTTTCTCATTTTATTTCCATCTGCTAAAACAATGTAATAAATGATGAAAGTCCATTTAGTTCTTATTACTCCCTGTAGATTATAGCTAGATTGAGCTGAGGACTTTAAGAAGTCACCTAGTAGATTTTTATGTCTGTACTTCTCAAACTTTGAAAACATAGCTCATCTGGGAACCTTTTAAAATGCAGATTCTGATTCATTGGGTCTGGGATTCTGTGAAAATACTTCTAATAAGCTCCCAGGTGATGCAGATATATATTTTTTGAGTTTGGTGAGTCTCACTGTCACCCATACTGGAGTTCAGTGACACGCTTATGGCCACCACAGCCTCTACTTGCTGGGCTCAGGTGATCCTTCCATCTCAGCCTTCCAAGTAACTGAACCATAGGTGTGCGCCACCACACAGCTAAAGGTTTTTTTTTTTTTTTTTTTTTAAGTTTCAATTTACTGTAGAGACAAGGACTCACCAAGTTACCCAGGCTGGTCTCGAACCTCTGGGCTCAGGCAGTCCTCTCGCCTCGGCCACCCAAAGTGCTGGGATTATAGGCATGAGCCACTGCACCTGGCGGTGATGCAGACATTGCTGGTCATGAACACATGTTGAATAGCAGGGTATTAAGTGACTGTCTATATGAGATGTCCAGGCTTTCTGTTTTCTCTTTTTCCCCTTAGATTGAAGGCCTTGGTTGTTTGTTGTTAATACATGTCTTTAAAGTGAGATTGGCATTATTAATTGAGGAGAAGAGTGTGTACACCTGAAATAAAGGAACATGTGATAGCTTTCTAATAAGCACATTTTTTGCAAGTATAATGCTATCTTAATATATGTTTCTGCTTGTATACTTTACAGCCTACCCCTCTGATTAGATTTGTTAATTTTGTTTGTTTGTTTGTTTTTTGTTTTGAGTTGGAGTCTCACTCTGTCGCCCAGACTGGAGTGCAGTGGCCGCTCCGGGCCACCGCGGCCTCGACCTGCTGGGCTCCGGTGATCCTTCCGCTCAGCCTTCCGAGTAGCTGGAATTACAGGCATGCGCTGCCACACCCGGCTGATTTTTTGATTTATTGTAGAGATGAGGTCTCACCAAGTTGCCCAGGCGGCTCTCTAACCCACGGGCTCAGGCAATCCACTCACCTCAGCCTCCCAAAGCGCGGGATTACAGGCTGAGCCACCGAGCCCGGCTGTTAATTCTTTTTCTTTTTCTTTTTTTTGAGTTGGAGTCTCACTCAGTCGCACAGACTGGAGTGCAGTGGCCGCTCCCGGCCACCGCAGCCTCGACCTGCTGGGCTCTGGCGATCCTTCCGCCTCAGCCTTCCAAGTAGCTGGAACTACAGGCGCGCGCTACCACGCCTGGCTCATTTTGATTTATTGTAGAGATGAGGTCTCACCAAGTTGTCCAGGCGGGTCTCGAACCCGCAGGCTCAGGCAGTCCACTCACCTCGGCCTCCCAAAGGCGTGGGATTACAGGCTGAACCACCAAGCCCCGGCTCTTAATTCTTTTTTAATGTGTTCCCCGATAGCCACCCACCAGGGTCTCTCCTCCACCCTCTTTAAATGCTACCCAGTGTGTTCTCAATGCTCTAGTGCTTCCATCTGTTACAGCAGGGTGTGCTGTGTTGTAATTGCCTTTTTTTTCAATTGTAAAGATGAGGTCTTGTTATGCTGCCCAGGCTGTGCTTGAACCCCGGGCTCAGGCAATCCTCTTGCCTCAGCCTCCCAAAGTTCTGGGATTTCAGGTGTGAGCCACTGCACCTAGCTTGTGCTGTAATTGCCTTTGAGGGAAAGGTGTGTGTGTTATCCTTATATCTCTGCTTTCTAGCAGAGTCCTGGCTCTTAAGTATCTTCTGAATGAAACACTTTTCCAAAGCACTGGAATCATTTGATCTGAGATTAGATATATTATCTTAAAACAAGATAAAAGGAAACTGAGGTTCAAAGAGTTAAGAAATGTGTTCTGTCACAAAACTGGTGAATGGCAGACAGTAAGACTGAAGAGTTAGTTCATTGCTTTTCCTCTGTATCATTCTTGCTTCCATGTGTGGTACAGCCGTTCAGAGACAATCACCATCTGTAAATACTTTTTCTGTGGAAACCTTGATTATGAAATTTAGATAACCAATTTAGAAAGGAAATTTTGTGATCCTACTTGTAAATTGGCAAGTACTCCTTTTTTAAAAAAATTCTTTTCTGATTTTAATTTTCTTTTAGCGATTTTAGCTGATTGAACTATTTTAAAATGCTTCTATAATAAACATGTTCATGCTTATTAAAAAATTGGAAATACTTAAAGCACAAAAAATACAAAAAGTTGCTTGTAATTTTGTTGCCCAGAGACAACTATTTTTTCCAGTTTCTTTCCAATGCATCATTTTGCACACCTGAGGTTTTACTATATATATATAGTTTTATTTCATGCTTTTTAAAATTTGATGTATGTTTTCTGTTTTTTAAAAAAATCTAATATGTACTCTTTATATGGTAAAATAAGGTGACAGTTATTTTTTATGCCTAATCCTACCCACTCAGAGAAATATATATGTATTTCCATCTCTTCCTTGCCAAAGATATATGTACTGTTTTTCAGCTTTTTAAAAATTTTCATGTATTTTGTCTTGGATAGCTTGTCATGTCAGTATGTAAATAATCTGTCTTACTCATTTTAGTAGACACATAGTATTTAATAGTTAAAAAATCTTAAATTAACTATTTTCCTTTAGATAGACATATTGTTTCCTTTTTTGTCATTTTAAATAGTGCTACAACAAGCATCCTTGTGTATATATATCTTTATGTGGTAATTTTTACCTTTTACGTTAATTTGGTATAGGATTTCTCTTGTAAATGACATGGCTAAGTATTGCCTTCACTGACTTTGAAAATCTGTCTTTTAATAAAGGAATTTAACTTGTTTATATTTTTTGTGATAAATGATATATTTCTTCTGATTACTGCTACATTTAAAATTTTAATTTTTCTTGTGTGTATATATATATATATTTTTTAACCAATGAGTTAGAAATTTATCACCTTTTTTCTGTTTTGCTAGTGGTTACTTTTTTAATGGTTACTTATTGAAAAATTACTGATTGAAAAAATCTAATAGTTATTGACTGAAAAAGTAGTTTTCTACATGTAGAAAACTAAACAGTTCCTTTCATTTCCCTACCCCACATGTACTCTTTCTATTTTCTTGGTTTTATGGAAATAATCAGGAAAATTAGTTTCAAATTATTGTTTACATTGAACTTTCTCTCTTGCCTTCATGCTCCTGTAATATGATTCCTTTTATAATTTCGAATTTGCTCTTAAGTGCTCTTAAATTGTATTAAATGTCACATATTATTAATAATATTACCAATATACTATTAATAATTAGGATTTGAAATGTTTAGTGCTTTCTTTTTTTTTTGAGTTGGAGTCTCACTCGGCCGCCCAGACTGGAGTGCAGTGGCCGCTCCCGGCCACCGCAGCCTTGCCTGCTGGGCTCCGGCGATCCTTCCGCCTCAGCCTTCCGAGTAGCTGCAATTACAGGCATGCGCTACCACGCCCGGCTGATTTTTAGATTTATTGTAGAGATGAGGTCTCGCTGCCCAGGCGGGTCTCGAACCCGCGGGCTCAGGCAATTCACTCACCTCAGCCTCCCAAAGGTGCGGGATTACAGGCTGAGCCACCGAGCCCGGCTCTTTTTTTTTTTTTTTTGAGTTGTAGTCTCTCTCTGCCATGTAGGCTGGAGTGCTGTGGCATGCTCACGGCCATCCCAGTGTCAACCTGCTGGGTTCCGGCTATCCTTCCGCCTCAGCCTTCCAAGTAGCCGGAACTACAGGCACACGCTATCATGCCCTGCTGATTTTTTTGATTTATTGTAGAGATGAGGTCTCGCCAAGTTGCCCAGGTGGGTCTCGAACCCGCGGACTCAGGCAATCCACTCGCTTTGGCCTCCCAAAGTGCTGGGATTACAGGCTGAGCTACTGAACCCGGATGTGCTTTCTTATTACTGTTTCTTATGCTGTATCTCATGTCTTTTCCTTCACTTTCTTTTTTATGAAAAATCTTTTTCCCTTTTTTTTCTAATAGAAAGGTTAAGGAAGTAGTTTGAGCCATTGCATGCCTGAAAATTGCTTTATTTTACCACACTGCCCCTCCCACCTCCAAACCTGACTGGTGACTTGTTTGGTTGTGTATCCAATTCTAGGTTAAAAATCTTTTCTTTCAGAACTACTTCTCTAATTCTGTAACTTACAGCATTTTGTGTTGAATATGAGAAGTTTTATGCTAGTCTATGGTACGCTTATTTGATTAACTTAATGTAACACTTGATCTTTCTGTGTGTGTGCGCGCACACAATATGTAGTAGGTAGTTTATTATATATAATTATATTTGCCCTCCTGAAAGAAAACATATCAGTCTCACAAAAGAATTTTTGTTGTTAAAGCAAGTAATTGACTTGCATATGAGGTTGTTAAGTCCTCCAGTTTGAGCTGGTCAGCCTTCACTATTATGGTAGTACTGGGGTTTTTAACCTTTTACTTGTTTTTGTTTCAAACTCATCAGCTCAAAGTCTCAATCATCCTATACTCTTGAAGCCAAGCTCTGTCCTTGGCAGAAGATGTGACATTGTCATATCTGCTCTGCTATTAAGTCATACTTACTACTCAAATTACTGAAATCTTGCCTCCTTTATCAAGTTTTTTTTTTTCCTTAATGAGGAGAATGGATCTATTCGTATTTTTGTTTGCATGTTTGTGGTTAGGGGCAACACAGATAATTATATTATCTTATATGGGAGAAGATTGTCAGTTAACAGTTAGAGACCATTGCCTTACTGAGCTATGGTGTGGCCATGTGCTCTTAAGCTGTGGCCCCTCCCCTACCTTGTGAAGGAGAATCTCCTTTTTCTCTTTTTCCTTACTTTACTTTCTAAGTAAACTATATTTTCTAATCTTAAAAAAAAAAGCAAAAACAAACAAAACACAGAAATGGGCCAGCTAGCTGACTTTTTTTTTTTAACTATGAAATAAACAGATTAGGTAAATACAAGTATAAATTTTCCTCTAGCTTTGAAATCTCATTTGATGTTAATAGTAAAGAGCTAATGACTATTCACACAGTTAACTCACAGCTAACCTGGGAAATACAAATTAAGCAAAAGATATCCTTTCATACCAATGAAACTGACAGAAATTAAAAGTCTAATAATTGTATGTATTGATGAAGAATACGGGGAAACAAGAAGTCCCAACATCTAGTGGTAAATTGGTACAATGGTTTGAGAAGCAATTTGGCAACATCTTGTAAACTTCAAAAATGCACATGTCCTGTGACGATCATCCTCTTCTTGGTGTATGTGTATGAGATTCTCAGACACACAGCCATGAAGATATGTGTGAAGAAATTCATTTGCAGTTCATTGCAAGACTGTTTATAAAGGCAGTAATTTGGAAACTACTGAAAGTATATGTGTGATAAGTTCATTATGTCACTCATAGATAAAATATTAGCAGTTAAAATAGAATTAGATCTATATTTACCAAATATATGTTGAGTGATGAAGCAGGTTTCAAAGGTATAACTTAGATACTGTGCTTTTTATGTAAATCATAAAAAGAGTAAAAAATGGCTGGGTGCAGTGGTTTATTTATGCCTGTAATTCCAGCACTCTGTGAAGCCGAGACAGAGGGTGACTTGAGGCCAGGAGTTGGAGACCAGCTCAGGCAACATTGCGAGACCTCATCTCTATAAAACATTAAAGAAATCAGCCGAGCATGGTGTAATGTGCCTGCAGTCCTAGCTACTCCAGAGGCTGAGGTGAAAGGATTGCTTGAGCCCGGGAATTTGAGGCTGAAGTGATCCATGATCTCGCCATTGTATTTCAGCTCAGCCTGAATGACAGGGTGAGATTGTTTTAAAAAAACAAACAAACCCAAAAAACAAAGACTAAAAAATTATTTATGGAACATGTAGAAAAAGATAGACTGAAGTGATCTAACCTTTAGAGTGATATTTTATTTTTTTATTTTAATTTTTATTTTTTTTTGAGTTGGAGTCTCACTGTTGCCCAGACTGGAGTGCAGTGGCCACTCCCGACCCCCACAGCCTCGACCTGCTGGGCTCCGGCGATCCTTCTGCCTCAGACTTCTGAGGAGCCGGAATTACAGGCATGCGCTACCACGCCCGGCTGATTTTTTTGATTTATTGTAGAGATGAGGTCTCACCTGCCCAGACGGGTCTCGAACCTGTGGCCTCAGGCAATCCACTCACCTCAGCCTCCCAAAGGCGTGGGATTACAGGCTGAACCACTGAGCCCGGCTAGAGTGATATTTTATTTATATTACTTAAAAAAACATGAGATGTCAGCAATTTTTTTTTCATTGTTTTGAAAAATTTTGTTTTAATATATTAGTAAACCAAGTTGGATCTAAGTTCAGTTGATTGCAGTTTTTGGTTTTACTGGATGCTGTAGCTAAAAAGGAAACCTCACAAAGATAGATCCTGATGAAAAAAGTGTATTTCTGATGAATGTGTGCTGGTTATTAAGCTGTTGTCTCTTGGCCTCACCCTTCCATCCTGGACTTGGCCCTGTGAGGCTGGACTGGGTTCTGTGCACTATACAGTATTTCTTGTGACCTGTTTTGCTTGTGTTTCCTGTCGGTTTCCATCCCACCCAGCAGGAGCAGTAGCTTTCAGTATCAGTACTTGATTCTGTTTTGCTTACAATAGTCCCCCCTTATGCATAGTCTTGCTCTCTGTCTTTTTCCTAAAGTCAACCGCGGTTTGAAAATATGAGAGGGAAGATTCCAGAGATAAACAATTCATAAGTAGTTTTAAGTGGCATAGAGTTCTGAGTAGCATGGTGAACTCTCTCATCCAGGATGTGAGTCTCTCCCTGTGTCCAGCATTCTTCGCGCTGTCTGGGCTACCCACCGGTTAGTCACGTAGTAGCTGCCCAGGCTATCAGATCTACTGTTGTGATATGGCAGTGCTGTGTTCACCTAATCCTAATTTGACTACATAATGGCTGAGATCTACAGTAAGAATAAATATTCTATCTGTGAAGTTATGAAGAAGAAAAACTAAATTCATGCTAGTTTTGTGTCACACCTCAAACTGCAAAAGTTATGGCCGCAGAGCATGATAAGTGCTTGATTACATTTGTGGGTGGGAGACACGAACAGAAATGTGTTCCAATTGATAGCAGTTGGATTTTGTACTATCTAGTTTTAGGCATCCACAGGGGGTCTTGGAAGGTATCTTCCTCAGATAAGGGGGACTACTGTATTTCCAGCAACAGCAAAACTGTACTCAGTAGGCATCTGCACCAGCCAGTTGTGGCCCTCTCTAAAGGTCTAGATCCTAGTTCTATGGGGTCCCTCCTTTAAAGCCTCTTCAACTATCCCAATTTTTTTCTTGTTTCTCCACTTCTAGGGGCAATGGACTAATACAGTGTCTTCAATAAATCTTGATACTTATTTTTCTATCCCATTTTCCAGTTAAGTAAGAATTTCCATTGAAATTGAACTGGTAATTTCCCATCTTTTCTGATGCTAATCATTTCTTGCAGACTAACTGGAAGGTATTTCACTGTAATATTTTGAGCAAATGAGTTCAAAATTGAATTTAAAATTAACTAGAATTATTTTCTTTTAAGGATGCAGGTGAGAGTTTATTGGTAATACATATCATTTCAGCATTAAAAACTCTATAATGATGGAAACAGCACCACAATCCAAAATCAGTTTTTACGTTGTTCACTGTAGTCTCTCAGGGAAAGCACTTATTTTCTCATTTATTGTCAGACGTTACCTTTACCTGGAAGGAACAGATTAAATGGGTATAATTTTGAAAAGTAATTTCTAAGGAGTATACTGCTAACAACTATTTTTTTCATAGAAAAGATGTGCAGTTTTGGAATGCTGTTATTTTATGAAAGAAAAATATGGAATTTATGATTAATTTTGACTTTTTAAAGCACTTTATCTTGAGATAATCAATGACTCTTTGTTTTGTATCATTAGGATACCCTCCACAGATAGTCCTGAGTAGGCATGCAGAAACTGCAGCATGTGTTAATGTGCCAGTCGTGCCTAACAGTTCTTGTTAATTCCCTCATGTTCTCGGACTCCCACTCACCCTCTGTGTACCTTGCGTTCCAGGTGTGACGTATGATTATTTATAGTGACCCACTGAGAGGTCACTAATGTCAACTGACTCATTTACAATGAATAAAAGTTAATTTCATTCTTCTATTTTTAGAAAAAGTAAATATAAAAGTAGAAGTTTTTTCTTTTTTAAGGCCTAGATATGGTAATGGGAATAGTAGAAGTTTTAACGGAAGTCCACATGCCTTTTTTCAGAATGCTTGAGACTTAGTTTATAAACTTTTGAATTCTAGAATCATTATATCACAAGTTTGCCACATAATACATAACATGCACCTCGAGGTTCACAGCAGCACCTTGCCATCGAATACATTAATATTTCTGCAGCAAAGCCCATGAATAATTCCATGAGGGTAAATAAGGACTATATATTGTATGTAGCCTTTTTGTTCAGATAAGGGTTTGCCACTAAGTGAGTTTGCTGCTAACTTATAAACTTATAAACATTTTTTTGGGATTTGGATTTTGGAATTACAGATAAGGAATTATTGGCAGGTAAGGAATTTTCTCTTGCCTTTCAAAGGGGCATTTCTCCTGGGTCATGCACCTTACTTTGGAAACCATCACTCTAAGTGATCCCCAATTCCCTGGTCCATGGCCTGTTAGGAACTAGGCTGGCAAAGCAGGCGGGGAGCAGCATGTGAGTGGAGCTCTGCCTCCTGTCAGATCTGTAGGGGTGTTAGATTCTTACAGGAGTGCAAATCCTATTGTGAACTGCGCATGTGAGGGATCTAGGTTGCCCACTCGTATGAGAATCTAATGCCCGATGATTCCCCTCCCACCCCTTCCCTGTCTGGAAAAATTGTCTTCCACCAAACTGGTACCTGATGCCAAAAAGGTTGGGGACTGCTGCTCTAAGTCTCTAAGCAGAAACTTATGCATTTTAAGTACCTGAAGGAAAATGGCTTATTTATCTAGTAATCAGGATTGTGCTCTGTTGCCCAGGCTGGAGTGCAGTGGCATGATCACAGCTCATGGTAGCCTTAATTTTTTTTTTTTTTTTTTTTTTTTTGAGTTGGAGTCTCACTCTGTCGCCCAGACTGGAGTGCAGTGGTTGCTCCCGGCCACTGCAGCCTGGACCTGCTGGGCTCCGGCGATCCTTCCGCCTCAGTCTTCTGAGTAGCCGGAATTACAGGCATGTGCTACCACGCCCGGCCAATTTTTGATTTATTGTGGAGATGAGGTCTCGCCAAGTTGCCCAGGCGGGTCACGAACCCGCGGGCTCAGGCAATCCACTCACCTCAGCCTCCCAAGGCATGGGATTACAGGCTGAGCCACCGAGCCCGGCTTTAATTTCTTACCTTATGCTCAAGCAGTCCTCTTGCCTCTGACTTCCAAGTGCTGGGACTACAGGTGTGAGCCTCTGAATTTGGCTAATTTTTTTTGAGGGGGGGCAGTGACAAAATCTCACTGCGTTGCTTTGGCTGGTAGAATTCCTGGGCTCAAGCGATCCTCTGGCTGCAGCCTCCCAAAGTACTGGGAGTACAGGCATGAGCCAACACATCCAGATTGCTTTTCAAAGAAGAACATTCCTCCTCATCCTCCTGAACCCATTACTTTACTTGCATACTTTAATATGGCTCCACACCGTTTAGCTTACCTCTCTTATCATCGTGTCTGGGGCTGCGGTTACAGCAATTAAACCATCCCCTCAGAAGGAACATCTTTGTGTGCCTGTAGATGAGCTCTATGCAGTGTAAACAGGTTCTTGTGAAATCATGTGGTACCTAGGTCATCTTTAAACTTTTGCTTCTGAGGGAAAATGGGCTCTGAATTCTAAACAACTGGCTTGTAAGTGAATGTGTGGAACACTACTAAAATAAGGTGGCATTTAAATTGGTGGAGGAGATATGTCATACGTAGTGGAAAACAGCAGATAGTTCAGACATTCATTTTTGGCTTTGGAATACATTTATTTATATTGTTTTACTTTTTAAAAAAGCAGGTTTACCTTTGTGTAGCTGTTTATATTCTCAGAGCACACTTATGATAAGAATATTTGACTTTCATATTTGGTTTTCTCCAGTGGTGGATTTATCATCTTGATGATAATTTTGTTCCTAAACCAACAAGAAATGGGGTGGACACATTTTAATATTAAAATAAATCATTATTTCATATTGGGGAGTTTTGTAGGGCTACTGACCAACTACGGGAGCTTGGAATCATGATATTTTATGTAGGGGCGCTTTGCTCATCCCTCTCCCTCAGTCTTTCTTCAGGAGATAGTAGAAAATGGGGTAGGTAGGAGTTGCGGAATCAAGGTCTTTATTCATTCCTGGTTTTTCCTAGTGAGCCTATTAGCTGGGGGAATGGGTTAACATTTACTGAACTCCAGTCATGTGTCAGACATTGCTAAGTGTTTCACATACTTTAATGTTTATAAAATTATTGCTTGCTAGGCTTCATCTTACTGATGAGAAGCTAGACCATGAGGAATAAACCGTTTTGCCCGAGACTTCACAAGGAAAGTTTATGGTAGGGATTCAAATCTAGGTCTGTCAGTCTTCTTTTTTTCCACTTTGAGCCTTAATTCCTCACCTGTAAAATGAAATTGGAGTAGGTCAAGGTACACAGGTGGCTTGCTTCTAAAATCAAATGATGAGTTTTTACCAGTTAGCAGTTATTTTAAAGTATAAAGTTTATTTTTTTTTTTTTTGAGTCAGGGTCTCATTCTGTCATCCAGGCTAGAGTGCAGTGGCGCAGTCATGACTCACTGCTGCCTTAACCTCGTGGGCTCAGGTTGACCTATTCTGGCTCAGCCCCCTGAGTAGCTGGGACTACAGGCATGTGCCACCATGACCGGCTTATTTATTTTTGGTAGAGATGCGGTCTTACTTTGTTGCCTGGGCTGGTCTTGAGTGCTTGGACTCAAATAGTCCTCCCGCCTTGGCCTCCCAAAGTGCTGGGTTTACAGGCATAAGCCACTACGCCTGACCTAAAGTGTATAACATTTGTAATTTTTTTCACTGCATTAATTTTCTACTCTATGTAACAGTTGGTAAAAGTATAAACTAATATATTACTAAAACTGCCAATCATATGCCTTATTTGACAATTTGTTTCTATCTTTTGGATTTTGTGTGGCATGGTTGTAATTTTATTATGCATACTTGTAATAGAGTAGCAGAGGCTGCAAAAATTGGATAATTTGTCCAACAGAAAAGATATGAGAAAACTGCAGATTTTGGGTGAGACGCTTAAAGGTCTTTCTTTTTCTTTTTCTGCTTTTTTTTTTTTAACATAATTCTTTAGCAGCTAGAAAACATTTTCTTAATGCATAATAAGAGATGTTTGGAAGTAGATCCTGTGTTGCTCTACTCACTACTGAAATTAAAGAAGATAATCTCTTTTAATTTCTAAACTGTATCTCTTTGAGATTTATTTGAAGTAGGATTTTATAACTTATGTTTAAGTTAAGTCTATTAGGTTAAATAGAGGAACATAATGTTCTAGATATGTAATTATTCTTCAGATAAGATCAGTGCTAAGTTGGAGGAAGGGGGAACCCTGGTAGAGTGAAGCGCTTAAGAAGCCAAGCTTTGTCATCAGATCCACCTGGGTTTGAATTTGAGCCTGCCACTTACTATTGTGTGACTTCAAGTTGCTTTTCCGAGACTCAGTTTCCTTGTCAGTAAAATGGGGGATATTAGTGCTTACCTTTTAGGATTGTTGGGAAGGTTAAATAAAATGTGTATAAAGCGCTGAGCTTAGAACTAATACATAGTGACTGGTATTATTAGCAACAACAATCCTATTTTCATTAACTTAGCATTTCTCAAGAGTAAGGAATGTGGACTAGACCAACCAGCTGGTAGGTCACAAAGGCCCTGCGCTCATTAGGAATTTTAATTACAGTTGAGACAATTTCCAAACCAGTTAAGTTTTTAGAGGGTTTTGGGAAAATAAGATAGACATTCTAGTTGTTTAACCCTCCTTAATCTCTGTAATACTTTTTGTCACATTTGATTTGGAGTAAAGTTGAATGAATACATACATTAGAAATAGGATTTCTTAGTTAGTTGGATGATATCAACAGTTATGCCACAGTAAGTTATTACATTTGAATCATGGGTTAATGACTTATAAGTTATGATTATTGTTATATTTTTGAGTTGACGTCTCTGTTGCCCATGCTTGGAGTGTAGTGGCACTATCACGGCTTACCATGGCCTTCGTCTCCTGGTCTCAAGCAGTCTTTCTGTCTTAGCCTTACAAGTAGCTGGGACTACAGGCAGCTGTCACCACATGGCTAATGTGTTTTGATTTTTCTGTAGAGACAAGATCTATGTTGCCTAGGCTGGTCTTGAACTCCTGGACTCAAGCAATCTTTCTGTCTTGGCCTCCCAAAGTGCTGGGATTATAGGCATGAACCACTGCGCCTATGTAATTTATTTTTAATGCTGGATGAAATCTTTTAATTTGGGCAAAAGTTCAGAGTATTAGTTAGGTATCATACTAATCTACAGTCTACTAGGGTTTTTTTTAATGTTAATAGTTTTGACACTTATTACATAAATATTTAAGGTATCCAAATGCATAAATCAGCAATATAACAAATTACTGGGAGTCCATCTAGAAACAGAGCATTACTAATATATTTGAACACACTGTGTACTTCTCTTCAGTTGCATTCCCTTCATCTCCTAAGGGAACTCATTATAAAAAAAATTTTATCATTCCCTTCCCTGAATTTATTTTATACATTTTAAAAAATATCTGTAAACAATATGTAATACCTTATTTGCAGCACTTTGTTTTCTACTTTTGACATACTATTCAGCATTGTGATTGAAGGATACATCTATGTGGAATTGTCTGGCTATTAAACGTTTATTTTGGTATTCCATTGTATACCTAATATATGTATCAATTCTCTTGTTTATGAACAATATATTGTTTACTTCTTATTCCTTGTTAAAGTGCTTCATGCGCTGAACTGCTTGTAGACGGAGCTCCTGTTTTCTCTTGCAGTCACCTTTTCTACCTAGAAATTCAATATTTTACTTAAATAAATCAGTGCTGTGTGAAAATTGAGCTGCTTTCATCGGCCCTCTTAAGAACTTGTGTTTATTGATCTTGAGTAGCATGTTTTACTGTTTTCATAAAATTTTCCGACAAAAAAAAACTTAAGCAAATTATCTAAGTTGCTGAACTCCCAGGCAAGATGCCATTAAAACTTAGAGCAGATGGTCATTTGAGTGTTAGGAGAATGAGTCAAAGCAATCAGGTGGTTCATTTAATGGCAGCAGATGTCTTCATAAAGCTTAGCAAAGCAAAAGAGCATTAACTCTCTGGGGTAATATGGTATTCTGTAGAAAGGAGAAAAAACACTTAGTGGGTTTAGTTAGGGAATTAAGTTTTATGAAATTAAAAATTTAAGGAATAAGTCTTGCCAGGGCTAATGGTTTTAGGTGAGAGTGAATGGGGGGGTGTGTAGTAAGGAGCAACAGAAAAGCTACCACACTACAGTAAGATGCTGGCCTTGTTTATATAATGCCCTTTTCCCTGTTTTATATTTTCTTTATCAACTTTTATTTTAAGCTCAATTAATTCATTCTCATTAAAAATTCTATAGTGCTCATTTTGATAGTGGAGTGGATTGCTTTGTTTTCTTTTTCCAATTCTTAATGTGTGTCTGTTTCACAGCTGTTCAGTAGCTTTGTTGGCATTTGAGCTGTGGGAAACAAGAAACGGTTGGGATGTGCTTTTGTGTGCATTAATGGTTTTTCTGAAGTAGTCTTTAAAACCATGAATTATAGGTATTTTTTATTCTTTCTTTTTTTAACCAGTTGTCATCATGTGTTTAAATGGATCCTTTTAAAGAAAGCGTGTATACAGATTATGAGCTCATGAGTATTATTGTTTATACTTTGGAAGATGAAGTTAGAGATTAAAAATATGTGAATAGGGCAGCAGTTGCAAACTGGATTTTTTTGGTGTGATCAAGTAGGGAAGTTAGGATATATTTTTTCTTTCATCAACCAATTCACATGTGAAGAGTTGCACAGTTAGTTTAAGAAAAACCTGTAAGTGCCAAGTGGATACGGATTTGTTTAGTGCATCTTACTTTTTTGTGACAACAGAACTAAATCAGAGACTTATTTTATTTTAAATTTTTATATATATATATTTTAATGTTGTGTGAACTGTCTTGAACTCCTGGGCTCAAGCAGTCCTCCCGCCTCAGCTTCCCAAAATGCTGGGAATTACAGTTGTGAGCCACCACGCCCAGTCAGAGACCTATTTTAGATCTTATTCAGAAACTTACCCATTGTGTGGACATTTACTGGTATTTGATGTTAATCATGGTATTTTTGGCCAACTTTTCTGTGCTAAGATGTAGTTATTAGATTCTAATTTCAGACATGTGGCAATGAGTGTACTTAGGTAGGTATATGTTTTCTTTTCATAAGCATGGTTATAATTCAGAGTAAGTTTGAAGAAAAATAGAAACTTCTAAGTAGCAGTCATATACCTTGTTTCTAAAGTAACTGGAAAGTTGGCTTCTGTAAATATTGGCTTCATGTTTTTGTATGTTTTTAGTTTTAATTTTAGGTGACATACGTGATGTCTTTGATGTTTCTACTTCATGTTAAATGTTCCTACTCACCCAGCTGCTTCCTAGGATTAATACACACTCAGTGTAGAAAATTGGGAAAACCACAAAGGATAATCTCATCAGCACATTTTGGGAATTGTCTTTCTAGTTTTTCTATGCACATATATTATGCATTGTGTAATTTATTTACCAAATTGTTAGCTGTAGTTCTTTGCCAAATGCTTTATAAAATTATAACCTATTTTACCATGTTAGTACTATTTCATGGTTTAATAACTGAATTTTCCTATATGGATTAACATAGTTTATGCATAAGTAGCCTCATATGTTCAACATTGGTTATGTTACATTTTTTGTTTTATTACAAACAAGTATATTTGCATGTGTTTTTTTGGGGGGAGAGTAGGTCAGGTTCTCATTGTGTTACCCAGGGTTGCATGATCACAGCTCAACACAGCCTTGACCTCCTGGGCTCAGGTGCTCCTCCTGCCTCAGCTGTCCAGGTAACCAGGGGATACACGTGTGCACCACAATGCTCTGCTAATTATTTTTATTTTTAAATTTTTTTAGAGATGAGGTCTGGCTATGTTGCCTACGTTGGATTTGAACCCCTGGGCTCAAGTAATCCTTCCATCTCAGCCTCCTAATGTGCTGGAATTACAGGTGTGAACCACTGTACCCAGCTGGCATTTCCTTTTTAAAATGGCAGTTTTATGAAAACTTCAAATCAGTTTAATAGCCCTGTATCAGATAATTATGGCAGTTTACAGTCTTTTTCTGTTGATAGGTCTTAGAATTTACCTTAAAAAAAAAAAAAAAGCTTCATGTGAGCTAGAGTAGTTTTTTACCTAAGTTTGTAAACCTTTGATTTTGATATTTGTGTTGGAAGTAATAATTATAGGAATAATTACAGAATGATTTTTCTAAAATAGACATTATATGGAATTGATTGCATAATGATGTAAAGCAAAACATAGCAAGTTCTTACTAATCCAAGGGATGATTTACCAGTTTATGGATTATTTGGATAACCTGATTTTCTTTCTTTTTTTTTTTAAAAAATAATTAGGGGGGGAAAAGCACTTTTCTTTGTATTCAGTATGTACCCAACTAGAAGGAATATATGACAGTTACATTAGCCCTTTGATGTATATTTCAAAAGATAGGAAGTATATAATACTAGTGAATGTTGATAGCTTTGAATTATGTAGCTATATTTTGTGGTTTTAAATTTTAGCTTACATTCCATTTAGACCAGAGTATAATTTCTTTTGGGCCTGTGGCTGATGATAATTTACATGATTGATGCAGCCAGACTTAATTTGCTATTAGATGGAAAGCATCATTAACTGATAAAAAGTGACAGGTCATCCACTAGCATATTGTGCTGTTTCACATGGCAGTTGTGTCCACTACTGCCATTCTGTAGTGAAATGGAAAGGAACTAAGAAGATAGTACAACCCCTGAGAAGCCATAGCTTTGGAGAAGAGTGTAAAACACAATAGTAATAGGAGTAAGAGAATGGCCATGGAGAACGTGGCTAATTTGCTAAAATGGGGTTAATTTACATTAAATAATTGAATATTCCCTAATGCAGTCTCTCAAAAATTGAGAGCTTTATTGAGCTCTTTGATTCCTGTTTAAGCATTGCAGAATTTGTCTAGAATATGTGGTGGTTTTGTTTACTGAATTATTTAAATGACTAGTACATTATTAGATAATTAAATGCAGTATAAATCTTTATATTTACATTTTGCTGTAAAGATTTTCAAAGTGTGTTTACCTCTTTATCACTTTAGCCTCACGTGTCTTTCTATTTCAAAGGAAGTGTTTTCTTAGTTTATAAATGAGAATATTGGTCTTAGAGTATTTAAGTCAATTTTGAATATTAAGTAGATAGAACGAGATTCATAACCATATTTCCTTTTTTTAAAATTTTTTTTTTTTTTTTTTTTGAGCTGAAGTCTCACTCTGTCACCCAGACTGGAGTGCAGTGGCACGCCTCAACCTGCTGGGCCCTGGCGATCCTTCTGCCTCAGCCTTCCAGGTAGCTGGAATTACAGGCACGCGCTACCACGCCCGGCTAATTTTTTATTTATTGTAGAGATAAGGTCTTGCCAAGTTGCCCAGGCGGGTCTCGAATCCTCGGGCTCAGGCAATCCACTCACCTCAGCCTCCCAAAGCACTGGGATTACAGGCTGAGCCACCAAGCCCGGCTTTAAACTTTTATTTTTCCTTGATGTTTTGTAGTGATGCGATCTCGTTATGTTGCCCAGGCTGAACTCGAACTCCAGGGCTCAAGCAGTCCTCCCGCCTTAGTCTCCCAGTATGCTGGGATTTCAGGTGTGAGCTCTATGCCTGGTTGGCATTTCTTTTTAGAAGGACAGTTTTATGAAAAATTAAAATTCAATTTAATAGCCCTGCATTACACATTTATGACAGTTCTCCACAATCTTTTTCTGTTGACAGGCTTCGGAATCAATCAGTTAATTAATTAAGAGTCAGGGTCTCACTCTCTTGCCCAGGCTGGAGTGCTGTGGCATGATCACCACAGCCTGAACCTCCTGGGCTCAGGCAATCCTCCCGCCTCAGCCTTCCGAGTAGTTGGCACTATAGATGCACACCACCACCCCTGGCTAATATATATATATTTTTTTGTAGAGATGAGGTCTCACTATGTTGCCTAGGCTGGTTTTTGTCATTTAATGTAGCAATTCAAATGCTGTATACAGATTAGAAATCATGTCTCATCTTGTCGATTTCTAGCCTGATTATAATTTATCTCCGATTCTCTGACTGTATTTCATATTTCTGATAAATATAGCTGTTCCTGGTTCATTGAACATACTTTGTGCTTTTCTGCAATTTCTTCTTTTTCTTTGAAAAAAGTCTACTCAGCTGTCATTTCTTTTTTTTGAGTTTGAGTCTCACTCTGTCGCCCAGACTGGAGTGCAGTGGCACGCTCCCGGCCACTGCTCCCAGCCACCGCAGCCTCGACCTGCTGGGCTCTGGCGATCCTTCTGCCTCTGCCTTCCAAGTAGCAGGAACTACAGACGCGCTACCACGCCCGGCTAATTTTTTTGATTTATTGTAGAGATGAGGTCTCGCCAAGTTGCCCAGATGGGTCTCAAACCCGGGGGCTCAGGCAATTCATTCACCTCGACCTCCCAAGGTGCGGGATTACAGGCTGAGCCACCGAGCCCGGCTACCTATCATTTCTGTGAAACTTTTCGTGTTTCTTTTCCTGACTTATTTTCTCAGGTGAGTTTCTATCCATGGAGACCTGGGCCCTGTATATCTATTTTTGAGTTGGAGTCTCAGTCTGTCATCCAGGCTGGAGTGCAGTGGCACGCATGCTCATGGCCACCCCAGCATCAACCTGCTTGACTCTGGCTATCTGGCCTGCCTCAGCCTTCCAAGTAGCCGCAACTATAGGTGCGCACTTCCACGCCTGGCTAATTTTTTGATTTATTATAGAGGTGAGGTCTTGCCAAGTTGCCCAGGCTGTTCTTGAACCCATGTGCTCAGGCAATCCTCTTACCTCGGCCTGCCAAATCCCTGCTGGGATTACAGGCTTGAGCCACCACATCCAGTTGGGCTTTATATTTTTAAATTAGCATGTTTTTATTTGTTCTTTGTGGGTAGCTCCAGTTTTGTTTTTAGGCAGAGTTATTCAGGATTTCAGTTTATTTTACTGTTTAGTTGCTAAATATCTCTTAATACTTAACTGTTTCTCTTGAATGATCTCATTTATACTTTCTCAGTTATGCCTTCTATGTCTTTTGTCTTCTAACCCTCTGCCACCTAGTTCTGAATATCTTGAGGCTTCATTTCTTTCTACTTTTGCTGTCACCACCCTAATTTAATCTACCATGATCTTACCTAGACTGCTGCAAACTTCTTATAAACTAACTCCTTCTCTTCAACCACTTGTACTTTTTTCCTATTTGTTCTCCAGGCAAGAGTGATATTTGAAAGTAGCAGAGGGCCTGCCTACAGTAGAAGCAAATAAATAGTTCTGAATGACTCAGTAGACACTCATGTTCACTGTCTTCTCTGTTGCTATAGTCAAGCATTTGTGTGGTAGAAGACTGTAGCAGGACTGAACATGAGACATATTTGGTGTTGGGGTGTCATGCTCTTTTTGTTATCCATGAGGTAGCCCAACTTGTTTCTGGTGTTTGTTCCCTTCCTTCTTCCTTCCCTGCTTCCCTTCTTCTTCCCTTCCCTGCTTCTCCCCTCATTCTTTCCTAACTTTCTTAGCTCAAACACAGGCATATGCTAAAGTTTGACCCTTGGTTTACAATTTGGTTACCTGATACAAATGAATAATGCAGGTTTTTTTCCCCTCTTATCAGGAAGTCGCAATACTGTATTAGTTCTTGTAGAATTTAGTAATACTACTACTTTTGTACTCTAGTTTTTGCATATTCAACACATTCTTACTTTTTTTGTTTGTTTTATTTGAGCCTGAGTCTCACTTTGTTGCCCAGGCTAGAGTGCAGTGGCATGCTTACAGCCACTGCAGCCTCAACCTGCTGGGCTCAGGCAATCCTTCCGTCTCAGCCTTCCAGTAGGTGGAACTACAGTTGTGCACCACCATGTCAGCCCTTAGTTGATTTTTTTTTCACTTACTATAGACACGGGGTCTCACTAAGTTGCCCAGGCTGGCCTTGAACCCCTTCCTTGGCTCAGGCAATCCTCTCGCCTTGGTCTCCCAAAGTGCTAGGATTACAGGCTTGAACCACTGCACCCGGCCCTTACTTGATTTTTAGAATATAATATTTCACCTTTAAAGAATATATTACCTTCTCCAAAGGGAACTGGGGTTCTGAGAATGGAAAGGACTCCCCTTCTGTTTAATTAAGGACAAATTTTAAACTTATACAAAATAGAGAATAATATAATGACACCCCCCCATGTACTTTTTATCTAACTTCAGCATGACTAATCTTGTTTTATCTAAATCCTACCTTACTTCCCCTTTGTATGCCTCCAATTATTTTGAAATAAATACTAGTATATGTAAATACTTCAGTTAAAATGACTTTTTGGCCGGACTCAGTGGCTCAGCCTGGAATGCCAGCACTTTGGGAGGCTGAGGCAAGTTGATTGCCTGAGCCTGTGGGTTTGAGACCTGCCTGGGCAACTTGGCGAGACCTAGTCTCTACAATAAATAAAAAATTAGCTGGGCGTGGTAGTGTGCACCTGTAGTTCCCGCTCCTTGGAAGGCTGAGGTGGAAGAATTGCCAGAGCCCACAGCTCAAGGATGCCGTGACCAGGAGCGTGCCACTGCACTCCAGCCTGGGTGACAGAGTGAGACCCTCACTCAAAAAAAAAAAAAAAAAGTTTATTCTTGCTCCTTAAGGGAAAAAAAAAATCCCAAGATAGTGTATTGTTTCCCTTTAAATAGGGAAACCTACTTGCTAATCACTTTCTAAAGTTTATTGTTTAAGGAGGGAAATCATCAATACCTTGGGGTAAATGCTTAAGTTAACTGATAGTTTGTTTTCATTATATCATGAGTATAAAATTGTTTTTTCTTTTGGAGTGTTTACCTAGATAATAGGTTAAAATTCTTTCAAATATTTTTGAAGTTTTGTAGTCTGAAATATCTACTTGGTGGTAAAGAATTCTTTCTTTTTGTGCCTTGAACATAAGTTTTAGTTTGTCAGTGAGGAAAGAGCTAGGAGATATGTTCTTACTATTGAAAAAGGGAGGGAACAAGAAATGTTTAATTTATACTTTGTACTGATTAAAATATTTGAAATCAACTATCTTGAACCTATATTTATGTAGGTCCAGTTTATGCAAAATACTCTCTCCTATTTTTTTCTCACAGAATAATACTCAATTTTTGTAATTAATATAAAGATGTATCCTTGTTTTAATAGGTATCAAACATGATGGTACCATGTGTGACACCTGCCGACAGCAACCAATTATTGGCATTCGATGGAAATGTGCAGAATGTACAAATTATGATTTGTGCACAGTATGTTACCATGGAGATAAACATCATTTAAGACATCGCTTTTACAGAATTACTACACCAGGAAGTGAGAGGTAGGGGAAGCAATTTTTTTTCTTCATTTGCAATTCCTTGTTTGAACTCAGGTTTTATACTACTGAACCTTAAAAATAGCATTGACAAACAGCTTCCAACAGTTGGTTTAGTATCAGGCGGTAGCAAATAGCAGCCTCAAAGTGGACCAAGCCTGTTGTATAATGAAAGAAGACCTCTGGGAAGATGGAGCTGCTTGTATTTTTCCAAGGTAATCTGGGCTAGTCCTTCTGTACCTTAGAGATGTAGTACTAATGTACATTTGTCCATACAAGGGCAGCCCGAGAGAGGCTGATTATTTTCTTTTCATTGTGCCAGCTAGTCTGTTAATTGCTATCAAATGGACACTGGGGTCCATTGATTGGTTAACAGGCATGTTTTAAGACTACATGGCAGCTTCTTTGTTTGTGGACAGTTGAAGATAAATAAGACTCATGGTCTTTTTATTTATTTATTTTTGAGTTGGAGTCTCACTTTGTCACCCAGACTGGAGTGTAGTGGTATACTCATGGCCACCCCAGCCTCGACTTGCTGGGCTCCAGCTATCCTTCCGCCCCAGCCTTCAAGTAGCTGGAACTACAGGTGCATGCTACCATGCCTGGCTAATTTTTAAAAATTTATTGTAGAGACGAGGGCTTGCCAGTTTGCCCAGGCTGTTCTCGAACCCACGGGCTCAGGCAGTCTACTCTCCTGGGCCTCCCAAAGTGCTGGGATTATAGGCTGAGCCACTGAGCCTGGCCAGACACATGGTCTCGAGGAATTTACAAGTTAAAGGAAATAATGAATCAGTGATTATCATTTGATGTTTTGGACTGTGGTAGAAATATGTGAATATTCGTTGTTAATAGGTGCAGAGTTTTAGGTGATGGAATCTTCTCATGTAGATGCAGAGTCTCATGTAGATGTAGATAATGCATAGGACATCAAGAACCTAGTCAGTCATGGGAAGGCAGCTTGGAGTAGTAGTAGATGAATAGGATTTTGAAGTCAGACTGTCATGCTGTAAATTGTGGTCTGCCATTTAGTAACAGTAATTGTGAACAAGTTGGTTATTTTTGTCTTTTGCTTGCAACTGAAGTTAAGGAATAGTAAGGACATTCTAAAAATGAGTAGAACAATGAGCTAAAATTTAAAAAACAAAGCAAAAATATCCCAAACCTTTCTGACTATGTGAATGGGAAGGATGTACAAAATAAGGGATAGATGACTCACTTGGAGAATCATGGTGGCTTAGAAAGTTAAGTGTAGAATCTTTATCAAGGTTCATAATTTTTGTAAGTATGTAATACTTTGAAGACAGTTTAGTATAGGTCATATCCAGGCCACAGATGCATCTTACCGACATACGCAGAACTCTAAATTTTAGAATAATTGCGAGCCCTTTAAAAATCAGGTGATTTCAACAGATGTCTAAATTTAAGATTTTTTAAAAACAACCTCCACTCCCCTGCTTCAGAAGACTCAACATTGGCTATTTGTTCGTGACAATAGTTGGCTGAAGCAAAGGATCATCTGCCACTTTAGACAAATCATGCTTTTGAGTTGACCAAAGTCCCTGCCATTCCCTGTTGTTTTCCTAAGTCTGAGGTCAAGTGCTAGTTGCCATTTGTCGTTGTAGTGCTGTCTTTCTTAGACCCTCGTTTATATTACTTGCCTGGCAGCTGTAGGGATTTGAGTTTGCCACCTCTAAAATAGTGGAGTATAGTGATACCCTAAAATGCTTAGACTAGATTCATATGTTGACTTAATTACTTTTTAACTTTTGTGACCTTCGGCAAATTACTTAACTCTTTTAAGATTTTGTTTTCTCATTTGTAAAATCTATAATATAGCAGTAACTTTCTCTTAATGATTGTAACACACTTTACACCTATGCAAGTGCTTTTACATATAGTTCAAGCTCAGTAAACGCTAGCTATTATTATTGTTACAACTACTACTGTCATTATCATTATCACCTGTGGAATGTGAAAGGCATTCCTATTATGTAGTAACTAGAACAACAAAGAATCTACTTTCAAAATCACCTTTTTATAGTTTTGTTTTAAAAAATTACTGTTACCCATTTTTATGTAAACTTAAATAATTTTATTTTTAGGGTTCTGTTAGAGTCTCGTAGAAAATCTAAGAAGATTACAGCCAGAGGAATCTTTGCAGGTGCCAGAGTGGTACGAGGAGTCGACTGGCAGTGGGAAGATCAAGATGGAGGAAATGGACGTAGAGGGAAGGTACTGTTTTTTCTTAATTCATCATGTGTAATAGAATATAGTATGTTCAAGAGATTTTTATTATCTTTATAAATGAATTTCTTGGCCCATTTTTTTCTATGCCAGTAGCAGTTTTAGAAATCTTTGTCTCTTTTTTCCTTTGAAAGAAAAGAAGATTGTTCCTGCTCTTTTGTAAGCATTGGTGTTACCTTGAGAAGGTTGTTAGGTCGATTTTACCTTCCTACCTATAGACTTCATGTTGTCATTTTGTCATTTTGTTCCCAGAATGCCTTTCTGAACACTCCGTTTGTTTTCCCTAAGCAGTATCTCATGCTCTCTACTTTTCTACTATTAGGATTTCATTTAAATTGACTTGTTTTATATTCCATTTCCTTAAAGACCTGTTTTTGAGGGGCAGTGGGCAGCCACTCTGTTACCCATTCTACCTACCTCTGTTATTCTTCTCAGATAGTGTGGAGGACTCAAAGTTTTAGGAGCAAAGCAGAATATTCTGTGGGATGAGATGAGAGACCTCAGCTGATTCAGAGGTCGCAGGGAATGGGGGTGGAGGAAGAATGGGAATGTCATCATTGCATTGTCCAAGCAAGCCGAATACACTTGAGGAAGTTAGTCACGCTCACTTGGGCATTGTGTCCTCAGGAAAATAAAAATGGCATAGTGGTGGTGGGAATCTTGGTGATAAGAGCCTTTAACTTGCCTGGCCCATGAATCACATAACTGCAGTCTGTACGTATCATACCACCGCCCCCCCACCCCATGCTTTGTGCCCAGCAGTCATCCTGGAAGCTCCCTTTGAGGACCTATGATAGATGCCTTTGCTTCTTTGCTGGCTGGATCTCATGTTTTCTGTATCCTGTTGTAGAGCACACATTCTAGTAACTTCTTTTGAAAGAATTCATGATAAATTTTTAATACTTTTTGAGTTGGGTTATCACTCTGTCACCCAGGCTGGAGGGCAGTGGCACAATCATGGCTCACTGCAGCCTTGACCTCCTAAGCTCAGGTGATCTGTCTGCCTCAGCCTCCTGTGTAGCTGGAACTACAGGCACATACCACAATGCCCAGATAATTTTTTGAATTTTTGTAGAGATGAGATCTTGCTATGTTGCCTAGGTTGGTCTTAAATTCCTGGGTTTAAGCAATTCTCTTGCCTTGGCCTCCCAAAGTACTGGGATTACGGGCATGATCTATCGTACCTGGAAGTCATTTTTCATAAGATTTTGAAGGCAGTTGCTGTTAAAGTTTGAAGTCATATAAATGAAAAGTTCTGGATTTTTACAATATTGGCACCTTTTGGGACTAAAAGTAGACATTTTTGAGGCTTTGAGTCATCATATTACATTTTTGGTTTGTTATGATTTAACACATGTTGCATTTTAAGAACAAAGTTAGGAAAAATAAATGACATACATGTGACTGAGTGAGGGAACTTCATATAATAAGCTTTCAGAGTAATGTTGTTAAGCACTTGTTTGAGACAAAATGTAATTATTGTCTAACTTTTTTTTTTTTGCCTGTGTGTGAATGAAGAAAGTTAACATCCCCCTTTTCTTTCAGTGCTGGCTGCTTTATCCTACTCTCCTGCTGTAACCCACATTAGTTGTGTGTAATATTTTCTTAAAGGGCTTCTTAAGTACCATTACTCTTTAGTTTTCTTTTTTTTTTTTTTTGAGTGGGAGTCTCACTCTGTTGCCCAGGCTAGAGTGCAGTGGCATGCTCTCGGCCCACCACAGCCTCGACCTTCCGGCCTTAGGTGATCCTTTTGTCTCAGCCTCCTCAGGAGCCAGGACCACAGGCATGTAACATCATACCTGGCTAATTTTTTTGATTGGTTGTAGAGACGAGGTCTTGCTGTGTTACTCAGGCTGTTCTCAAACTCCTGGGCTCAAGAAATCCTCTCACCTCAGCCTCCCAAAGTGCTGGGATTACAGGCCTGAGTCACTGCACCTGGCCCTGTGTAAGTATTTTAAGACTTTTTGCTTTACAGTTGCTTTTGAATATGTGTCAGTTGAGTGTTTCACATTGATACTCAAGATCTTATTTCTTTTAAGAAAAACTACTTTATTGTAGAATGTTTCAACATATACCAGAGTAGGTAGAACAGTCTAACAAATTTCCTTAAAATTGTTTGTTGAAGAAGTCTGGTTCTTTGAGTTTGGCCAGTTGATTCTTTATAGCATTCTTTAACTTGTTCTTTTAATCCTTATATTTCCTGTAAATTAGGTGTTAGATCTGGAGGCTTAATTATAATTTGATTCAGGCTCAATTATATTTTGGCAAGAGTTCCTCATGTGATGATGTGTACTTTCGATTGCCTCACAACTGGGGGCCCATAAAGTCTGATTATCCTACTGTTAGCATTGAGGTTGATGAGTGGGTGCGGGTTTCTTCAGATGGATCCTTTGTAGAGTTTCTTGGCAACATTATACTAGCCATTCCATGCATCTTTCTTACTCAGAATTGAAGGCAGGAAATAATTGTGGTTTTTTTCTTATGACTTCTACTTTGCTCCCCACCAATAATAAATCAGATTATATTGACAAATGAAGGAATTTCATTGAGTGGTTCAGGGTTTGACTAGGGTTTGAATAATGAACTTGCTTCTATTTCAAATAATATTACATTTAGGATGAATTGAAGTTAAATAAAATTTGTCTTTCCTTTTTAAGGAGTCAAATGCTTTTTTGTCCTGCCTACAAAAATACAGACTTATTTAATATAGCATCTCTCTTTCTCTCTCTCTTTTTCCTTTTTGAGGTGTGGTCTCATTCTGTCACCCAGGCTGGAATACAATGGCACAATTACAGCTCACTGCAATCTTGACCTCCTGGGTTCAGGCAATTCTTCTGGCCCAGCCTCCTGAGTACCTGGGACTACAGGTGTGCACCACCACGCCCAGCTATTTTTTTTTTTTTTTTTATAGTGATGAGGTCTTACTATGTTGCCTAAGCTGGTCTTGAACTGGGCTCAGGCAATTCTCCTGCCTTGGCTGCATCCAATTTTTTTTTTTTAAAAAAAGAAGTGAAGTAGCCTTTGAATATATTGGAATCAGAAGGAACTCTTTGCTAAAGATTATATATTTTACTTTTGCTTTGTTTTTTTTTTTGAGTTGGAGTCTCACTCTGTCGCCCAGACTGGAGTGCAGTGGCTGCTCCCGGCCACCGCAGCCTTGACCTGCTGGGCTCCGGCGATCCTTCCTCCTCAGCCTTCTGAGTAGCTGGAATTGCAGGCATGCGCTACCACGCCCAACTGATTTTTTGATTTATTGTAGAGATGAGGTCTCGCTGCCCAGGCGGGTCTCGAACCCGTGGGCTCAGGCAATCCACTCACCTCAGCCTCCCAAAGGCGCGGGATTACAGGCTGAGCCACTGAGCCCGGCTTACTTTTGCTTTGTAAAGTTATATGTACAGTGGTTAATTGAGCAGAATATAGAAAGCAAAGCAATGTGGACTCTAAATTCAGAATGGTAGTTACCTCTTTTGGGAGTCAGGAGGATGGGATTGATAAGATGTACATAAGGGACTTAAAAAGTACTGGTAATACTTCTTTTAGATCAGATAATAATTGCATGGTTGTTAATTTCATTTTTTATTCTTTGAGGTTTATATGTCCTATATTTGTATGATGTATTACAAAATATAAAAGAATAAATGGCCTCATTTACCAACAACTTAAAATATTTCTTGAATAATTCATTAGATTGTAAGCATAAAACCATCTTTTTTTTTTTTTGAGTTGGAGTTTCACTGTGTTGCCTAGGCTGGAGTGCCATGCCACACTCATGGCTGCTGTGGCCTTGACCTACTAGGCTCAGGCAATCTTACTGCCTCAGCCTTCCAAGTAGCTGAAATTACAGTTGCGTGCCACCATGCCTGGCTAATTTTTTGACTTATTGTAGAGACAGGGTCTCACCAAGTTTCCCAGGCTGGTCTGGAACCCCTCTGCTCAGTCAATCCTCTCACCTTCACCTTCTGAAGTGCTGGGATTATAGACATGAGCCACCATGCTCGGCCCCATAAAACCTTTTTATTTCCACAAAAGCACCTTTAAATACCTAGCTTACAAAACTCTTTCTTTAGTGCAGGATAAAAAATAAAGGTCAATATATATCTTATTTATAGTAATAGTCTTTTTTTTTTTTTATTTTTGAGTTGGAGGAGTCTCACTCTGTTGCCCAGGCTGGAATGCAGTGGCAAGATCATGGCTTCCCACAGCCTCAACCTTCTAGGCTCAGGCAGTCCTTCTTCCTCAGCCTCCTGGGTAGCTAGGACTACAAGCTCATGCTCCCATGTCTGGCTAACTTTTAAATTTTTTGTAGAGATGAGGTCTTAAACTTTGTTCCCTGGGCTGGTCTTGAACTCGACTCAAGTGATTCTCCTGTTTTGACCTCCAGAAATACTGGGATTATAGACATGAGCCACTTCCCCCAGCAATAGTCTGTTTTTTAAATGTATGCCTTAAAAATTGAACTTAAGCCGGGCTCGGTGGCTCAGCCTGTAATCCCGCGCCTTTGGGAGGCTGAGGTGAGTGGATTGCCTGGGCCCGCGGGTTCGAGACCCGCCTGGGCAGCGAAGACCTCATCTCTACAATAAATCAAAAAAATCAGCCGGGCGTGGTGGCGCATGCCTGTAATTCCAGCTCCTCGGAAGGCTGAGGAGGAAGGATTGCTGGAGCCCAGCAGGTCGAGGCTGTGGTGGCCGGTGGCGGCCACTGCACTCCAGTCTGGGCGACAGAGTGAGACTCCAACTCAAAAAAAAAAAAAATTGAACTTAACATCAGCTTGTCATTCTAAGTAACTATGAAGGGTGACTGATTACAAATGTCAGTATGGAGAAAAGTCATCTGAATTGCTTGTGTGCAGCTTTCTACTCTTAGCTGTAGACAACTTTACTTGAGAATGCCCAAGTTTAGTGCTTACTGTTTGCCATTTTGGTGTACAGGTTGAACATCCAAATCAGAAAATCTGAAATTAAAAATGCTCAAAAATCTGAAACTTTTTGAGCACTGACATGACGCTCAAAGGAAATGTTCACGGGTGCATTTTTGGATGTCTGATTTTGGGATTTGGTATCCTTTAAGTATAATGCAAATACTAAAAAAATCTGAAATCCAAAACATTTTCAGTCCCAAGGATTTTGGATGAGTAATGCTCAACCTGTACATGATTCTAGGCCCTTAAGAAGTAGCGATTCAAGGCCGGGCTCGGTGGCTCAGCCTAATCCTAGCACTTTGGGAGACTGAGACAAGTGGATTGCCTGAGCCCGCGGGTTCGAAACCTGCCTGGGCAACTTGGTGAGACCTCATCTCTACAATTACTCAAAAAAAAAATTATCTGGGCATGGTAGCACACGCCTATAGTTCCGACTACTTGAAAGACTGAGATGGAAGGATCGCCAGAGCCCAGCAGGTCGAGGCTGCGGTGGCCGGGAGCGTGCCACTGCACTCCAGTCTGGGCGACAGAGTGAGACTCCAACTCAAAAAAAGTGGCAATTCCAGTATTATTATTATTATTATTATTTTTTGGTCAGAGTCTCACTCTGTCACCCAGGCTGGAGTGCAGTGGCTTGCTCATGGCCACCGCAGCCTTGACCTGCTGAGCTCAGGCTATCTTTCCACCTCAGCCTTTCAAGTAGCTGGAACTATAGGCGCATACAACCAGGCCTGGCTAATTTTTAAATTTATTGTACAGATGAGGTCTCACCAAGTTCCCCAGGCTGTTCTTGAACACCTGGGCCCAGGCAGTCCTCTCGCCTTCACCTCCCAAAGTGCTGGGATTACAGGCATGAGCCACCGTGCTCGGTGTCCCAGTATTATTTTTTAATCCAGTGAGTTTAAAATTCAGTCTGGTTGGATGTGGGGACTAGAAGTTGTGTCTGGGATTGCATTGTAGACAGATTGTTTTAGCTTAGGTGGCTTTCCTCTCTGGGCATGACTCTGGGATGCTGCTAGTGGAGCAAAAGCAACTTAGGTTCTCTTTTGAGCATTGCCCCCAAGACTTGTGAAGAACCTTGTGCTTGTCGGTTTTTAGCTGACCAGAGAACAGGTTTATCTAGAACCATTTTGGGTATTTTTGGTCAAAGATTTAAAATTTGGTCTTAAGTAATGAGATTAAATGAATATGCTATTCTTAAACCCTCTTAAAGAATACAAAGATTTTAAATTTTTAATCAAATTATTTATTTTCCAGTAATCTATTACTGTAATCCCTAAATCTCTCGACTTAACATTTCTACTGTGGTTTTTAGAATTTACTTTATAATTCTGGAAAAATATAGTGCTAATGATAATTATATGTTACAAGTGACAAATTTGGCAAGTAAGTATTTTTTATGATCCTGTTACATAAGTTGACAGGTAAAACAATTTTTAACATTTAGAGGTAATAATTAAATAAAAGAATAAGCTCTTCCCTCCTCTTTAAAAGAAATTATTTTCTCAAAAACTTCTCTTAGGTCACAGAAATCCAGGACTGGAGTGCATCAAGCCCACATAGCGCGGCATACGTTCTTTGGGATAATGGTGCTAAGAACCTTTACAGAGTTGGCTTCGAGGGCATGGTAAGTAGTGAGGAACCATACAGATAAAAATATTCGTTGGGTGAATAGTCCTTGTTTTGCTCTTATTTTTTTTTGTCATCTCCCTTTTTCAGAATATGGCCATCTGAACTATGAATATGTGCTAGGAAAGAAATCTATAAAGTGAGAATTTAATAAATTTGCAAGATCTTTCAATTTTTACTTTGTTTATCTAAACTAACAGTAAATATGATTTTGCCCTCAGTTAATGTTTGAGTACTTACTATGTATTGATTGTGTAGAGTTGATTCATTATTGATGTAAATCTAGAGGGATTATTTACTAAAATCTATCAAGAAGATTGAGAATCACATGTAAGACCATTGCTTGGCATGGGTGATATAAAATGCGGTTTTATGACATATTTGTATTCTTTGCTCTGGTAGCTGATAAAAGCAGAAATTACAATAGGCATTAAAATTATTTTTAAGGAAATTTTTTTCTCTTTATTTAAAAAAGTGTACTATTGATAATTGAAAATGATTGAAAAGTATCATGAATCATTTAAGTGCTTAAAAGAATAAAGGAATTTTATTTAATGGATTACCTTATATTTCTGTATTTCATGAACCATTGTTCAAATGCTGACCTCCCTATTTAATTTACAGAGCATAATGAATGCCAAAAATTACTGCTTGTCTTATCCTTTCCATCTTGACTACATTCTTCATCCAAAAAATTCTTTAAATTCCTTTTTTTTTTTTGAGTTGGAGTCTCACCAGACTGGAGTACAGTGGCATGCTCATGGCCACCACAGTATTGACCTGCTGGGCTTCAGCCATGCTTCTGCCTCAGCCTTCCAAGTAGCCAGAACTACAAGTACACACAAGCAGGCCTGGCTAATTTTTAAATTTATTGTAGAGACAAGGTCTCGCCAAGTTGCCTGGGCTGGTCTCTAATCCGCGGGCTCAGGCAGTCTACTTGCCTTGGCTTCCCAAAGGGCTGAGCCACTGAGCCTAGCCTAAATTCCTTTTTTTATACTGCTGTGTCTCTTGTTGGGAAGAGAGAAAGTAGCCCAGTGTCCCTTTATCTATTTTATTTCTATACAAAAGCAAGCCATGTGAATTTTTTTTTTGAGTTGCAATCGTACTCTGTCACCCAGGTTGGAGTGTGGTTGATCTGCTGGGCTCTGGCCATCCTTCTGCCTCAGCCTTCCAAGTAGCCGAAACTACAGGCATGTACTACCACACCTGGCTAATTTTTGATTTATTGTAGAGACAAGGTCTCGCCAAGTTGCCTGGGCTGGTCTCAAACCCGTGGGCTCAGGTAATCCACTCGCCTTGACCTTCCAAAGTGCTGGGATTACAGACTGAGCCACTGAACCCGGCCTAGCCATGGGAATTTAAACAAATATTTTATTCACCAATTTTTATCATTGTAAATAGCATTGGTTTTAAGTTTTTCATTATCTTCATGCCTCTGCCTGTTTTTGAAATTGTGAGTTTTTGTAGGATTCTGGTGATGATTAATTTTCTTCAAATGAAGGCCAGGTACAATATGTGCTCAGATATTTACCCAGTACTATATATAAATTGATGGCTGAGTAGTATTCCTTTATATGGTGATGCCAGTATTTATTGAAGGAGATTTCTGTTGATGAGTATCTGATGAGTATGGGTTTTGTTTCCCCCACTGCTTCAAGTAGTGTGTCAGTGAGCATCCTTGTGTATATGTCTTTGCACATTATGGGTATATTTCCTTAGGATAGCTTTTGAGACATGAAGTTGCTTGGTTAAAGTATTATGTGAAACTGTGAAAACAGTTTGATCTCTCTGTTTCTTCGGCCAGGACTGAGTGATAGCAAAAGAAGCTGTAAAAGAGTTGAGTTCTGTGCACGTGCATGCACGCATGCATGTGTATAAAGGAACGCTTTTCCTTAATAGAGTAAGATATCCTGATTACCTACTATATATGCAAGGTATTATTTAGCACTTTAAAGTTAAGTTCACTTCTAAATTTTCACCCAAGATTGTTCTTCTAAGTTCACATTTTCTGTACTTTTTACTGTACTACAGCTCCCCCCTCATTTAACTACTTGATCATTTGTTTTCTTATAAAAGTTAAGTGGGAAGGAACCTTAGTTAACCAGTTTTGGTGAAGTAAGGTCTGAAGTTGATATTGTAATGTATGCTGAGTGACGAAAAGTTTATTAAAGAGAAGAAAAGAAGGTGGGGGGGTAGCTGACTCTATAGAGAGAAACCAGTGGCCTTTGTTCTCTTGCAGGCCACTTATATACCCCAGTTTAGGTTGATTGGGCTCTGAGAAGCAGTTTAGGGTGTTTGAGTTGTCACCTGGCCTTGAAATGCAGATGTCAGCAGCCGCTGTTGAATCTAGTCCCACAGCACTGAAGTGCAGAGTCCCACAGCATTGAAGTGCAGATGTTCACACAAAACCAGTCACTATCAGGGATGTTGTTAATCACTTGTCTCTGAAATGCAGCCTTAGGAAAGCAAACACTGACAATCAGTACCAGGACGTTATGAATCATATAGCTTTGGGATGCGGGTCTCTGGAAAGCAGATATGGGCAGTAAAGGAAAGCAGATATAGGCAGTAAAGCAATTAGTAACAGGATGCTGTTAGAGCACAGTGTTAGCTTTTGGGCCATTGCAACTCTGTGCTCCGTTTGTGAGGTTTATATGATGAGTTTTTTTGTTTTTTTTTTTTTGAGTCGGAGTCTCACTCTGTCGCCCAGACTGGAGTGCAGTGGCCGCTCCCGGCCACCGCAGCCTCGACCTGCTGGGCTCCGGCGATCCTTCCGCCTCAGCCTTCCAAGTAGCTGGAACTACAGGTGTGCGCTACCACGCCCGGCTGATTTTTTGATTTATTGTAGAGATGAGGTCTTGCTGCTCAGCCTCCCAAAGGCACAGGATTACAGGCTGAGCCACCGAGCCAGGCTTGATGAGTTGTTTTAACTACAACCTCCTCTTCTATCCCCCTACAAGCCCTATCAGATGTAAATAGGAAAATTAACTTGCCAAGGAATCAAATGACTGAATTTGTTCCCGTTCTTTTCTACTTTGTACTGGTTGCTTGGTTTTGGATAAATTCCAGGTTTTTGTTTGTTTTTGGTAAAAGTATCCTTAAAATTGAATTGTGTTACACATTTTAAATAGTAGGTATTTGTTGTAGTCATTTTTAAAAAGTGTTTTTGAAAATATAATAAATATTATAAATATTGTAATATTATGAATATTATAATAATATCTAATATAATAGAATTCAGGCATTTTAATTTTGTGCTTTTTAAAAGAAAGCTAGAAGTAAATAAAGTATGCCCTACCTGAAGATCAGGTTTCTGTTTTCTGATACTTGCTTTTTTGTTTTTGTTTTTTTTTAAAGTAGGATTTATTGAGAAGGCAGAAAAGCTCCCAGAGCAGGAGGGAACCTGAGGGAGTTGTCTGACGCGTGCTTTTTGAAAGCAGTTTTTAGTTAGTGTGATTGTTAACCCAAAGCTTATCGTGACTTCTGTTGTAGGTGTGTTCTGAATGAATATTTTTGCCTATTTCAGATATTGAGCCAAATTTGAAGTTTTCATGAGTGATTTTTCTGGTTTCTTTTCTTAGTCTGATCTGAAGTGTGTCCAGGATGCCAAAGGAGGTTCTTTCTACAGAGATCATTGTCCTGTGCTAGGTGAGTTAGCAGAGTAGAGAAAATTACTAAATAATAGGTCACAGTTCATGGAATCAGTAACATGTTTAAAGTAGACTTAAAAAACTAGTTACCATTTAATTATTTGGAGAAAAACTTATTTTATTTTGTTTTTAAGGCATTTGTTCCTTTATTATGATTTTTTTAGATGTAGATTTGTCATTTCTTGCAAATTGACATGCCATTTACGTCATGATATATTTGAAACTTTTGTTTTTTAACCATAAACTTAGAGTTTAGTACTTATAAATTTCTTAGAATTCCTGTAGCATTGTCTTCTTAATACAAGAATAGTACCAAGATTAAGGCAATATAGTAAATATAATTTTATGTGTCATTAAACTAAAAAAAAGAGAACAATAAAACCAAAACTACCTTCATTTTTTAGGTTTATTATTGCCAGGAAGAACATTTGCCACACTCTTCTGATCAAATCTTTAGTCTCTGAATGCTTTCTTTTCTCATGTGAACTATGTGTTCTTCTTTCCAAATCATTTGACTTGGCTTTTTAGCAAAAAGTATACTGTTTTCATGCAGCATACCTTAATTTTTTTTATTATAAAGGAAAAAATAGGAAAACTATCTTGTTTTTGATGAGCTTATCCATTTCACTTGCTTTCAGAAATGTTTTTGTTTTGTGTCTTGCCTTCATAAAAAAATGCAGAATCAACATGCATATTTTGGATAGCTCAGCACAGAGGTTAAAAAAATTTCTTATTTTTAATTGTTGTACATATATAATAGTTGTACATATTAACAGAGTATGTATGGTGTTTTCATACAGGCATATAACGTGTAATGATCAAATCAGGGTAACTAGGGTATCCATGACATCAACAGTGTTTCATGAATCATGAACCCTTGATCTCAGAGGTAGCGTTTGAAAATAATCTAGGGAATTAGTTTTGAAATATTTAAAAATGCTCTTTAGGGCAAAAATCACAAGAACCATTTGTTAAAAAACAGTACTAAGCACTTCAGAGAAAAAAGAAAACAAAAATTCCAGAGTTTTCTTTCATGTTCTTGATTTAGTTATTGGGGTTCTAATGCAGTGGTAGTCAATGTCATCTAGGCATAAAGGTGAGTATTTTCAACACCCAGGACTTTGTGTTTGCTCACAAAACTGCATCGTCTTTTATAGCTTCTACTCTTGTTTAGTCTTTAATATATATACATCATCACATTATTTAAGTTTTTGAGTCCATTTTTCAGAAAGCTCTCTAGTTCTAGAACTTTGTACTTATAGTGGATTCTCAAAACATTTTAAAGTTAGGTAGTACCTAAAACTAAAATATTTAGATGTTATTGTTATTTAAAAACTATGCAGTTGCATGTTGTTGCTGTGACTTTTTTCTTTTTTCAACTACCTCTGAAATTACAGGTGAGCAGAATGGCAACAGGAATCCTGGTGGATTGCAGATTGGTGACCTGGTAAATATAGATCTTGACCTAGAAATTGTACAGTCTTTGCAGCATGGTCATGGAGGATGGACTGATGGAATGTTTGAGACTTTAACTACAACTGGAACTGTTTGTGGCATTGATGAAGACCATGACATTGTAGTACAGTATCCAAGTGGCAATAGGTTGGTGATATTTCTCAACTTTGGATAACGAAACATTAGTCTATCAAGAACAGAACTTTAAAGAAAGCAGATAATGTGATATAACTAAAGATTCATTGAAGCTAGCTTTTGAAGGGTAGATAAAAATCCAGAGTATGTTGGTAAGGTGGATGGGAACAAATGATAAGAATTGTGTGTGTGTGTGCTGTGTGTGCTGTGTATATATGTGAGTTTATATGAGTATGTTTATGATACATGTTGTGTACAAATTTATTTTTACTTCAGCAGGAGAATATATTATATCAGTATTAGGTCTAAATCTAGGTAAAAAATTCTGTGCTCATAATGGACCATATCAATCTATCCTGAATAAGAAGGATTGTATTAGAACTCCTATGATCTATATCTCCAGAGTCATCTCTCTGTTTAAAAAATTGATATACATGACCAGGCTTGGTGGCTCATACATGTAATCCCAGGACTTTGGGAGACCGGTAAGGGAGGATTGCTTGAACCCAAGAATCCTAGACCAGCCTAAGCAACTTAGTGAGATCTTGTGTCTACAAAAAATAAAGAAGTTAACTGGGTGTGGTGTTGTGCACCTGTAGTCTCAGCTACTCAGGAGGCTAAGGTAGAAGGTTTGCCTGAGCCCCAGAGATTGAGGCTATGGTAAGCTACAGTCTTGCCACTGCACTGCAGCCTGAGTGACAGAGTGCGATCCCAACTCAAAAAAAATTGATATACAAAAGTTGTACATATTTTTGGTGTACATGGTATATTTTCACACATGCATGTATACAATGTGATGATCAAACCTGGGCAATTGGGACATCCACACTCCAGACACTTGCCCCTTCTTCATATTGGGAACATTTCAACTCCTCTCCTTCAGCTATTTTGCAATATACGTCAAATTATTGTTGACTACAGTTGCCCTACTGCAGTATTGAACACGACGTCTCATTGGTTCCATCTAACTGTGGTTTTGTGCCCATTAACTAACCTCTGTTCATCCCACTTCCTCCCTACCCTTTCCACCTTCTGATAACCAATGGTCAACTCTCTACCTCCATGAGATCCACATGTTAAAATCTTACATATGAGTGAGAACATTCACTATTTGTCTTTCTGTGCCTGGCTTATTTTATTTTACAGAATAACTTCCAGTTTCATTCATATTGCTAAAGATGACAGATTTCATCTTTTTTTTATGACTGAATTAATATTCTTTTGTGTATATGTGCCACATATTCTTTATCCATTTATCTGTTGATGGGCATTTAGATTAGGTTAGCCATATTTTGGCTGTTGCAAACAGTGCTGCAATAAACACGAGAGTGCAGAATTCTTTTCAATATACTGATTTCCTTTCTTTGAATATAACCCAGCAATGGGATTGCTGGATCATATGGTAGTTATATTTTTAGTTTTTGAGGAACCTTCATACTGTTTTCCATAGTGGCTATACTAATTGACATTCCTACCACCAGTATACAAGTGCTCCTCTTTCCCCACATCCTGGCCAGCATTGTTATTTAATTTATCTATCTATCTGTGTATCTGTTTATCTATAAAGTCATCTTAATTGGGGTGAGATGTTATTTAATTGTGGTTGTAATTTGCATTTCCCTGATGATTAGTAATATTGAGTACTTTTAAAAATGTATATATATACACCTGTTAGCCACTTGTATCTCTTTTTTTGAGAAATGCCTGTTCAGATCTTTTGCTCTTTTATTTCAGTTGGGGTCTTACTTTATCACCCAAGCTGGAGTGCAGTGGCATAATCATGACAATCAGCTCATAGCAGCCTTGACCTGGGCTCAGCAATCCTTTCACCTCAGCATCCCGAGGAGCTGGGACTATTGGCGTGTGCCACCATGCACAGCTAATTTTTTTGATCTTTTTTTTTGTAGAGACGAGGTTTTACTTTGTTGCCCAGGCTGGTCTCAAACACCTACGCTCAAGCAATCCACCAACCTCAACCTCCTAAAGTGTTGGAATTGCAGATGTGAGACATCACTTCTGACCCTTTTGCCATTTTTAATCAGATTTTATTATTTGTTATTGAGTTGTTTGAGTTTCTCATATATTCTGGGTAGTAATCCCTTGTTAGATGGATAATTTGCATATATTTCCCCCCATTCTGTAGGTTGTTTCTTCACTCTGTTGGTTGTTTACTGTGCAGAAGCTTTTTAGCATCATGTGATCCCATTTGCCTATTTTTGCTTTTGTTGACTGGGCTTTAGGAATCTTACCCCAGTAATTTTTGCCCAAATGTATTCTTCTAGTAGTTTCAGAGCTTCAGGTCTTAGATTTAAGTCTTTAATCTATTTTGATGCAATTTTTGTAGATGGTAAGAGATAGGGGTTTATTTTTATTCTACATATTTTTTGAAGAGAATACTCTTTCCCCAGTGTATGTTCTTGGCGCCTTTGTCAAAAAACAGTTGGCTGTAAATGTGTGAATTTATTTCTGGGTTCTCTATTATTTTCCATTGGTTTGTGTGTCTACTTTTATGCTAGTACCATACTGTTTTGATTACTATGACTCTGTAGTGTATTTTGAAGTCAGGTAGTATGGTGCCTCTGGTTTTGTTCTGTTGCTCAGGTTGACTTTTAGCTGTTTGGGGTCTTTTGTGGTTCCAGATGAATTTTAGCATTTTTTTTTCATGTGAAGAATTATCATTATTATTTTATAGGAATTACATTGAATCTGTAGATTGATTTGGGTAATATTGACATTTTAATAATAGTCTTTCAATCCATGAGCTTGGGATATAGTCCCATTTATTTGTGTCTTAGGTTTTCTCTATCAGTGTCTTATAGTTTTTCTTGTAGAGATCTTTCACTTCTTTGGTTACATTTCTTCTTAGATATTTATATTTTCTGTAACTGTTGTAAATGGAATTGCTTTCTTGATGTCTTTTTTATGTAGGTATGTATAAATACTATTGAATTTTGTATGTTGAGTTTGTATCCTGCATCTTTACTGAAATTGTTTATCAGTACCAAGAGATTTTTGGTGGAGTCTTTTTTTCTTTTATATTTTATTTTTTGGGATGGGATTTTCCTCTGTTGCCCAGGCTGATTTTGAACTCCTGGACTCAAGTAGTCTTCCCGCCTTGGCCTTATGAGTAGCTGGGACTACAGGTGTGTGCCACCACACCAGTTTGTTAGAGTCTTTAGGTTTTTCTAAATGTAGTATTATGTCAACTGTAAACAAGTATAATTTGACTTCTTCCTTTTCAATTTGGATGGCCTTCGTTTCTTCCTCTTACTCTGGCTAGGACTTATAGTACTATGTAGTGGTTAAACTGGGCAAACTTGTTTTGTTCCAGATCTTAGAGGAAAGGCTCTCAAATTTTCCCTGTTCGGTATGATGTTAGCCGTGGGTTTCCTATGTATATGGTGTTCATTGTGTGAGGTTTGTTAGGAGTTTTTATCATAAAGAAATGTTGAGTTTTTTCTAATGCTTTTCTACATGTATTGAAATGATCATATGGTTTTTGTTCTTGATTCTGTTCATGTGATGTTTATTTTTGTAAATTTTAATTTTTGGTAGAAGAGGGTCTTGCTATGTTGCCAAGGCTGGTGTCCAATACCTTGTCACAAGCAATCCTCCTGTCTTGGCCTCCCAAAGTGCTGGAATTATAGACATGAGCCACTGTGCCCAGCCGTGTGTTGTATCAAGTTTATTGATTTGCATATGTTTGAACTATGCTTACATCCCTGGAATTAATCACTTTTGATCATGGTAAATGATCTTTTAATGTGTCATTGTATTTGGTTGCTAATATTTTGTTGAGAAGTTTTACATCTCTGTTCATCAGGGATATTGGCCTCTAGTTTTCTTTTTTTTGTATCCTCGTCTGTTTTTGGTATTGGAAATACTGGCCTTGTAGAAAGAGTTTGGAAGTATTCCCTTCTCATCCATTTTTTAGAAAAGTTTGAGTAGAATTTGTATTAGTTCTTCTTTAAATGTTTGGTAGAATCTAGCAGTGAAACCATCAGATCCTGGGTTTTTCTTTGATGGGAGACATTTTATTATTTTATTACTCTTTCAATCTTGTTACTCATTACTGTTCAGGTTTTCTCTTTCTTCATGGCTCTTTTGGTAGGTTGTATGTGTCTAGGAATTTATCCATTTCTAATAGCTTTTCCAACTCGTTGGCATATAGTTGTTCATAATAGTCTCTAATAATCTTTTGCTTTTTTGTGGTATCTGTTTATGTCTCCTTTTTTAATTTTTAATTTTCATTTGGCTCTTTTTTTCTTCCTAGTCTAGCTAAAGGTTTGTTGATTTTTGTCTATCTTTTCAAAATACCCATTTTATGTTTTGTTGATCTTCTGTTTTTTAGTGTCTCAATTTCATTTGTTTCTGCTTGATTTTTATTATTTCTATTCTTTTACTAGTTTTGGATTTGGTTTGTTCCTGCTTTTCTAGTTCTTTGAAGTATATCATTTATTTATTTATATGAAAAATTTCTACTTTTTTGAATATTGATTTGATGTTACCATTGTAAACTTTCTTCTTAGTGCTGATTTGGCTGTATCTCATAGATTTTGGTATGTTGTGTTTCCATTTTCATTTGTTTCAAGAAAGTTTTAAATTTCTTTCTTAATTTCTTTGTTCACCCAATGGTTGTTCAAGTGCATGCTGTTTAGTTTTCATGTGTTTGTATCGTTTACAAAGTTTCTCTTGCTGTTCATACTTGGTTTTGTATCATTGTGGTCAGAAAAGATACTTAATATCATTTCAGCTTTTTAAAATTTGGTGAGACTTGTTTTGTGGCCTAACTTGGTTTATCCTAGAGATTGTTCCATGTGCTGATAAGAAGAATTGTGTTCTGTAGCACTGGATAAAATGGTCTGTGAATAGTAGTTAGGTTTATTTGGTCTAGAGTGTAGTTTAATTTTGTTGTTTCTTGGTTGATTTTCTGCCTGAGTGATTGGTCCATTACTGAGAGTGGGATGTCGAAGACCCCTACTGTTACTGTATTGCAATCTGTCTTAGAAGTATTAATATTTGTTTTATATATTTGGCTGCTCTGGTGTTGTTATATCCTCTTGCTGAATTGAGCTCTTTATCATTATATACTAATCTTTGTCTCTTTTTACAGTCTTTGACTTTAAGTTTATTTTATCTGATATAGGTATGGCTACTCCTGCTCTTGTTTTCCATTTGCATGGAATACTTTTTTTTATATCTTCACTTTTAGTCTGTGTGCCTTTATAGGTAAAATTAGTTTCTTGTAGGCAGCATATAGTTTTGTTTATTTAGTTTTAAATTTGTTTGGCTAGTCTGTGTCTTTTAATTGGGAAATTTCTTCTTCTTCTTCTTCTTCTTTTTTTTTTTTTTTTGAGTTGGAGTCCCACTCCATCGCCCAGGCTGGAGTGCAATGGCACGCTCACGGCCACCCCAGCGTTGACCTGGTGGGCTCTGACTATCCTTCCACTTCAGCCTTCCAAGTAGTCTAAAATGTTTATATTCAATATTGTCACTGAAAGACAAGAACTTAGTATTGCCATTTTGTTATTTGTTTTCTGGTTGTTTTGTAAATTTTATTTTCCTTTTTTTTCTCTTGCTTTTTTCCTTTGTGGTCAAGTAATTTTCTCTGGTAGTATGTTTTAATTTGTTGCTTTTTATTTTTAGTGTATCTATTATAGGTTTTTGCTTTCTGGTTCCCATGAAGCTTACAAAAAACATCTTATAAAAATAACAAGTTATTTTATGTATATGACAACTTACTCTTCTTCTTATTTTTTGAGTTGGAGTCTCACTCTGTTGCCCAGGCTGAAGTGCAATAGTATGCTCACGGCCACTGCAGCCTCTGTCCATTGGGCTCAGGTGATCTTTCCACCTCTCACTTCCAAGTAGCTGACTACATGCTGATGACAGGCATGTGTCACCATGCCTGGCTAATTTTTTGATTTATTGTAGAGACGAAGTCTCGCCAAGTTGTCCAGGCTGATCTCGAACCCTGGGTTCAGGCAATCCATTCACCTCAGCCTCCCAAAGTGCTGGGATTATAGGCATGAATCACCACACCTGGCAACAACTTAAGTTTGATCACAAAGAAAAGAAACAAAGGGAAAATTAAAACACTCTACTCTTTAACTTCATCCCCACATTTTTACTTCTTTGGTCTCAGTTTATACCTTTTGATATTGCCTATCTCTGAATGATTTGCTATAGCTGTTATTTTTGATAGATTGCTGTTTTAGTCTTCATACTAGAGATATGTAGGGATTACACAGCACAGTTATAGTATTAGAGGATTCTGAATTTGCCTGAGTAATTACCTTTACCAGTGAGCTTTATGCCTTCAAGTGTTTTCTTTTTTACTTTTATTTTTTGTCTGTCTTTTCTTTCTTTTTTTTTTTTTTTTTGAGTTGGGGTCTCACCTGTTGCCCAGACCGGAGTGTAGTGGCACATCATGGCTCACTGCAGCCTTGATCTCCTGGGTTCATGTGATCCTTCCGCCTCAGTCTCCTAAATAACTAGGACTACAGGTACATACAACCATGCCTGGCTAATTTTTTGTAGAGACAAGGTCTCAGTATGTTGTTTAGGCTGGTCTCAAACTCCTGGGCTCATGCAGTTCTTTGATCTTGGCCTCCCAAAGTGCTGGGATTACGGGCATGAGCAACTGTGCCCAGCCTCAAATGTTTTCTTTTTCTTTGTTAGCATCCTTTTCTTTTAGTTTGGTGAACTTCCTTTATCTTTTTCTATAACACTGGTGTAGTGGGGATGATTTTTCTCACCTTTTGATTGTCTAAGAAGGATACTGTCTCATTGTGTTTGAAGAAAAGCTTTGCTGGGTACAGTATTTTTGATTGGCAGTTTTTTTCCCTTCAGCTCTGAGTATGTGGTCCTACTCCTATGGCTTGTATGTTTTCTGTTGAGAAGTCTGCTGCTAGATAAATTGGAGGTTCTTTATATGGTATTTACTTTTTTGTTCTTGTTGTTTTGTTGATTTTTGGATCCTCTCTTTGTTTTTGATGTTTGATTATTATATGCCTTAGGGTAGTCTTATTTGGGTTGAATCTATTTGGTGGTTTCTTTCTGACCTTCTAATACCTGGATATTTATATCTTTCTCTTGGTTTGGAAAGTCTTCTACTATTATCTGAATACTCTTTTTACCACCTTGCTCTTTCTCAATTCTCTGATGAATGTCATTGACTCTTAGATTTGCTCTTTTGAGGTTAGGCTTTGTATTTTGTAGGTGTTCTTCATTCGTTTTTGTTCTTTTTCCCCCCTTTTCTGTATATTTTCAAATATCCTATCTATGATTTCACTGATTCTTTATGCTATTTGGTCAGTTCTGCTGTTGAGAACTTCTAATGCATTTTTCAGTTCAGCAATTGTATTTCTCTGTTCCAGGGTTTCTGTATGATTTTAAAAAATTATTTCTATCTCTGTTAAATTTCCTTGATAAATTTCTGAATTTCTTTTCTGTGTTATCTTGGAGTTAGCTGAGTTTCCTTAGAACTGCTATTTTGAATTCTTAACTGAGAGCTCATACAATGCTCTCTCATTATTTTGGTCATTGGTTCCTTGCTTTGTGTGTTTGGGGAGGGCATGGCTCCCTGTTTATTTTTTTTCTGTGTGTGTGTACACCTATGACTTCATATTGAAAGATTATTTTTTTTCCCCAGTCTTTGCTATCTGACTTGTTTTAATCTTTCTTGGGTATGTTTGCTTAGAGGTTTTTTTTGCAGCTGTTTTTTGAATTCCCTTAATCCTTCTTTTCAGCACTAGGTCTTAAGCCCAGGTTTGTCTTAGCTCTCACAAACGTTTGGAGTACTGCTTGTCCTGAACAGGGAGGAGAGGGTCCCAAAGGGGATACCCCAGCTGTATGGGAAGGCTTGCTTGGGGTTCATGGCCAGAAGACCATTGGAATGTGCCTCCTATAACAGGTGCTGCTGAGCTGTTAGCCTGATTTGGCATCTCCTTTGGCTGAGATAAAGAGCAGAGTTTCTAGGTCTGGGATTTGCTAGGCTTGCCTTCTCACTTTCTCTTTAGCTACTTTGAGTGATTTTTCTCCCTACTTGTAGTGCTTCCTGTGGATTGAGGCAGCAATGATTTTCTTGCAAGGGAACATTTTAACTTGATTATATATGCAAATACTGTATTTACAAATAAGTTCACATTAATGGATACTAAGATTAGGATTTCAGCATGCTTTTGATGGGCACATAATTAAGCCCATAATAGGAGGTAGTATTCCCCCAAACTAATCTAAAGAGTCACTGCAGTCCTCACCAAAAATCTGGTGCCTTTTTTTTTTTTTTGCAGAAATTGACAGACTGATTTTAAAATTTGTATGGAAATTCAAGGGACCCAGAGTCCCCAAAACAATCTTTAAAAAGAACAAAGTGGGATCTCAAATTTCTTGATTTCAAAACTTAACCACTAAGCTACGGTAATCAAGACAGTGAGTTAGTGGTGTAAGGTCAGACATATAGAACAATGGAATAGAGTTGAAAGTCCAGAAGTAAGCCCTTGCACTTATGCCAGTTGTTTTTAGGAGATGGAGTCTCCCTGTGTTTCCTAGATTAGAGAGCAGTGGGGTATTTGCAGGTAGGATTATGATGTGCTACAGCCCATATGACCTGGGCTCAAGCAACTCTCCTGCCTCATCCTTGTGAATAGCTGGGATTACAGGCATGTGCCATTGCACATAACTGATCAATTGATTTTTGACAAAGGTCTAAGATGCTTCAGTGGAGGAAAGAATGGTCTTTTTGAACAAATACTACTGGGACAATTGGATATCAACAAACAAAAAGATGAAGTTGGACACCTACCATACACCATATACAAATATTAAGTCAGAATTGATCGTAGACCTAAGTGCAAGAGGTAAAACTAGAAAACTTTTAGAAAAAAAATATAGGTATAAATCTTCATGGCCTTGGATTTGACAGTGCTTTCATAGATACGACCCCCAAAGCAGAAGCAACTAAAGAAAAAGTGGAGAAATAGGATTTCATAAAAATGAAAAACTTTTGTGTTTTAAAGGAGATTATCAAGAAAGTGAAAAAACAACCCATGGAATGAGAAAAACAAATCTGCAAATTATATTATTAATAAGGGACTTGTATTTAGAATATAAAGGAACTCTTAAAATTCAACAATAAAAGAGAACCCAATTGAAAAATGGCCCGCTGGGTACTGTGGCTCAAGCCTGTAATCCCAGCACTTTGGGAGGCCAAGGTGAGAGGATTGTCTGAACCCACGGGTTCAAGACCAGCCTGGGCAACTTGGTAAGACTCATCTGTACAATAAATTAAAAAATTAGTTGGGCATGGTAGCATGCACCTGTAGTTCTAGCTTCTTTGAAGGCTGAGGCAGAAGGATCGCCTGACCCCAGCAGGTTGACACTGGGGTGACCATGAGCATGCCTCTGCACTCCAGCCTGGATGACTGAGTGAACTCCAATTCAAAAAAAAAAAAAAGAAAAATGGCCAAAGAATTTGAATAGACATTTTCCCAAAGAAGCTGTGTAGGTGGCCAATAACTTCACTGTATTATTTGGCTACGGCTGCCATAGCAAAATACCATAGACTGGATTGCTTAATCAACAGAAATTTATTTTCTCATACTTTTAGAGGCTAGAAGTTCAAGATCAAAGTACTACCCTTTGTGTACAAGGAGCGAGAGAGATCTGTGGTGTCTGTTACTCGTATAAGAACACCAGCACTATTGGATTAGGGCCCCACCTATGTACCCTCATTTAATCTTAATTACTTCTGTAAAGGTGTCTTACATTGGGGGTTGAGTTATGGCTTCAACATATGAATTCTGGAGAGACATAGTTCAATTTATAACAACCATGAACTGTGCTCCACATCATTAGTTAGTAGGGAAGTGCAAAACAAAACCACCATGACATACCACTCTACACACTATAATGGCTAGAATAAAAGAGTCAGATAATAACAAGTGTTGGTGAGGCTATAGAGAAACTAGAATCCTCATAAATTGCTATTGGCACTGTAAAATGGTCAAGTTGCTTTAAAACACTGGGAATTCCTCAAAATGTTAAACCATAGATTTACTATGTGACCCAGCAGTTCCAGTTTTAGGTATATACCTCAGAGAACTGAAAACATGTGTCCACACAAAAACCTATATGTGAATGTCTGTAGAAAAGCATTACTTATAAGAGCCAAAAAGTAGAAGCAACCTAAATGCCCATCAGCTGATGAATGGATAAGCAAAATGTGATGTATCCATGCAATGAAATATTATTCATCCAAAAAAAGAATAGAGTACTGACACATACAGTAACCTAGATGAATCTTGCAAACATTATGCTAAGTGAAAGAAACCAGTCACACAGATCACATATTGTGTGAGTTTTTTTGTATAAAATGTTCAAAATAAGCAAATCAGTAGAAACAAAATATATTACTGGTTATTTATGGGTGGAACAGAGAGCGTAAATATGGAGTGACTGCTAGTAGTTATGGGCTTTATCTTTATGAGGTGATGGAAATGAAATTAAGTAGTGGTGATGGTTGTACAACTGAAAATACTAGAAACCACTAAATTATACAGTGGGTGAATTGTATGGTACACGAACTACATCTTAATAGAGCTGTTATTTAAAAAAAAAAAGTAAGACTGGGTACAGTGGCCCATGCCTGTGATCCCAGACATTTGGGAGGCAGAGGTGGAAGGCTTACATGAGGCAAGGAGTTCGAGACCTAGGCAACACAGTGAGACTCTACCTCTACAAAAGAAATCTGCCAGACCGAGGTAAGAGGATTGCTTGAGCCCAGGAGGTCAAGGCTGCAGTGAGCTCTGATTGTGCCACTGTACCCAGCTTGGGTGAAAGAGTGAGAACCTATTTCTAAAAAATAAAGTGAAACAAAGTACAATTATTATTTAACAATTTTTTTAAAAAGAAAAAGTCTTAAAGATATAAATTTAAATTCTGATTAGCAAATACTAACACATTTTATGTTAAACATTCTCTTGTTTGTTGTTTGGGAATATTAGGTTAGCACAAATTAGGATTATTACTTGTAGAATTCTCATTTAGAATTTTTTCTTGGGCATAGAGTGTTAATAGTAATATGACATTTGAGTTCTAGAAAATCTTTTTTGTTCTTTATTCGACAGAATTTAGTGCTTATTTTGTATTATGCCCTGTACTTAGGATTATAAAGATAATTAGGATGTAGTCCCCTGCTTTGAAGGAGTTTCCTTTTTAGTTTGGGAAGACAAAATGGGAAATAATTGCGATAAAATGTTATAAGTAATATGATAGGCAACTACTTAGGATCCGAGGGCCTAAGAGAAGAGTGGTCATTTCTATTTGGCAAATTAAAGAAAACTTGTGAGACAAAATTATGCCTGCAGCAAATTTAGAGGATAGACTAGATGTCACTGGGGAGAGCACCCTAGGCAGAGCTCTGGGAGCAGCTTGAGTAAATGCTGCTCTGTTCAATCACTATAACAGGTCTAGTACACTTTGGATTATTGGGAATGAGGTAGAGGGCACTGTTGTTGGTAAGACTGAAGAGAAAACTGTGTGGCACATCTTTCTGTTTGGGTTGCTTTAGAGAGTAAAGTTTACTTGCATGGTTACAGGACTATAGTACACAGGTTTTTATATAGTGTGACTTCTCAGAGTCTTTTGTGTGCTAGTAACCTTTTGAATTAAGGAGAAGAGAATGTAATATGCCAATATTGTAGAAATTGCTTGACAAGGGAACCTTTTTTCCTTGGAGTTCAATGTGGGATCGGGGAAAGTGTTATGTTATTCATTGTTGTAGCTCTATCTGATGGGATATTAAGTAGTCATTACAGTGATAGTTCTGAAACAGCATGGAAAATGCTTATGTAAAATAAGTCAGAATCCAAATTTGTTTGCTATGATGATTGCAATTACATTAAATACTCATGCATGGGGAATTAAAACTAGGTACTATTTTTATCTGTGGAATTGGCAGTGGTGTGGGGAAATGTTACACTCTTTGTAGAGCAGTTTGATTCTGTCAGAATTGTAAACAAATATATATTTTGATCAGGTAGTTTTTGAAGAAACTCTGGTGAAATACTAACCTTATGTGCCCAAAGATGTACATACAGGAATGTTTTTTATAGTGTTATACGTACTAGTAAAAATTTGATAGCACTTCAAATGATAGTCAGTAGGAGAATAGTTAAGTACATTGGTATGTATCCAAGTCATAGAATACTCTGTAGCAGTTTAATTGAATTATATAGATCTGTATGTGACATAAAAAACTTCCAAGATGCATTATCTGAGAAAAAAATAAGCCACAGAAATACACACACACACACACACACACACACATGGGATTCAGTTATGGAAAAAACTCTCTACATTATGCCACTCAACATATTGATAGAAGATCTGTAAAGATACATAATAGGACATTAGTGGTGGTTTCTAGTGGCATGGGATCCAGGGTGTTTGTGTGAAATGAATTTTACTTAACGTGTTTCTGACTGAAATGTTTTGAGTTTTTAACAATGATCATGTATTACTTTTATAAAGATTTTTAAACACATGCAGGGGAGAATAAATATACTAAAATGTTAATACATTAATACTTATGTTAGGATGGGGAGATGATGAATTACTTTTTTCCAAGACTTGTGTAATAAAATTATAAAAAGGAAATACAAATCTTTCAGGATATAATTGCAGAGGATTGCCATATTCTTTTGATTTGTAGTGTTTAACTAAGAATGTTGTGTTAAAATGAAGTCAAGCTACCCATTGTGAGTGTGGCTTTGCTCTCGTAGGTGGACCTTTAATCCTGCTGTTCTCACTAAAGCAAACATTGTCCGAAGTGGGGATGCTGCCCAGGGTGCAGAAGGAGGCACCTCACAGTTTCAAGTTGGTGACCTTGTACAAGTTTGTTACGATCTGGAAAGAATTAAGCTTCTACAAAGAGGACATGGCGAATGGGCTGAAGCGATGCTTCCAGTAAGTATATATAGAATATATGTATTTTTTTTCTTGAGGCAGGGGATCACTCTGTTGCCCAGGCTGGAGTGCAGCAGCACAATCATGGCTCACTGTAGCTGCCTTGACCTTGTGGGCTTAGGTGATCTTACCTCAGCCTCCCAAGTAACTGGAACTACAGGTGTACACCACCACACCTGGCTAATTGTTTTGTAGAGACAGGATCTCGCTATGTTGCCCAGGCAGATCTTGAACTCCTGGCTTCAAGCAGTCCTCCCACCTCAGCCTCCTACTAAAGTGTTTGGATTATAGGCGTTAGGAATTATACTTTGCTTATGTCATCTTTGAAAGTAAATTAATCTTAGGAATTGTATTGGCATAAGCCTTCCTGGAATTGTACTCTCCATATTTTCATCTTTTATTTTCTTTTCTAATTTATTTCAGTTACATTATCCTGGGAAGGGTGTGTGTGTTTTGAGCCAGGATCTCACTGTATCACCCAGGCTGGAGTACAGTGGCATTATTATGGCTTACTGCAGCCTCCAGGTCCTGGGCTCACACGGTCCTCCTACTTCAGCCTCCCAAGTAGCTAGGACTGTAGGTGCGCACCGCCATGCCTGGCTAATTCTACATTTTTTTTGTAGAGATGGGATTTTGCTATGTTGCCAAGGCTGGTCTCAAGCATTCCCCCTCCCAAAACTCTGGGCTTATAGGTATAACCTGACCAGTTAACGTTTGTTTGTATGTTTTTGAGTTGAGTTCTTACTGTCACCGAGGCTGGTGCAATCCCGGCTTACTGCAGCCTCAGCCTCTTGGACTCAAATGCTTCTCCCATCTTAGCCTCTTGAGAAGCTGGGACTACAGGCATGCACTGCCACACTCAGCTAATTTTTTGAAATTTTTTTGTAGAGATGAGGTCACTGTATTGTTCATGCTGGTCTTGAACTCCTGGGTTCAAGCAATCCTTCTGCTTTAGCTTTCCAAAGTGCTGAGATTATAGATGTGAGCTACCATGCTCGTGCCAGTTAGTGTTTTTTGTGGAGAATGTAGCGTGGTATGTGTCAGGAGAGGCTTTCGTGATTACTTAATCCCAGAATGAGATAGGTATGTGCTCATCCAATCTCTGGCATTTCTGAACCACTGTAGTTTTTCCTGATTTGAGCAGCTCATATGTATGCCATCTGAGGGTAGTTTTGCCCCTCAACAGTTTAATTTTTTAAATTATATAATTTGTTTTTATCAGATGTTTAGCAACAGCAAACAGATTTGTTTGTTCTGTCCTTGCATCCATCCTTCTCTTTCTCTGTCTGTATCCCTTACTTCTGTTCTTCTGTCCCCTCTTCTGTGCTATCCTGTGTCACCCTGCTCCCTTCCACGCTGTCTTGTCCTGTCTCCCATCCTCCACCCTGCTGTGTCCTCCCCTTGAGTTCTCCACCTTGCCTTCCACCCTCTTCTGCCTCACCAGTCTCTCAGCTCCTCTCCTGTCTGTCCCTTCCATTCCAGTCCAATTCCGTGTCCCATCTGTCCCATGTATCTCTTCTCCCGTTCTTCTTGGTATCCCATCACCCCATCCTGCTAGGTTGTTTCATCCCCGTCTCCTGGCTAGCACCTCCTTCTCTTCCTATCTAGCCCCAACTCCTGTCCTGTCTAGTCTCTTCCCATCCTGTCTAGTTCCTCCTTCCTGCCATTTCTGTTGTCCTGTCCTTCCATAAGTCCATCTGCCCTTTGTATCTTATTTCTTCAGCAGATGTTTTAGCGCATACAATGTCCCTGTTAGGCTTCAGGGCTACAATAATGAACAAAACAGAAAAAAAGTATCTGTTGTTATGGTGCTTTCATTTAAATACATTTCGTATTTTGTAGTTGCTGAACATGTATGCATGTATGTACACTCACACACACACACACATACATGCATACATGCACACACAGATGCAAACTGTTTATCTCAGCAATATTACAAATAGGTGGTGGTATAGCGTCCTTATTTTAAAGGTGAGGAAATCAGAGATAAGATTCTGAACTGGAATTTTGACCCCAGATCTGTCTTCAAAACGTAAGTATTCTTTCTGCCATATCAAACTGCTATGTAAACAAAACTTCTGGATAATTCCAGAGGGGATTGTTAAGATTCCAGTAGTCATGATATAGATTTTGCATTTTCTCATATCCTCTTGGTAAAAGCAGACAACTAGATTAGCATAGCCAAAAAAGCTACAAATGTTTATAACAAAGATAGGTGACAGAGTACCCTAAAATATGAATGAATAGAGATAAACTACTGACAAGTAGTGGTCTACATCTGTCTGTATGGCAGTGGAGAAAATTAAGGGGCATCTGATAGGCCTGAGAGCAGGAAAGCTCCAAAAGAGCTAACAGATGTTCACTGGCTAGTGTGGTATAATCGTGTCCCAGTGGCAGCTGGACCTGGGCCGGCGCATGCAGATTCCAGTTTGGGATGAGAGCAATAGGGCCATGCTAAAGTGTGAAAGGACTGGAGCAAGCTGGGCCTAGAGACTCTCAAAACTGATGAGCCAAGGCTTCCTTCCAGGCAAGCCTCACTTTGAAGAGAAAGTGCTGGGAAGAGAAACAAAATTGAGTAAGACAGAGACAGTTAGGGACAAGGGAAAGAATAGGTCCAGATAAAAACTGGGTGGGATCATGGTTAAATCCTCATACACAGTTATTTTTGTAAAAGAGAGCAGGGAATAGAATAACTTCTCTACAGATAAAGTACACCAGAAAGATATGTACAGAAAACTGATAAAAACAAAAATCTAGTAATTCAAAATGAACTAAAAGAACTTAAGAACTTGATATGATATAGAAGAATAAAATAAATCATAATTAGAAATGAAGTGATAGAACTTAGGAAATGATTAAGAAGAAGATATCATTTCAGAAGAGGAGACTAAGCTAGAAGAAACACAGCAAATAAATATAACAGATAATGCCTTAAGAGAAATATAAGGTAGGAAAATTTTAAAACTAAAAAGGTAAATAGTATTCCAGAAAAAGTGACAAATGTGAAATATCCAATATGAAGTATGTTAGGTATTCTTAGAAGAAGAGAAAACAAAATCCAAAGATATGGAATGAAACAGATACTAAGATTTTCAAAAAAAAAAAAAAATTCCTGAACTTAAAAAAACAATTTGAAATGAAGTATTAAAGGAGTACATTGCATACCTGGGAAAGCTGCCCAGAACATCAAATGCTGCCATGTTCTGTTGAAATAACCATACCTTTAAGAAAAAAAAAACACAAAAAACTATTTGATTGTCAAGGAAAAAAGACCAAATTATTGGACCTAAAGGAAAGAAACTAATTTTGCTGTTAAGAAAAAATTTAATCTCATTGTTTTAAAACAGTGAAATGACATTTATTTAAGATACTCAAGGAAAGAAAATTTAAGGGGAAGATTTTATATGTAATCAAACTGACTTTCAAGAGTCAAGGCTACAGACTACTATACATATGTAAGGGTTCAGCTGGGCACAGTAGCTCACCCCTGTAAGTCCACCACTTTGGGAGCCTGGGACAAGAGGATTGCCTGAGCCCAGGGACTTGAGACCAGCCTGGGCAATTTGGTGAGACCTCATCTCTACAATAAATAAAATAATTAGCTGGGTGTGGTGGCTTGCACCTATGGTTCCATCTACTTGGAAGCCTGAGGCAGAAGGATCGTCTGAGCCCAGCAGGTTGAGGCTGTGGTGGCGATGAGCATGCCACTGCACTCTAGCCTGGGTGACAGAATGAGACTCTGGCTCAAAAACAAAAAAGTATATATGTAAGGATTTATGGAATCTTGTCCCCATGAACCCTTTCTAAGTAACCTAGAGAATGAGTTTCAGGTAACCAAAATTATCATAGAAATATCAACTGAAGGACTGATGATCAAGAAATATATATTTATCTGTTGAGCTAAGATTAAATAGTGGTAATAAAGGCTGAGAAAAATGAGGTGGAGCTAGGTGTTGTGTCTCACTCCTATAATCTCAACCCTTTGGGAGGCCAAGGTGGAAAGATTGTTTGAGGTCAGGAGTTCAAGATCAGCCTGGGTAATGTAGCAAGACTATGCCTCTATATTAAAAAAAATTTAAATGAAAAAAATATTAAAAAACAAAATAGGGTAGGAATAGAGAGAACATGTTTAAGAAGCTGTTTGCATTTTAGTTATTATTATCATTTTTGAGTTGGAGTCTCACTCTGTCACCCAGACTGGAGTGCAGTGGCATGCTCCCGGCCACCGCAGCCTTGACCTGCTGGGTTCTGGCGATCCTTCTGTCCTCAGCCTTCCAAGTAACTGGAACTACAGGCACACGCTGCCACGCCTGGCTAATTTTTTATTTGTTTATTGTACAGTTGAGGTCTCACCAAGTTGCCCAGGCAGGTCTCAAACCTGTGGGCTCAGACAATCCACTTGCCTCTGCCTCTCAAAGTGCTGGGATTACAGGCTGAGCCACCGAACCTGGCCACCTTTTAGTTATTTTAACTGCGGATAGATACTATTCTTTTAGATCAAAATATTAGGGGAGAGAGGGTAAGGGCATTTGAATGATTAATTTCGATATTACACATACTAGGTAATCAATAGACTATATGTATGTATATTTAAAAGAAGGAAAAAAATATGTATATATAAAGGTATTACTGTAAACATAACTATTAGGGCAATACAAACTTTATATTAAGAAAAGAAAGCAATAAAAATAATAGTCGTATATTATAATGTGTACCTGTCACTGTGGTGGAAGAATCTCTTGAGTCTAGGAGTTTGAGGCTGCAGCGAGCTGTGACTGTGCCACTGCACTCCAGCCTAGGTGCCGGAGTGAGTGAGTCCCTGTCTCTAAAAATAAAAATAAAAAAGAAAGAAAAAAAGAGAAAACAATGGAAAGATACATGATGAAGTTTAAAAAAAGGTATTACCTATATAAAAAGAATAGAATATTGGGTATATAAAAAAAGAGCATAGGATACAATATATCAGATTTATAAAGAATTTTTATAAGGTTTATTCCTACATAAAACCCTATAGTCTTGAATTTGAAGGGAGAGTGTTTGAACTCATGATTTATTTTACAGCATTTACTCCTATATAAAAAGGAAATAGGATATAGGTATATGTAGGTATATAGGATATAGAAAATAAGACAGACTAGAAGGGAGATATATTTGACTATGTCTGGTTTTATAGGTTTGATTTGATTTGAAACCACACACATGTTATACAATTGTAAAAATTAAATTTAAAGGAAACTCCTAATGTGGAAAATGAAATAAAACTAATCACGCAGAGAGGAAATTCCAAGTGATTTTTCAATACAGTAATTTTTCTTTATATGTTTATAGGAAGAATATAGCTTAAAGAACTGCATGGAAGGAAAATATTTAACTACTTTCAGAAATTTTGTTGTATGTGGTAGTGTTGATATTGTTATTCTGAGATTGTTGTATGTAGCCAAAAGAACAAGTGAGTACTTATATGATTATTCTAGTTCTGTTATCCTAAATGACCTTGTGAACAAGAATTATCAGTGTAGGAAAAGGAGATATCAATGTTATAGAGATGAGGTAGCCTTGAATTTGAATTGGATTTGAATTCTGTAGCCTTGAATTTGAACTGGAAGAGTGATTGAACTCAGAGTTTATTTTATCTTTAGAAGCAAAACAAAACCCCCTGTTTCCTAGCTGTATTCACGAAAAAAGACTTCAGAACAGTGAACATTCTAGTAACAACTAAACTTTATACCCACTTTATGGTTTTCAAACAGCCTTTCCCTCAGTAAAGAACCAAGGCTTTTTTTTGGGAAATGACTAATTATAGCACTTTGGCAGGAAATGAACAAGATGAACCTCATACCAGATAACATGGATAGTATCAAAGAGTTCTAGGTTCATCTTGAAAGGACCTAGCAGCCAACTTGAGGGAGTTCTCACTGCTCACATACAGAAGACAGATGAACCTATTAAACTACACCAAGTAGCAAAATTCAGATTGTAAGAAACTTCATAGCACAAATAAGTCTGCTTCTTCAACAAGTAACTTGCAAAAAAAAAAAAAAGTATGTGAACTTTATTTGGATCTTGATTTAAGCAAACTAAAAAAATTGATCGTTTATGGTGCAGTTGAAAATTTGAGCACTAGAATTTTATTATATAGAATTATCAATGAGTTTGGGTTAACAGGTGATAAATCATATTGTAGATAGTTTAAAAAGAGTTCTTATTGTTTAGAGATGCATACTGAAATAATATGGGCAGCTAGAGTGTATAGGGAATAATTGAGACAAGATTGGCTGTGAGCTGATAATTGTTGCAACTGGTGGTGGGTACACGAGGATTTAATACTGTATACTACTATCTACTTTTGTATATGTTGGTGCATGGGGGGGATGAAGGGTAATTTTGGTGTTTTTGAAAAAAAGATGATAGTTGTTAAAGAGGATTGAATTTTCAATCAGTAGAGCAAAAACCTAAGGAATAAAATTTTGAGAAAATGAACAGATTTAGGAATCTGAGGAAGAAAAAGGAACTGGTCAGTGGAGAAAGGGAAGGAACTGGCAGAAAGATCAGACTGTCATCCAGAAGTCAAGGGAATTGTTTCAAGAAGTTGGGGTCAAATGTTGTAGTGAAGTCAAAGGAGAAAACATTCAAGGGCAGTTAGTTGCCTCTCTTTGTTAGGAGGTTGTCAGATATAATCACTGTTCTTCACTGATTTTCTAATATTGTTATCTGCTGTCCTATTGAATAGATTTTAGACCTAAGAGGGAAGTGGGGCTAATAATAGCACTTGAATTTCAAGTTTATACATATTTGGTGAGTCAATACATTTAAAGCTCTAAGAACAGTGTCTGCCACATGGTAAGAATTTCCACTGCTGCTGATGTGACCACCCTTCTGATTCCATATCTTTAGTATACATGTTATTTCTACACTCTTGTTTTAGAATCAAGGGTGATTCTAAAAAAAGGTTTAAACATAGATGTAAACTTGAGCCCTTTTGACCTAGAAATCAGATTTTCTTTTTTTAGGCTATATTGATGATGACTTTTGGACTATTGAGTTGAAAGTTCTTAGTATATATCTTTCAGAATTAAAAAAGGAAGGTTGAATATATGTAAAAACAATTTTTATGAACTTTTATGCATAAAATAGACTTACCATGATTTGTCTTTTGTATTCTTAGAGAAAATAGGAGTTTTATTTATTAAAATAATTTTTAATGATATTCTTTAAAGTTTATAACTAATAAATAACCTACTTGAGGTTGAATGCTATGGCTTATACCTCCCAGCACTGTGGGAGGCCGAGGCAGGAGGATTGCTCAAGCCCAGGAGTTTGAGACCAGCCTAGGCAACATTTTTTGAGACCTTATATCTAGAAAAAATGAAAAAATTAGCCAGGCATGGTGGCATGGGTCTGTAGTCCCAGCTACTTGGGAGGCTGAGGTAGGAGGATTGCCTCAGCCCAGAAGGTCAAGGCTGTGGTGAGCTGTGATTGTGCCACTGCACTTCAACCTTGGTGTCAGTGTGAGACCCTAACTCAGAATAAAATAAGTAAATAAATAATACATTTGAATATGATTATCCTTTAAAAGCTTTTTCATTAGGAGCAAGTAAAATTAATGCATTAAACATATAAGAACTGGTAGTTGATTTTATGGTATATACTTTAGACTTGGAAACATGAACCTAAGTTTTTTTCAAGACTTTAGGTAAAGTTGGCCGAGTACAACAGATTTATTCAGACAGCGATTTAAAGGTGGAAGTTTGTGGTACATCTTGGACATATAATCCCGCAGCAGTTTCCAAGGTGGCATCTGCCGGATCGGCCATCAGCAATGCATCTGGTGGTATGTTTTGTATTGTGTTTCTTTGAAAGTAATATGATTTACATGAAAACCTTTGCTAATTCCCCAATTCTCATATCCGGATAGTATTATATGTATGCTTGGCTTTCTTCTAGATTATACAGCCCCACTTGAATGTTGGATCACCTTTTAAACGTCCACTAAAGTTTTTTCTTCCTTTATGTGATGAGCAACACTTATTCTGGCTAAGGTACTCCCTGGAAGTGTTCCATAAGCATTTGCCTTTTCTTGTGTATATCAGAGTATTCTTTCCATCAAATCTGAGATAACTGAAATTCAACATCGTACTCTTTAGTCGGAATTTTTGTTTTCTGCCAAAGAACTATCAGTTTCTTAGACGGCTTATTTTATTTCCAACATGATTGCCTGCAGATGGCTTTCTTCTTGTATACTTTTATATATCAGCTATAAATCTTTCTCTTACCATTTAATAAGAATTCTTACATATGTCATAATGAATAGAAAACTATGTTAAAATGTGAGTATACTGGATGCTTGGGGAGATTCATTTCCAAAGTCTTTCCTTCCTATACTCCAGCTTTATTTGCATAAGTTCACTTCATTCTACTGCATATTACGTTACTGTATGCACATCGTCATCTGTAAAAGAAGGTAGAACTGTAATTGTGTATAGTAAGAAACAAAAGGAAACATTAGGAGACCTCCAGTTACATTTTTGTACTACTTTTTACTTCCTCTGCTTTTTGTCTTTTCTTTCCTGCAGTAATTTGCTAGTGTGCTTAAAGTTTAAATCAGGTAGGTCTATTTTTACCTTGAGATTAGATGGCATCACAGTAGGCAGACTACATGCAAAGTAAAAGACTGAAGGGAGGTTTATAGTCTCTTCTCAAACACGTGGACTTGGCCCACTTTGTGATTTATCCCTTGCCCCACTTTGTGGTTTCTCTGCTTTCCAATAAGTGCCCCAAGAATTAAGGAGTAGAATTTGGTAGCTTTGACTGATACTGTTTAGAAAAAAAAAATCTTATGAAAGTGTCTTGGTATATTCATCCCTGGTTCATTCTTGTTTTTGTCAAAACCAATCGACACTGACTGAAGTATATTTTTAACATTTAAATGTCCATTTTCAACTGAAATAAAATTGGTTTGTCCCTAAAATATGTCCCCAGATATCACAGAGAATATGTTACTTTTGAATCATAGTCACTGCTCTGTTGAATTATTATTCTAAGGTCTGTAGTATTGAGCACTGAGGGTCACTGTGGTGTGCTTGAAACCTGAAAGGAGTGTGTTCATTCATAACATCTTTGGCATGATTTCTAAATCTTCAATTATTATTAGTATGTCACTCTTTACTTTTTCAAAAATTATAGTTTGAAATACATGAATTGGAGAAAATTTGTAATACTTGAATTTAACGCAGCTTAATGCAGTAATGATTATAACTTTCATGGGTCATCATCTGTAGTATAGTGGAAGAAATAACAATAATATAAATAAAATAGGTGAAGATTATAGGAATATGTGGAATCATTTGTTGTTTAGTAGTTAAGGTTTGAGATTCTTCTATATCAGAGGCTTTATTTGTTGCTTTACAGAAAGACTCTCACAACTCTTAAAGAAATTATTTGAAACCCAAGAGTCTGGTGACCTCAATGAAGAATTAGTTAAGGCTGCTGCCAACGGAGATGTTGCTAAAGTGGAAGATTTGCTAAAAAGACCAGATGTGGATGTGAGTATTTTAAAAAGTATTTGGAAGCACATACAAAAATAGAATAGTATAATGAACTTTATCTTCAGCAATTATTATTTCATTATGCGTGCTTCATTTATTCATTCTTTTGGTTTTTTTCTGAGATGTTTTAAAGCAGACATCAGACATCATTCTTCAGTTTGCATTTCCAAAAAATATTGACATTTTCTTATTTGACATTTTAGATTTTATGGTTGACAAAACTTAGATTTAGGCTTTTAGGTGGTCAGTGTCCTTTTGGGTAATTCAGTAATCTTTTTCATATAAATATCATTTTATGATATCTTTTAAATATATTTTAGTAAATATCCCTCTTTTTGAAGCATTTAATCTAACCTCTCCCTCCTGCTCCCCACCTCATGAAAGTTGACTATTTCACACTTTATAAGGCAGATGAATTAGAGGCCATGTGTTGTATGACTCTTCCTAGATTATGCTGTGGTTTTGCCATTCACACAAGCCATCTTTATTTTTTTGTATCTGTTGGAGTCTTACTCTGTTGCCCAGACTGGAGTGCAGTGGCACGCTTATGGCCACTGCAGCCTCGACCTGCTGGGCTTAGGCGATCCTTCTGCCTCAGCCTTCCAAGTAGCTGGAACTACAGACATACGCCACCACATCCTGCTAATTTTTGTGATTTATTGTAGAGACGAGGTCTCACCAAGTTGCCCAGGCTGGTCTTGAACCCCTGGGCTCAGGCAGTCCTCTCACCTTGGCCTCCCAAAGTGCTGGGATTACAGTCTGAGCCACCGCGCCTGGCCACAAGCCATCTTTTAAGTGGGCAGTTTTGATTCTGGCTTCCTTATTGTACTTTGGCTTTGTTATTGATACTATGGCACCAGTACTATGTTCAATGTTAGTCAAGATACTGTGGTTGGAGTGGCAATTTGAATTATTCTCATTGGGTTATAAAGGCTTTTGTTGCTACTTTTTTGTAGGTTTGTATTTAAATATGTGAGACAGTTTGACGTAGATTAATAGGAGTATTGTATTCATGTCTTATTTCCCCTATAAGCTCATATGACATTTGAGCTTTATTAGAGATATCAGTTGTAGTAACACAATACAGCAATTTGTTGATTTGCTTCAGATATTGAAATACCAAATATTTTTTGTTTGAAATAGTCAGACTTCCTTTATATTTAGTCAAGCAGATTTAGATTTTTGTTACACTTAATTTTTTTCTTCATTTAATTAATTTATTTTAAGTTATTTTTTAAGTGTCATACATACTAAAAATTTTAAAGTGAAAAATAGTTCTGTAAGGTCTGTTAGGAAAGACAACATCCTCTCCTTCTCATCCCTATTTTCCTGTTCTTCAGAAGTGACTATTCTTAGGTCTTTTAGCTGACATTCTTCATATTTGAATCTCTGAATCTTCCAGTAACATACCTCTGTTGTTATGTCTTGGTTTTCTCCCTCCTCTTCCCCGCCCCTTCTCTCTTTCTTTCGATACCTTACTATGGAAGGTGAGGATTTAGCTTTTTCTTAATCACCTTCATCCCATCCTCACCAGACACACTTTCCAGCTTCTCCGAGTGGTTAGATTGTATTGTAATTTTGTTTTCATGCAAGTGACATTCATAGCTGAGCTGTAGAGTGTATTAGGTTTTGTTTTCCTACACAACTTTTTTTTTCATTGGAATTCATAGTTGTCCTTTTTAAAAAACTGAGATATAATACAGCGAAGTATGTGGATCAACCAGTTTTGACAAATGCATATACTCATGTAGTCCACACCCCTTTTAACGTGTAGACTGTTTCTTTCATTCCTAAAAGTTGACCTGTGGTCTTTCCCAGTCCTATACACCTTACACATAATTTTTATATTTGTTCGTAATCTGTATTTTTACAATTAATTTTTTTCCAAACTCATCTCTAATTGTCTAATCTCCCAAGACATTTAGGCTCATCAGATACGTGTTCCTTTCATCTTTTGGGAGAAGTTTTTTAGTGCCTTCTGCATGTTCTGTGCACACAGGGAGCCCTGTACACTTCATACCCATTTGGAGTGTGTTCTTACTCATCGTCCCTCTCCTCTCTCCCATGTTGCATTTATTGTTTTCTGCATGCCCTATTTCCACATTTATTCTCTCTTTTAGAAGTATAGTTTCTACTAGCTTCTGAGAAGGGATGTATAGGAAGTAGATATTTAAGGTCTGATTTTTTTTTTTAAGTCTCATGATTAAGTTTTATATGGGAATAGAATTCTAGAAATTATTTAGAAATTATTTTTCTTCAGAATAATTCCAGAATTACCACTGAAAGACTTAAGCCATTCTGATTTCTGACCCTACATGTGAACTTTGTTTTTCTCTTAAGCATGAGGATTTCTTTTTTTGTCAATGTTCTGAGCTTGCATAATTATGTGCCTTGTTGTGTATCTGTTTTCACCTGTTGCTTTAGATGCTTGACCTTTCAAATCTGGAAATGATGTCTTTCATATCTCAAAACTTTCTATAGTTATTTTATTGGTGATTTTCTTTTTTCTATTTTCCCTGATTCCGGACTATTCCTTGAATGTTCTTTTTTTTGTCTGTTTTTTTCTTCTCCACCCCCTTTTGGAGAGGTTCCTTAACTTAATCTTCCTTTTTTCCTCCTTTTGAGGTTTGCATTATCCCATCAGTTTAGAATTTCAAGCCTTTTCTTTGTTTGGTCTTTTCACATTCCTTTTTATGGTAGTATGATGGTGTTTAAAGAGGATACAATATCATCTTTCCTTACTGAGTATACTATTGATAGACTTTTTTTCTTTACTTTTTCTTGTCTCTGATTAAGTTTTTGTCTCCTCTAAGTTGCTCATTTCTGTTTGGCTTGATCTCTGTTTTTCATGTCAGAGCCCATTCCTTAGATGTCTGTTGATCCTGGATTGTTTATTTACCTATGAGAGTGGACAATAAAAGGGCTTATTTGAAAGCTACTGTGTCTGTGAATGGGTCTGTCAACTCTCTACTTCACTCTGGGGTGATCTGATGGAATGCTTCTTTGGGTTACTCCTGGTATTGGTCATTGCGTCTTTTCCCTTGGGCTGGTCTGACTGCCCAGAGAGGCCTCTTGTTTCTCTTGCTTAGACGGTATCAACCTGGCTGCCAGCCTTTTGAATATTGACTAACATTCAATAATAAGGGAAGAGAACTTGGCTTCTCAACATTCAACTTGTAATTATTCACATAAAACTTCAATTTTTAGTGCTGTCCCTCGCCTTTCACAGTGCCTAGTTTCTGTAGGCTAAAAATTCTAGTCTTTCCAGAGAACAAACTTTCAGGTTTCTATTTGTATAAGGATAGAAAATATAACATTTATTTATCTATTTATTTGTTTTTTGAGTCAGAGTTTAATTCTGTTGACCAGGTTGGAGTGCAGTCATACACTCACACCTATCACAGCCTCGATCTGCTGAGCTTAGGTGATCCTTTGCAGCAACCTTCCAAGTAGCTGGAACTACAGGTGTGCGCCACCATGCCCAGCTAATTTTTTTTATTTATTGTAGAGATGAAGTCATGCCAAGTTGCTCTGGTTGGTGTCAAACCCCTGAGCTCAGACAGTCCTCTCACCTCCACCTCCCAAAGTGCTGGGATTATAGGTATGAGCCATTGCGCCTGGTCAACTTTATAATATTATAGTTGTATATAGCTGTGCAGTGTGGAAGAATCCAGAGATTGGAATGCTTTTTAAGGGAACTTTGAACCAATGCTTTTGTGTTTAGCACCCACCACCATAGTTATCCCCATTTCCAGAGATGTCTATTCACCAATTCTGAGCTTTTGGGGATCTTTGGTAAAAGGATTGCTTCTAAGTTTTTCTCATGGCTGGCTTATGTCTGCTTTCTTTGGTTTGCCAAGTCAGTTCTACTTGTTGATCCGCTTTCCAGTTTCCAGTGTATATGAGAGTGTGTGTGTGTGTGTGTGGTGTGTGTGTGTGTGTGTGTGTGTGTGTGTGTTTGAGCTTTTCTTTGTGTATTCTATTTTTTTCTAGTTCTAATTATCCTTGTAGGTTGAGGCTTTAAAAAAAAATCCTTACTCTAGTAATATGTCAGGAGGTGATGAAAATAAATGCAACCCACCCTTTAATTTAAAAACATGAATATAAGAAGGATATACTTTTTTAAAGTCTTATAGAACAGAAAAGTGTTGGTCTCTTGTCTACCCATCCTCCATCTCTTCTAGTGGAAATTTTTCACCTTAGTTTTCCTGTTTTTCCTAGCATTCCTTTGATTTCTAGATTAAAAGTATTCTTCAGTATCTCTAGTTGAAAACTTTTTCCCAAAGTCTTTTTTTTAACTCTTTCTTTCTTCCAGAGTTATTTCTGTTTCTTTTTAATTTTGCCTGTTTTTTGTATTTGAGGTCTTCCTCAAATCTCTGATCCTTGGCTGTCCTTTCATATGGACATTATGAATAACGATATTAAAAAGCTGATTGGTAGCTTTCTTCACCTCGACAGTACTTATTAACTAACTTTGTATTAGGGTGATCGGGTATTTTGAGCTTTTGAAAATTTCCAAATGCCATCGTGTAGGAATCTGTTCTCTATGGCTGTTCAGTTGTTCAAGGGCAAGAAACTTCCTTTTTCCTTTCTAGAAATGAGATACAAGCTACTAGTGCTCTGTCCCTGAGTTTGAGGAATAGGGTTTGGAGTACGACCGTTGCACATCAGACTATATTCTTTTAGCCTGTTAATGTTTGTCTGTGGTTCCCTGTGCCCTTTATGCTTTGACTTCCTCTTCTTATAAAGTCAATTAATGCTTTTCCATCTGTTTTCTCTTTTTCACAAATGTGTTGCCTTTTTCTTGTTTTCTAATGTTAGTTCTCCTTTTATCCGTTTGGATTATTATATTTTAAATTGTTTTACTGTTATTTTAGTGTGGTCTCAGGAAAGATAGTTATAAATGTGTGACCAGGCTACCATCTTTAACTGTCTTTTATGGTTTTATGGATGGAAGTTAAGGGATTGAATTAAGGAATTGCACTTGGGCTTGGGTATGTCCATTGGTAAGTTACTATCTACAAACATCTGAAGTGAAGGAAAGGTTGGACTTTACTGCTTTGTAACATAATAGCTGTATCTAGCCACCTTGAGAACTCATTTTTATATCCTTCATGAAAGTTTGACTATAATTGGTATTTGGTATATTTGTTGAATTGAATTTACTTTTGCTGGAACTTCCAATGTCTATCTTTTCCAAAAGTTTTCTGTTCATCTCAGTGCTTTTTTCATTGAACCGTGGACTCTGAAATTTAATAACTTTAAAAGTATGTATATAAAACTTCTTCCTTTTCTTCCTCTTTCCCTTCCTTTCTTCTTTTGACTTTGCAGATTGACTGAACAGTTCTTTCGTAAATTTTTGAACCATTGGACTTTTGGTTTTTAAAAATTGCTTGCTCTTCTTTAAATTAAAGAGTCTCTGGTTATCAGTACTATGATATATGGAACATCAACTAAAATTATTCTCATGGACTCATACAGTATTGCAGATTTAAACCTATACTATATGTATATATTGAATCTCTCTGATTTTTGACATTCATTCATTCTTTTTTTTTTTAAATTTAGGTAAATGGACAATGTGCTGGCCACACAGCCATGCAAGCTGCTAGTCAGAATGGACATGTTGACATTTTGAAGTTACTTTTGAAGCAAAATGTGGATGTAGAAGCGGAGGTAACAGCTAAACCTGAACAATATTTGACTTAAAAATTAATGTCCTAGAAATAATTCTTATATATCTTCAGATGGATTCTTAAAATTTGATATTTACCTAAGACTTTTCTGATTAAAAATAAAAACTAGACAGAGACAACTTGAAGCATTTCTTGTTTTTCTGTGATTCCCTCAATATTCTAGGGATAGTCCTAGGTGAAGATAAGAGTTGAGTCTCCTGCTACTGTGGTGACAATAGCAGGAAACTAAAATATTTCCACTAGAAGAGGTAGAAGATGAATAGCAGTTGTCACTATACCATGTTGTTGGGAGCCAAGTTGGGTTCACCCAAGAATCATCCTAGGGAAGTTGAAGAAAGGGGAATATAGATTTGATTCGCTAGGTCAGAGTCTTTCCTGGTCTCTGTGACACTCAGAGGCCTTTTTTGTTGTTGTTTTGTCATAACTGATTAGCTTTTTTTTTGTCAGGCTCTTCCTCTGTTGCCCATGCTGGAATGCAGTGGTATAATCATAACTCACTGCAGCCTTGACCTCCTAGACTCAGGTGATCTTTCTGCCTCAGCCATCCAAGTAGCTGGGACTACAGGTGTGCATCACCAAACCTGGCTAAATTTTTTATTTATTGTAGAGATGCAGTCTCACCAAGTTGCCCAGGCTGGTCTCAAACTCCTGGCCTCAAGTGATCCTCCTATGTTAGCCCCCCAAAGTGCTGGCATTATAGGTATGAGCCACCGTGCTCAACCTGAGTTAGCATTTTTTTAGTCTTATTGTTTCTTGAACATAATGTGGATATTTGAAGAGTTGATAGTGCTTGTTTATTACCGTATGTGTGTATGTATGCTCAATTTAACTTAGAATATATTCTTATAAAAGGGAAGTAAACATTTCTTACTATCATTGGAATCTTAGCTGAGAATCTGTCTGTACATGTGGTATGAAGGATGGCTTGCTTTGTCTTAGTTAACTTCAAATTCATTACCAAAAATATATTTAAATCACACTTCTTTTAGTCTAGTGCAAAATTAGTTAGAATAAGTCAAACTCTAGCAAATTTAAGATAGACAAAATATTGCAATTTTGTCCAGACATTCCCATCTGTGGGAGCTTAATAAGGACTTGAATTGCTGAGGGCTAAATTGGTGGATCTGCCTGTTTTTACCAATTAAGATTTTTTTTTAAAGACACATATCGAAAAAGGGAGGTCTTAATGTTACTTTTGTTTTTTTTCTCTAATTGTATGTATTTTCAATTGTTGGACAACTCTAAATATCCTAAAGAAGATATTTAGAGATAAATAAGTCACCTTTGATATTAGAATTTTCTGTTGCCTAGAAAGAACTTGAATTTTAAATGAGCATGTTAGACATCTATGAACTATATGATAGTTTATTACTGTGATGTCTTTATGAGTGAGATTTTATAGTTTGATTTTACTTTTATAGTAGTAATTTTTAAGTTGTATCCTTCTTGGTTGTGAATTTAGAAATCCAGTGTATGTCATGAGTTTTTATTTTTTTGGTAATGAAAGAAAGACCTTAGTTAATTTTAGTATTTTATAAATAGAAGGTAATTTTTATGTTATTGTACAAGTTTGATTTGGGAGAATTAAGTGAAATTCCCAGAGTTGAATATGAATAAATTTTTTAATTTATTGAATCCAGAAACTACAATAGCAACAACTACTGAAAAACTAAAGTCCTCATTATAGTTAATGAGGCAAGAGGCTAAAAAACAGTTCTTTTGGCCTAATTTTTAATTAAGTATGCTATCTTATTCAGAATTGAATCACTAACCAGGCAACATAGGACTATTCCTGTATCTGTGTCTAGAGATTTTTGTTCACATGTGAGCCTGTGAAACTGAGAATGAAGTGGCACTGATTTTCAATAGTAGAGTTTCTTTTCTTTTTTCTTAATTGAACTCCAATAAAACAAATGGTTATTTATTTATTTATTTATTTATTTATTTATTTTTTGGGTTGGAGTCTCACTCTGTCACCCAGACTGGAGTGCAGTGGCTGCTCCCGGCCACCGCAGCCTCTACCTGCTGGGCTCCGGTGATCCTTCCACCTCAGCCTTCCAAGTAACCGGAATTACAGGCAGGCACTACCACGCCCGGCTGATTTTTTTATTTATTGTAGAGATGAGCTCTCACCTGCCCAGGCAGGTCTTGAACCCGCGGGCTCAGGCAATCCACTCACCTCAGCCTCCCAAAGGCGCGGGATTACAGGCTGAGCCACCGATCCCGGTGGTTAGTTTAATTTTATAAGCATGGCAAGATCAGAGTTGGAGTGAGGCTCAGCAGGCTAGGTATTTGTAAATAATTTATCTTTAAATGTCTAAATGATGTTAACTAGAATAGTGCAATACATGGGACTTCTACCAGACTCCTCATGTGGATTTGTTAATGTTCTTTTCCTGTTTTAAAAACCATTGTGGGTAGATGTAACTTGTAGACATGTAGAAAAAGGGTATTTGCACATTAGGTTAATAAGTTTCCCAACTGGTAAAGGAAAAACTACATTTAAAAATTGGGATAAAGTATAAATACAACTCATGGCTCAAGACTAAAACCAAAATTAGTCAAAGTCTCATTTGTCTAGAATAAAAGGATTAACATTGTCTGTCAAACATCTGTATAGTTTGTTTAAAACAGTGGTTCTCAAGTGAAGATACTTGAATCCCTCAGGAAACTTTTGGAAATGTCTGGAGATGTTTCTCATTGTTAGAACTGGGTGGGTACTACTGGCATCTAGAGGGTGGAAGCTAAGGATGCTACTAAAATATCCTACAATGCTCAGGATGGCTCTCACAACAAAGAGTTGTCTGGCCTTAAGTGTCAGTAGTACTGAAGTTCAGAAAATACCTGATTTTCCAAATGCACTTAGATTTGTCATTCATCATTTACCAGCTTGTTTATAGAGTGGTTTTGTTTTGTTATTTTTTTAACTATTAGAAGATTTAAATATATACAGAATTAAAGAGAATAGTATGATGAATCTTGTGTTCCTGTCACCTTACTTCTGTTACTATTCATGGCCAGTTTTATCTTTACCCTTTACTTCCCATTCCCTCTACTGAATTATTTTGAAGCAGATCTAGATAAAGATCATATTATTTCATCAGTCAATATTTTAATATGTATTCTAAAAAATAAATGCTCTTAAAACAAACTTATATCATACCTTCATCACAACCCAAAATGATGATAATTAACATTGATTTTTAAAAATCTAATTTTATTAAAAGTTTTGGAGTTAACTGAAGAATAAAGAAAATAATATATTTTGTTCTCTGGTTATCTCATTTGGTAATCTTTCATTTTTTCCCATCTGCATCATGAAGTGGGCTTAAGGTAGTATAGGTCAGGGTCTGCAACTGCAGCCTGCAGGCCAAATCCTGCCCTCCTTCTGTTTTGTCAAGTGTTATTGGAATACAGCACAACCATTCATTTATGAATTGTCTGTGGCTCTTTTTGTGCGACAGCTGCATAATTAAGTAGCTGTGTAGTTTCAATAAGAGACCATATAGCCTGCAAAAAGTAAAATATTTACTTTCTGACTCTTCACAGAAAAGTTTGCTGTCCTAAATGGAATTATTTGAAATATGTGATAAGATTACATTTTTCCCCCTTATTTTTTTTCTTAGGGAAAATTCAAAGAGCTATTTTAGAAAGGTGGTTGTCTCCATCTATGACCTACTGAATATAATAGGATTACATTCTTTTTCCTCCTTAAAGTATAGGTAAAGGCACTGAAGACTGTTAGATCTTAGGTATGTTAATATAGGTGAGCCAATTTGGATCTACTAGGGACTCAATTTATTTTTGTTTTTTCTCTCCCACTAATGAATTATAATAGTAAGTGTGTGGAGATTGGATGGGAGATCAGTTTTTTGGTTTTTTTGTTTGTTTGTTTTTTTGAGTTGGAGTCTCACTCTGTCACCCAGACCGGGAGCGGCTACTGCAACCTCCACCTGCTGGACTCCAGCGATCCTTCTACCTTAGCCTTCCAAGTAGCTGGAACTACAGGTGCGCTACCACACCCGGCTAATTTTTTTGATTTTTTTATTGTAGAGATGAGTTCTCACCAAGTTGCCCAGGCGGGTCTCGAACCCACGGGCTCAGGCAATCCACTCACCTCAGCCTCCCAAAGCGCGGGATTACAGACTGAGCCACCAAGCCTGGCTGGGAGATCAGTTTTTAAAATGTGTACTTTACGTTCTCAAACACAGTACAAAAATGTACTTAAATTATTAGGAAATTTGGGGTGGTTTTTATCATTTATGTTAAAGAAAAATTGCTTCAAATGGAGAGGATTAATAGTAGGGAACAATACTTGACTTTGTTATATAACCCAAATTTTTTAGCTAGATGGACTAAGATAAAAGAAAATTCAAATGACTAAAATCAGAAGTGAAAGAATCATTAGTACTGGCTCTACAGAAATAAAAAGGATTATAAGAGAATACTGTGAATAATTATTTGCCAGCAGGTCTGATAATCTAGATGAAATGGACAAATTCCTAGAAACACAAAAGCTGCCAAGACTGAATCATGAAGGAGTAGTAAATCTGAATAGACCTTTAACTAGTAAGAAGATTGAATCAGTAATCAAATTTTTCCAACAAAGAAAAGCTCTGAACCTTATGGTTTCATTGGGAAATTCTACCAAATATATAAAAAAGAACTAAAACCAGTCTTTCTCAAACTTTTCCAAAAAATTGGAGAGGAACACTTTTTGATTCATGTATGAAGCCGGCAAAACTAGTAGAAAGCCGCCCCCCCCAAAGACACTGTAAGAAAACTGCAGACCAATGTGCCATATGCACACTGATGCAGAAATCTAGTAAACCATATTCAGCAGCATGTTAAAAGGAGTATACACTATGATTAAGTGGAATTTATTCCTGGAATGTAAGGATCGTTCAACATAGGAAAGTTGATTAATGTAATACACCACATTAACAAAATTAAGGGAAAAATTTGTATGATTGTTTCAGCTGCTGCAGAAAAACATTTGACACACTATGACACACTGAACAAACTTGGAATAGTAGGAATCTCCTTCAACATAATAAAGTAAAAACCCTACAATGAACATCATAATCAGTGGTGAAAGACTGAAATCTTCTAAAATCAGGAACAGGGCAAGGATGCCTCCTTTTGCCACTTTCATTCAATGCAGTGCTGGAAGTACTAACTGGAGCATTTGGACAAGATGAAGTAAAAGACATCCAAATTGGAAAGGAAAATCAAAATTATCTCTATTTACTGACAATATGATTTACATGTAGAAAACCTAAAGCTGTCAAAAGAGCTTTTAGAACTGTAAACAAACTTACCAATTTAGCAGAATACAAAGTCAATATACAGAAAGCAGTTGTGTTTCTATATGCTAACAATGAACAATCTAAAATAAAAGTGAGAAAACAGCTTCATTTACAATAACATTAAAAAAAATAAAATACTTAGGAATGAACTTAACCAAGGAGTTAAGACTTATACATTGAAAACACAAAATATTGTTGACAAAAATGAAAGAAGATAAATAACTGGAAGTACATTCTGTTTTCATGGATTGGAAAATTTAATATTTTCAAGATGTTAAAATTATGCAAAGTGGTCTACATATTCAGTGCAATCTCTACCAAAATTTTTGCAGAAATGGAAAACTCCTCCCTAAAATTCATTTGGAATCTCAAGAGATCCCCCAAACAGCCAAACACTCTTCAAAAAGAACAAAACTAGAAGACTCACACATCCCGATTTCAAGACTTACCACCATGCAACAGTAATCAAGACAGTGTATAACTGATATAAGGGTAGACATATAGATCAATGGAACAGAATAAATAAACCTTTGCATTTAAGGTCAATTGATTTTTGACAAGGGTCCAGTGGGAAAAGAGTAGTCTTTTCAACAAATAGTACTAGGACAACTAGATATCCATGTGTTAAAGAATGGAGTAGGACTCTTACCTTACATCATATACAAAAATTATCTCAAACTGCCTCAGAGTCTTAAATGTAAGTTATAAAACTATGCACCTTTTAGAAGAAAAAGAAACCAAGTGGGTGGCTTATGTCTGTAATACCAACACTTTGAGAGACTGAGACAGGAGGATCACTTGAAGGCAGCAACTCAAAACCAGCCTGGGAAACATAATTAGATCCTGTGTTACAAAAAAAGGTTTAAAAATTAGGTGTGGTGGCACACATCTGTGGTCTCAGCTACTGGGGAGGCTGAGACAGGAGGATTGCTTGAACACAGGAGCTCAAGGCTGCAGTGATCCATTTCACTCCAGCATGGCAACAGAACCAGACCCTGTGTCTTTTAAAAAAAATTCTGTGTGTGTAGTTATATATAATATAACTTAATGTAATGTAATATAATTATATATTTATACTATAATACATAATATGTATGGTACATACAAGAGGGGGGACCCAAAAAAATCAGAATTATCTTTTTGAGGCAGGCCCCTTATAATACACGAAGAATTTGTTCCTCTGGATCAAATGGTAAATCAAAATTTTTATCTGGAAGTTTTGAGAAAGTTGCATCACAGTTTGCAGAAGAAACGTTCTGAGTTGTGGCAAACAGGTGATTGGTTCTTCCGTCATGACATTGCACCGCCCATACTGCGCTGAGTGTTCAGAAGGTTTTAATCAAAAAGAGCATGACCCCTGTGTCCTACCTTCCCTATTCACCCAATCTTGCCCCCAATGACTTTTTTTTGGTTACCCTTGATTTAGAAAGTCCTCAAAGGAAATGTTTTGCCGGTGTGGAAGAGGTGAAACAAAAAAATGGCAGAAACACTAAAAGGCATTAATATTGAAAGTTCAGAAAATGTTTTGAGCAGAAAAAGTCTCAGTAGGTGTATTGCATCAAATAGAGAATAATTTGAAGGTGACTGAAGTTTAAATGTGAGAATAAATACACAATTTTTAATAAATTAATTCTGGTTTTTGGGGGTTCCCCTTATATATATGTTATTATGTATATGTATATAAAGAAGAGGGCGAAACTTCAAAACATTGGATTTCACAATTACTTCTTGGTACAGGCAGCAAAGAAAAATAGACAAATTGGACTTCATGAAATATTCTGCACATTGAAGGACACTATCAACAGAGGGAAAAGGCAACCTACAGAATAGGAGAAAATATTTGTAAATCTTATGTCTGATAAGGGATTAATATCCAAAATGCATAGAGAACTCTTGAAACTCAACAACAACAAAAAAAGCTAAAAAGCTCATTTGATTTGAATAGACTTTTTTTTTTTTTTCTGGTTCCTTAATTTTTAAACAATTTTTTATTTTAAAGATGTGGGGTACAATTCAGGGTTAGGTATACAAATATTCATTATGCAGGTACCCTTGTTGATGAGATATGCTCCCCTCCCCCTGGCAGTTTCCCACTACGGCCGATCCTTTTCTTATAGTATTGCAGTAATTGTTCAAGGTCCACTTATGAGTGAGAACATGTGATACTCAGTTCTTTGTTTCTGTGATGGATCACTCAGTATTATAAATTCTAAGTCCATCCAAGTTGCTGCAAAGTTTATAATTTTGTCCTTTATGGCTGCGTAATATTCCATCATGTATATGTACCACATTAGTTTTTTCTAGTCCTCTTTCGATAGGCAGCATGGTTGGTTCCATGTTTTTGCTATTGTAAATAATGCTACAATAAGCATGCATGTGCAGGTATCTTTTTCATAGAGTGATTTGAGTTCCTCTGTGTATATTCCCAGTAGGAGGATTATGGAGTCGTATGGAAGGTCGATTTTTAGGTCTTTTAGGAACTGCAAACTTTACCACAGAGGCTGTATTAGTTTACACTCCCACCAGCAGTGTAGAAGTGTTCCCTTTTTGCCGCGTCCTCTCAGGCATCTGTTGTTTTTTGAGTTATTGATGATGGCCATCCTGACTGGAGTTAGATGGTATCTCAGTGTAGTTTTAATTTGCATTTCTTTGATGATTAGTGAGGCCGAGCATTTTTTCATGTTTTTGTTGGCTGCTTGTGTGTCTTCTTTTGAGAAGTGTCTATTCATATCTTTTGCCCACTTTGTAATGGGGCTGTTTGTTTTTTCTTTTCGACATGTTTGAGTTCCTTGTAGATCCTAGATGTTACGCCTTTGTCAGATATACAGTTGGCAGATATTTTTTCCTAGTCTGTGGGCTGTCTCCCTGTTCTCTTGATTGTTTCTTTGGCTTTGCAGAAGCTTGTCAGTTTGTTGAGGTCCCACTGAATAGACATTTCTACAAAGAATATTTATGAATAATCAATAAGCACATGAAAAGATGCTGAACATCACTAATCACTGGGGAAATGCAAACCAATACCACAATGAGATACTACCTTATGGGTGTTAGGATGGCTACTATCAGAAAACCAGAAAATAACATGTTGGTGAGGATATGGAGAAATTAGAACCCTTTGCACTGTTGGTGGGGATATACTGGTTAATAGGCATTGTGCTAGGTTCTGGGAGTAAAGATGATTAAGGCACACCCACAGTGAACACAGTATAGTCCCCAAGAAGCTCACAGCCACCTAAGAAAGACAGATTTGGAAAATAAGTATACTATAGTGTGAGAAGAGGTATAAGAGGAGAAATAGATTAATTTTGTGAGAGTCGGGGGTAATTTCACAGGAGAAGTGATGCTTGAGCTGAGTTTTATGGGATATCTAGTTTCCAATCCAACAAAGCATGAAGATGAGCATTTTAGGAAGTAACATGAAAATATGTGGGGCCCCATAAGTTGGAGCCTACAATCTGAGGGGTTTGTGGCAGCAGAAAAAGCTGGAATGGTTCACAGAGGTAGTCCTCGAAAGAGGTTTGTTTTTTATATAGTAGAGAGAAGTTGAAGAGGTTTAAACAAACTTGTGTTTTACAGAAAATTCTGACTTTGGTGTGAAGAATAGAGTGGTAAGAATAAAATGGAGGCAGGGTGAGCCATGGTAATAGTCCAGGTGAGTGAGAATGAAGGCCTGAATTAGTTTAGTGGTGGAGTTGGAGAAGAGAGGATAGACCCAAGCATAAACTGAGGAGTAAAAGCCATATAGTTTGATGATTTCACAAAGAAGGTCAGGGAGAGGAAGCAAGTGGGTATGGCTTGTAGATACTGATTTTGTGAACCCTGTGGCCTGTGGTTCTGTTAGCTAAGATCGGGAAGACTGTCCAAGAGGAGGTTTTGGATGGTTGAGAGAGAGGGGGGCAGGAGGGTGGAAAGAACCGTGATCAGCTTTAGGTTTGTTTTGAGGCAGATTCTTTGAGATAACCCTGTAGAGGTCAGCTATAACCCTGTTCCTTAAAATTGCCCTTTGGGCCTGGGCTTGGTGGCTCAGTCTGTGACCCCAGCACTTTGGAAGGCCGAGGTGAGTGGATTGCCGGAGCCTGCGGGTTCAAGACCAGCCCAGACAACTTGGTGAGACCTCATCTCTACAATAAATCAGAAATTAGCTGGGCCGTGATAGCACATGCCTATAGTTTCAACTTCTTGGAAGGCTTGGGCAGAAGGATTGCCAGAGCCCAGCAAGTCAACACTAGGGTGGCGGTGAGTGCCACCGTACTCCAGCCTGGCCGACAGAGTGAGACTCCAATTAAAAAAAAAAAATTGTCCTTTGGTACCAGTAACGGATAGACTGATGAGCTGGGTTTTAGGTCTATTTGGAGTATTTAAGATGATTCAGAAGAAAGCAACAACACTTGTAAGTTAAGATCTTGGTATAACTGCAGTTTCTAATTTAGGAGAGAAGCCTGGAAATAAATTTAATTGTGATTTTCTGTGTGTTTATGTGTTATCCATAATTTAAAAATTGCTGTTGGCTGGGCATGGTGGCTTACACCCGCAATCCCATCACTTTGAGAGACCAAGGTGAGAGGATTGCCTGACAGGAGTTTGAAACTAGCCTAGACATCATAACAAGACATCATCTCTACAAAAAAATAAAAAAGTTAGCCGGGCATGGTGGTCTGCACCTGTAGTCCATACTACTCAGGAGGCTGACACAGAAAGATCTCCTGAGCTCAGGAGGTTAAATCTGCAGTGAGCTGTGATTGTGCCTGGTGACAGGGTGAGACTATAACTTAAAAAAAAATTGCTCTCAGGTATTTCCTTTTGACAAATATGTATATGAAGGTTTTGCATTTTTAAATGTTTATTTTTATGCAAATTGTTGACAGAATCTGCATCTGTTACAGTAGTGGTTTTTAACAATCAGAAAGCTATGGTATATTTCTTTAATAGTTTCTCAATTTGAGCTGTATTCATTGACTGTTAGTGGATTGATGTTTCCTTTTTTAATGGAAGGTGAACCGCAAAATAGGGTTAAAAATTGTAATAGAAAAAAATCCAAATTGGAGGTTAAGAAGATCTTCACTCTAAGATTCTGAAGTATACATATGTGTGTTACTACAGAGATTAATTTTATGTATACATGCATATATATCTGTTTTTGTTTTATTTTTGTAAAATGCTTATTTCTCTGGGATCTTTAAATATATTGCTACGGAGAGGCACAAAGTTGAATTTTAAACCTATCATGTGGTTGTTTGTTCTTTATTTTCAAGACTGATAGGTGACAAAAATTCCTAACCTGATTCAGCTAGAAGTATTAGTAAGGTAGAGATTTTCCTGAGATGTACTTTCCTACCTTTTTAGGAACGGTTTTTAAAGGGTTGTGGATTCTTCCATGAGTGATTTTACCTTTAATATCTGTTTGAGAAAATAAGCGGTGACAACTACTTTGACTTCTCTGTGAACGCTTTATTTTAAATGTATTTAATCACAACAGGGTTTATCTGTTCAAAGATATCAGTGTTATCTTTGAAAAGCAGTTCAGATAATCTTGGGTGCCATATAGTTTTTCAAACTCCTTGCAAAAACTAGGGAGTCCACCAGGGACTGGCATTATGGATTGGGAACCACTACTCTGGAGGAAGTCTTAGAATGTGCTCACTTGTTAGTATCAAAATTTGGGTTGCAATATTGGAATGAAGACTATACTCTTATACATAATACCCTGTTCTATCTGTATCTGGTAAGGTTTTGAGACTTCTGTTCATACTTTTGGTATGACTGTATATATTACCTCGTTGTGCAGTTCAGGCATTTTTTTCCTTTATAAAGTGGTTTCTTACATTTTTTAAAAAAACGAAACAATAGGGTCTTTCCTGCCCTTTCGTCTCTTCAGAACTATGCTTGTTACAGGAGGTGAGGCAAATCTATTCAATTCATCTGAAATAGTTCCAGAATTTGGAATATGTAGAATTTTGGTGTTCTATGCTTCATTTTTGTCTTTTAATGCTGTTCCTTAATACTTTTTTTCTGTTCTTGAATATACAGAAGTGTGTATGCTCACCACTTAGTGATAAGCAATGTTAACATGTTAATATATTTCTTCCCTTTAAATTAAGCTAATTGAGATCACACTGTTTGGTATTTTTAAAAAATCATGCAACTAATGTTAGTGTGATATTTATGCCATTAAAAAGTATTTGTAGACTGGGCTTGGTGGCTTAGCCTATAATCCCAGCACTTTGGGAGGCTGAGGCGAGTGGATTGCTTGTGCTTGTGGGTTCGAGACCAGCCTGGGCAACTTGGCGAGACCTCATCTCTACAATAAATCAAACATTAACTGGATGTGGTAGTGCGCACCTGTATTTCCAGCTACTTGGAAAGCTGAGGCAGAAGGATCGCTGGAGCCCAGCAGGTTGACGCTGGGATGGCTGTGAGTGTGCCATGGCGCTCCAGCCTGGGTGACTGAGTGAGACTCCAACTCAAAAAAAAAAAAAGTATTTGTAACCAGTCATGGTGGCTCACACTTGTAATCTCATCACTTTGGGAGACTGACGTGGAAGGATTGCTTCAGCTCAGGGGTTCAAGACTAGCCTAGGCAACATAGCGAGACCTTGTCTCTACAAAAAAAAAATGTGAGCTGGGCATGGTGGCAACACACTTAAAGTCCTAGCTACTCGGGAGACTGAGGTGGATGGATTGCCTGAACCCAGGAGGTCAAGGCTGCAGTGAGCCATGATCATGCAGTTGTATTCCAACCTGGGCAACAGAGTGAGACCCTGACTCAAGGAAAAAAAATTTTTTAAATGGAAAAAACAAAAAAAGTTGGCTTAGCATTATGGCTAATAAATTAGGAGTGCTGAAGAATCAGTGATATTACTTTTGGTTCATTATATGTATGATAAAATATATTGATCTAGCTTTATCATTTGTTTTTGTAGTTAATTGCTTTTAATTAATGGTGATGGTCTCCCTCTCTTACCCAGACTGGAGTGCAGTGATATGACTGTAGCTCACCGTAATCTTGAACTTCTGGCTTCAAGCAATCCTCCTGTCTTGGCCTCTCAAAGGACTGGGATTACAAAAGAGAGCTACTGCACCTGGCCAGTTTCTAGTTATTTTGTTGGCTCCATTTTATGTTTCCTTGTCTCAAATTAATCTGGGTTCCTGGTGTATTATTATAGTTTTAAGTTTTGTTTTCCTTTAAAAAATACTCACTAATTCAGATTTAAATGCTAATGTTTAGGATAAAGATGGTGATAGAGCAGTTCACCATGCAGCTTTTGGAGACGAAGGTGCAGTTATAGAAGTACTACACCGGGGCAGCGCAGACCTGAATGCTCGCAACAAGCGCCGACAGACACCGCTTCATATTGCTGTCAATAAAGGTCATCTTCAGGTTGTGAAGACTTTATTGGATTTTGGCTGTCATCCCAGTCTCCAGGTAAAACCTTTAAAGAAATGTGTTCAGCAGGTATTGTTAGAAGCACTAAGTTCTATGTTAAACATTCCTCTGTTATCAATTCCTGTTGATAAAGTCATGGTAAATGTTAAGGGTATAAGATGTTTTAAAATTGTCAGGTATTCCTTCTTCAAAAAGTGTTTTTAAAGAAAATGTCAGTAGCTTGGGTTTAAATTGGAGAGTAGAAGTGGGGACTTCCTTGCAAAATTATCAGCTTGTGAATTGATTTATCTTTGTTGATTATGACTATGAACTTTAGCACCTTAAAGAAGTAAAATAGGCTATATTTCATAAGTTACTGCATAACTAGCTAAATTATGTGAATTGTAGCTTAATTTACCTTACATTCCTGGAATAGTCATTGTCTAGTCTTAGGAGATTTTCTGTTTTGGAAAATGTTAGGATTTTAGAGTTGATATACAGTAGGACCTAATTTTTGAAGCAAGGGTTGCTTAAGAAATGATTCTTCCCTGGCACAGTTTTAGCAACAGGTGAATTAAAGCACCTGTATAAAGGAAATGTAGTCTGTGTCCATTATCTACTCAGTTGAGTTACTAAGCAACCTGTTTTTTGTGTACCTATCAGATTAAAATTTGGTAAGAATACTTAATAATTTAATAGCAAAATAAAATAGGACATGAACACAACTTGTCAACTTTTAGGTTCCTTAACAGAATAAGTTTGAAATAGCATATTATTATTATTATTATTTGAGTTGGAGTCTCACTCTGTCACCAGGCTGGAGTACAGTGGCACACTCACAGCCACCCCAGCATCACCCTGCTGGGCTCAGGTGATCCTTCCTCCTCAGCCTTCCAAGTAACTGGAACTACAGGTGCGTGCTACCACCCCTGGCTAATTTTTTGATTTATTGTGGAGATGAGGTCTCACCAAGTTGCCTAGGCTGTTCTCGAACCCGTAGGCTCAGGCAGTCCCCTCACCTCAGCCTCCCAAAGTGCTGGGATTACAAGCTTGACCCACCGTGCTTGTCTACCTATTATTTTTAGTAAAAGTGGTCCCTAAAACACTATTTTAATATGCAAAACTATATTTTGTTTAAATTGGACACTCAACATGATTTTTTTAAGAGAAGGGGAGGGGTTAGAATCTTAAGCTGTTTGTAGTTTAGAAAATCCACAGAACCCAGGAATTGATTGCTGAATTAAATAGATCTCGGACAAGTACAGGAGTAGTGGGAGAGGGTACTTGAGAATAACTGAAAGAAGAGGAGATATTGTTCAGCTAAATGGTTATTAGAAACTAATGTGTCTGAAGTGCCAGCATTTTGGAACTGATAGGGCCTAGGGAGTTACCCATAAATGGAAGGCAGGATTGGAGGATGAGAGAGGAATTAGAGGCTGTTAATCTGTTGAAGGAGAGGGAATTTATATCCACTGACCTTTTTTGTCTGAAGTGGGAGACAAAGTCATCTGATGAAAGTGTGAGTTGGAGGTGGAGGGTAGAGAGAGTAAATGAGAAGAACAATAAAGGTTTGGAATAGCTACTGTGGGGACCAGCAGGCAGACAGGTCAGGCAGGGATGGTGGAAGGGTATTCTAAGCCCATCCCAAATTGAACACTACACATTTTTAGTGCTACCAGATATAGGAGGATAGAAGGTGGATGATTGGGTTGAACTTGGGTTTGGAATTTTTTTGTGGGTGGATGAATATATGTCTGGGATAGACAAACATTTTCTGTAAAGGGCGCAGATAATAGTTTAGGCTTTCATATGGTTTCTATCACAACTATCCAACTCTGTCATTATAGAATGAAAGCAGCCATAGGTAATACATAAATGAATGAGAGTGGTTGTGTTCCAGGAAAACTGAATTTATAAAATAGGTAGCTCTAATGCAGATATTTTGGATAATCACTCGCCACAGACTCTGTCCAAGTAACTTAGGGGTGCATAAGGCTCTGCCCCATGGTTTACAGTTTCTTTTCACAACATTGGAGATGAGAATGGGCATGGTATCTGCACCTGCATATTCCTACAGCTTCTGAGTCTGATGGACAATTGCTGGGGAGACAACTATGCAGGAAACATGTCTAGTGAAAAATAATTTTAAGCCGGGCTCGGTGGCTCAGCCTGTCATCCCGCGCCTTTGGGAGGCTGAGGTGAGTGAATTGCCTGAGCCCGCGGGTTCAAGACCTGCCTGGGCAGCGAGACCTCATCTCTACAATAAATCAAAAATATCAGCTGGGCGTGGTGGCGCATGCCTGTAATTCCGGCTACTCGGAAGGCTGAGGCGGAAGGATCGTCGGAGCCCAGCAGGCCGAGGCTGCGGTGGCCGGGAGCGGCCACTGCACTCCAGTCTGGGCGACAGAGTGAGACTCCAACTCAAAATAATAATAATAATAATAATTTTAAAAAGAAAAAAGAAAAAATAACTGGTAGCAAGATGGATTTGGCAATCATAGTATATGCCATAGAGTAGGCTGTATATGACTTTACTGCGGAAAGCATCTATGAAACAAATGAAGTCTAAATTACTCATGTATGCCAGTGACTGAAATGAATAATAACTTACTGCTAAATTAGTTGATTAATGTAAAAAATAGTCATCTTGAAAAAAGATAGGTGGAGGCAGCTAAATTTTCATTTTCAGTTGTTTTACCTTGAGCCAACTAGCCACTTTCTTGCTGTTTGAACACTTAGATTAACGATTCTCACCTGTGACAATATATTCATCTGAGAGTTCTGAAAAATTACTAATGCCTGACATCCCCAGAGATTTAGTTGATCTGGCAAACAGCCTAGGCATCAGGTTTTTAAGAGCTTCCTTGCAGATTCTAATGAGCAACCAGTGTTTGTTGTTATGAGACCTGAGACTGGTATAGGTTTGGTATGGAATTTAAAGGTGCAACAGTTAATGGTAGAAATATGGTGTAGCGGCCGGGCGCAGTGGCTCAGGTCTGTAATCCCATCTACTTTGAGAGATTGAGGTGAGAGGATTGCCTGAGCCCATGGGTTCATGACCAGCCTGGGCAACTTGGAGAGACCTCATCTCTACAGTAAGTCAAAAAATTAGCCGGGCATGGGAGTGCACTCTTGTAGTTCCAGCTACTTGGAAGGTTGAGGCAGAAGGATCCCCTGAGCCCAACGGGTCGATGCTGGGGTGACTGTGAGCGTGCCACTGCACTCCAGCCTGGGCAATGGAGTGAGACTCCAACTCAAAAAAAAAAAAAAAAAAAAAGATTTAGCAGGCCATTTTAAACCACTAAATTTGGGGGGCAGCTTTTTCAACCCCTCATTAATTTTGTCATTAGTTGAATTACATTTGAGGCTACTTGTTTGTTTTTATTTTTCTTTGTAAAGCTTCAGCATGTTTATTGTGTTTTCCATATAGGTTTGAGGTTAACTTTATTTGCTTCAGTGTGGCTAGTGTTTCTTGCCTGTATTTTTATATTTAACACAGAATATCCTCTTTTATTGATGCTTATTGGATATGGCCTCTGTTTCTGTTTTTTTAGTAGTTCAGTATAAGTGTTGCTATTAAATGCCATGATTAATTGAAGAAGAACTAATGAAAGTCTCTTTCAACTTAATAAAAAGGATTCTGAGGGTGATACTCCTCTTCATGATGCGATAAGTAAGAAACGTGATGATATCCTGGCAGTTCTTTTGGAAGCTGGAGCAGATGTTACCATCACTAACAACAATGGATTTAATGCTCTACATCATGCTGCACTAAGGGGAAATCCTAGGTAAGGATATCACCTTTTACTATTGTAGGTGCAGTTTAGAAGTATTTTCCTATTGCTGGTTCTCTTTTTTCTGATACTAATGAAGAAATAATTTTGGCTTATTTTAGTATTTTAAATTATTTTAAATGTCTGTAGAAATTATGCCTTCGTTCAGTAGATTAGTTTTATAAGAGATTATTTTGGTTGCTAAAGTAATACAAACGTTATGAAGTGATTATTTAAATATACTTTAAATGTGGATATAAAATATCAGGAATACTAGTTTATATCTAAAGATTTAATTAAGGTGCTTTCCATTTTGAGCTTTATGTTTCTTCAAAATAATTTTCAGGGTGCCTTCTAATCTTGAGTTACTATTTACATGATAATTATTGTTTTAAACTTGCAGCTAAATAAATACTGTTACCTGATTTCCTTATTCATAATGCAGCTAGTTATGAAAACTTGTAGTATCTCCTCATCTATTGCTACAGTAATTGATATTCTACTGAAAAAAGGGCTTAATAGTTAGGGTTTGAGAAAAACTGCTTTTGGAGAGTCACATTATTTGTAGTCAATCTGCACGGTTCCCAGAAAGGGAAAATGCTTAGGTTTGCTTAACTTAGATTCCCACAGACTAATTTTTTGGAACGGTTTTACCTTAAGAAGCATTTTGGGAAGTTCTGCATTAGATGTCTTTTGTTTATGGTTGAATCAAATCTCTATGTCTTGACTGAGGAAATGTTCACTTTGATCTTTATTTTGATAATTTTATCTATTCTGAACTCTTATTATTTGATTCCTTATTGTATTTTTAGATCATGTTTCCTTTTTGTGTGTATGTGCCATGTTTTAGCTTCTTGGGATCACCACTAGAGGGTGATCACAGAAAACAAAAGAATTTTATTGCTATTGCTTATTGGTACCCATAACAGTGGATATATAATGTAGAGGGAAGTGAATGACCATGTTTTAGATCGTGTCTTTTTTCCCTTGATTTGTAAATATTTGAACACTTCAGACTTTGGCATTGTAAAGGAGACAGAATGGTGTTATATATTCCTAGTCTTTCAAGTAGAAGATGATAATGACAGAACTTACCACATGCCAGGCCTCTGCTAAGTGCTTTACATGCATTATTTCACATAATCCTTTCAGCAGCTTTTGAGGCAAGTGTTAATATATCCCCATTTTATAGAGACTTACAGAGATGGATTTAATTATCCAAGAACATGCAGCTGTTTATTGAAGCAACTGGAACTGGAGCAAGGTCTATGTGACTGTAGAATCATAATTCTTAAATCAGTTTATATTACTTTTTCTGTATTATGGTCTGTACATAAGGCAAAACCAAAATGCATGGGCAGTGAATGATTTAACATCATTTCCCTTTGCTACCTCATTGCTTAGGATTATCTTTGCTGTCTCTAATTCACAACTTCCAACTAGTTCTAAGATTCTATTTATTCTACCTATCTTTCCAACCCATTTCATTCTTTCTATTCTTATTGTTGCTGACCTAAATAAGTACTCACTGTGTTTACCTAGACTATTACAGTGTTTTCCTAATTGCTATCTCTGATTTCAGTCTTATCTCTGATTTAACTTTCATACCATTACCAAAATATGCTGTCTGCTTTCTTCTCTCACTTTTTTGGAGCATTTTCTTTCTTCAGGATGTCCTATCCCCTTTCTTCATCTTAACCATCTTTCTCCACAGCCTCCTATATAGCTCATCCTTGGAGTTTATTTTGTTTTCTGTGGACCTCTTGTTCTGTGATCTTATTTTATTGCACTTACTATACTCTGCTTAGAGCAGTCTGTTACTCTGTGCATCTCTTTGTTTCTTTCTGTTAAAATTGTGGGTGCTCATATTCATCTATACACCCTCCACAATGCGCTGACTGTTGTCGGTGCTCAATAAATGTTAGTTTGACAGTGAAGACAGTGTTAGATATCACAAGATATTATATGATTACAGAATGAATTCTATGGATAAACTGCTAGGTGTTCAAACGGTAATTACTTCAGATTAGAATGGTCAAGAAGATTTTATTGAGGGAATTTAGGTTCTAATATGACATCATAAAGTTTTTTTTTTGTTTTTTGTTTTTTTTTTGAGTTGGAGTCTCACTCGGTCGCCCAAACTGGAGTGCAGTGGCCGCTTCCGGCCACCGCGCCTCAACCTGCTGGGCTCCGGCGATCCTTCCGCCTCAGCCTTCCAAGTAGCTGGAATTACAGGCATGCGCTACCATGCCCGTCTGATTTTTTGATTTATTGTAGAGATGAGGTCTCGCTGCCCAGGCGGGTCTCGAACCCGCGGGCTCAGGCAATCCACTCACCTCAGCCTCCCAAAGGCGCGGGATTACAGGCTGAGCCACCGAGCCCGGCTGACATAAAGTTTAAAATAAACTGGAAATTGAAGTGATTAGGAAACATATCTTTTATATTTTGAGTTGTTTCATTTGTCGCCATAGTATATTCAATGATTCTAAGTGTATACAAAGAAGAGAAAATTTGCTTCTGTTTCTTCAATTCTTGTATAAATTTTGAGAATTCCCCTGAAAATTTATAACCCAACCAGATAATTGGTGTCAGGTGACATTTAAAAAAAATGAAAAACTTATTCTTCAACCAAGTGGTGTTTCAATTAAAGCTATTTGGTTTCTTTATTCCTACTTCCTTAAAATTTAGGTAACTGCCTGGAGAGTGCTAGATGGAGTGTGATTTTAATGGGGCACTAAAGAGTATGAGAAGATGATACGTTTATTTATCAGTTGTGATTGCAAGTTGGGATGGTTTCAGTTCTTTTTTTCATATAATTTCTTTTTCTTAAAAGTTGATTTTTTTTTCCTGTACTGATCAGTGATGTCAAAAGACAGAAAGGACCATTTTTAGTGTACTTGCAATTAAAAGCAACAACAAACTTCTTTGTCCTTCACACTTATTTTAGAAAACCAGCTGGGTACAGTGGCATATGTCCATAATCCTGCAATTTGGGAGATTGAGGCGAGGTGGATCAGTTGAGACCAGGAGTTCAAGACCTGCCTGGACAACATAGCAAGACTTCTCTCTAAAAACAGAGTGAGACCTGTTCTCTTTAAAAAAAAAGAAAACCAGATATAGCACATTTTTATTTCTAGAACCCAATGAAGTTAGGATTTTTGGATAACATATCAAGTACGATTAACAAATGTGCTAACATTTTTCCCTTTCTTATGTGTGTTTTACAGCTTATGTAATTTAATTAATCTGTTACCTTGAATTATGACATTTCAGTTTGTTCTTTTGTGATCTTTGTTTTTATGCTGTAGTTACTTCTTTTTTTTTTTTTTTTGAGTTGGAGTCTCATTCTGTCGCCCAGACTGGAGTGCAGTGGCCGCTTTCGGCCACCGCAGCCTCGACCCGCTGGGCTCTGGCGATCCTTCCACCTCAGCCTTCCGAGTAGCCGGAATTACAGGCATGTGCTACCATGCCCGGCTGATTTTTTTATTTATTGTAGAGATGAGGTCTCGCTGCCCAGGCGGGTCTCGAACCCGCGGGCTCAGGCAATCCACTCACCTCAGCCTCCCAAAGGCGCGGGATTACAGGCTGAGCCACCGAACCCGGCTTGTAGTTATTTCTTTAGTATACTTAACTGTTGGCCTTCATGTATAGTCCATTTTAATTGCAATTGATTGCACTTTAGTTAGTATAATTTGTAGCTACTTTTGAATTTTTTTAGAATATATAATTTTTCTAGAGTTAATTATTTGCATCATTGTGAGTATAATCTAATACCACCACAAATATAGTTATTTATTGTGGTTAAAAAATAAGGAAAAGTTTCTAAAATTTCCATGTGTACATGTGGAGTTTAAGTATTTTTCTACCCCTTGGTTTTCCTTTTAGTTAGCAGTGATAATTTTTCAGCAGTGAATCACACAGTAGAGTTAATACTTACTGAATGTGCTTTTCTAAAAGAAAAAGCAATTTTTCTGGTTTTCAAACATGTTTTAGAAGTTTATATTTCAAAGGTCCAGATCAATATAGATTCTAGGTTTTAAAGCTGATCTTGATGTTTCCTCTACTATGCCAGTAACTGAAATAGAGACATTAAGAGAAAAAAGAATTTTAAAGCCATTTGTTGTCTTTTAGAATTGTGGAAGAGAATATAAGTTTTTAGTATGAGACACTGTTTTGGTCATGCTTTATAAAGTTTGAAGCATTTTGAATAACAGGTACACCATGGTTTTGTATAGTTTTTTTCTTTTTAAGAAACCTTAACTAAGAACAATGCTGTTTCTGTATTCCGATGTTTGGGATTTATAGTAATATTTCACCTAGAGTTTACCTATATTATCTTTTTAAATATAGATAAAATTTTGAACTTAAATCAAGAGGAGAAATTACTTCTGTTGATAAAAATGAAAACTAAATTGCTTTGGATTAGCATTAATCAGCATGTTACCTTGGGTAATTTCTGCGAGGATACTGCATTTTTAACTGTCTTTCAGTTTTTAGAACTCCTTCACAGGTATGAAAATAAGTTAGTCAGCAGTATTCTCTGCAGAGCTGGTGAAAACAATTGATAAGCATTTTGGATGTACTTTGGAGGTATAAAGCTTCTTTAGTGTTACTTATAAATTTTTCTCTAATAGAAATTGAATGAGAAAAGTAACAGTAAAATATGAGTGAGCCACTTGATTTGTATTGTGTTTTGGTGTTATAACTCTGAACATGCTGAGTGGCATATCCAAAAAATAGCTAAAAGTTTACTAAATGATACCTATAGTGTAAATACAAATATATGCTCATGAGTCGGGCTCCGTGGCTCAGCCTGTAATCCCGCGCCTTTGGGAGGCTGAGGTGAGTGGATTGCCTGAGCCCGGGTTCGAGACCTGCCTGGGCAGCGAGACCTCATCTCTACAATAAATCAAAAAATCAGCCGGGCGTGGTAGCGCATGCCTGTAATTCCAGCTACTCAGAAGGCTGAGGCGGAAGGATCGCCGGAGCCTAGCAGGCGAGGCTATATATATATATATATGCACATATATGTATATGCTCAGGCATCTACTCTCAAATGCTCTGTGCCTTGTAATACATAAATGTATTTAATGTGACTGACTGAGATGTAATTAATATGAGCAAGATGGCCTATTAACCTGAATGAAATGATAAGATTTTATATATATATAATATTAAAAAATATATATATATTTCCTTTTTTCTACATTCTTTTAGGGGTGATTTTCTGTATGAATGAATGGTCAGGAGTTGAGGGTATGTAGACATCCGGGGTTTTGATTACTGCTTGCCTTCAGTAACCTTTATGCTGAAATGTTTGTGTCTGCTAATTAAAGAGCATTAAATTATCTATAGTTTCATTGCAGTCATTAAGAACATTAGATGGATGTTGGATTACTTGTCATTTTCTCCTTCCTTCAGTTTTTCTCTGAGAGAGACAGACTTGTATTTTTTTGTAAAGGACAAAGAAGACAGTGAGGAGAGTCACAGCTAATGTTATTATTAGATGAGTTCTTCATTTTATAACTGAGGAAACAAGTATGGAGAGGTGAAAAATTTAATGAGTAAAAAGTGGTGGTGCTTAACATTTTCTCTCTTTTTGAGGATTTAAAACCTTTGGTTGAGGGTCAGAACTTGTTGAAAGTCTCTCCACAAGACATTGTATAGTATCATCTTTTTTACCTTACCTACTAACATAGGTAAATAAAGGTAAAATTAGAGGCTAATTCTATAGAAGATAGCCACTAAACATTTCTAGAGTGTTATTTTATATAATATAGTTTTCTTTAACTTAAAATATCTCAGTGGGCATGGTGGCTCATGCCTGTAATCCCAGCACTTTAGGAAGCTGATGCTGGAGGATTGTTCGAGCCCAAGAGTTCGAGATCAGTCTGAGCAATATAGTTAGACCTCATCTCTACAAAGATAAAACATTAGCTGGGTGTGGTAGTGTGTGCCTGTTGTCCTAGTTACTCAGGAGGCTGAGGCGGAGGAACACTTGAGCCCAGGAGGTCTAGGCTGCGGTAAACCATGATCGCTCCACTGCACTTCAGCCTGGGTGACAGAGCACGACCCCGACTCAAAATTAAAAAAAAAAATTCATATGTCCTTGTGAACCACACTCTAGTATTCCATTTCAGGTGGGTTTTAGGAGACCTTCCCAGATATTTTCTTCCTTTGAAGAAAGTTTTGTTTTGTTATTATGAAGCATAGTCTACATTTTATTACCATTTCTTTTCTGAAGGATAAGAAATTTATTACCAAGAGACTGTATTATGTAAAATTTTTATTTGAAATCTTTAAGTCATCCACAGTTTTTCACAAAGCTTAGTAAATTCATGTTAATAAACATCTTTAACCACTCTAGCTCTTCCAAGTAGAATTAACAGTAACAAGCTACTTGCTTTTAACCACAGTCTGAGTAATTTAAATGAGTTGAAATCAGTTGACAGGTCATACTCCTAAATGAAAACATTGACTCTCCTGTAGTCATCAATGCATAGCTACAGCTGGTTGAAGGGGACCAAATCCATTGAAGAGGCGATTTGGTTCCATTTTACCAGCTTTAGCAAAGCATTGTAGTGCTGCTAATTTGGGATTCAAACCAGTTAAATGATTTTCATTTGTAAAATTAAAGTCATGGACCTTTAACAAGTGTTAGAGATTCTCGGATCAGTGCTTTAGTCACTGAATGTAACGTTTTCTATTTTGATGTTAATTTTCTTACTGTTTCCTGCTCTTACAATTCACAAGTCTTTTTCCCTTAACACATTAATACATTAAGGAATTATCAACACACATCTTTTTTTCAGCATCTTTGCTTAATTCTTTTAAAAAAAAACAAACTTGTTCACAACTGAAGTCTTTGCGTAATTCTTAAATGTAGACAATAAGCTGTTTCAAAATCAATAGTATTTAAGGAATTAACAAACCTTGTTCTATTTCAGAGTAATGTTTTCTATTTATCTCTGGCAGTAAACCAGATCACTTAAGTTGTTAAGCTAATAGGTTGGGAAAGAATAGTGTTAGTCACAACTTTCTACCATCACTGCTTCTTCTAGTATTATAGTTGAGGACTAATAGCAAGTTGTTGGCAGGGGGTGGAGGGTTGTGAGTGGCCTTAAGCAAGTACCTCTGCCCTTTGGTTTATAAATAGATCACACGTGTATTCAGTGTATTACTTGGACTTGTGTTGAAAGGATGCCTCTACCACGCATGCCAACTTTTCTTTGTTTTTGCTTATGTAGTGTTACTAATCATAGGTTAGTCATTTAACCCTTTTAAAGGCCTATTTCCTTGACTCAGTTCTCTTTCATTTTGGGTACAGATTGCCTAGTTACTTTTTTGTTATTGATGTGATAAGACATTGATTTGTGGTGTTTAGCTACAATCCATTAATTTGAGTATTAAAATCTACCCTGCTGGTAATACTTTAAAAATCAGCAGAGTGAATTTTTTTGTGTGTGTGCAAGGTATGTCATTTTATTCCAATTTTAACCCGAGGTTCAAAAAGGTTTACAGAACCTTAAAGGTCATGTAGCTGCTGGGTGGCAGAACTTTTATTTGCATTCAGGTCATCTGATCTGCAGCAGAGTAAATTTTTGTTATAATGAGGTTTCATTGTTGATTTCAATATCAGGGGAGGGATGTCTTCTGAAAAATCCTTGCATAAAACAAAGATTTGATGAATTATAGTTTGCCTATAGGGTAAGTGCTGTTAGTGTAATATAAAGTACAGAAATATTCTGTATAGTTACTATTTTATGCTAAACAGGGAGAAAGCACTAATTCAGGCAATATGGAAACACGTCTTATATTATGTATATTCTGTATCCGTTGGTTGATAAGCATAATGCTATTGGTGAAATTAATGTGACTACAATTATTTTCATCATTTATTCTAATAGAAGTGAAACAGGTGTTAAACTGCCTGAACTTAAGTGCTGAAGATAGCAATAACACTGGCTTCTATTTTTACTAGTTATATGGGAGCTGTTTAGCAGATCCAGTTGCTCAAGTGTGCTTTTGGATGGCAGTTCAGTTTCATATACTGGCCATATCGGGGCAAGAAGAGGCCATGAGAAAAAAATAGTACAGCATTTGATAATGTCAGCATCTGTTATCCCTGTCAGGGAGACAGTTGAAATGTTTGAGTTACACCAGTGTCAGCAGATGCCCAGAGTTTAACATGTACTCAGTTAAAAATGAACAGCTGATCTAAGTGATGGATGTGACATTTTAGAGTGATTGAAAATACTCTCAGATATGTTAAGTTAAACTTGTAAGCACCAGAATCAGTATGTAATTTTACTTTTTTAAATGAATAGCCTGTCATTTTATAGTCTAAGGATTATATACTCTTACTATTATACCAAAGAAATTCTTAGTTGCTGGGATGCTTAAGAATTATTAAACAACTTTTTTATACCTATAGAACAACCATTATCATTGTTCATTATAAAACACAAATACAGTAATATTCTTTGAGTAGTTTTATAAAATAACCTCTACTTTTGAGACATATATTTTTAGTTTTTGGTACTTAGAATATATAGAGGTTAATTGACCAAATGGATCGTGAAGCATTGTTCTGTGAATGATTAAAAGAGCTATGCTTCAGTGAGTTAAGCTTTGAATAATTTCTTTTTTGAATATGTAGAATTTTAAAATTATGGAATTTTTATAATTTCCAGTAAACATCCAATAACATATATGCTACCATATGTAATAGACTTATTCTCTCATTCTTTATAATCTGTTGATAAAATGTCATCTTTCTATTAAGTTGTTTTATTAAACAGAAAGTTAACTGTAGTTAAGCTTATAGTTATTTCTACTCAATTTCTGATGTAAAAATTTTAAATATGCCTTTTTATGTGTGTAAATGTTTCAGTTGAAATAATACTTTTATTGAGACTTGATTACAATATATGAATACTAGCATTTCTTTTTTTCTAACTTTGTCGTATATTGGCTTAAAACAGGTACTGCTTATAAATGTTGCTAAGTGCTTTATTATTTGTAATTTTTTATAAGTACTATACAAACTGCGTAAAGCACAAAAAGTATTTTGATATCTAACATGCTAAGACAGTGAATCTGTCATGTTCATAAAATCTGAGTTGTAATTGCAAAGTACTAATAAAAACGATTATTCTGTCTGTATATATTGACTTGACTGTAGTGTTTTCATTTTACATGCTCCCTTTGGAAAAAGCAAATTCAAAGATAATACAGATAATAAATTAATTTCTTTTAAATATTTGACAGTCTGTTACCAATATACCCAATATGTTGACTTGCAGCTGTAGCCCAGAATTTTGTCATTTTTCATACTTAACTCTTATGTCTTAATTTTAAGTACTAATTTTATGTTTAAAGTGGAAATTGGGATAAGACATGATAACCTTGAGAGGGACAGGGTCTTTTTTTTTCACAGTAGCCTCTTGCTTAATAGATGGTACTTGAATTATTACTATGTCAGTAGCTGTCAAAAAAAGAAAACCTAAAACAACAAAGCTTTTGGGTCAAAAGTTTCTCTAATATGAATAGATTATGAATTTATCAAAATGTGAAGAAATATATGTTACTACGTGAATTAAGCCAGCTTTTGTTGTATCTTATTTTTCTTAGCAGTCAGCCCTACTGATGTGATACACTTAAATTAAAATCACATTATAGAGATAGAAAATAGATCATATGTATTTCTCATTCTTTTGTGCTTGTAGTACTATTTTCCCTTTTGTAGTCAAATTTTAATCATGTGAATACTTTAAAAATGTAAGATGTGTGTTTTAAGTTTAAATGATTTGAAAGAAATTTTGTGTTAATTTGAAATCTACTTCAGTGGAACTTCTGTTCTTTCACAGGGTAAAAGCCTTAGGGATATTTAATTTCCATCCATTCCTAGTAGGTACATTTTTTTGATGTTAGTATTGCCAAAGTTCATCTGTTACTAGCTTAATTTACCATATAAAGGTCATCACGAAGAAAGAAGCAAGAGCTTCTTTTAGGTGTAGTTTAGTTCCTTCTTGGTGGTTTATTGCCTACCAAAAATACATACTTCTTTACATTCCATAGCATTGTATGTTCATATGGGTACATAAAGAAGTATGTACTCTGAGTAGGTATTACTAATGTCAGCTGTAAAAACATGAAATATTTTATTTTCCCCTTTGTTAGTAAAACATCCAGCTGATCAGCGTAGAGCAATGGCAGACCATTTATAGAGACTAATTTATCAAAGACTGAACTTTATAACAAGTTTACCTGAAGCATGGCATTAATGCCATTTATGGTTCCTTTTTCTTGGTGGACATAGACATTTCTAAACACTTTACCAGTTATTTGTTGAACTTTGTCGTGGTTTGGTTCTTTTTGCAAGACAGTCATAGAATCAGTGGAGTGTTACCGAGTGTATTTCAGAATTTGGTAAGGTGAGTCTAGTGTTTCTTTATAGTCATCACAGCAAATTTCTTCTTGTTTTTGTAGCTTGCGTCTAGATCCTACAATTAGATAGTAATTATTAATTCAGTTCATATTCTTTTTACAAACTAGATATCTTATTCAAAACTTCAGTAATTAACCAATTAATATTTCTGGCAGTGACTCTAAAGTTGAAACAAGGAGAAAAATCAGGATGTCTTTGAGTGCACGGAATTTTTAAAGACAGTAAATTTTTGTCAGTTTTTTTGTAAGGTCACAGATGAGAACTTATGACCATTTGAGAATTTATTTGTTGTTCATCTGTTTTTATTAGTTCCTTACCTGAATTTTGCCCTTTGGTGCTTTGTTTGGGTTGAGTAAAAATTCAAATAGATGTAGAAATACCTGATTTTGGTGAGGTTAGTTGTTTTGATTCTTTAATTCTTTTTAGTGTAAAGGATAACTACCAGAACAATCAACTTTTTTAAAGTATCACTGAAAAGACTGAAAGATTTTAGCTATGAGCACCTGGGTTTTAGCTCAATCATTTAGCGTGAAAAGAAAGTATAGTTGTTGAGTAGCCTTGAATTATTACGGTATTAAAAAGTTAAATGAAAACCTCAAGAAATTTTCAGATTTGACAAAGGAGAAAAGAAATGTAAGGCTAGTAGAATTCCTGCAGCCTGTGATAAAAGCCGGTGCAGCTCGTAGAGAGCAAATCAGGATGTAGCGGTAGGTCGCCAGTGCTAAGGCAGCTTTAGCCGTGGAGGGTTAGAGTCACACCATGCACATTCTGATTTACTTCTGTAGCCAGTGAATAGCATTACAAATTATTTTGTGAGCTAGCAAGTTTCTTGGTTGACTAAACCTTGAAATAGACAGTTAATAGTTTTTAAAAGATAGCATACTTTGGAAGCAGGATGTGATTTGTTAAGGATGCAAAAATCATCATTTAATCTGAAACAATAAAGACTAAATCTTTAGTAATGTAAATGACAGTAATGTATTTGTTCATTTTTTAGATCAAGAGTTATCTGCCATGACATTTAAACAATATTCCTTTTTTACACCACATAAGCTCTCAACTTGAATTGTGAGGTTATGCCTAGATAGACTTGAATTTTAATAATAAGAACATATATTGCGTCAATAACAGGTAAGCATGCAGAGAGTCATAAGAATTTTTAAAAGTACAGGCCTTGTGGTGCTCTGTTACCTGTGAGCTTAGTGTCATGCAGCATCTGCAGCAGGAAGAAAGGTAATGACCTAGAGAGTCACATCAGCAGCAGCCATCTCATCTTGATTGTTCGTTCCCTCTATCTGCTGATTCAGCACTTCTTTTCATGAGCCGGGTAAAGGAAGGGGGATGTATCAGTGAACACAGAATCTCACCTTTTAAGATAAATTTGAAAAACAGACAAGCAAACAAAGAACAAATTTCTCCCTCCGTCCCTTTTCCATTAAAATAAAACTCTACCATAAAATTGAATCAATGTTGGCCCTTTGATTTGGAATGTCATATACCGGTATTGTACAGATATGTAGTGAAAGTTTAGCAACTGATTTCGGTTGCTACAACAATCAAGAAAATGAACCTAGTTTGTCAAATAAAATGCTTCAGAAGAGGGGAAAAGTTGCAGAGGAAGTTAATTGTATAATCTATAAAAGACAAAAAAAAAAAAAAATCCAAACACACCTTACTCCCCCCAGTTAACTGTAAACATTCACCCTTTCTTTGCCCAACAGAATACATTGGGTTCTTCTGACTTCTCAGGAAATATTCTGCATCTTTCTTGTTTGAGTTTTTTTTGGTTTTTAGTTTCCAGGATTAAATGGTAGATCTGTAGTGAAGCTACCTTGTCATATCCAGAGGTCAAGTCTGCAAGCGAGGTCAGGGCTTCCACATGGTCACTACAGAAGCAACTTATATTCTTCCTTCGGTGACAGAGGCTAAACTGTTACAGCTTTATAGGCAGCTAAGCATTTGAAACATGCACTCCCAGGCAAACAGGCTCTCTTGTGCCTCTCTCTTCCCTGACCATATTTAGTCAACCATAGCAAAAAATAGTCTCTTAGCTGTCGATTGTCGATCCAAAAGCTGAGGAAGCCTCAATCTTGCTTTCTGCCTATTGATTGTTCCTCCTGCGGTCCAAACACTGCCTTGCCATTTGTCCTGCCCTTTTTTTTTTTTTTTTGTTAAGCACTGCCAAATAAAGCGGTCTCTCATGTTTCCACTTACATTTCCCAGATTTTCACTGAGCTTGCGCTGAGACTAGGAAAGCCTGATGCACTGTCACTATACTTAGAATCACTGCAGAGAAAAAAGGAAAGAGGAAAAAAATTACCCTGGCTAGTAACAAGGCAATCTTTAGACAGATATGGAACAAGTCAAGTCACTTTGCTGCCAAAATACATTTTATAACCTGATTTTTTTGTTGGTAAAAAATGTTATGGATGGTGATATGTTACATAGCTAAAGGCCTAAAGGGACTTATAGGGTTATTTTAGATCTAGTTGTTGCTATAAGTGCTTTTTAAATGTATTGAGTAGTGTTTGAATGAAAAATATATAGAAACTATAAGTAGAACCTATTATTGATGATGGAGAAAAATCACAGGAAAGATTTCATTTATACTAGTGTATAAATGAAATCTTGGAAGTGCTACTTAAAACTTTTAATTCAGTGTCAATTTTAGTTAATTTTTTTATTTCTTAGGTAAAAAACAGGGTCCAGAATGCCTTTGAGTAATTAACTGCTCTTGTATTGAAACTAAATATACAGGTAGAAGTATTCAAATGTATTTTATTATGTTCAAATGTGTAGTGTTTTTTTCACCTCCCTTCTCATTACTCTCTAGTTTTCTGAAATACTCTTAGGTATGATCACTGCATACTTTACCACATACTGAAATAGTCATTAACCTGTCTATAACTTTGCTAAATAGAGCATGTCTAGAGGAAGAAGAATTTTGTTCTACATTTTAGCAGCATATTAATAATACATTTTGATATTGAAATTTATTTTTTAACAAAGAAAAAATATTAAAACATCAAATTCAACAAACCTATGGAAATATAATTTAAAATCTCACAAACCTAAAAATGCTCAAGATTGACCGGGCTCCATGGCTCAGCCGGTAATCCTAGCACTTTGGGAGACTGAGGCGAGTGGATTGCCTGAGCCCGTAGGTTCGAGACCCACCCGGACAACTTGGCAAGACCTCGTCTCTACAATAAATCAAAAATTAGCTGGGTGTAGTAGCGCGCCCCTGTAGTTTGGCTACTTGAAAGGCTGAGGCGGAAGGATCGCCGAGCCCAGCAGGTTGAGGCTGTGGTGGCCAGGAGCGTGCTACTGCACTCTAGTCTGGGCAACAGAGTGAGACTCCAACTCAAAAAAATAAAAATTGCCCAAGATAAACCAACTGTATCTTATTCTTAATTCAGATAAATCCTCTTAAGTATTGATTTCGTTAAGAATCAAGAAAAGCCTTTATCAGTTTTTTAAGATCCTTCACCTACAAGGGAAGTTTGGTCTTTGACATTCTTTTTGTCTTTAGCATGTAGTACCCCCAGTTTAATTATTTTGAATGACTGTTTTAAAACAGTGATTCAAGGAATGCTTCTGTAGCTATTTGGTAATTTTAAAGAGCCACCTTTCCTAGATATTGAAATGATTCTATATTTATTGTGAGATGACATATCTCAGAATGTAAAATAGTAAATTTTCAGTTTTTAAAATTGCTTCATTTTTGTTAACCATTTTGTAGCAGTGAAAGTATTAATTAATTAATTAATTAATTATATTTTTTGAGTTGGAGTCTCACTCCATCGTCTAGGCTGGAGTGCAGTGGCACACTCACGGCCTCCAGCGTTGACCTGCTTTGCTCTAGCAGTCCTTCTTCCTCAGCCTTCCAAGAAGCCGGAACTGCAGGCATGCGCTACCACACCCAGCTAATTTTTGATTTAGTGTAGAGACGGGGTCTTGCTAAGTTGCCCAGGCTGGTCTCGAACCCACAGCCTCAAGCAATTCACTCGCCTCAGCCTTCCAAAGTGCTGGGATTACAGGCTGAGCCACCGAGCCCAGTCTATTTATTTATTTATATAGTAAGCGCCTGTATAACATAATTTGTTATATGCCAGGTACTCTCTTAAGCCCTTTATAAATATTGATTCATTGAGTTTTCATAACAACCTTATGAGGTAGGATTTGTGATTCTTCTCATGTTTTACAGATGAGGAAACTGACACGTAGAAGTTAAGTAATCTGCTCAAGTCACTAGCCATTCTGGCTAGAGTTAGAATTTGAACTCAGATAATTTAGCTTCAAAATAGGCACCCTTTCTCACTATACCACCCTACTGCTCTGGTTTGTGATAATGAAACGAGTTAAAGAATTACTACTCTTAGGGACTCAACTACATACCAAAAATAAAATAAGTTGCTAATGTCCTTGCCTTAGTGTATTCAGAAAGATGCTTGTTCATTTGATTTTTTTGTTTCTTTATTCCTTCCATCCAATAAAACTGAGCTTTTTATACTACATACGCAAAGCATACCTTTTTGAACAAAGTGTATTCAAATTACATAGTAACCTGCTCTTAGCATGCCCCAAATAACTTCTACTTTCTATTGATCAACTTTCTTAATAAGTTCCTATGTGAATTCTGGACTAACCCTCTTCACCTGTTATTTGAGGTATTATTCATTAATTTAGCAAACATTTATTGAACATCTAATATGTGCTACAGTGTTATTCTAATGTTGTTTTACTTTAAGTAATACTAATATGTAAAGCCTCCACAATTTAGCTACTAGGGTTTGTTTGGGAAAATGTTGCCTGCCTCTGAAAAAAAAATTGCAAAGCATGGCAGGTCCTAAAAACTGACCTGGTGCCATTTCAATACTACATACCAATGTAGACAGCTGCTTGTCCTCCCTTCTTCTTAGAACTCATTTGTTCATCATTCAGCAAACGTTTGAGTACTATCATGTGCCAGGGATTATGCTAGGCACCATTATTAGTTGTTCCGGAACTTAATGCTTCTTTGGCAGTGTTCACAAATGCCTGCTTAACTGGTAGTAAGATCTTATCTTTAAAACATCCATGTCCTTAACCTCTTGGAAAACAACCAGATAAAGACTTATTGAACATTAGGGAAATTATCTCCAGATCTGATATACTGTGCTCCACAGGTGAGAGTTTGTTGGTTTAATAGAATTATTGGTTTATTGCACTAGTAACACCCTTATTCCAGTAATTCTGCGGACTTCAGTACTTGCAGTTTAACAGTCGCCTTAATTAACTCAGGTGCTACAAGGACTAGCCTAAAGCTGAGCTTCATGGTTATATTGTGTTCCTAAAATGGCCTGCCCTGTGGAAAAAAGGAGACAGGTTGCTCTGAACTGTTGTTGACATGCAGGTTAGGGGACCAGAGACTGTTTTGCTTAACTTTCTCTTAGGTCTCATTGCAGGCTGGTCCCAAGATGGCCTCTTTTCTTGAGGCCTTGAATTATTTATTTTTTTTTAATTTTTTTGAGGGGGTTGGCAATTTCTCATTAAAATGAGAGGGTTATAGGTTTCCGTTAAAATTAATCCACCCCAATCTCCAACTAATTCCAAATAATATACAAAGATACTTCATCCTTAAGAAGGTGGAGCATCTGTGTATAGTCACCATCTTCCAAAGAGCACAGTTTAAAAGTAAGGAAAAGATAATAACTATACAATGGAGAAACTGACAAACACTATTTTAGCTAGGTAATCAAGGTTAACAACTAGAATGTTAAGGTATGTTGATAGTATGTACTGTTGGTATGATGTGATGAAATGGCACCCTATCTCTGTGACTTTCCTTCCAAGAACCCATAACCCTAGTGTAATAATGAGAAAAACACCAAATTCCAACTTAGGAACATTCTACAAAATATCTGACTAGTACTCCACAAAACTGTCAGATTCATCAAAAATAGGGAAAAACCTGGGAAACTGCCATAGCCAAAGGGAGCCTAAGGACACATGACAACTAAATGTAATATATTCTGGAGCAGAAAAAGAACATGAAATAAAATGAAGGGAATCTCAAGCATGGACTTTAGTTTATGACAGTGTATCAATATTGGTACACTGATAATGGTGCTATTAAGTTTCTTGTAACAAATGTACCATACTAATGTAAAATGTTAATAATAGGGATGTGGGTTATATGGGAACTCCCTGTACTATCTTAGCTATTTTCTGCAAATTTAAAAATGTTCTAAAAAGTTTATTCAAAAACAACAAAAATTGACCAGGCTCGGTGGCTCAGCCTGTAATCCCACGCTTTGGGAGGCCGAGGTGAGTGGATCGTCTGAGCCTGCAGGTTCGAGACCCACTTGGGCAACTTGGTGAGACCTCATCTCTACAATAAACCAAAAAAATTAGCCGGGCGTGGTAGTGCGCGCCTGTAGTTCCAGCTACTTGGAAGGCTGAGGCGGAAGGATCACTGGAGCCCAGCAGGTTGAGGCTGTAGTGGCCGGGAGTGTGCCACTGCACTCCAGTCTGGGTGAAAGAGTGAGACTCCAACTCAAAAAAAAAACCAAAAAAAAAAAAACCCAAAAATTAATCCATCCACCCATGGCTAATTAACAGTTGACCCTTGCATTAATTTTGATTTAGAACTATCTGCAGTATTTCTCTTTATAAGTTAGTAAGTTGAGTTGATTTTGCAGTAATTGATTTCAACAAGATGCTAAGTTTAGTCTCATGTTCCTTTAAAAGTATATTAAGACAGGAAAGTATATTTTAGAATAATTTTTATCAAGACCAGTCTTACGGTTAGATTTGTGAGGGGGTGTTATAGAGGATAGATTTAGAAAGGGAGTGGTTGGAAGTGTCCAGAGGAAAGATAATGATGGCCTAGCTGAAAAATGTTAGGGAGCAGGGGGAAGAATAATTTTAGTTTTAAAAGGGAGAATCAATAAAAAAAATTGAATGTGGGAGAAAGAAGGGAAGAGTCTAGAATGGTTCCCAGGTCTCTGAGTAGGATGGCTGATGAAATGGTAATGAGAACAACCAAGTTCAAGAATATAGGGGCACTGGGGGAGAGGAGAGCCACCAGGAGGGATGTGTACCATGTTGACTATTAAGTCTGTAGTCTTAGAGTTGCCATCATGCTATTATGCTAAGGAGTTCCAGACCCTGTACTGCAACATTTTTATATCCCATTTAATTCTTATAGCAGCCTTAGTATAAGAGATTTCTATAAATATTTCAGCATTAGATATGAATCATGATCATTTGTTCCAGTTAGAAACATGAACTAGAGATGGTATGGGTGAGAATGCCTAGTTAGGGCTTCACGGGACCTGGGTTTGGTCATCAGCTTTATAGGTTCAGAAGTAATTGGACTTGGGATAGCTGACTAACATTAATTATACCTGTGAGAGATTGATGTGTAAGTCAGAATTCCAAATTGCTATTTACAGAAAGAAATATTATTGCTAAGTAGATTACAGTACAGTACTCAAAACAGCCAGTCAGATTTTTTTCTCTCCCTCCTGCTGGGGGAGAAAACAAATCTATTATGAAATGCTGAGTTAAAGTAGGAATGTGATTAGTGAGCAAGACGGTTGGTTGGAGGTTCTTAACAAACAGTATAATTAACCTGTGATAATAATGTACTGATAATGGTGCTAGCATTCTACTGGAAGGCAACTTAGAATACCGTGGTTGCCTGTCAGGAGACTCTCTGTGGAGAATTCTGGGGATACATGGGCAAATTCTTTTTCTCATTCTTTCTCCAGTCTTCACACAAACCATGAACTCTCTCTTTTTAAACCAATTAATTTCCAGACAAAGACACATTATTGTCATCTTTTTTTTTTTTTTTTGAGTTGGAGTCTCACTCTGTCACCCAGACTGGGCTCTAGTGATCCTTCCACCTCAGCCTTCCAAGTAGCCGGAACTACAGGCGTGCGCTACCATGCCCGGCTGATTTTTTGATTTATTGTAGAGATGAGGTCTCGCTGCCCAGGCGGGTCTCGAACCCGCGGGCTCAGGCAATCCACTCACCTCAGCCTCCCAAAGGTGCGGGATTACAGGCTGAGCCACTGAGCCCAGCTATTTTCATCTTTTTAATTGTAACTCCATCCTGGTCATTTAATTTTTAGCCCAGTTGGACTTCCGGATCTCCTCTTGTATGAATCTTTTTCTCTAGTCGTTGTCTGTATATTTTTACTTAATTAATTGTTGTCTGATGTAGTCACTTCATTTGCCAAAATTATATTGTTTCTGTAAGAAATTAGAAGTTACCATTTCTATTTAAAATACCTTGCTAGTATTGTAATGATTTATTTAATCAGTTTTAAGTGAAACACTTGTATTAAATAATGCCACATTTCTTCCTGTTTTTTTGTGGTATGTTTCTTTTTTCTCTTTTTTTTATATATTGAGGTAATTTAAACATATTGTTTCTTTTATTTAGTTAGTTTTATTTTCTATTTTGATTCAGGAGGTACATGTATAGGCTTGTTACATAAGAGGAATACTGCATGATGGTGCGGCTTGGGCCTCTACTGAGCCCATGATCCAGGTGGTAGACATGGCACCCAGTGGGTAGTTTTCAGCTCTTCCCTCCCTGCTAGGAGTGCTCTAGTGTCATTCCCATTTTTGTGTCCATGTACATGCAGTGTTTAGTGCTTGCTTATTATGGGAGAACATACGGTATTCAGTTTCCTGTTTCTGTGATAATTCACTTAGGATGATAGTCTCTAGCTGCATCGATGTTGCTGCAAAGGACATGGTCTTGTTCTTTTTCATGACTGTGTAGTATTCCGTGATGGTGCATATGTACCACATTTTCTGTAGCCATTCCACCACTGATGGGCACCTAGGTTGGTTTCATGTTTTTGCTGTTGTGGATAGCACTGCAGTAAACATGCATGGGCAGGTGTCTTTTTGTTGGAATGATTTGTGGTATACTTCTTATTCTCTCAAGTATTAAGAGAGGAACAGAGACAGTATTTTAATTGTGATTATTTTATAGTATAATTTACAACATTTATGTAAGTGGAATTAATTAACAGAATGGATTTGTTTTGAAATGAAAAATAGCTCCCTGAAGATCTGCACTTTGAATTTTAGTATTAGGATTTGGTTAACTTTGTAGAAGGTGATCTGGAAGGGACTAGGATAATTTCCATCACTTCCAACCACAGCCTGGAGTTACTTTTTTTCCCTTGTTCTGACAGTTCAACTATACATATCCTACTAAAGAAGACAAAGCAAAAGGGTATAAATAAAGTAAGGAGAGAACAGAGAGACAGTAGACGTTCAAGAATACATATTTCTTTCTTTTTTTTTTTATTTTTATTTTTTTGAGTTGGAGTCTCACTCTGTCACCCAGACTGGAGTGCAGTGGCCGCTCCCAGCCACCGCAGCCTCGACCTGCTGGGCTCTGGCGATCCTTCCGCCTCAGCCTTCCAAGTAGCCGGAATTACAGGCATACGCTACCACGCCCGGCTGAGTTTTTGATTTATTGTAGAGATGAGGTCTCGCTGCCCAGGCGGGTCTCGAACCCGCGGGCTCAGGCAATCCACTCGCCTCAGCCTCCCAAAGGCGCGGGATTACAGGCTGAGTCACCGAACCCGGCTTATTTCTTACCTTAGGAACTTTCCGAGCCATTGACTCTTCTCTCTGAGAGACTTTAAGCTTTCCTTAGCTTGTTCACTTATGCAATAAAGACCAGAAGGACAAATGAGTGATGGTTCTATCTCAGCAGACAGCTTATACCCCAAGCCTGGGTTGCTCCCTCCTGTCTCCTTCTTTTGAGCTATTAGCAGTGAAGTTTGGGAATATACTACTGAAACTAGAATGGAAGTCAGTGGAAAACATGATTGCATAAACCAATGTCTGAGGAATATCTGCTTAATTAATGTGACTTAAAACAACTTGACGAAGTTAGCATGAACCACACTTTATAATTTAAAACTTATCAGCCCGGCTTGGTGGCTTAACCTGTAATCCCAGTGCTTTGGGAGGCTGAGGTGAGTGGATTGCCTGAGTCCGTGGGTTCGAGACCCACCTGGGCAACTTGGCGAGACCTCATTTCTACAATAAATCAAAAAATCAGCCGGGCGTGGTAGCGTGCGCCTGTAGTTCCAGCTACTTGGAAGCATTGTGGGAGGCTGAGGTAGGAGGATTGTTTGAGCCTAGGAGTTTGAGGACAGCCTGGGCAACATAGCATGACCTCGTCTCTACAAAAAACAAAATTAGAGGATTGCCTGAGCCCAGGGCTTCGAGATCAACCTGGGCAACCCGGGGAGTCCTCGTCTCTACAATAAATTTAAAAATTAGCTGGGCATGGTAAAGATTGCCTGTAGTCCAAGCTACTCAGTAGGCTGAGGTGGAAGGATTGATTGCCTGAGCCCAGGAGGTCAAGGCAGTGGTGAGCCATGATCAACACTGTACTCCAGTTTGGGCAACAGAGTGAGTTCAAGTTAAAAAAAAAAAAAGAAAATGAAGATTTAAAACTAATACCCTCTATTACTTTTATTCTTTTCAACATGATTAAATCACAATTTTTAAATCAATAGCAAGTATATACTTTATTATTTTTAATGATTACATTTTGTTTTTAATAACAACTTTTTTCCACATGACTTATTTTCTAAACTTTCCAAAAGAATCATAAATTCTGTTTCTTGCATGGTCAGATGTGTAAGGTAATAGATGATGTATGGTGTTAGCATCATGATTATTCAAACATTCAGTTGTATAATCTGGTACTAATAGTTTTCCCCCATTAACATTCTGAGTTTTAAAGTCTATATAATATCTAGTATTTTATTGTAATCCACTGAGTGGCCGGGCTCAGTGGCTCAGCCTGTAATCCTAGCACTTTGGGAGGCTGGGGCGAGTGGATTGCCTGAGCCTGCAGGTTCAAGACCAGCCTGGGCAACTTGATGAGACCTCATCTCTACAATAAATCAAAAAATTAGCCGGGTGTGGTAGCGCACACCTGTAGTTTTGGCTACTTGGAAGGCTGAGGCAGAAAGATCGATGCAGCTCAGCAGGTCGAGGCTGCGGTGGCTGTGAGTGTACCACCTGCACTCCAGCCTGGGTGACAGAGTGAAACTCCAACCCCTCCCCCCCAAAAAAAATCCACTAAGGGAGGAGGATTAAAATCTTTAATAGTGAGTGAAAGCAAACTAAACCAGGAAACCTTAGTCTTATATGAGGTCCATATGTTGAATTTAGGGGTTTGTAGACTCATTCAAAATTGTAGATAAAGATTTTTACATACATTTCTCTGGAAAAGAGTCCATAGCTTTCCATAGATTTCCAGAGAAGTCTGTCATCCCCAATCAGTAATTGTAATTCAGTAACAGCCACTGAAAGGGGTCTTTAAGCTGTGATTCTCAGTATACTTTGGGACATAAACCTGTTTAAAAGTCTCATAAAAGCTTCCAAACTTGAGTACAATTTTGGAGGTTCTTGGATCCTCCAGAACCTTTTCTCTGACTTTTTGAACTTAGTTCTCCCTTGTATGCTTGGTGTTTTAAATCTTTGATGCTCTTTAGGATATCTTCGTCTTTGTTTGCTTTGGAAAGATTTTGTTATCAATTCTTAAATATTAAATTATAATTGTAAATCCTAATTACCATTTAGTGTGTTTTGATCCAAACTTGATTTAATACTACTAACTGACCTACATCAAATTCTGACTCTGCAGTTCATGATAATCTGCCAGCTACATGATAATCTACTAGCTAGGTATGTTCAGCATACATAGTGTCTTAATATACAATTTTTCCTACTTTTTTCTTGTTACTTGGCTATTCTTCATGAACTCTTTCACTAGTAGATGTTATCGAAATTGAACCTGAGAGATTTCACAAAGTCAACTTGTGCCCTCATCAGGCAGTATTTCTTTCCCCTTTGGCTTTTTTTCCTCTTAAAATGTTTCCCCTTGGTAGCTCTTCTATTCTATTTTGATTCTGTTTCCCAAGTAGTGATAGTTTGTCCACCTCTCAAAGTACCAAAGAGCTAGCCAAACGTGGTGGCATCCACCTGTGGTTCCAGCCACTCTGGATGTTGAGATGGCAGAATGGCTTCCTTTGAGGAGTTCAAGATCAGCCTGGGTAGCATAGCAAGATGCACATCTCTAAAAAAATAAATAATCTACGGGCACAGTGTTCTCTATCTGGGGAATGGGCCACCTGAAACCCAGTCCCCACTGCTACGCAATATGTCCATGTAATGAATGCGCATGGGTACTCCCTGAATCTAATACAAGACATTTTTAACAAAATTAAAAAAAATTAAAATGTGAATTTAACTTTCAGCGCAATGCGTGTTTTACTATCTAAATTACCAAGACCGTGGATCGTGGATGAGAAGAAAGATGATGGTTATACTGCCTTGCATCTGGCTGCCCTTAATAATCATGTAGAAGTGGCTGAACTGTTGGTTCATCAGGTAGGAAAAGCAGTTTAATAATTTTTTAAATCAACATAGGACCATTGCCGTTTGATTATTTATTACTTTATCAATTGCCTGTTAGTAGCTTACAGTGAAACCCCATGATGATGAAAATTCAGGTGTAATGCATATTCTGTCTCCCGTCTCATACTTCTTCAATGCAAGGGGGTGATATGTGTGTGAGGATTGACCTCCTCAGCTCCCAGTATTTCCTCTGCACAGTCTTTCTGGATTGGGCTGGTGACTAATAGGGCTTTCCCAGAATTGCTGCCACTGCTGTGGAAGTATCATCAACCACAGCACCAAGAACTCTCCATGTTGATATTTAAGCTGGTGTGGCCAGTTGTCGTCAGACTGTGGACTGCAGCCAGGATCCTGGGGACTTGTTTCACAACCAGTTGGACCCCTGGAATTTGTGGCTGGACAGCAGCATAGGCTCACCTTAGTAATTTCATTCATCTCAGAAATAAGATAATTCCACGTTTTTATGAGATTGGATTTGGGGCTGAAGAACCTATTTATTACAGATTTATGATGTCTTAGTATATGCAGCAAAATGTTTAAATGTTTCAAAAAAAGCATATGCCATTTAGATGTATCGATGTTATCAAAGAATTATCTGTGATTCCTGACTTGAAAAAATGTACAGTCTAGTTAAGAAGAAGAAACAGCAGAAAAGTTTAGCACATAATACATATGTTATATGCAATGAAGTACCAGATTATAAGATATACACTCCCAAAACTACAGAAATTTAAAGAAGTAGTTCAGAAGTTAAACTACCATTTCCCCTCCCCTACCATTTTAAGTCTCTACTGTTAACATTACTGCTCTGTTAATTATGATAATTTCTTTTTGTTTGAATTCTAAATGATTGACATAATGCCACTACCATGCTGTCTTGGCTATTGTTGCTTTATAGCAATAAATAAGTCTTGATCTTTTGCCTCTCCATATAAATTTTAGAATCAGCTTATTAGTTTCTATTAAAAAGCGTGTTGTGAGTCTGATTGCTCTTGCACATATTAGATTTAGTCTTCAGTAGCTTTTTGGGGATGCTACAATAAATTGTATTGTTTTCACATTTCAATTTCCAACTGTATTTTGTTGGTATAGATAAATGCTTTTTTTGGGGTATATCGCCCATATATCCTGTGACCTTGCTTAAACTTATTTATTAGTTTTCGTACCTTCTTTGTAGGTTCCTTAGTATTTTCTACATAGTGAGTGTAAAGATCAAGAGAATAGAGGATGCAAAAGCAGAACTACACATTGGACAGTAACTCAGATAACTTAAAAAAAAAATTTATATATTCTCAATTTTTGATAGAGTTGCTTAAGTAATTAAGTGTGGGAAAGGGTACTTGACCAAAAATGGGACTAGAACTAGTAGGTATCCATATACCCCAAAAAAGCCAAACAAACAAACAAAAAACTTGACCTTTACTTCAGACCTTCTACAAAAATTAAATGTGTTAATAGAGCTAAGCATAAAAGCTTAAACCATAAAGCTTTAGAGGAAAACATAGGCGTATATTTTCTAACATGGAGGTACACAAAGGTTTTTAAAAGAAAAAAAAGTAATAGACTTCATCAAAAATTAAACTTCTATTCATCAAAAGACACCATTAAGAAAATAAATAGGGCAACCATTTCGGGTCCCCTCCCACTGCAGGAGCTCTTCTGTCCTCTCAATAAATCCTGCTTTCAAAAAAAAAAAAAAGAAAGAAAGAAAAGAAAAGAAACAGGAAAGCACACTAGGGAAAACATATAGTCGACAAAGGACTGGTATCCAGGATATATACTTTTACAACTTAATAAAAGGACAAATGGCCCTATAAGAATGAGCAAAAGATTTAAACATATACTTTACCAAAAGAAATACACGGTTAGCAAATAAAAGTATCATTGGTCATTAGGAAAACAGAAATTACAACCACAGTGAGATACTACCAATCACCCATTAGAATGGCTAAAATTAAAAGACCAACAAAACCAAGAATTTGTTAGGATGTGGAACAATTAGGATTCACATAGTTTGCTGGTATTTTTAAAAGCAAGACTTTGAAAAACAGTTTGGTGGTTTCTTACAAAGTTAGTCATATATCCATTGTGTGACCCCGTGTCACATTTTTAGGTGTGTATCCCAGGAGAACTTAGGGCACATTTCCATGCAAGTATTGTACTAAATGTTTATAGCAGCTTTATTTATGATAGCTGCACTCTGGAAGCAATCCAAATGTTCATCAGCTAGTGCCTGGATAAACAGATTGTGGTGTGCTCGCACAATGACTACTACTTAGCAAAATCTAAATGTTAGAGAAACGCGGTACACTTAAAAAAAAGAAAGTCCCCCACTATTCACATTTTTATCAGGACAAATATGAAAAATAAGTTGAGATCAGGTACCTTAAGACCACACTGAAATAATTACACATAATAAAAACAAACCAGAAATTTTCATTATACAGTCTACAGCATAAAATTTACTAGAGTTTTTGCTTCATCTGGCATCCTGAGCAAGGGCGCAGGGTGTGGGTATCAGAGTTGTAGTCAGAGGACATGAATGTTTCTAAGACCTAAATGAAATGATACAGATTTATCTTTTGAATCTATAGCTCTTTTCTTAATTTCATTTTCTTTATTATGCCAGATATTTGCTAGGTATTTTTGAATGTTATTTTTCTTAATCCTCACATTAACCCTGTGAATTAGGTTGTATTGTCACCACTTTGGTGCAGGAAATAGGTGTAGCAGTATAATGCTTGCTTAAGTTCAAGTAGCTTGTACATGGTAGAACTTCACCCTGACCTTGCCTGAATTCAAGTGCGTTTGTTTTGCTCTTCAGTTCCTTTCCCCTATTAGGAATCAGCTGTTTTTCATATAGTCCTTTGGCTATCCTAGGATTCTGGATAGAACTTTCTGCTCCCTTTAATAAATATTTGCATGTACTAATTAAGCACTGCCTTCTTGTCACCTCAAGCCAAGTTTCTTTTCACTGAATGAAGAAGAGCTCAACTATGCAGCAAAGGGAAGTGAATTTATCAGGCCATTAAAGTAAATCTAAATCCAATATGAAGACTCATTAATATAACTTTTCAAGGAATATTTACAGTTCAGAGGAGTCAATTATCTCCATTGCTGTGTAATGGAGATTGAAAAAGAGCTGTGTTTGAACTTTACTGTGCTTTGTCCTTTAACTGTTCTTCAATGGCCTCACCATAATGAAAATAGTTTTTGAACTTGATGTTCTACTGCAGGAAGTTTGCCGCCCCATCGACTTTTTCCTACTTTAACAGCAACTGTTACCATATGAGAATAGTGTTACAGCAGCTGAAGAAGGAGAAAATAGTCTACAGGGTCCAGTGTTATTTATTCCTTATGAATAGCTATGGTTTAGTGTTCTTAAATGTTTTCAAATTTTAACCATTTAAAATTTGTTCTTCCTGTTCAGGGTAATGCAAACCTGGATATCCAGAATGTGAATCAACAAACGGCCCTACACCTTGCTGTTGAACGACAGCACACCCAAATTGTTAGGGTAAAGTATTTATTAACATAAATTTTAGCTTATAATTCTATTTTAATCGGACACATTTTTAGAACTTCTTCAAAATTGAAATGATACAGTGTTAGGTTTTTCAAAAAGGCATGGTTAGATACAAAACTTCTGATTTTAGGCTAGCATTTTGCGTCAGTTGGGTAAAGAGTTATAACACCTAATAGTGAAATTCTTAAAATTCTGATATTCAGAGTCTTTTGCTTTTGCTGCCAGAGGTGTGAATTTGCAGAATAATAAATAAAAAACTTGAAACATATGGATTAGTTTAAAAAAAATACATTCCCTCTTAATATGTATAATGGAGCATAAAGTACAAATTAAAGGCATTGGCTGGACATTTGCTGCTGCAAATTCCAAAAAAATAGAAATATATTTTTATGTTTTTGTTTTTATTTTTTGAGTGGGAGTCTCTGTCGCCCAGGCTGGAGTACAGTAGCATGTTCACAGCCACCACAGCCTTGACCTGCTGGGCTCACACAATCCTTCCGCCGCTGCCTCCTGAGTAGCTAGGACTACAGGTGTATGCCGCCTGGCTCATTTCTTTTAGTTAATTGTAGAGATGCAGTCTCACCAAGTTGCCCAGGCTGGTCTCACACCCTTGGGCTCAGACAGTCCTCTCGCCTCTGCCTCCCACAGTGTTGGGATTACAGGCGTGAGCCACCATGCCCAGCCTGCAGTATATTTTTTTAGTTTACTAATCTGGTGATTCCAATGAGTATCCATTTCACATAATATTTGAAAGAGTATCAGCTTAAATATTTTTGTAGAGCAATGATTATTAAAGTTTGGAGGCCGAACAGCAGCATCGGCATTACCTGGGAACTTGGTAGAAAAGTTAATTCTCAGGCCCTACTTCAGATCAACTAAATCAGAGCATCTAGGAGTAGGAACCAGCAATCTCTGGTTTAACAAGCCCTCTGGGTAATTCTGATGCATGTTCAAATTTGAGAAATAATTGTCCTAGAGTGACATTTTATGTAACCTTTTTAAAACAAGGAGAAAAAAAATTTTGCCAAGACAGGTAAGCTGTTATGCTATTGATGGTATTTTTCTAAAGCTATTTGATAGTTTTCACAGAAAAGTTTAGGAAAATTGTTAAAGCACCATAAGCAAAGTCTTAAATAAACTTGCATTTACAGCTTAAGTAATCTTTAGAAATGTATCCATTATGCATTTCATCTAAGAGGTTGTAGTTTAGCAAATACTTTTCACATTTATTGTTATTTGAAATTCCTTTTGCTGTCCTTCATGACTTTCCTCATGACCATACACTTGGAGAAGATTGACCAAAAGAGAATGGAATCAATAATGACTTGTGCTTGTGTTTTAATTCTTACTATTTATTTATTTATTTTTTAGTTGGAGCCTCACTCCATCGCCCGGACTGGAGTGCAGTGGCACACTCACGGCCACCGCAGCATCAATCTGCTGGGCTCCAGCAAGCCTTCCGTCTCAGCCTTCCAAATAGCCGGAACTACAGGCACGCGCTGTAGACTAATTTTTGATTTATTGTAGAGACAAGGTCTCGCCAAGTTGCCTGGGCTGATCTTGAATCTGCAGACTCAGGCAGTCTACTCTCCTGGGCCTCCCAAAGTGCTGAGATTACAGGCTGAGCCACCAAGCCCTGCCTGCTTGTTTTTTTAAAAATGATAGAAGAATTTTGAACTTAAGATATCTCAAGTCATATGTCTAAAATTAAATAGAGGAAAAAAAATCTAAAATCTAAATCTAAAAAAATCTAAGGTGACAATCCATTATTGTCACCTTAGAGTAGATGAATTAAGCAACATGTTGATTTTCATTTATTTTAATTTTCTCTAATTTAATATATTTGAATGACCGCAACACATCACTCTTTGTAAGGAGTCACAGGGTGTGGAATAGTAGAAAAACAAAGACATAATCATTCGCTTTAGTGGCAACTTTACAGTAGGTCCAGGGCCCTCTCACTGTTACCGTAGACATGTTTGATTTCTTGTGTTGTGGATATTTACCCAAACAAGACCTCTTTCCCTTTTAGCTTTTGGTCCGTGCAGGTGCCAAACTAGATATTCAGGATAAGGATGGGGATACTCCTTTGCATGAAGCTCTGAGGCATCACACTTTGTCTCAGCTACGTCAGCTCCAAGATATGCAAGATGTGGGGAAGGTGGATGCTGCCTGGGAGCCGTCCAAAAACACAGTGAGTAAAGATACTCTCTCACTAGTACTAGCAAAAGCATCTGTTTATTCAAGATCTTGCATTTACTGCTAATCTGATCCTCATTGAACAAAACGTTTAATCAGAGCTACATACTCAAAAATTTAGTTTGTGAACTAAATACTAGTCAATACTAACTATATTGCTCCAGTTTTTACCAAAAGTTGTTTAATTCTTTTTTACTTCAGCCATTCACATATGTATGTAGTGGTATCAGTTTGCATTTCCCTGATGACTACTGATACTGAGTGTCTTTTCATGTGCTTGTCACCACATATATTTGATAAATTGTCAGGTCAAATCTTTTGTTTATTATTTGATTGACCTATTTTCTTCTTCTTATTTAGTTTTAAGAGTTCTTTTTGTATCAAATATGTGATATGCACATATTTTCTCACAGTCTTTGGTTTGTCTTTTCATTCTTTTAACAGTGTCTTGAAAGAGCAGAAGTTCTTAATTTTGATGAAGTCGGATTTATCAATTTAAAAAAGTTTTTTTGTTTTGTTTTTTATGTCCTGAGACAAACCCAAGATCACTAAGGTTGTCTTTTATATTTTGTATTAGAAACTTATAAGATTTTGGTTGTTACGTTTAGGTCTCTGATTCATTTTGAGTTAATTTTTGTATAAAGTTTGATTTATGGGATCCAAGTTCATTTACTTGTGGATATCCAGTTGTTCCAGCATAATTTGTTGAATTTTCTACTGAATTGCCTATATTCCTTTATTTAAAATCAATTAATCATCATATGAAGGTCTCTTTCTAAATCCTGTCTTCTGTTGTATTGGACTGTATTTTTAGCTTTGTGTTGCTAGTCCTACTGTCTTGATTATTGTAGGTGTATAATAAGTGTCGAAGTCAGATAATGTAAATCCTCTAATTTTCTTATTTTTTCAAAGTTGTTTGACTATTCTAAGTCCTTCCTATTTCCATATGATTTTTTTTTTTTTTTTTTTTTTGAGTTGGAGTCTCACTCTGTCACCCAGGCTGGAGTGCAGTGGCAAGCTCACAGTCACCACAGCCTCGACCTGCTGGATTTAGGCGATCCTTCTTACTCACCCTTCCAAGTAGCTGGAACTACAGACACACGCCACCATGCCTGGCTAATTTTTTGATTTATTGTAGAGGTGAGGTCTCGCCAAGTTGCCCGGGCTGGTCTCAAACCCTTGAGCTCAGGCAGTCCTCTCACCTTGGCCTCCCAAAGTACTGGGATTATAGGCGTGAGTCACCACACCTGGCCCCTATATAAATTTTAGAATCGTTTTTAAGTGTGTAAAGTAGTTCTGAGACCACTACTGCCTTACTGTATGAACATGTTTGAGAACTGCTGCCTTACTGTATGACCATGGGTAAATTCTCTCTTTCTTGTTTAAAAATGGTGGGAAGGGAACACCTTACCTCCATAAAGTTGCTATAAAGATCATGGAATGTAAAATAATACCTGGTTCTTTTTAGATAATAAATGTTCATAATCATTGAGACTATCTTCAGATAAGATGTTTGAGTGAGTAGCTCAGATGATATTTGTCTCATCCTTGATTTGTCTCATTCTTGATTTCTTGGCTTAGTTCCTAGGTTTGGTTCTTTTCTCAGTTGTCTCACCTGTCATTTTTTTTTTAAATTTGGCTACTAGCAGTTCCAGAGCCAAATTGACTAGAGAGTAGTATTTCTTTAATCTCTCTCTCTTTTTTTTTTTTTTTGAGTCCGTCACCCTGGCTGGAGCGCAGTGGCATGCTCATGGTCACCCCAGCGTTGACCTGCTGGGCTCAGGTGATCCTTTTGCTCTAGCCTCCCCCAGTAGCTGGAACTACAGGTGCACACTACCACGCCCAGCAAATTTTTTTTTAAAATTTATTGTAGAGATGAGGTCTCATCAAGTTGCCCAGGCTGTTCTCTAACCCCATGGGCTCAGGCAATACCCTCACCTTGGCCTCCCAAAGTGCTGGGATTACAGGCTTGAGCCACCATGCCCAGCCTCTTCAGTATCTTAATAGGAAGGCCTACACTTGGATTTTGCTGACCTTAGTTGACTTGACTTGGGTTATGTGTTCATCCCTGAACTAGTCACAGAAATGATAAAGTAGATATCTAACTGGTTTGGGGCCACCTTCACTCTACTTCCACATCTGGAGAATGGATTAGTTCTCAAACCATATACCTGAGAAAACTGGGGATGGGCAGGAGGGAGAGGGAATATAAATGCCTACTCTGCCGCACACAGTCATAAGAAATGATAGCAGAGTCCTAAAGGGAAAATCATGACTCTTTTTATTTGTTTTCAGTTAATAATGGGACTTGGAACCCAGGGGGCAGAAAAGAAGAGTGCAGCCTCTATTGCCTGCTTCTTGGCAGCCAATGGTGCTGACCTTAGCATTCGAAATAAGAAGGGTCAATCACCACTTGATCTCTGTCCTGATCCAAGTCTCTGCAAAGCACTGGCTAAGTGCCATAAAGAAAAAGTCAGGTTTGTATTATTTATTATCATAAAACTTAATATTCTACACAGAAAGTATTGTGTCATTCCGTAATGGAGGATTGATTACTTGAAAATATCTTTGTCATTGTTCTTTTCTTTCTTCCTTGAAAGTTTTCCTGCAGGCACTGCTCTCCTATTTTATACTGTATTCTCATATTATTAAGTGTAGTCCTTTATGCTTAATAAGTTCTAAGAAGTGTTTCTAAATTGTTCTGATCTAATACTCCTGTGTGTTAGAGAATTTATAAGGAAAAGTCTTCTAGTAAAATTGCTGTGATTAATGTTGAATGTATTTAAATTTAAATTTAATTTAATTTAATTTTTTAGACAGAGTTCTTGCTATTTTTATATTTTAGACAGAGTTGCCCAGGCTGGACTTGAACTCCTGGGCTCAAGCGATCCTCTTGTCTCAGCCTCTGGAGTAGATGGGACTTCAGGCTTGCGCCACTGTGTCCGGCTCTGTGTTAAAAAATGTAATAGACTCTCTTAAGAGACGCAACTTACACTCCATGAACAGGGTGTATCTCACACAAACTCTGTAATTATCTAGCACCCTGCATAGTACCTGACAGGCACTCAGTAAGTATTAGTGGAAGATTGACAGAAAGAACAAATAAATGAACCAATTCTTGGTAGAGTTTTCTTTAAAGATAGTCATTTCACATTTGTCTCTTTTTCTGAAAGTAAAATACGTCAGTGATTTAAATTAGCATATACGGCAAATTTTCTTACTGTAAGATCTTGTAGACATACAAAAAGGTACATGTCTCATTATTTTTTTATCTGAACAGTGTTGTGCGTCTTTTATTACCCTTTATTACTGGTTCTTGTCACTGAACATTTTGGTAGCTGTGCCTTGACCTTTGTGTTTTCTTGGCTCTCTTACAATTTGTGTGTGCGTGTGTGTCGGAGTCTCACTCTGTCACCCAGGCTGGCGTGTAGTGGCACAATCACAGCTACCACAGTCTCAACCTGCTGGGCTTAGGTGATCCTTCCTCTTTAGCCTTCAAAGTTGCTGGGACTATAGGTGTGCACCACCATGGCCAACTAATTTTTTGATTTATGGTAGAGATGAGGTCTCACCATGTCACCCAGCATGGTCTCAAACTTCTGGGCTCAGGCAGTTCTCTCACTTCAGCCTCCCAAAGTGCCGGGATTACAGGCGTGAGTGACCATGCTTGACTTCTCTTGTAATTTTTGTGTAGTGATGAAATGGCATCTCTTTAGAATCTGTGCTTAGAATTGTGTTATAGGTAAAATTAATGTAATAAGGTATATACAGTTATTTAAGCGTATCCTTAAGGAGCACAGAATTCTATCACAGAAAGACAGAATGCATCTATAAATATAGATATGCAGGACACTATAATTGTTGTGGTAATAACGTCTTAAACAATGGGGTCTAACATGAAACCTTATGTGTGTATGTGTATATTCGTGAGTTTCTGAAGATTGTGGTAGAAACACAGTATTCCTTTTCTGTAGCTGTAGATGGTCATATATATGTATTTCTGTGCCTTGTATCTATATATTTATAGATGCAGTCTATCTTTTTGTAGTAGAAATGTGTGCTCTTTAAGGATACACTTAAAGAAATGTCAAAACAGCTGCTGAAGTGTCATATTTTCCAGAGTGCCCGGTCTGTGGTGGACTGTGATGATCCTTTGTTCTGACTTTAGTTAGGATAACGTGGGTGCTAGTAAGGATTTTTATTCCTATGTCTTCCTCTGTTGACACTATATAGATAGAACAGGTTCTGAGCTAGATTTTGTTTCTGTTAAATTTTTTTTTTACTGCTGTTTTTTCTTTCTTTGTTAGAAGATTCACCCTTTTCTATTCACTAGGTGAGGGTTTATTCAGTTTGAAGTGTGAACCATACTAGAAGTATGTAAAGATGCAGATAAATACACAAATATAAAAATATGATATGCAGTGTGTCCTATACAGATATTAAAGTTTAATTTTTTTCTCATAGCAGAAAGTAAACGGTATAAGCCTCTTCTTTTACCATAACTAAAGTTGTTTTATGTGTACTAATGATGCTGTAGATGTATTTGAAAGCATTTTAATTAATGAATTTTTAATAGAAATATTTTGATAGACTTGGTTTGAAACATCTTCTTTTGTTAGTGGTCAGGTGGGTTCTCGGAGTCCTTCTATGATTAGTAATGATTCTGAAACCTTAGAAGAATGTATGGTGTGCTCAGATATGAAGAGAGACACTCTTTTTGGCCCATGTGGACATATTGCTACCTGCTCTTTGTGTTCTCCACGAGTCAAGAAATGCCTCATCTGTAAAGAACAAGTTCAGTCCAGGACAAAGGTAATATACTTCTAATACAGTTTGAATCTGTTTAATTTTGCTCTTCCAAACAATTATTTAAATATAAGAATATATAATTTATGCATTTATTAAGAGATTAAATCAAAATTTCTGAATTTATTGTTTGTTTACATTCCTGTCTTATTAATGTACTTATTTGCCAAGTTCATTATTATCTGAATTTAACCATGTATCATTGTTGCCCTCAAATAGTCATTCTTTATAGCCAAAGTATAGTATTAAATGTTACAAGTAAAAGTTTACTATCTTGCTGTCAAAGCCTCTTATAACCTAAAGATATATTTAATTCTACTTTGGATTGCAGTTACTTGTATATTGCCCCCCACTTCCTCTTTTTTTTTTTTTTGTTGAGTGCATGTACTATTTGTATTCATTTTTGTAAAAGACTAGTTCATTTTTCTGGTGGAATGAAACATTTTCTAGATTTGTTTGATTGTTTTACCATGATGTTGTTTAACTTGATTTCTCTATCCTCTGGGTTTCCTGTGCACTTGTAACGGCGTGATTAAGGTCATCTTAACGTTTTTGTTAAGAAAACCTCACAGCTGATGCCACACGTTTCATATTATGTCCCATCTGGAGGCAAATAAAGTCTTGTCTTCTTGTAGTTAGTAATGGCTAAATTCTACATCCACTCTGAACTTTCTAACTCTCCCAAGTCATTTTGCTTTTTGAGAAGTTTTCTGATTTTATTCTTTTCACGTGTAACTTAGTGTTTTATTATAACTACCATTTCACATATTTAGTTTACTTGAAATAATTGATTTTTTTCCCCATGCTCAAATGTATTTGTGTGTAAAGTGAGATTTGAGTCTTACAAATATTTGTCTCAAGGTGAGTTAATTTAAAGAAGAGATACGTTGGTTTTAAATATAAAGTTATAAAGTTTATACTTATATACTTATAAGTATGTACTTATAAAGTCATTAATTTATAATTAATGGTAGTTAATGACTAGCTTAGGAAATGCCAATTACTCTTTTTCCATTCCCTTTTTATTCTCTTCATTTTTCTCTTGGCATTTCCTCAGCTATTCAGTAACTACCATTAATTAGAAAGGAGCTGGTACGAATTCTCATAATGAATTTGCTGACAGTGACTTAAATGGTATTATCTTGCTAGTACTTCTTATATTTTCAGCATTCTGAAACTGGATGGTTTTTATGATCCAAATTAATGTACCCTATGGTAAAGTTTTTGGAACAGAAAAAAGCACAAGGAAGTTATTTTTGATATTGTTATTTTTATAGGAGTCACTGGAGTGCTAGTATGTATGGAACTGCTGAATCAATTTATAAATGTGAGAAGGATGAACTAACAATACTTACTGTGCGCTAGGCACAGTGTTGGCAATTTCATATGTATTAAATCAGTGTCAACTCTGCTTAATATGAGGCTCATTCTGCTTGGTATTTATAATTTGCTTTAGGTACCTGCTCACAAAGTTTTGGGAAAAAATATGAAAGAAGAACAAAAATTTAAATCATTCTTTTGTTTTTAGATTGGTCTGTATATTCTGTTGCGCTTGAACATTTTTTGCTAGATTAAGCCCTTTTTCAACAGACCTTTATAGAACACGATAAAGATGTGTATAATAATTATTTCCTAAAAATTTGTAATCTGTTAGCAAAGCATGTCTTATATTAACAGCCCTTCTGCTTTAAAAAGAGACATAAAGTGAGTAGTCAGAATCTCAGGTTGCCAAAAGCAGAGTCTCAAATATGAAGTAGCTCTTATAAAAGCTGAAGCTTAAAAGAAGTGTACTGACAGGTGGTTCTTGAATGCAGGTCTCTTGATTTTTTTTTTTTTTGAGTTGGAGTCTCACTCTGTCGCCCAGACTGGAGTGCAGTGGCCGCTCCTGGCCACCGCAGCCTCGACCTACTGGGCTCCAGCGAGCCTTCTGCCTCAGCCTTCCAAGTAGCTGGAATTACAGGCATGCGCTACCATGCCTGGCTGATTTTTTGACTTATTGTAGAGATGAGGTCTCGCTGCCCAGGCGGGTCTTGAACCTGCGGGCTCAGGCAATCCTCAGCCTCCTAAAGGCGCGGGATTACAGGCTGAGCCACCAAGCCTGGCTGGTCTCTTGATTTTTAAGCCCCTGTTCCTTTCACCTTGTTATGTTACACAGACAAAATCAAGAACAATATCTACAAGGAACAGTTGATGAAACAGAGAGGTATAACGGAAAAAATACAGTTACTTCAAGAATTAATAGACTGACAATCTGTTTTTTTAAATTATTAAATGTCCAAACTCATAGAAAAGTACAAAAACCCACCCAACAGATTTGCCAGGTTGGTTGCAGAGCCTTTGGCTGTAAAGAAATAGTGACCCCAAGTGGTTAAAGGATAATAAACATCTTCATTGAAGAAAAATATAATATTTGGAGAGAGAATAAACAAGCTTGGTCTCTCTAGCAATTAGAGAAACACAAATTTTCAAAATTATGAATTAGCATGAACTATTACTGTCAAAATAGCAAGGATATATATACATACATACACTTTTTTATTTTTTAATACTAGCAATGAAATTCCAAATACTGCTGGAGGCTGGGAGGCCATCCCAACTATCTACACAAATTGTTACCACAAATGCTTGATTTAGTAATCCTACTCCTGGGAGTACAGCTTTAGGAAATAATCCAGAAAGGAGACAGAGTTATGGTTATGAAGATATTTTCTTTTAATAATAAGACAGGGAGTAAGTAAATGATGTTAGATCAATTTGCTATATAATTTTAAACTCTTTAGCAATTCAGACACCGACAGATGCACTGGTAATAATTTTTAAAACCAGTATATCATTATATAGAAAGGAGAAGATGATTATTATGCATTGGACACTGCATAACCAAGTCTTGAAAAAAGTGCTTTTAGGTAGAGTCCCTTAAATGTGGGTAAAAAGAAAAATCCTCTTGAACTTTAGCAGACTGACTACTCTGCTAAGTTTTTATTAATATTAGAAATCTGAGACCAGGAGTTTGAGACTAGCCTGGGCAACTAGTGACTCCATCTCTACAAAAAAAAAAAAAAATTAAAAAATTAGCCAGATGCCTATAGTCGTAGCTACTCAGAAGACTGAGATGGGAGGATTGCTTGAGCCCAGGAGTTTAAGACACTGGTTTTATGTTATATATTGAAGTAGGCACTTTATACTTATCTGATTTACCCTTTCTCACTCTGTGAAAGAGAATCGTTCTTTATCATTTAGATTAAAAGAACAAAGCCATAGTTCAACAATGTTAGGTAATTTGTTGGTGTTGAAGGTAAATTTTGATTCTGGGAATATCAGGATTTTGACCAACCATGTTTTTCTGCTTTCCACTGTTACTGGAATTGTGTAAATTTTGTGTACATACTGAGGTGTAAGGGGGGAGTCCTTAGAGGGCATATAGTATTTGGTTGTTTAGGTGATGTTACAGGTGAGTGGTAGTCATCATTTTTGGCCTGTAATGTTAAATGACAAAATAAATGGCTAAATGTGACTATGTATTAGAAGAGAGAATAGGTGAAAGAAGGATGTGAAGCCAAGGGCAGCAGGAGTGGGGTGGGATTGGGTTAAGGAAGCCATAGCCAAGGTTGTTAACAGTGACACGCTCAAAACTCATAAGTGATAATGAAGAAGAGGTAAAATTGAGGGAAATTATGAATAGGTTATGGAAGTCTGAGATCAGAGATTATTCAAAGACTAACCCCAAGCTTTGGACAGCGGACAGCACAGGAATTAACCAAGTCTTGAAAAAAGTGCTTTTAGGTAGAGTCCCTTAAATGTGGGTAAAAAGAAAAATCCCTCTTGGACTTTAGCAGACTGACTACTCTGCTAGATTTTTATTAATATTAGAAATCTGAGACCAAGCACAGTGGCTCACGCCTGTAATCTCAACATTTTGGGAAGCTGAGGTGGGAGGATTGCTTGAGACCAGGAGTTTGAGACTAGCCTGGGCAACTAGTGACTCCATCTCTACAAAAAATAAAAATAAAAAAGTTAGCCAGATGTGGTGGTATGCCTATAGTCCTAGCTACTCAGAAGGCTGAGATGGGAGGATTGCTTTAGCCCAGGAGTTTAAGACTGCAGTGAGCTGTGATTGCGCCACTGTATTTCAGCCTAGGTGACAGAGCAAAACCTTGTCTCTAAAACAACAATAACAAAACAACTACCTTCTCTCAATCATTTCTTTTTTTTTTTTGCTTATTTCATTTTTTCTTTCATTGTCTTTTTGGTTCCTTTCAAATGTGGTTTTTTTGGGGGGGAAAATTGAAGTCTGGCCTGGACCTCAGAGGAAATGGAGTTTTTCTATACTGTTCTTTAGGATTCGTAGGGAGACTAGTATAGAAGTAAGTGCCTGAAAAGCTAAGGTATATAAAGATTTGAACATGTGTAACTAGGAGAGTAGAGGATAGGAGAAAATTGTGTGTTAAATTTCTCTGTGCTTAGAGTATTTCCTTATAGAGGAGGTATAGTTTGTGGATGTACATGGACCGATTAGAGTTACTAGATTTATCTGTAGATGGTCACTCTTTCCTGTAACCTCTTTTTCTATAGATTGAAGAATGTGTGGTATGCTCTGACAAGAAAGCAGCTGTTCTTTTTCAACCCTGTGGACACATGTGTGCTTGTGAGAGTAAGTAGCCTATACAAAGATTCCTCAATATTATTATAAAAATAGAGATGGGCTGAGTGCAGTGACTCACACCCATAATCCCAGCACCTTAGGAGGCTGAGGTGGGAGGGTCACTTGAGGCCAGGAGTTTGAGACCAGCCTGTGAAAAATAGTGAGACCCTGTCCCTATAGAAAATGAAAAAATTAGGTGGGCATAGTGGCACATGCCTGTTGTCCTAGCTACTCAGAAGGCTAAGGTGGGAGGATGGCTTGAGCCTAGGAATTTGAGGTTACAGTGAGCTGTGATCACATCACTACGCTTCAGCCTGCTCAACAGAGTGAGACCCTATCTCTTTAAAAAAAGAAGGAAAGAAAGCAAAACATAACAAAAATTAGGGTTTTTAAATTTTTGTTTTTTGAATAATTCACAAACAAAAAAGCTGGTGGGCCTTCCATTTCTTTCTCTGTACTAGAATGTCTGCTATTTCCTGCCATGCTTCTGAATGTTAGAGAAGACTGAATATGCTATGTTCTACCACCTTGGATTTTGGTTTCAGTTGTATTAGCACAAAATTATCCCTTTTCACACATAATAGAATTTTATTTCCACAAGTGAATATTGGAATACTTAGTGTAGCCTTTTTTCATATAAAATGAGCACACCTTCACTTGTCTTTCTCTTAGGATTGCCTCTCCTGCATAGCTTCCCCAGTATTGAAGAACTTGCAGCATCCATTTCTGAGGCTATGATTTCTGGCCATCCGTTCCTTTTACGTAAAGAGAGTTTAAGAAATCTTACCTTTGTGAGGACAGTATTAAAACTTAAGAGATGTTTTAAAGTTTCTGTTAAATGTATCCTCTTGAAGACCTTTGCTTTTTGTATTATCCCCTTTATTCTGTCCAAGTTCATACAATGTTTAATATTCTTCTTCCTTTGCTTTTCATTTTGTCAATGAAGGATTTTAACCAAGTTTAACAACTTATACCTTATTTAAATAGACCCCATATAAAGCATGGTGTCTCCTGTTATGAAATAGCTCAGTTAACAGGTGTGTAGGATTTTTAATATACTGACTAAAATAATATACAAATGATATGATAGTTTAATCTCCTTGGCTTAGATTTGCTTTAAGTCTTGGTGTTTTTTATTCTGTTGACAACTAAAGAAGGGATCAAAGTTTTCTTCTGTAACCTTCTGTCTCAGGCAGCTGTTTCTGTTTACCAAAGACTGGTATAATGGCTACCATCGCAACTAAAGAAGGGATCAAAGTTTTCTTCTGTAACGTACTGTCTTGGGCAACTGTTTCTGTTTACCAAAGACTGGTATAATGCCTACCATCAACTGACAGAAAGAATTCTCTGTCTTTGGTAAAAAGGGCTCAGGTTATTTAAGTTTTTATAGGCCAGAATTTGGTAGACTTTTTATGGAAAGGGTCAAATAGTAAATATTCTTGACTTTGTTGGTCACATGGCTTCTGTAGTAACCACTCAACTCCCTCTCTCTCTAAATATTCAACTCTGCCACTGTAGTGAAAAAACAACCATGGAAAATATGCAAATAAATGGGTATGGCTGTGTTCCAATAAAACTTTACTTCTAAAAACAGGTGACAAATTAGCTCTCAAGTGGTAGTTTGCTGACCCCTGTCATTGACCAAAGTGATACTTACATGAGACATGAAAGATGATTATAATTTATAGTTGGTTACACAGATTCTAGAGCCTTAAATATGGTATTTTTTGCCAGGAGCTCCCAAAGTTTTTACATGGTCTTTGCTTTTTTTTTTTAATTACTCAAAAAAAGTTTCATTTTAAAGTTTAGCTTCCATCCGGGCTCGGTCTCAGCCTGTAATCCCGTGCCTTTGTGAGGCTGAGGTGAGTGGATTGCCTGAGTCCGCAGGTTCGAGACCCGCCTGGGCAACTTGACAAGACCTCATCTCTAGAATAAATCAAAAAATGAGCTGGACGTGGTAGTGCGCACCTGTAGTTCCAGATACTTGGAAGGCTGAGGTGGAAGGATCGCTGGAGCCCAGCAGGTCGAGGCTGCAGTGCGATGGCCGGGAGCGGCCACTGCACTCCAGTCTGGGTGACAGAGTGAGACTCCAACTCAAAAAAAAAAAAAAATTAAAGTTTAGCTTCCTGTCTCTGTGTTTGCGCCTTTAACACCTTCACAATGATTTTCTGTTCTTTGATAAGGAAAGTATGCTTGATCCTGTCATGGACACATGCAGCACACATGGGACCATCATAGGACCCACTAACATGTTTTTTCATTTTCGACAACCACACAAGAACTTTAGGTCTCATAGCAGGAACCCCTTGAAGTCTGCCTAGGCCCACGCTACATGCGGATTTTGGTGCTTTCCCAACCTTCTTGGTATAAAGGTAAACAATTCTAAAACTAGGCTCAGGACAGCCTGGTTTTGTTAGTGGCTGTGTTGTAGGAAAGCCTGTGATGATAATGTCAAATGCTGGACCATGCTGAATACCTCTAGACAGCAGCCCTGGAAGATGGCAAAGGGTCTTTGCTTTAAAATGCAACAAGATGGCCAGGTGTGGTGGCTCAGCCTATAATCCCAGCACTTTGGGAGGGTCCTGGGCAAGAAGATTGCCAGAGCCCGGGTGTTCAAGACTTGCCTGGGTGACTTGGTGAGACCTCGTCTCTACAGTAAATCAAAAAATAAGCTGGGCGTGATAGCACGCGCCCGTAGTTCCAGCTACTTGGAAGGCTGAGGTGGAAGGATCACCTAAGCCCAGCAGGCTGCGGTGACCGTGAGCGTGCCACTGCGCTCTGGCCTGGGCGACAGAGTGAGACTCCAACTCAAAAAACAAACTGTAACAAGGGGCTGAGCATGGTGGTTCACGCCTGTAATTCCAGCACTTTGGAAGACCCGAGGGGAGGATTGCTTGAGACCAGAAGTTCAAGACCAGCCTGGACAACATAGTAAGACCCCATCTCTTTAAAAAAAGAAAAAAAGGCACTTTTATTGGGTTCTTAATTCTGTACCAGGCATTTTAATATCTTTTTGAGTTTTTCCTCATTTATCCATCATTTATCTTTAGAATAACCCCTAAGACGTAGATCATTTCTTCATTTTACAGACTCTTAAGTATGTGATTGGCAAGGAAGATAAAATTAAGGTGGAAAATATTCTTTTCCCAAGGAGTATACAGTAAAGTAGTTAATTCAGTACCCACATCACAATAAAGTTAAGCGGAGTGTTGGAGCCTTAAAGAGTTTAAGGTGCCTTGCAGGTCAAAGGAGGGAGAGAGTATATTCCTTATGGAGGGGCTGAAGAAATGTGTTATAGAAATAATGTAATAATCGAACTTAGCATTATAAGAATTTTGGATAATTGTAGTTACATATAATGTATTTAGGCAATTGATCTTTTTTTTTTTTTTTGAGTTGGAGTCTCACTCAGTCGCCCAGACTGGAGTGCAGTGGCCACTCCTGGCCACCGCAGCCTTGACTTGCTGGGCTCCAGCGATCCTTCCGCCTCAGCCTTCCAAGTAGCCGGAATTACAGGCATGCACTACCACGCCCGGCTGATTTTTTGATTTATTGTAAAGATGAGGTCTCGCTGCCCAGGCGGGTCTTGAACCCGCGGGTTCAGGCAATCCACTCACCTCAGCCTCCCAAAGGCGCGGGATTACAGGCTGAGCCACCGAGCCCGGCTAGGCAATTGATCTTTTACACTTAAGAAAAAAAAAATCTGCCATCAGATGGAAGACAAATTCCAAAACCAACTTCTATCAGCACTAGTTCCTACCTAGTGGATCTTGTGCAACCAACCATCAGACCCACTATGGTTAGGCTCTGGCATGAGGTTGACTTGATAACTGTTCTCTGTTCAGCAGCAAAGTAAACTGTTAGGAGTGTGTGCCCCACCCTGTCTACACCCCTGGTTTTATGCTTTGTTAAAGTTTAGAGTTTTATCGTAAGTTATACCTGGATATCCTGCCACGCTTTTCATTATTTTTCCCATTTTTGAAATGAACAACAAAGTGAATGACACTTGGTATGTAGGCTAAAATGTGTAGTATACTTTCATAGTAAATGTTAATGGAAAGAATATGTTGAATTGCTATGCTATTTTATAATTAATTAACAAGTTTAGATGCAAAGTAGTATGAACAATCTAGATATTTCTTCTTGGAATAGGAAAGCATTCTATTGAAATGTTGCTTATAGACTTTTCAAATTAAATATAAAAATAGTCTATTAGGAAAATTTTAACTTCTTTTTCTGAACTGCTGCATTTCAAAAGTTATCACTAAGTAGTTCCCTTGTTATGTTGCATCAATTTGATAAGAGAAGAAGGATTGTTCAACATACTTTAGACATGTTAGAGATAAATCATTAACAATAGAAAATATTTTTAGAAAATTATCATGTAAGCAACATTATAATTCAAATATTAGTTGATATTTGTTAACAATGCCTTCCTCCTTTATAGTCAAGCCTTAAGGCCTTCAAATGGATATTGTGTTACTTTTATTTTTTTTATTTTTATTTTTTAAAAAATAGAGACAGGATCTCACTGTGCTGCCCAGACTGGTCTCAAACTCCTGGACTCAAAGCAGTCCTCCCACCCTGGCCTCCCAAAGTGCTGAGATTATAGATGCGAACCACTGTGTCTGGCCTTTGTGTTACTTAAGAACAAAAACAAACAAAAAATTTTCACAGTTTATTCTAAATTTCTAATATTATTCTAATATTCTGTGTATTCTAATATTCTAATATTCTGTGTATTCTAATACCCAGCTGTGTATTAGAAAATGTCATTGTTTTCATAATGATGGACTCTGTTCTAGAGGCTACCATTGGAGAATACTCACTGTGTATCACAGTGACTTGTTTAAAGTTTATTAGTGTGAAGTTTAAGTCATAAAAGTTAGCTAAGAAAGACAATACTTTTATTCATGTCCTCTCTTGTAAGAAGTATCTGTGTTACTATTTTCCAGACTGTGCTAGCCTGATGAAAAAGTGTGTGCAGTGTCGGGCAGTAGTTGAACGAAGAGTGCCTTTCATTATGTGCTGTGGAGGAAAGAGTTCGGAAGATGCCACTGATGACATCTGTAAGTGAATTTTCTTAAGCATTTTCTTATTTTGCTTTCTTGTTGGGACCTGCATGAATGTCTTCTCTTTTGTAATACACTGTTGCCTTATAAAACCTAAGATACCTGACTCGGATCCACAGAGGATGAGGTGTGGATTGTTGGTGCTCTTGTTACATTATATTACATTACAAACCTGAAATTATGTTTTTCCAGTTTGTGGTGTGATGATAGAACTTTAAATATGATCTTCTGAGAAACTTCCGTGAATGGCATAAAGAACATTGCGTTCTTGCATAAAAAAAATTTGCTTTCTTTTCTTAAGATAGAATATACTGTATTTTTAGGAGGGATATCAAATTAAAAGTTACTTTTCAGTTTACCAAAAGTATGAACCTCCTTCCTTTATGTAGTAGCCTTGTCTACTTTAAGTATTTTATGAAAGAATAATAATTTGGGACAGAGTAGCTGTAGGTAAACAGAAGTATAATCCAGTGACAGGCAGAAAGGTGAAAAATAGTTGATTTACTTCAATCTTTTCAATAGTACAACTGCTTAAAAATATTTTGGGCTCGGTGGCTCAGCCTGTAATCCTGCGCCTTTGGGAGGCTGAGGTGAGTGGATTGCCTGAGCCCGCGGGTTCGAGACCCGCCTGGGCAGCGAGACCTCATCTCTACAATAAATCAAAAAATCAGCCGGGCATGGTAGCGCATGCCTGTAATTCCGGTTACCTGGAAGGCTGAGGCGGAAGGATCACCGGAGCCCAGCAGGTCGAGGCTGCGGTGGCTGGGAGCGGCCACTGCACTCAAGTCTGGGCGACTGAGTGAGACTCCAACTCAAAAAAAAAAAAAAAAAAAATTTTGTTTCTGTATTAAATATTAGCTGAATAGTTTCTTTGATTTATTTTTCTGTGAACATGTTTTATGAACATATGAGGAAGAGTATTAGTGTTACAACTTCTGCCCAAGACTTTTGTCTTTATCACAAATCGAGCAAAATAAAATCCCAGGCACAGATGAACCAGAATAAAAGACCTAGAATCAGCCGGGTTCGGTGGCTCAGCCTATAATCCCACGCCTTGGGAGGCTGAGGTGAGTGGATTACCTGAGCCCGCGAGTTCGAGACCCGCCTCGGCAACTTGGCGAGACCTCATCTCTACAATAAATCAAAAATTAGCCGGGCGTGGTAGCACGCGCCTGTAGTTCCAGCTTCTTGGAAGGTTGAAGTGGAAGGATCGCCGGAGCCCAGCAGGTCGAGTCTGTGGTGGTCGGGAGTGGCCACTGCACTCCAGTCTGGATGACAGAGTGAGACTCTAACTCAAAAAAAAAAAAAAGACCTAGAATCTAGGGAGTAGGAAAAATGAAATCAAAGATTGCCCTCTATGTTTGCAGACACTGATGACCTTTCTTGAGTTCCCCATCTCAGATCAGTAACAAGGACATTTAATCATAAAGAAAGGAGGCTAGATTGTTCTGTATCCTCATAAAAATCATTTGTGAAACTTGATAATTATTGTTGCCGAAACTGGCCAAAAGCCTGCTGGCTACCCTCTTGAGTCATACAGTACTATAGCAGAGAAGACATCTGTAAGCATAAAATGAGTTTGTGAGCTTGCCAAAAGAAGCAAGTAGAGCCTTAGAAAACTCAAGTCTGTGTGTGGATGTGCTCTGCCGGAATTAAAATATAGTTAGAAATAAATGTGCAAACCTATTTCTTTTTGAAGATTACAAATGAAAGAGTGTAACATAAATGTCACCACTGTATCTGTTGTCCAAGTGTGAAAAAAATTTGTAAGAGGATTCTAAAATTTTAAAATTTTGTGTTTTTAATAAAACAGTAATGACTTTAGAAATAAAAAGTCATTATGTCAAGGCAGTAATAACTGAAACATTTTTTATCTATATTATAGCAAGTGGGAATATTCCAGTATTACAAAAGGACAAGGATAATACCAATGTCAATGCAGATGTGCAAAAGTTGCAGCAACAGTTACAGGACATTAAAGAGCAGGTAAAAGAGAGATTTCATGTTACACAATGACTCTAAGAATGACACTGGATATTTTTCTGTAAAACTACTAGTGTTTTCTGTAGTAACCTTAGTTTATATTAGAATATTTCTTATATTATTTGCATATTTATAGTGAGAAATATCCGATTAGAACGTTTAACCAGATGTTTCCAAAACAGGTAATGCATAAATAACTGATAAGCATAAAAAAAGTGCTCATCCACAATAGTGATCAGGAAATAAAAATTTAAATTATAATGAAGTTCCTTTTCATACCTATTAGAGTGAGGAAAATGTTAAGAGACTGTTAGTATCAAGTGTATTATCTAATAAAACTAAACAGGATATTTTGGAGAATACAAATTTGGAAAAAAACCCATACAGATTGTTAAAAGTCAGGGGTAATGGTTTTCTTGACTGAGGATGGGACTGGGAAGGGGCACAAGGGACATTTCTAGAGTCCTGATGCTCCATTTCTTGATCTGAATACTAGTTACATGAGTTGTTTATGAATTATTAAACTGTACACATATGATTCATGCACATTTTTACTTCCGTGTGATAACTTTAATAGAAAGGAAATGAAAACAAGGGAAAGTTAATGCACAGTTCACAGTCCGAGTCATCAGTGAAGGGCGGATGCAGGGTCTGGGGAGGACCTATGGGGGGCTTCAAAATGAGAGTAGCAGTCCCTCCTTTAAACTGAGTGCTATTATCTTGTTCTTGGCATCATATATGTATCAACAAAATTATTCCTTTATATTTACTCAGTATTTAATGAAAGCAACTAGATAAAGAAATTAGCTAAAACTTGTAGGTATATGTTAAATAAAAATCAGGTCTTTGGGGGGGCCCAAAAAAGTAATAACTGAAACATTTTTTAATCTATATTATAGCAAATGGGAATAACCCAGTGTTACGAAAGGAAAAGGATAACACTCACTATTTGACCGAGTGACTAAATCTAATGAAAGTCTTGAGCAGCAATGGTGTTGTTTCTTTAGTTTGGCAATCACATCAGTATTACCATGAAGTTGTTAGAGTCATCACTCCTGTGTTTTCTATCTTAATTTAAGACTAAATAATACTGTACAGTTAATTGATAGTGACCCAGGATAACTAATGACCCTTGTGATAACTGATTAAAATTGACTGGTTACGGTGGATCATGCCTGTAATCTCAGCTACTCAGGAGGCTGTGGCAGAGGAATTGCTTGAGATCAGGAGTTCAAGACCAGCCTGGGCAACATGGCAAGACTCTAGCTCTTAAAAAAAAAAAAAAATTGCCGGGCTCGGTGGCTCAGCCTGTAATCCCGCGCCTTTGGGAGGCTGAGGTGAGTGGATTGCCTGAGCCTGCAGGTTCGAGACCCGCCTGGGCAGTGAGACCTCTCTACAATAAATCAAAAAAAATCAGCCGGGCATGGTAGCGCGTGCCTGTAATTCCGGCTACTTGGAAGGCTGAGGCAGAAGGATCGCCGGAGCCCAGCAGGTCGAGGCTGCGGTGGCCGGGAGCGGCCACTGCACTCCAGTCTGGGCGACAGAGTGAGACTCCAACTCAAAAAAAAAAATTACCCCCACGTGGTGGCATATGCATGTAGTCCCAGCTGCTTGGAGGCTGAGGCAGAAGGATCCCTTGAGGCCAGGACTCCAGGGTTGCAGTGAGCTATAATGGTGCCTCTGTACTCTGGCCTGGTGAGAATGAGACCGCTATCTCTAAAAAAAGTAAGTAAATAAATGGAATATATGTAAATAAATAAAAATGGAATATATGTATTTATTAGGCATTTAAGCATCCATCTGAAAAAATGAAGACTCTGATTGAGCTAGTTTTTCTAGTACTTAGCAATACTTGTTATGAAATGAATAAGTACAGATAAATATGAATTTAAAGGTTATTAATGTAGTGGGCTCATATTTGGCTCATTATAATATAAAAGAAAGCATTTTTAAAATTTTGAAGCCCCTAGCATCTTGGTTCCTTTTCCATAAGAAGCTTACAGAAAGTGAAGGTGATATTTTAACACTTCTGTGAAAAGCATTTTATTTTCTAATTGTGAATTAAAATTGTTCTTATAATGAATAACGATATTTATTGAACCCTCTTATGGATTCTAAAAGAATAATTTAGCTCTGCCTATATCCCCAGTTTAGCATTGCGAAGTTTGTTATTCTTTGAATAATCTTTATCACCATATTTTATCACTAACGTATTTAAAAATTTGTAACAAAACCCATTTTCTGAGGAATGATGGATTTCTTATTGGGACTGCCACCAAAGTTATTAAGAAAACCAGAGAAACTATCTGAATACGTCTCTTCATTCAAATCTCCAATCTATCCCCCAGTGTGTCTTTAACAGACAAAAATTAATTTCACTTGCTGTTAGGGATATATTAATTTCAAAGTAACTTTACACAGACTACACAGATGTGTTTGCTTTTGGAAATAGAGTTGTTAATTATACAGATGTCTTGAAAATTTAATGGAAATGAAACTATTAATGATACTAAAAGGCTAATTTGGCTTTTTAAAATTCAAAAATATGTGATTTTCTACACCTTTCCTTCCAAAAACCGTGACACAGAAATATGGCAGTTTGCTTTGGAGGAATGGGGTTAGCAATTTAGACTACAATTCCTTTTCTTTTCTTTTTTTTGAGTTGGAGTCTCACTCCGTTGCCCAGACTGAAGTGCAGTGGCTGCTCCCGGCCACTGCAGGCTCGACCTGCTGGGCTCCGGCGATCCTTCCGCCTCAGCCTTCCAAGTAGCTGGAACTACAGGCGCATGCTACCACGCCCAGCTCATTTTTTGATTTATTGTAGAGATGAGGCCTCACCAAGTTGCCCAGGCGGGTCTCAAACCCATGGGCTCCGGCAATCCACTCACCTCAGCCTCCCAAGGTGCGGGATTACAGGCTGAGCCACCGAGCCCGGCCCTTTTCTTTTTTTGAGTTGGAATCTCACTCTGTCGCCCAGGCTAGAGTGTTCTGGTACACTTACAGCCACTGCAGCCTCGTCCTGCTGAGCCTCAGGTGTTTCTTCCGGCTCAGCCTTCCGAGTAACTGGAACTAAGGTGTTTACCACCACAGCCAGCTAACATTTTTTATTTATTGTAGACGAGGTCTTGCCAAGTTGCCCAGGCTGGTCTTGAACCCCTGGACTCGGGCAATTCTCTTGCCTCTGCCTCCCAAAGTGCTGATATTAGAGGTATGAGCCACTGTACCCAGCCTTTTTTCTTTTTTAACAATGATCTCTGGCATTGTCAAAGTTGGTAGCTATTGGTTTTAGGCCTAGTTTATTAATCTAGACATTTCTGTTTATTTTATTTCCGTGTTGTTTGGGAAAAATGAATTCAAAATGAAATATTATAATATATTAAGGTAAAATATGTCTTTATAAATACACAAATATAGGCTGGGCACAGTAGCTCATGCCTGTAATCCCAGTACTTTGGGAGGCCAAAGTGAGAGGACCGCTTGAGCCCAGGAGTTTGAGACCAGTTTGGGCAACATAGTAAGACTTTGTCTCTACAAAAAATAAAAAAATTAACTGGGCATGGTGGCATGCACCTACTTGGGAGGCTGAGATGGAAGGATTGCCTGAGCCCAGGAGGTTGAGGCTGCAGTGAGCTGTGATCACGCTATTGCGCTCTAGCATGGGTGATGGAGTGAGACCCTGATTTAAAACAAAACAAAAAAATATATAAAATATTTTTTGTGAATAAATATGATTTCCTAAAATGTTTTCATAGACATATACCTAAAGTACTTCTAAATTCTTCTGAGTTCATGCAACTTAAATTTCTTAATATGTAACCAAGGCTAATTGGTTTTAACTCAGGGGATCTACGTTGATGATAATGCAATGCAGCACAGTGTTCAAGAGCAAAAGCTCTGGGGGCTCTGTGACCCGAGTTCACACTCTGGCTGGCCTGGAGAAAGGTTTTAAATCCCCTGAGCCTCAGTTTCCTCATTTTCTAAGTGGGAGTGATAACAGGCCTGAGATGGCATCGTATTCAGCTAGCATGGTGCCTGGCAGGTGTTTCAGCTACATCTCTGTACTGCTCCACACTCCAGCACGCCTGGCACAGCGTGTTCTTCACATGCGAGCTGTCCAGTATCTTGAACTGGGGAATCTCAGTCAGACAGAATGGGGCGATTTCCATCCATTTCCTATTATGCTTTGATGTTTGCATCTTTTGTTTTAAATTTTTTTATATCTCATAGTACCTTTTTTACAGTGCTATCCTGATAGTACAACCAATATTTCCATTTTATAAGGATGACATTTTAACTATTTAAATTTAAAGTATATATATTTAAAAAAATAATATTATTTGACTAAAACAACAAAATAAAGTTAATGCTATAACAATTGTCACATATTATGTCACTTTCAAAATGTAAAACAGTTCAACATTTATTATTTTGTTATCTCATATTACAGACAATGTGCCCTGTATGTTTGGATCGTCTGAAGAATATGATTTTCCTCTGTGGCCATGGAACGTGCCAACTCTGTGGAGACCGCATGAGTGAATGTCCTATTTGTCGCAAGGCTATTGAACGAAGGATTCTTTTGTATTAACTAAGAAACACGGTGTGCTTTGTTAGCTGAAGTGTCTGGTCGTGAGATCTGAGTAAGCTTTGAGCTAGTTGGAAGTTCTAATGAATTAATTTCTGCTATCATAGTTTCTTTACTGGAGTGTAATTAGTCTGTAAGTGTACCAGAACAAAAACTCTACAAAACAGTGTTTGAAATCATATTTTTGTCTTTTTTTTTTTAAATTTAAAATATATCCTTGTAATTCATAGATGATTACTTTCTGGCTTCTAAGGGGAAGATCCTTTAAGGATTTCCTTTTTTGTTTTTATTGCATTTTATAATTTATAAATTTGTTAGACTTCAAAAGACACACTTACTTTATGATCAGTTATCCTTTATTTCATTATGGTTTTTCACAGTGCATTGACACAGGTTCTCTGAAGAGTCATGCACCAAATGGAAGGAGCAAGTCAACCCTTACGTCACATATGTTAAATGATAAAATTACAGTACAAGTTCCATAGTTAAGGGAATATTGAAGGGAAGATTCTCTTTAAGATAACAGAAAGTTATTCAGTTATCCAAATGTGTGTTTCTGAATTCTTAGAGTAAATGGAAGCATAGGATGAGAGAATAATGACTGTATTTAGCTTATTTTTTAAATTCAAAAGGAACTCTAACTTGAATCTAATAACAGTTTCAAAATGACTGACAGACATCAAAACAAAAAAGCAATAATAATGGGCAGCTGAAGAGGGAACAAAACTAATACGAGAGTACCTGTTAACTGACCATGCACAGTTGCCTTTCTTAGATTAACTTATATACTGTTTTGTCCAGCCAGTATTTTTAAATATCTGTGGAAATATACTTTAGTTTTCCCTGTGATTTCTTACCTTGGCTTGATCTGACCAGTGAAATGACATTGCCCTGTTGGATCTCTGAGGTTCTATTTAGCTTTGCGAATGTATTGAATAGTACCTGGTGATCTGCAAAGGATAGTGTGAGGTCCAAAAGCAGCAATCTTTTCTTCTTTGTATCAGTTAATTCTGACAGTGTTACTGATTTTACCTTCATTATAAGCCTTACTTCCACACTCTCTCAGAGAGTAAGTCTTACTATAAAGGAAGCAGTCTCTCTTTATACAACAAATGAAAATATTGTTTAAACTGCCAACAATATCCAAGACATAGTAAATAACCTAATAATACAAACTTTAGAAAGAGTGACGAGGACATTTACAGAAATATGTCCGATTACCCATAGATGATTTTTTTTTTTTTTTGACACAGACTTCAACTCTAGAGCATCTAATCATTTTATGTATTGCCTCCAGGGTACATATACATATAAATAAGTGTTTGGGGGTTCATTGCTGTTAGATTATTATATCAGCTGTTTACAATGCTGTCTACTATATACTGTATATAAGCTTACTTCTAAGAATAGCTATCTTCTTTTGTAGTTCTTCCTCCTTTAAATGTGGCTAGTTTTTCTTATTTCAGTTTTTCAACCAAATTTGAAAGTACAAAGTCTTTAGCCCTCATAACGCTGTTTCTGACCCCTTACTTGCTGCTGCCTTTGCAAGTCCTAGCAAAAGCGATGGGGAGCATTGCTGGCTGGTTTTGTAGTCTCAACAATTCCATATCTGTTTAGTTGGGTAGCTGTTATTTAACACTTAGAATAGTAAAATTTTTACAAATTTTAGATATGAAAATTTATGTGGACTCTGTTATCTAATAAGGGGCCACTGAGGCTATTTTTAAAACTATTTTGAAGTTATAAAAAGGTAGTACATCTGACTGATGATGTTCACATAAAGAGACAAACAGACTATCTTCTTGCAGGTTTGAAAACAGCATAGTCAGGTTTTTCCTTTCTTCCGTGTTGTAGGCCACCCATCTCTTCTCCACCAGATCTCCTGGTGAGGAGGGAGCACCTGGCTGCCTCATGCAGAGCTTGGCCAGTCAGAGAATTTGTGTGGGCTCTGGCTCTACTTAAACAGATCCTTCTTGTTTTCTGAGCTGCAGAGCTAAAACTTGTATCCCTAAAAGGTAATGTCATCTTCCAGACTAGTTTAGTTATTTTCTTCATAATCAAAATATAACTTATAGTCTTCTATTACAGAAATCATAAAGACACTATAATTTTAGTGCTAAGTACTTGTGGAATATCTTTATTTGTATCACTTTGAAATTTGTTTCATGAATAGAAAATAGTTATCTATTCATGTTTTCAAGCATCTGAAAATTATTTTAAATTTATTTTGAGTTTGTGTGAGAGAATAAAATCAAGTACTTAATCATTTATGTGACTTTCCTCCAACTCTGAATCTGCTACCTCTTATTATATGTCACTTAGTAGTACTTTTCCAGTTAGGTGTGTTTTCTCCTCATTATCTAAACCTCTTTATCCTGTGCCTCAAAAGAGCTTTTACTTTTCCTAGAATCATAACAAAACCAAAACAAACAAAAAAACCCTGACATACATTCATTCAAAAAAATATTTATTGGGCTTCAGGGGCTAGATACACAACATTGAAATAAGCAGTCAACATCTTAACACACCCAATATATTATGCAGCCGTTGTGTATGTAAAGGAATTTGTAGCCACAAGGAAGGGATCCAGAGGTACTGATGACAGTTCCTAATGTTTCAGAAGGGTTGTCATTGAGAAGCGTTTGGATTTCCTCTCTATACTGCCTCACCCTACCACATTTTCTCCTTTATTCTTCTAAGATCGTTAGCTTTGTTACTCAAAACACACACACAACTTACCAGATGGTGCTATTCTAATGGTTTTTGTTCACATAATTTAACATTCGAACTGCTTATACTATATATATATTTAATTTTGTTGGGAGCAAGAAGGTTTTCAAGAGAAGATAGTTTTGTATTAGTGTAGGAATATTATATTAGACAAATGTTTAGCTGGCCAAATTATGCTTGAGTAAGATATTTGTAACTTTAAACATTGCAAATTGACCAGCTTGCTACTGAGGCATAAAATTAATTAATAGATAATGTGGGAGGTAACTTTCTTAAATTTATATTTTTGGTAGTTTTAGCCTGTTAAGAGCATTTTAGCGTATTGAAATGCATGCTGCTTAAGATTTGTCCAGTTCGAATTTCAAAGCTTGCTGGTTTGTTTTTTCATGGTAGAAACATACTATCTAGTTACATGTTGCCCAATTGCTGATCTTTGTTCTGAATTCTGAACCCTTTTTGGAATAGGAATTAGTTAAATATATGAACTAAGAGAATTAGGGATGGGGTAGGGTAGAGTCAGGACAGTGGGGTTACAACTGGTGGAAAGAGTTTTAGTGCTTGAGTGTAGAGAAAAAAAGAGGATCATAAGATTTCATCAAAGCGTTAGTGGAGAGTATCTTTAATTGAATAATAAAAAGGGTCTTTCAACCAATTAGTTCTTAGTGTAGTTTAATTGACTATTGCTTTGTAAATTATAGGCTTTGATACAGTTTGCTTTTTTTTAATCTAAAAGAAAAAGCACTTTTCTTCTCAGAGTGTCCAAAATGCTTTATAGAAATAATTTGTGTGAAAAATTAAATTTGGGGGTAGGATTTTTTACATTTTTTTATTATGGGAAAAAATGCATAACATAGAATTTACCATATTAACTGTTTTTAAGTGTACCGTTTAGTAGTGTTAAGTACATTCATATCGTTGTGAAGCAACTCTCCAGAACTTTTTCATCTTGCAAAACTGAAACACCATACCCATGTTAACAACTCTTCTTCTTCCCTTTGGTGGAATAGAACTTTGAGTCCGTATAAATTGAGAAACACCTGAATTATTTAGTGGTGTATGTTTACAAGAGCTAAAGTCGCGTTGACATCAAGTCCCTGGAATGTAAGGAGGGGACATTTCTCCTCCCTTTCCCACTGTCAGCAGTCATAATTGAGGAGGTTTCAAATGCTGTGAGTTGGAAGGATTATTTCATTTTGAGTCAGAGGGGAGAGACATTTTAAATATCAGAATAAGATTAGCTTTGGATTTGTACTAAATTGGCAAGGTAATAGATTTTCACAACTTATATGTGTGCCTTGTTGAAAATGTCAATTGTCTTTACGTCTCCTTGTAAAAGTTTCAAATATGTTTATCTCTCAAAAAGGCAACATAATTTCACTTGCTTGAATATCATGATAGGAATGCTTACTGATATTACTTGATAATCTTATATAGCCTTGGAACTCTAACATATATATAACTATAGCAGTATTAATAATTATAGTTGTACTTCTTTAAAACATTAAATTGGAGGACACTCTCATGCTGTCTCATGTGTACATTGCTTTACTACAGTGAGGGGAACCGCCTTTAGATGGAGCTTCAGTTTACTGATAAAGGGTTAGTCATGTGTGAAACCACAGTATAAAAATATGAACTAGATAGTGGAGCTGATGGATTAAAAGTGTAAGTTACTACATTGGCATTTTCTACCTCCTTTTCTGTCAGAGTATTACTTTTTCCAGCGTTTATTCTTGTTTGTGAATAATAGAGGAAAGGGGAACCTGAGGTTATAATTGAGATTTTTGTTTTGTTGAGAATTTGCAGTAGGTGCAGGAGAAGTGAAGTGACTTGTCACATTAATTTGGTGCCTAAATTCGTAACTACAAGTTATAACTGACATGTACAAAATGTCTAAGAAAGATAATATTGCTGAATATTTTACTTTTCCTGTATAATCTACTTGATTTTGTTTCATAAACCTGACTTCTTTCCTCCAAAAAAGCAAAATGGTCTTGTAATTTTTTTATAAAATAAACAAACGTGCCATTTTGTCTGAGAAATGTAATTTCAGGAAGGTATTGAAAGTTCTGACTCAGGGCTTTTTAACAGTTATAAGCAATTGTTAATTATATTTTGGAAACTCCATCTACATAATTCTTCAGTGCCTTGAAAGAATTATTTACTTGGCAACACTATTAAAACTTTATAGAAGAGGGTCTTTAGTGCACGTGTACCATTATATACACGTTTTAAAGTCATACTCCTTACACAGCAACACTGCATGTGTGCTGGGTTTGGGTAATTCTTTAAAGGAAATTTTTTAGATTTGCACTTGATGTTTGTTTTCTAAAAACAGATTATTTGTGGCCATGAATGACACTGTTACCAGAAAAGTAGTTCTTGTTAAGTCATTATGCAAAGTCATCTGTAAGTAGCATCTGGGGACAAGAGAGCGAGTTCACACAGTTTGCTATTTTAGTACGAAAGGAGGATCTGTTTGGAAAACAGATTGTCTTCCCCTCAAATGATGAAATAAAGACCCTTTGTTCAAATGATTCAGTTTAAAATTTTTGTAAAAGGAAATCACAAATTGCATGTCATTCTTAATGCTAGTCTTATAGACTAAATCCATAAAATTGGTTTTTGTTGAGTTCAGAATGCTTGTGTCATTTTAAATGCAGTATATTCAAGGTTAGAAAACAGTTTAATTGACTCGCTACAGTTTTGCTTTGTATTTTTTCCATTTTTTTAGCTTCCAATGTTGGTTAAGCTTAAAGTCTTGTTTGTGAATATAGTTTCTGTTTGGCATACGATTCTTGCTTATTGGCTTTTGTTAAAAAATGCTTAGTAAGAGCTAAGCTTTTACAAATAACTGAAGACATTTATCATCAATAAAATCTATGGTGTAACATATGATGCTTTTCTCTGATCTTTTGAAAATTATTTCTTATATAGGAGTATACATGAATTTTTATTTTCAAAACATTTTAAAACAAATCTCAATACATCAAAAAACTTACTATTAAAAAGGAAATGACCATGTCATTAAGAAACAGGCATATACATCTCCCAACTCAATATGTGTCCAATCTAGAAGGCAGTTTTTACATTTAAGGTACCTCTTATCTAAAGGGCCAAAGAAGCTGTTCGTGTTTTAACACCTCACATTTTAAGGTTTAAGATATATTAATATCATGAAACAGTCTGAGAAAGATAAATTTGATAGACAGCAAATTAGTCAGTCAGGAAGACTCAACTTTTAAAATAAGGAGCTTATTTCTCTTCACAACTCAGATGTAGATTTCATTTTCAAGAGGTAGACATTTTAAAGCAATTATTGATTTGGCTTTTTTAGTGTTTTGTGAGTATTTCAGTAATTGAATAGTTGGGGGTTATTTTATTTTCCAAGTTAATGGAAACACTTATTTACGAAATTATTGAGAGATTGTCTGGTTTCAGTTCAAAAGATGTGTATCTTGGATGTTTAAGAGGAAAATCGTCTGAAACAAAATCTGTTTATTTGAAAAAAGCATATGTATTCCAACTTTAAGATTGTGAATTATGTTGGGTAACCTCCCATTAACTGTATTTTGAGGGATTTATTTCTGTTGATGTGTAATTAGATGTTTCATGGCAATATTTTCTATTAAATTGGATCTATAGGTTTTGAAAATAAAAACATTTTAGAAAATCTGCTGTATATCTTTTATCATTGATAGTTATTCATCCTTCACAGAGGTCAAATTATTTGATAATCTTCTAGCACAGCATTTCCCAAATGTCAAATTTAAAGGGTACATCAGAGTTTATAAGATATAGTGGATATATGGATTAAAATATGACACCAAGAATATTCTCTCAGATAAATTATTTGTTGAAGAATGATCATTTGGCTAATCGTTTTACCCTTATAACAAGACAAGTTAATAAACTCTTTTATTAAGGACAAAAAAGATAGGCATAATATGAAAATACAAGAACAGACCTGTAACATGTCACTGACTAGATGGCATGTGAAGGAGAGTGTTGGGCAGTGCTGCCTGTGCAAGGTGCTCTAATCAGATGTAATGCACTCATACTGTGTGTGCCATTCATGCTGGCTTCTCGAATTCACAGATGCAGCAACTTTCCGAAAGATAGATTTTGAAGACAATGTAAATAATTGTTTTTCACATATTTAAGAATATTGTCCTCACTTCTGTCTCTCTTCTCTCTTCTTTCTACAAAAACACTAACACCTTGACAAACAGTTTGGGAAATCCTTTTTTAGGTAAGGTTAACCCTAATTTAATAGGGAAAAAGAAAAAACCAGTCAGAGAACCCTTGCATATTAACCATGGTCATAGGGCAAACCAGTGCTCCAAAAATGGTAGACACAGGTGGATACAGAGAATCACAGCTTACTGGAGTAGACATCCAGGAGTAGAAACTGCTGCTGCAGGAGCCAGTAACAGGATAGGAAAACCTACACTGTGATTGAATTGATGGAGAACTCAGTGTGGAAAAAGAGAAAAACTCTCAAGGAGGGAGCCCACACTTTGATAAGTTTTACCTCCAGGAGGCCAAACAGATTCTCAGAGTGAAGATATGAGAAAAATGTCCTGTGTTTCTGGTAGAAGGGGATGGGGGGGGGGAGTAGCCATTTTGAAATGTATCCAGAGTTCTCCATTCTTTTTTTTTTTTTTTTTTTGGGTCAGAGTCTCACTCTGTCGCCCAGACTGGAGTGCAGTGGCCGCTCCCGGCCACCGCAGCCTCGACCTGCTGGGCTCCGGCGATCCTTCCGCCTCAGCCTTCCGAGTAGCCGGAATTACAGGCGCGCGCTACCACGCCCGGCTGATTTTTTGATTTATTGTAGAGATGAGGTCTCGCTGCCCAGGTGGGTCTCGAACCTGCGGGCTCAGGCAATCCACTCACCTCAGCCTCCCAAAGGCGCGGGATTACAGGCTGAGCCACCGAGCCCGGCGAGTTCTCCATTCTTAACAAGTCCTGCTCTTGAGGGAAATAATTTTACCAGAGTCTAACTGACAAAATAACTCTAGTCCTCTCTAGACTTCCACCTACGGGAAGGCAAGATACCAAACTCCAGCCCCCAGTAGCCTTCCTGTCTCACCTAAAGAGAGGCTGGGACTAAGGATTACTTGAGAAGGTCACAGCTCAGGGACATAGGCTCACTTAAAAAACAGAACTAATCACAGGACTACAGTACACTTTCACCCTCTCCCTCAATCTTCTGACCACATTCATACAACCAGTACTCCTGTATAATAACAGGATTTCTTTTTTTTTTTGTCTTTTTTTCTTTTTTCTTTTTTTTTTTAAAGTCAGAGTCTCACTGTTGCCCAGGCTAGAGTGCAGCGGCATGTTCATGGCTCAACCTGCTGGGCTCAGGTGATCCTTTTGCCTTAGCCTTCCAAGTAGCTGGAACTCAGATGTATGCCACCATGCCTAGTTAATTTTTTGATTTTTTGTAGAAACGAGGTCTTGCAATGTTGCGCAGGCTTGTCTTGAATCCCTGGGTCCTCTTATCTCTACTGCCCAAAATGCGGGGATTACAGGTGTGAGCCACTGCACCTGGCAATAACAGGATTTCAGTGGAAAGAATGGCATGTCATGGATATTATTTAGTAAGAAATGTCTAGGAAAGCTCAAAAAACTAGGAGACAAAAATAAGGTTGCTTGAGTCATTAACACAGCCACAGCAAACAGTAAATACAGCTTAACTCCTAGTAAAATAAACACACTAAAGGCTTATTTACCCCGGTTCTTTTTACCCAGTGCATAATTTGCAGCATTTAACAAAAATTACAAGGCATACTAAAAGATAAAACAACAACAAAAACAAAAGGACATAAGCATGGGAACCAGATTCAGATATTAGAGATGACAAAGATTTTGGATTATCAAACTAGGAATTCAAAACAACAATGGTTAATATGCTACAAATTCAAATGGAAAAACTAGACAGCATGCAGTAAGATAGATAATGTAAGTAGAGAGGTGGAAACTAAGAATCAAAGGCAAATGCTAGAAATAAATGCTGCAACAGAAATGAATTTGTGAACTGGGCTCGGTGGCTCAGCCTGTAATCCCAGCACTTTGGGAGGCTGAGGCGTGTGGATTGCCTGAGCCCACGGGTTTAAGACCCACTTGGTGAGACCTCATCTCTACAATAAATCAAAAAAATTAGCCAGGCATGATAGTGCTCGCCTGTAGTTCCGGCTACTTTGAAGGCAGAGGTGGAAGGATGGCTGGAGCCCAGCAGGTTGAGACTGTGGTGGCCGGAGTGCCACTGCACTCCAGTCTGGGTGACAGAGTGAGACTCCCACTCAAAAAAATAATGAAATGAATATGTGTAATGGGCTCATAAGTAGACTGGACATGCCTGAGAAAATAATCAGTAAAGTTGAAGAGACGCTAATAGATACTTTGAAACCTGAAGTGCAAATAAGAAAAAAAGAATGAAAAAACAGAATATCCAATAACTGGGGCAGTTGCAAAAAGTATAACATGGGATTACCACAAAGATATTTTTTAATTAAAAAAATGAATGTTTGAAAAAATAGTGACTGAGAATATCCTAAAATTAATGATAGACACCAAACCACAGATACAGGAAGCTTAGAGAACACCAACTGAATAAATACTAAAAGTCAAGACATGACCATCTCATATTTGAAATATAGAAAATCAAAGAGAAAATCTTGGAAGAAGCCTAGGTGAGGGGGAAGGTGTCGGGGAGGGAATTTACCTTTAACAGAGCAAGGATAGGAATCATATTGGGCCTCTCCAAAAATTATGCAAGCAAGAAGAATGGAATGAAACATTTAAACTGTTGAAAGAAAGAAGTACCAACTTCGAATTCTGTATCTAGTGTAATTGCACTTCAAAACTGAAGAAGAAATAAACACTTTCTAAGAGGAACAAAAATTGAGATTTGTTGACAGTAGACTAGCCTTACAAGAAGTGTTACTAGATCTTCAGGAAAAAACTGAAACATTTTTCATTTTAATTTAGCAACAAATTATAAACATACTACTAGAGATAATCACTTAACCACAAAGGAAGACAGGAAGGAAGAAAAAGAGGAATTACAAAGCAATCAGAAAACAACAAAATAGCAAAAGTAAGTTCTTACCTATTTGTAATGTTGAATGTAAATGGACTGCTTTTCCAATTAAAAGACATACAGTGATTGTATGGATAAACAAACAAAAACACAAGAACCAACTATATGCTACCTATAAGAAATTCACTTCGTCTACAAAGACATGCATAGACTAAAAGTGAAGGATAGAAAAAAGTATTCTATGCAAATGGAAACCACAAAAGAGTAGGAATATATATACTTATCTTAAACAAAATAGACTTCACATCAAAGATTGTTAAAGGAGACACAGACGGTCACTATATATGAGAAAGGGATCAATTTAGCAAGAGGATATGCCAGTTGTAAATACATGGGAGGTGCCAAAATTGTATATACATTTTATATTATTTCTTTTTCTTTTTTTATTATAAAGGTGTGGGCTACAATTCAGGGTTAGGTATACAAACGTTGACTACGCAGGTACCCTTGTTGATGTGGTACATATACACAATGGAATGTTATGCAGCCATAAAGAAGGACAAACACGGACTTCACAGCAACTTGGATGGATTTAGAGTCGATCATACTCAGTGATCTATCACAGAAACAAAGAACAGAGTACCATATGTTTTCACTCATAAGCAGACTTTGAACAAAAAATGTATATACATTTTAAAAGATGTTATCAGCCAGGTGCAGTGGCTCAAGCCTGTAATCCCAGCACTTTGGGAGGCCTACGCAAGAGGATTGCCCAAGCCCTGGGGTTCGAGACCAGCCAGGGCAATTTGGTGAGACTGCATCGCTACAATGAATCAAAAAATTAATCAGGCATGGTAACACGCGCCTGTAGTTCCAGCTACTTGAAAGGCTGAGGCAGAAGGATTGCTTGAACCCAGCACGCTGGGGCTGCAGTGGCCGGGAGCATGCCACTGAACTCCCACCTGGGCGACAGAGTGAGACTCCAACTCAAAAAAAAAAAGGTGTTATCTATGTATTACTTTTTGAAGTCAACAAAATTAAATTATGGAGCGGGGCTCGGTGGCTCAGCCTGTAATCCCGCGCCTTTGGGAGGCTGAGGTGAGTGGATTGCCTGAGCCCACGGGTTTGAGACCCACCTGGGCAACTTGGCGAGACTTCATCTCTACAATACACCAAAAAATTAGCCGGGTGTGGTAGCGCGTGCCTGTAGTTCCAGCTACTTGGAAGGCTGAGGCGGAAGGATCGCCAGAGCCCAGCAGGTAGAGGCTGTGGTGGCTGGGAGCATCCACTGCACTCCAGTCTGAGTGACAGAGTGAGACTCCATCTCAAAAAAGACAAAGAAACAAAATTAAATTATGGTAGCTATGTATAGTAAGATATTTGCTCAACCATGCTTCCACCATTTTCTTTGTACTGCCTATCGCATGGTGATGCTAGCATTGATTTGATTAACGCCATCTTTTGAGTGAACGTCATACTTAAAATGTATATACTTTTTTTTTGGCACTCCCTGAAAATGCACCCAGCACTGGAGCTCTCAAAAAATATAAAACAAATATTAATAGTTTTAAAGGGAGAGACAGATTGCAATACAATAGTGGGGACTTCAAAACATCACTTTTAGTATGAACAGATCATTCAGAGAGAAAATCAACAAAGAGACAGCAGAGTTAAACTAAACTCTAGACCAAATAGACCTAATTGACATTTACAGGACATTTCATCCAACTGCTGAGGAATACACATTCTTCTCACTAGCATTTGTAGCATTCTCTAGGAAAATCTATATGTTTGGCCACAAAACAAGTCTCACCAAATTCAAAAAAGTTGAAATAATATAAAGTATCTTTTCTGATACAATGGAATAAAGCTAGAAATCAATAACAAGGGTAACTTTGGAAACTATGCAAACACATGGAAATTAAACACATGCTTCTGAGCAATCAATGGGTCAATGAAGAAAGTAAGAAACTTTAAAATATCTTAAAACAAATGAAAATGAAAACACAACATACCAAAATCTGTGGTATACAGCAAAAGCAGTGATAAGAGGGAAGTTGGCTGGGGTGTGGTGGCTCATGCGTATGATCGCAGCCCTTTAAGAGGCTGAGGTGGGAGGATCTATTGAGGCCAGGAGTTTGAGACTAGCATGAGCAACATAGCAAGACCTCCATCTCTAATTAATCTGTAAAAAAAAAAAGGAATTTTTTAGAAGAGGGAAGTTTATATATACTCAATACAGTAGATTTTTTAAAAAGTAAATTCCAAATAAGCAACCTAAAACACCTCAAGGAACAAGAAAAACAAGAACCAACCAAACCCCAAATTAATAGGAAAGAAATAATAAAGATCAGAGTAGAAATAAGTAAAATTGAGACTAACAAAAAAGACGAATGAAACAAAAAAGTTGTTTTTTAAAGATAAAAATCAACAAATCTTTAGCTAGACTAAGAAAAAATAAGAGAGAAGACCTAAAATCAGAAACCAGAAGACAAACAACTAATACCACTGAGATACAAAGGATCGTTAGAAAATTTTATGAACAACTATATGCCAAAAATTTGGGAAACCAGAAGAAGTGGACACACTTCTGGACACATACCATGGTTGAGCCATGAAGAAATAGAAAACCTGAACAGACCAATAACAAGTAATGAGATTGAAGCTGTAATAAAAAGTCTCCCATCAAAACAAAGCCCAGGACCTGATGAATCCACTGATGAACTCTACCAAACATTGAAAGAACTAATACTAATTCTACTCAAACTATTCCAAAAAGACTGAGGGGAGGCATACTTCCAAACTCAATCGATGAGGTCAGTATTACCCTGATACCAAAGCAAGGACACAACAAAAAAAGAAAACTACAGGCCAATATCCCTAGTGAACATAAATGCAAAAATCCTCAACAAAATACTAGCAAATCAAATACAGTCACACACTGAAAAGATCATTCACTGTGATCAAGTGGGATTCATCCCAGAGAAGCAAGGATGTTTCAGTATACACAAATCAATAAACATGATATATCACATTAACAAAATCAAGGACAAAAACCATATGAACCTTTCAATAGGTGCTAAAAAGAAGCAGTCAACAAAATTAAACATCCCTTTATGATAAAAACTCTCATCAAATTGGGTAGAAGGAGCATACCCCAAAACAATAAAGGCCACACATATACAACAAACCCACAGTTAATATTATACTAAACAAAGACAAATTAGCCTTTCCTCTAAGATCTGAAACAAGACAAGGATGCCCACTTTCTCTGCTATTATTCAACATAATACTGGAAGTCCTATCCAGAGCTGTTAGGCAAGAACAATAAAGGGCATTCAGACTGGAAAGGAAGAAGTCAAATGAGCCTTGTTCACAGACACATGATCTTATACTTAGAAAAACCTAAAGGCGCCACCAAAACATGGTTAGAACTGATAAACAAATTCAGTAAAGCTACAGGATACAAAATCATCATCCAAAAATTAGTAGCATTTATATATGCCAACAGCAAACAATCTGAAAAAAGAAATTAAGAAAGCAATCCTATTTACAATATGTAAAAAAATTATAAAATACTTAGGAATCCAGCCGGACTCAGTGGCTCAGCCTGTAATCCCGCGCCTTTGGGAGGCTGAGGTGAGTGGACTGCCTGAGCCCGCGGGTTCGAGACCCGCCTGGGCAGCGAGACCTCATCTCTACAATAAATCAAAAAATCAGCCGGGCGTGGTAGCGCATGCCTGTAGTTCCGGCTGCTCGGAAGGCTGAGGCGGAAGGATCGCCGGAGCCCGGCAGGTCGAGGCTGCGGTGGCCGGGAGCGGCCACTGCACTCCAGTCTGGGCAACCGAGTGAGACTCCAACTCAAAAAAAAACCAAAAACAACAATAACAAAAACCTTAGGAATCAATTTAACAAAAGAAGTGAAAGATCTGCTGGGCCTTGTGGCTCATGCCTGTAATCTCAGCACTTTGGGAGGCGGAGGCAAGAGGATTGCCTGAGTCCAGGGGTTCAAGACCAACCTGGGCAACTTGGCGAGACCTCGTCTCCATAATAAATCAAAAACTCACATCACTAATCACCAGAGAAATGCAAGTCAAAACCATAAGGAGATATTATCTCACCTAAGCTAGAATGATTTATATCAAAAAGACAGGCAATAACAGATGCTGACGAGGATATGGAGAAAGGGGAACTTTCACATACTGCTGGTGGAAATGTAAATTAGCATACCACTATGGAGAGCAGTATTCCTCAAAAACTTAGCACAGAACCTCAGTGTGATTCAGCAATTCCACTACTGGGTATATATCCGAAGGAAAGAAAATCAACATATCGAGGTGTGATCTCACCTCCATCTTTACTGGCACTGTATTGGCATTATGTGCAACGGCCAAAATATGAAATCAAGCTAAATGCCCATCAATGGATGAATGAATAAAGAAAATGTGGGGGCAACCCCTTTGGGTCCCTCCCACTGTGGGAGCGTCTCTGTCCTCTCAATAAATCCTGTTTTCTCATTAAAAAAAAAAAGAAAATGTGGCATATATAAATACATATATAATATATATACATATGATATTATTCAGTCATTAAAAGACAATGAAATCCTGTCATGGAACTAGAGGTCATGATGTTAAGTGAAATGTCAGGCACAGAAAGACAAATATTCCACGTGCTCACTCATACGCAGGAGCTAAAAAGGTGGGTCTCATGAAAATGCAGAGTTAGATTGGTGGTTTCCACAGGCCGGGAAGGGGAATAAAGGAGGAAAAAAGTGAAAATAAATGTATTTGAACTGAACACTTAAAAATGGGCCAGGCGCAGTGGCTCAAGCCTGTAATCCCAGGCTTGAATCACTTGTGCCCAGGAGTTTGAGACCAGCCAGGGCAACATAGTGAGATCTCTTCTCCACAAAAAATACAAAAAATACAAAAATTAGCTGGGGTATGATGGCATGTGCCCCACTACTCAGGAGGCTGAGGTGGAAGGAGCCCTTGAGCCCAGGAGATCAAGGCTATAGTGATTGTGCCACTTACTCGAGCCTGGGACACACACACACACACACACACACACACACACACACACACACACACAACATGCACACACACAAATGTTAAACACATATTGTTCAGTTGTAACAAGTGTATCACACCAATGCAAGAAGTTAATAATAGGAAAAGCTTCATGTTGGGGAGGGGGCATATGGGAGCTCTGTACTATCTGCTCAGTATTTTGGTAATCCTAAAACTTCTAAAAAAACAAACTCAGGAGTAATTTGAACAATGCTTGCCTTCCTCTTGTATAACTTACCATATGGAGCAAGTTTTTTTACTATGCTTAGGCAAATTGCTATACTCCTTTCTAAGTCTGATCACCTCCCAACATTTCATCTTTGTGTTTTCAATGTCATGAAAGATCTCCTAGAGTTCCTTTAATGTGAATTTTTTTGCCTTCGTGGCTTTCTTTGGGTCATCTTCATCCTTTCTGTCACACTACTTTCCTCATGTATGTTGATACGTTTACAATCCCTGAGTTCTTCTGGCTGAATATCTATGGTTTCTCCAACAGTGTCAGTGTCAATGTTTCCATGGTCAGCTATTTCTTCTCTATCTCGATTTATGTTCTATTTGATGTCGACTTCCAGCATTATCGGTTTTAATTGCTTTGGTGGCCTTTTATTTTAGATGACCGATTCATTTTTCAACTATTCCCCACCCCCTTTTTATTTACTGAGCTTCCCAAGTGCTGGGATTACAGGTGTGAGCCACTGCACCTGCCCTACTTATTCATTTTGTGCAAAGTTTCACTTGGGTTTATCACTGGGAAGCAAGGAAGCAACACAATGACATGATTTGCTGTCTGTGTGTGAACTGAATAACAGATCTGCTGTGACTAGTCACCGGTAGACTTTGAAAGAAGTGATGTGGTTTGTCACTAATTATAATATGCCTCAGCTATTTATGCATTGCTCTGTGGACAGGAGAGCTAGCCAGCAGAGTCTGTACTTTAGGCACATAAATAGTTAATATATCACGGTAACAAGAATTTGTTTGAGCCATGTTGTTGTGGTATTTGTGTATTTAACTTAACTGTGGTAACTGAAAGGTGTACATACAGCAATTGTGCAAAGCACAAAGGGCCTGCAGTTTTGTTTGTTTGTTTGTTTTTAAGAGATGAGGTTTTGCTATGTTGCCCAGGCTGGTCTCAAACTCCTGGTTTCAAGCAATCCTCCTTCCTTGGTCTCCCAAAGTGCTGGGATTATAGTGTAAGCCACAGTGCCTGGCCTGTGTTCTTTTTTTAAAATCCAGTCTACACCGGGCTCGGTGGCTCAGCCTGTAATCCCGCGCCTTTGGGAGGCTGAGGTGAGTGGATTGCCTGAGCCCGCGGGTTCGAGACCCGCCTGGGCAGCGAGACCTCATCTCTACAATAAATCAAAAAATCAGCCGGGCGTGGTAGCGCACGCCTGTAATTCCGGCTACTCGGAAGGCTGAGGAGGAAGGATCGCTGGAGCCCGGCAGGTCGAGGCTGTGGTGGCCGGGAGCGGCCACTGCACTCCAGTCTGGGCGACAGAGTGAGACTCCAACTCAAAAAAAAAAAAAAAAAAAAAAAAAATCCAGTCTACAACTTAGTCTTTTACTTGGAATACCTGGTCCATTTACATGTAATGTAATGATAGGTATAGTTGGATTTATATCTACATTCTTATTTGTTTTCTATTTAATCCCTCTGTATAATATATATATATATATATATATATATATATATTTACTTTCTTGACTTCTTTTGGATTCATGTTTTTTATTAATATTTTTATTTCCGTTTCCTCTTCAATTAATTTGCTATTTTACACTACTTTATAGTTGTAGTTTTAATGATTACTCTAAATGTTACAATATGCATTTTTGAACCTTTACAAGTCTACTATGAGACCAGGCACGGTGGCTCACGCCTGTAATCCCAGCACTTTTAGAGGCCACGGTGGGAAGATTGCTTGAGCCCAGGAGCTCAAGACCAGCCTAGACAACATAGTGAGACTTCATCTCTACAAAAATTATTAAAACATTAGCTGGGCATAGTGGCATATACCTGTCCCAGCTACTCGGAAGGCTGAGGCAGAAGGATTGCCTGAGTCCAGACGGTCAAGGCTGTGGTGAGCCATGATTATGCCACTGCACTCTGGCCTGAGTGGAGAGTGAGAACTCAACTCAATAAATAAATAAATAAATAGTCTAGTATGAATTGTTACTTCACTTTCCTGAAACAGCTATAGACTTAGAAACTTAAAATTTCATTTACCCTCCTCTAACTTTTTTTTTTTTTTACCAAGACAACTTTTTAATCAGGAAACCTCAGAGGACAACACAGCATGACTAGCAGCCCAGGCCCCGTGGAATCCCAGCCCTGTGTGACCCTTCTCCTTCAGGAGAGAGTTTGGCAGCCCTGACCTTTCCCAAGAGATCAACTGGTCAAGGCCATGTGGTCTGGAGAGGATGCTGGCCATGGAGAGCACCATTTGCTTAATGCTTTTCTTTTTCTTTCTCTTCTAATTTTTATTTTGAAATTGTGGGGTACAATTCAGGGTTAGGTATACAGATGTTCATTGTGCAGGTACCCTTGTGGATGAGGCGTGCCCCTCCCCTTCCCCAGGTGGATATCGACTACTGTCAATCCCAGCTACCCACCCCCACCTCCCACGCCCCCCCCGCAGTTTCCCGCTACTTTCAATCCCTTTCCTACAGTAATATGGTAGATGTTCAAGGTCTGCTTATGAGTGAGAACATGTGATCCTCAACTCTTTGTTTCTGTGAGAGATCACTCAGTATTTTAAGTTCTTATTCCATTTTGCGACAGGTCTTACTCTGTTGCCCAGGCTGGAGTACAGTGGCATGATAACAGCTCCCTGCAGCCTTGCCCTCCTGGGCTCCTCTAACCTTTTACATTGTTATTGTTTAGCTGTACATTTTGGTTGTCCATATCACTTGAGTACTGTATTATATTACTTTTACTGTACTGTTCAGTCACTCCTCATTTATATTTTGTCATATGTTTACCTTTCAGGTGTTTGTCATGACTTTTGCACATTCATGTTTCTATATAGCATCATTTTCCTTCTGGGAAGGATAAGGGATTACAATTTTATTTTAAACGCAAGAGAAAACTGCTGGACGAACCACAATGTGATTAACATTTTATGTTATTTTATTTTATGTAACTTTTTTTTTGAGTCGAAGTCCCACTCTATTGCCCAGGCTGGAGCGCAGTGTCACACTCACAATCACCGTAGACTCGACCTGCTGGGCTCAGGCAATCCTTCCACCTCAGCCTTCCAAGTAGCTGGAACTCCAGGTGCGCATCACCACGCCTGGCTAATTTTTTGATTTATTGTAGAGAGGAGGTCTTGCCAAGTTGCCTAGACTGGTCTTGAACCCCTGGGCTCCAGCAATCCTCTTGTCTCTGCCTCCCAAAGTGCTGGGATTACAGGTGTGAGCCAACGTGCCTAGCTTATTTTTATTTATTTATTTATTTAGAGTCAGAGTCCCACTCTGTTGCCCAGGTTGGAGAGCGGTGGCATGATAATGGCCACTGCAGCCTCAATCTGCTGGACTCAGGCAGTCCTTTTGCCTCAGCCTACCAAGTAGCTGGGACTACAGACGTACACCACCACATCCAGCTAATTTTTTTTTAATTGTAGAGACAAGGTCTCACCAAGTTGCCTAGGCTGGTCTCAAACCCTTGGGCTTGGACAATCCTCTTGCCTCAGCCTCCCAAAGTGCTGGGATTACAGGCATGAACCACCAGGCCAGAATCTGATTAATATTTTAAAAGATTATGTTGGGCTGGGAGTAGTGGCTCATACCTATAATCCCAGCACTTTGGGAGGCCGAGATGAGAGGATTGCCTGAGATTGTGGGTTTGAGACCAGCCTGGGCAACTTGGCAAGAACTCATCTCTACAATAAATTAAAAAAAAAAATTAGCCAGGTATGGTGGCACATGCCTGTAGTTCCAGCTACTTGGAAGACTGAGGCAGAAGGATCACCTGAGCCCAGCAGGTTAAGACTGCGGTGGCCGGTGGTATACTACTGCCCTCTAGCCTTGGTGACAGAGTTAAGCTCCAACTCAAAAATAAATAAATAGATAGATAGATAGATAAATAACTATGTTGGTTGCTGTGTTGTTGAGAATGCATTGCAGTTAACAAAAGTGAAAACAGAGATTGGCTGGGCGCGGTGGCTCACACCTATAATCTCAGCACTTTGGGAGGGTGAGGTGAGAGGATTGCCTAAGCCCACAGGTTCAAGACCAGAATGGGCAACTAGGTGAGACCTCATCTCTTTAATAAATTTTTTTAAAAAGTTAGCCAGGCATGGTGGCGTATGCCTGTAGTTCCAGCTATTTGGAAGGCTGAGATGGAAGGATCACTGAGCCCAGGAGGTAGAGGCTGCTGTGAGCCACAGTCGTGCCACTGTACTCCAGCCTGGGCAACAGAGTGAGATGCCGGTTCAAAAACAATGACTTGAGCAACTGGGTAAACAATGGTGTTACTTATTAAAATCGTGAAAGGTGGGAGAGGAACATGTTTGGGAATAACTGAAAAAGAGTTGGGAGGAAAAAAATCATGAATTCTATTTTGGCTATATTTGACTTTGATATGCCTCTTAATATCCAAATGATCCAAGTAGAAGTTGGATTTAAGATACAGAAGTTCAGGGGAATATGTCTGGGTTGGAAGTCACTTTGGTACAACCAGGAGGAATCCAAGTTTTGAGGAGTCTGAAACATCTTGAAAAAAATATTTATTATGGCTATAAATATAACACAAAAGTGGGTATTTAGAATGAGAAAACTAACCACAAAATAATTACAGAAACATTCTGCCGGACTACTCAGAGGGGGTCTCTGCAGGTGAGGACCCCTGAAGCTTAATATTCATTAATTCATAGTAATCTTATAAATCCTCTGTATACAACCGTTTTGGAAAAGAGTTTAGCATTACATATTGAAATTGCTTCTGTAAGAATCAGACATTTTATTCTTAGGTAAATATCTAACATAGCGACATGGTTGTACAATTGTGTAAAGTTACGAAATACCACTGAATTGTATACTGTGAAGTGGTGAATCTGCATTTTTTTTTTTCAAGGAAGTCTGCATAACCTGAGGACTCATTGTTCTTTTTTCATTAAAAAAAAAATTTTAAAGTTGTGGGGTACAATTCAGGGTTAGGTATACAAAAGGTCATTGTGTAGGTAAAGTTTGGGCCTCACCTTGGTCCCCATTTCACCTGGTTTGAGAGATCAGGTACCCTTATTTAAATCTGCATTTCAGTCTTTTTTTTTTTTTTTTTTTTTATTTGGAGTCTCATTCTGTCACCCAGGCTGGACAGTAATAACACGGTCCCGGCCACCACAGGCTCGACCTGCTAGGCTCCGGCGATCCTTCCGCCTTAGCCTTTCAAGTGGTGGGAACTACAGGCACACGCCACCATGCCCAGCTAATTTTTTGATTCATTGTAGAGATGAGGTCTCACTAAGTTGCCCAGGCTGGTCTGGAACCCGTGGGCTCAGGCAATCCTCTTACCTCGACCTCCCAAAGTGCTGGGATTATAGGTGTGAGCTACTGCGCCCGGCCTGCATTTCAATCTTAAAGAAAGATGAAGAATATTAATGATCCCTCCAAGTATTGTGCTGAGTCTGCCTCTGTCAAGGCTAATAGCTAGGAAACTTAAAGTTTGACTTGGGGCTCCCAGCGCCATCTTCACCTGCTCCACTCGTTCACTAGGCTCCGTTCGGTTCCTCTCCCTTCTTAGCTATCAGAAATGGGGTCTGTGTCTGGCATGGTCCCTCTCCAAAGCTGTTGCTGCAGACACAGGGCTTTGTTTCTACATGGTGTATTCACTCCTAGGGGATGCTAAGGAAAGGCGGGGATGAGTTATTTCAGGCTTAACTGAGTCATGAGTTGGTCCTTGGCATCTTCCAAAGATGACCCTTAAGTTTAAAGAAAATAGCATTAAAATTCAGGGACTAAACATATTATATAGATTTCACTATGTTGCAGTTCTTATCTTCATTCTCACACACATTGCCCCATCTGTGGTCGGTGGACACTCAGTTGACAGTCCCATTGACTGTTCTTCTTGAGGGCTTCCTTGCTTCTGAAATGCCCAGACATGGAAGGAAACATTTCTCCAGAGAGTCCTGATTCTGCCTAATGGGAAATAACACTTAGAGGCCACAACGTGGGTGTCAGGGGTGTCAGTGCTTTGGGGTTGGTCATTGTTCTTTAGTCTTTTCAGTGAATAGAGCCAGAAGCATTTTTAGGAAAAAATATCCAAGTTGAAACTGAAGTTTACCTTTAAATTCAAGACTACTGAATGCTGACTTAGCCTCACTGATCTTATATCTACATCTCTTTTCAAACATTTAAAAAAGTTATTTGCTCTATCTTATAATAACAGTATTAATGCTATAACCAACAATATGATTTCTGAAAAGGTAAAAAAATTGTTTTTTCAATTTTGTTTATTATTATAGTATATCCGAATAGTCAAATTACAGTATTTACTTATTTGATTGATTGATTAATTGATTGATTGATTGTTCTGAGGCAGAGTCTCACTCTGGCCCCTAGGCTGTCATGCAGTGTCACGATCATGGCTCACCCCAGCCTTGACCTCCTGGGCTCAGGCGATCATCCCACCTCAGCCTTCCAAGTAGCTGGGACTACAGGGGCATACCACCATGCCCAGCTAGGTTTTTGATTTTTTTGTAGAGACAAAGTCTCGCTATGTTGCCCAGTCTGGTCTCGAACTCCTGGGCTCAAGTGACCCTCCCACCTTGGCCTCCCAAAGTTCTGAGATTACTGGTGTGAGCCACCATGCCCAGCCAAATTACAGTATTTTAAAGTCCTCTGGTGAACTATCTATGTAGTTGTGCTACCACTGGGTACAGAAGTTCAATGTTACTTTTGGATATTAGAAATTGTTTTAGCCGGGCTCGGTGGCTCAGCCTGTAATCCCGTGCCTTTGGGAAGCTGAGATGAGTGGATTGCCTGAGCCTGCGGTTCGAGACCCACCTGGGCAGCGAGACCTCATCTCTACAATAAATCAAAAAATCAGCCGAGCATGGTAGCACATGCCTGTAATTCCGGCTACTCGGAAGGCTGAGGCGGAAGGATTGCCGGAGCCCAGCAGGTGAGGCTGTGGTGGCCGGGAGTGGCCACTGCACTCCAGTCTGGGCGACTGAGTGAGACTCCAACTCAAAAAAAGAAAAAAAAAAAGAAATTGTCTTAAATACCTGCATAATCAATGTTTGTATACCTAACCCTAAATTGTACATCACATCTTTAAAATAAAAAAAAGAAATTGTTTTACTAATTCATTTATTGATTTCATTTTAAATTAATGTAAAATATGTACATTATTCCAAAGTCAGTTCTCTAAAACAGAGTATATTACAAGAAGCCTCCATTCTTTCTATTCCTGGCCCTTCCACTGAGCTCACCCATACTCTTATAAACAATATTATGGATGGTTAATTCTCTGTTGTCTTTATTAGAACATTAGGAAACACACACACTTATTTGGTACACCCTTTCTTTTAAAAACAAATATAAAACCTGACATGGTGGCTCATGCCTGTAATCCCAGCACTTTGGGAGGCCGAGGCAAGTGGATTGCATGAGCCTGAGGGTTGGAGACCAGCCTGGGCAACTTGGCAAGACCTAGTCTCTATAATAAATCAAAAAAATTAGCCGGGCATGGTGGCACAGACTTGAAGTTCCAGCTACTTTGAAAGCTGAGGTGGAAAGATCTCCTAAGCCCAGCAGGTCAAGGCTGCGGTGGCCGTGAGTGAGCCACTGCACTCCAGTCTGGGTGACAGAGTAAGACTCTGACCCAAAAAAACAAACAAACCCCCAAAACACAAATTATAATATACAAGATGTTTCCAACTAACCTCTTACATTTTAATAATAATGATTTTTAATATCTTGTATTTGGAAGAACATATATTTCTTTTTATACATATACAATTTGCAGCACATGCATATTTTTTTCTGTTGTTCTTTAGAGGGAGACAAAGAAAGGAAAAGCTGAAGAAGTTACCATGCCAGTGTCTGGGGACTCTGGGAGGGAGGCCTGGGTGGCCAAGATTCTGATCTGCCCTGGCTTGATGAATCGAGAGGTCGGGCTGAGAGAACTGTAATAGAGTATACCATAAACTTAGGTTAAGAGCATGCTATAACCCAATAAATATGTAATCGGCTTGTGGACAATAGCACAGTCATTTTAGTTTCCTGCTTTAAAACATAACCTGTAGCTGTTTAAAGTTTCAGTTATGGGAAAAACTGCCAAGCTCCAGTTCAAGCTTCAACCCCTTGCCTTGACCCACTTTCCCCTTAGCAACAACCAACCAGGTGCCAGGGAAAAATCACCGAAAGTTTCCAAATGTCTCTGCAACTTTCCCAGCTAGTGGGCCAAGGTCAGCCCGAGTCAAGTTAGCCAATCCTCCACGATTGAGCTGACCAACAGAGGTTACTACCCAATTAAATGGTAACAAGACTGGAAAGTCCCCCCAAACTCCTCCTCCCTTTGTGTAAAAACATAAAAGGTGTCTGCTTAAGGAAGTCAGGGCCTCTGGGTGTACTCCGCTGCGTCGGTGGTGGACAGAGGTCCAGGCTCGAGGCTGCAAATAAGACCCTCTTGAACTTTCATCGGAATTGGCTCTTGGTGGTCTCTCGGATTGAACATTCGGCCATTACAGGGCAACCTGGGAAGGTGAGATTCACTCCTGGGGCCTGGCAGGAGTCCCAAGCCAGGCGGCTGGGTTTTCTCTCACCTAGTTTCCCAAGTTTAGTTCAGGGTCTGTTATCCTTCAGTCCTCTCCTCCCTTCCTCTGGGAAGAAGAGGAAGATGAAGAAGGAGGCATCACCTGGCCCTCCGGTACCTGCCGTGGAGGGAAGTGAGCCAGGTTTGTGGTCGCCCACATCCCTTCCCTCCATCTTATCACCTCATGGGTGGGGGTGGGGTGGCTTGTAAGGGGGCGGGTCATGAGAGGCGAGGGGAGTGTGGGGAGGTGGGGAAAGTTGGGCCCCTCCTGCTGGATACAGAGGGCTTCTTATGTTAGAACATCAGGAGACGGAAATGGGAATTGTCCCTCTGCAGTCGCAGCAAAGAGTATGGACTCGAGTATGATACTCGGCATTTCCTATGGGACGATACGTGAAGACACACACCAGAGCCCAGAGCTGTCCTGCTGGCTTTCCTGGGAAGGGGGGTCTGGGCCCTTCCCCCAAACCCCTCTGGAATTCTGCTGTACAAGGGAAAACAAGCTTCCTGGACAAGAAGTGTTTTCCATCTGTGTATATTGTCAGAGACGACATCTGAGGAAATCGTTCACCTAAAAGAAACTTCTGGGTCTTTCCCCTTCTCTTTATTTTACTTTATTTATTTATTTTTTTGAGTTGGAGTCTCACTCTGTCGCCCAGACTGGAGTGCAGTGGCCGCTCCCGGCCACCGCAGCCTCAACCTGCTGGGCTCCGGTGATCCTTCCGCCTCAGCCTTCCAAGTAGCCGGAATTACAGGCGTGCGCTACCACGCCCGGCTAATTTTTTTATTTACTATAGAGATGAGGTCTCGCTGCCCAGGCGGGTCTCGAACCCGCGGGCTCAGGCAATCCACTCACCTCAGCCTCCCAAAGGCGCGGGATTACAGGCTGAGCCACCGAGCCCGGCTTCCCCTTCTCTTTAAAAAGATGTTCTGTTTCTACACTGCTGGTGGGAATGCAAACTGGTGCAACCTCTTTGGAAGACAGTGTGGCGGTTTCTGAAAGAACTAGAAATTGACCTTCCATATGAACCAGCAATTCCCCTATTGGGAATATACCCAGAAGAACTCAAATCATTCTACAAAAAAGATACCTGCACACATATGTGTTGCAGCTCTATTCACAGAAGCAAAAACGTGGAACCAACCATGCTGCCCACTGAAGCTGGACTGGATAAAAAAAAAATGTGGTACATATACACAATGGAATGTTATGCAGCCATAAAGAAGGACAAACATAGGGACTTCGCAGCAACTTGGATGGATTTAGAGTTGATCATACTCAGTGATCTGTCACAGAAACAAAGAACAGAGTTCCATATGTTCTCACTCATAAGTGGACCTTGGACAATTATAATACTATAAGAAAGCGATTGGCGGTAGTGAGAAACTGAGGGGAAGGGGGTGGGATTGGTAGTTGAGAGGAACTGCTAGGGGAGGGAGGGGCATACCTCAACAAGGGTACCTGTGTAATGAATGTTTGTATACCTAATCCTGAATTGTAACCCACATATTTATAATAAAAAAATAAAAATAAAAAATGTTCTATGTAGTAGAGTGAAGTAACTGTCTAATCAGTATCATTATACTGAGTAGATGTGATATCATCATGTTTAATGACAGCAACATAAGCATTTATTTGGCACCTACTATGTTCCATGGGCACTTTACATACATAATCTGATTCAATTATGAACACTAAGAGTTTCATTTTAGCTATGAGCATAGGAAGGGTAGGAGAGTTAAACAGAGTCCTTACAGTCTTTCTTCTGGCAGTAGGTGTGCTAAGATCCACAACAGGGCATTTTCCCCCCCTTATCTTCCTTCCCTTCTTCCTTTCCTTCCTTCCTTGTTGTTGTTGTTTTTGTTTTTTAACAGTTGTTTTTTTTTTTTTTTTTGAAATGGAATCTCACTCTGTTGCCCAGGCTGGAGGGCAGTGGCACGCTCCCGGCCACCACAGCCTCAACCTGCTGGGCTCCAGCAATCCTTCCGCCTCAGCCTTCCAAGTAGCTGGAACTACAGGCGAGGGCTACCACAGCCGGCTAATTTTTTGATTTAGTGCAGAGATGAGGTCTCGCCAAGTTGCCCAGGCGTGTCTCGAACCCGCGGGCTCAGGCAATCCCCTCACCTCAGCCTCCCAAAGGTGTGGGGATTACAGGCTGAGCCACCGAGCCCGGCTTGTTGTTGTTGTTTTAAACAGCCAAGACTGGGCGTGGTGGCTCAAGCCTGTAATCCCAGCACTTTGGGAGGCTGAGTCAAGTGGTTTGCCTGAGCCCAGGGGTTCGAGACCTGCCTGGGCAACTTGGTGAGACCTCTGTACAATAAATTAAAAGATTAGCTGGGCGTGGTGGCTCATGCCTGTAGTTCCAGCTACTTGGATGGCTGAGGCGGAAGGATCGCCTGAGCCCAGCAGGTTGAGGCTGTGGTGGCCGTGAGTGTGCCATAGCCCTCCAGCCTGGGCAGCAGAGTGAGACTAACTCAAAATAAAGTAAAATAAAATAAAGTAGGCCGGCCTCGGTGGCTCAGCCTGTAATCCCGCACCTTTGGGAGGCCGAGGTGAGTGGATTGAGAGCCCGTGGGTTCGAGACCCGCCTGGGCAACTTGACAAGCCCTCATCGCTACAATTAAAAAAAAAAAAAAAATCAGCCGGGCGTGGTAGCACATGCCTGTAGTTCCGGCTACTCGGAAGGCTGAGGCGGAAGGATCGCCGGAGCCCAGCAGGTCGAGGCTGCGGTAGCCGGGAGTGGCCACTGCACTCCAGTCTGGGCGACCGAGTGAGACTCCAACTCAAAATAAATAAATAAAGAAAAGAAAAGGAAAGAAAGTAGTCAAAAACCCCTATTCCTTTTTATAAAAAATTTAATTTAATTTAATTTTAAAGTTGTGGGGTACAAGTCAGAACTGCGCACGTAAGAAGTTTAGGTACAGGTGACGTATTGGGCCTCCCCTGGACCTCACTTCACCTGGATTAGGATCAGGCACCCTTATTGAAAAGCCTCTGTTCCTGACATCACACCGTCCTGCAGCGAAGGAGAGCTCTAGGTGTGTTAAGATGACAAGTTGAACGGGAAGAGCCCAGGCGGTTGGCAGCCTGCTTTTCCTTTCTACCCCTTGGATTTTTCCAGGGAAGAACTGCAGGAACATGCGTTGCGCAAACCGGGCCCTTCCCTGGACGCACCAACCTCTCTTTCCCACTAGGGGTCAGTAAAACCCGCTGGGTGAGTTGAAGCCCTGGGCCTTCCCGTGCCCCTCCCGGACTCGGCGTTGGTGAGCTGGCCTGGGACCTTCACCGGCTGCCTTCTCCGTCCCCCGGCTTCCTCACGCTCCCATGTGGTGGGAAACCAATGGACACAGAGCCCCGAAGCGTTCGTTGCTTTTAGAGGGGCGTTTTCATTGAAAATGGCTGTACTTAAACAATGGCTACAGATGATTTCTCAAAATCCTATATCTTGCAATTATCGTCGCTGAGTAAAGATTTGGAACAAGAGGTGATATGTCTAAGGCAATAATGATATACTCAAGTGGCACGGGCACTGTGGATGAAGCTTTATGTGTCATTTGAACTCTTGGCAGCCTGGCCCCAGGGTCTCTTCCCCTAAGTACCACCCGATGCGGCCTTTCTACCAGAAAAACAAAAATCAGTGTCTTCCACTGCCCTGGTAAGGGCGATTTTCAGTTATATGGGCTAATGTGGACAGTGTATGAGGCCTGGAGCTTATATAATTTAGGTACCCTCTGCCCGGTGCGGTGGCTCACGCCTATAATCCCAGCACTTTGGGAGGCCGGAGTGAGAGGATTGCCTGAACCTGTGGTTCGAGACCAGCCCAGCCAACTTGGCGAGACCTCATCTCTACAATAAATCAAAAAATTAACTGGGCATGGTGGCGCATGCTTGTAGTTCTGGTTCCTTGGAAGGCTGAGATGAAAAGGTTGCTGGAGCCCAGCAGGTTGACGCTGGGGTGGCTGTGAGTGTGTCACTGCACTCCAGCTTAGGCAACAGAGTGAGACTCCAACTCAAAAAAAAAAAAACTTCTGGTACCCCCTTTAGGAAAATAATAGAAAATGACAAATACAATTGTAGACATGAAAGTACATTTTTTATTTCAAATGATACAATAAATCACAGTAAATCATAATTAGAAAAAGACTACAAATGTCTCAATTTTAAAAAATGCGTACTTTTATGACCAAACTCCTTGACATAGCTAATACTTTTTTCCTCCCTATTTTTTTGAGTCAGGATCTCACTCTGTCCTCCCGGCTGGAGTGCACTGGCATGATCATGGCTCACCACAGCCTCAAACTCCTGGGCTCAGGCAATCCTTCCACCTCAGCCTTCTCAGTAGTTTGGATTATGGTGTGTGCCACCATGCCCAGCTATTTAAAAAAATATACATTTTGTAGAGATGAGGTCTTGCTGTGTTGCCTAGGCTGCTCTTGAAGTCCTGGGCACAAGCAATCCTCCCACCTCGGCCTCCCAAAGTGCTGGGATTCCAGGCATGAACCACTGCACCCGACCAAAAATTATTTTTTAATAGAGACAATAGTAAGATAATTCGATTGGTCCTTGTAGTGTGGTTGCTTGATAACTATTATTGGTAGCTGGCATGCATGGCTCATGGAATTCATACTTTTTCTCTTTGCAGGGCTGCTACAGTTTTATCCCATACAAATACAGAAATTCTGGGAATTATATTTGGTGCAAACCCTTTCAAAAATAAAAAAATAAAATGTGTTCATAACTGTGTGCTGTATTATCAAGCTTAAGTATCTAAATCCCCTGTGTGAGGCCAGACATAGTGGCTCACACCTGTAATCCCAGCACTTTGGGGGCTGTGGTGGGAAGATTGCTTGAGCCCAGGAGTTTGAGACCAGTCTGGGCAACACAGAACTTGTCTCTACAAAAAAATATTTTTTTAGACCAGGCTCAGTGGCTCAGCCTATAATTCCAGCACTTTAGGAGGCCGAGGCAAGTGGACTGCCCGAGCCCGTGGGTTTGAGACCAGCCCGGGCAACTTTGTGAGACCTCGTCTCTACAATTAAAAAAAAAGCACTCCAGCCTGGATAACAGAATGAGACTCCAACTCAGAAAAAATAAATAAATTTTTTAAAAATAATAAATAAATAATTTTTTCTAAATTAAAAATTTTTAAAAATCCCCTGTGGGGTGCATCCTTAGAAAGCAAACTCACCCACCACCCTGGGGTAGCTCCAGGGGATGCCAGAAGACAGCAAAGCAATGTTCCCACATCCCCCACAGACAAGGACATGTCGTCCACCCACTGACAGGACCCTCCAAATGCAGGCAGGCAAGACCCAAGGTTTCTTGATACGCCCTCAGGCTGAAGTCTCTGCCTTAGACAAAACGCATCATCTTTGCCATGGGGCACGTCAGTAAGAAAGGTGAGAGAGAGTCCTCAACTGGGACCTCAGGACATACAGCCTTCTTGAACCTCAACTCTCTACTTTTTCGGGCCTCAGGGAAGGTGAAAGCTTTGATCAAGCATTTTCCTTGGCCTAAAATTCCCTATCCGGCATGTCCTCATCTGGCCCCAGCCATGAAGCCTTCCCATGAACTCCAAGGCCCACAGGGCTCTCCTCTGTCTGAACTCTTACAAGTTTTTTTTTTTTTTGAGTTGGAGTCTCTTTTGCCCAGACTGGAATGCAGTGACACATTCATGGCCACCGCAGCCTCAAACTGCTGGGCTCAGGGGATCCTTCCACCTCAGCCTTCCAAGTAACTGGAGCTACAGGCATGCACCACCATGCCCGGCTAATATTTTTGATTTATTGTAGAGATGAGGTCTCACCAAGTTGCCCAGGCTGATCTCGAACCCGTGAGCTCAGGCAATCCTCTCACCTCAGCTTCCCAAAGTGCTGGGATTATAGGCGTGAGCCACTGCACCCGGCTGCTCTTACAAGTTTTAAAAAACAATTCCCGTGACACATATTTGTGGGGTACCTATTCTGAGATGCCTGCAGTTGAATCTCAGTGAACTGCTTACAAAGCATTTTATGCAGATCTCTTAGTCAGATTATCAACAAATTGGTGACAGGAACCAGAATTCTTGCAGGCCTATCACAGTAGTGGGCTTGTCAGCACTGAATAAATACTTACTTGATTGATGTTACTCTATCTCCCCTCTGAGGACCAAACCTCTTGGCAGCCTCTTCCCCAGGAGGCTGGAGACTCCCTCATGGGGTGGAGAAGGAAGGATTATCACCTTCAGAATTCTGATGGCATCCCCCAAACCCTGCTTATGAGCTCCTGGACACGTCACAGCCCAGATTTGAAGCAAACTTTTCTTCTTCAGCAAACTGGTTAGAAATTTTGGTTTTTCCCAACGTGGTCGTCCAGATCTAGTAACTGATCCCACCCGCCCTCACCCCAAATTCCTTTCTTTGTGAGACAGTGAGGCTTGAGGGTACTTGTATCAAATTGAGTATCCCATCATGCAACAGGGCAGGCGGCCTCCAGGTTGGTCTGACCTTCACTTGTCCTGCAAGGAGCGGAGAAACGTCTACTTGCCCCACCAAGCTGTGTGATACCTTGGCTAAGTCATGCCTCCTCTCCCAGGCTAGCTTTCCTCTATTGGAAACAGGGGTTTAGATGTGTAGGGAATCTGGACGCTGTTTGCCCAGGTTCTCTTCTCTGCTCTCAAATCCGGTAGGATTTTTTTCATCTCAACAAACCCCTGAAGCAAACACAGACACGTGTTCCTACCCCAAGTCTCAGAGCTGTTAAACTTCTTTGGTCTCATTCTAATCACAGGGGCTGCGGTCCAGGCGCTGGTATGGGGATTCAGCAGGAGATTTGGTGTCTAGGATGGAGCTCTGTGAATTCCTTTTCCATGAGCGTCTCCCTGCGAGCAGAACTGGCAGTGCTGAGACTTTCAGAAAATTTCTTCCTTCCTGGCAGGGGTGGGCATATAGCAGCAATGAGTAGCCCTCAGGAAAAAAAAAAAAAGCATTATCTGATTTTTATGAAACTTAAAAAAATCTAGGCCAAGCACAGTGGCTCATGCCTGTAATCCCAGCAATTTGGGAGGTTGAAGTGAGAGGATTGCTTAAGTCCAGGAGTTCAAGAACAGCTTGGGCAACATTGCGAAACCTCGTTTCTACAAAAAAATCAAAAATTTACCCTTGGTGAGGCTTGGTGGCTTATGACTGTAGCCCCAGCTACTCAGAAGGCTGAGGCGGAAGAATTGCCTGAGCCCAGGAGGTTGAGGCTGTGGTGAACTGTGATCGTGCCACTGCACTCCAGCCAGGGTGACAGAGTGAGAGACTAACTTAAAAAAAACAAACAAACATTTTTTTTCTTTTTACTCTGCTAATTTAATTTAAGGCCTGAGCTTATGAGCCCCTGCTGTTTCCCTGGCCTTTGGGAGGCTGCCCAGAAAGTTTCTGTTGGTCCGTATGTACATCTTAAGCCCGTGGGATGCCTTTATCTGAACTAGTCGAGCAACCTCTCTGTGTCTCAGCTTCCTCATCTGTAAAATGGGCACATACGTGATACCTGCTTGACAGGAGAGTTTTGAGTAAATATCTTCCTATCTAGGTAAGGGGTAGCCCTACCCGTCCCATCGCTAGGCTTCAAGCTTGGTGGCACCTTAATTCTCTCTTTCTTTCTGTTCCTAGATCTAACCCATCAGCAAACCCTGTCAACTCTATCCTGAAGCTCTATATCTAGACCACATCTCACTGCCTACCTACTCCTGGACACAACCACCTTCTCTTGCCTGGATTACAGCAAAGACCCTCTAGATGGATATTGTAATGTGCACATCAGATTAAATCTCTCCACTGCTTAGGACTCCCTCAAAGACTTTGCATCTCAGAGAGAAAAACAAAACCCTTGCACAATCCAGCCCCATGGCATCCCCTGCCCAACCCTCACTCCTACCTGCCTGGCTCCTCCTGTCCGTTTCTTGAATAGGTCAAGTGCCTTCCTACCCCAGGGCCTTTGCCCCTGCCGTTCAGTTCCCTTGACCTGGAATGCGTTTCTTGTGGATAGCCACAGGGCTCATTTTCTTACTTCTTTTAGGCATCTGCTCACATGTCATCATCCTAGGAAGGCCTTTCCCCATGGCTCCACTTACAAGAGCACACACACTTTTCCCACCTACCCTGACTCCTCCTCTCTTTTTTCTTGTTTATTGTTTCTCTCCCTGGTTAGAACATTACTCTTGTGCTCTCCGTGCTCAGAGCAGCGTCTGGCACATTGTAGTAGGCATCCATTAAATATGTGTTGAAAGATTGGATTAAGTGAAGCAACATGTGAAAATTAAGAAAGTCCCTTCATAAATTAAAGGGAACATGGAAACATGTGTTGTCGCCGAGGCAATAATAGCTAGTTAGTGCTATTGTGTTAAGGGTTTACCACATATTATTAGCTCATTGAATCTTTATAACAGCAGTGGGAGAGAGACCTATGATTATTTATCATTTTATCTGCTTTCATTTTTATTAAACTATTTCTTAGTACCTGGGGTACCAATGAGAAAGAGGTAGTTGGTTAAAATACTACAAGCCCGCATTTGGAGTGACTTGACATTTTTTGTTGATTTGACTTTTTTGAGACAGAGTCTGGCTCTGTTGCCCAGGCTGGAGTGCAATGGCGTGATCATGACTCGCTGCAGCCTCAACCTCCTGGGCTCAAGTGATCCTTCTGCCTCAGCTTCCCAAGTAGCTGGGACTACAGGCTTGTGTCACCATACTCAGTTAATTTAAAAAAAGTTTTTTAGTAGAGATGGGGGTTCTCACTATGTTGCCCAGACTGGCCTTGAACTCCTAGCCTCAAGAAATCCTTCCACCTCTGCCTTCCAAAAATGCTGGGATTCAGTGGCTCTGCCTGTAGTCCCAGCATTTTGGGAGGCCGAGGTGAGCAGATTGCCTGAGTCTGCGGGTTCGAGACCCCCCCCAGGCAACTTGGCAAGACCTCGTCTCTACAATAAATAAAAAATTAGCCAGGTGTGGTAGCGCGCGCCTGTAGTTCCAGCTATTTGGAAGGCTGAGGTGGAAGGATCGCCGGAGCCCAGCAGGTCGAGGCTGTGGTGGTCGGGAGCGGCCACTGCACTCCAGTCTGGGCGACAGAGTGAGACTCCAACTCAAAAAAAAAAAAAAAAAATGCTGGGATTACAGGCATGAACCATCACGCCCAGCTGTAACTTATCATTTTTTGAAACACGTGGCATTGGGGTGTCAGCCTTGTATCTGTTTGCCCAAACCCACTTCAATGAACGAGGCTGGGCTGGGCGTGAGGACAAGACATTGTGTGTAACAAGAATGGTCCCCTTGCAAATACACTGGCCTCCTGTTCTCATCCTTCTTTCCTCCTAATCTTCTAATAACTTCATTGCTGGGAAAAAGGCCAAGTAGGGAAAACCCCACCGGCAGCCTGAGAATTCTCGATCTGAAGGGTCCTTCGAGATTGCCCCGCCTGCCCCCTCCGTTTGACATGGGAGGAAATTTAGCCCTCGGGAAGCCAGTTTCCAGATGGAACGGTGTTTCTTTAATTAACCAAACTCCTTGTCCAAAATCAGATGAACCATATGCTTCATCTGTGTAACCTGAACTTTGTAAGCTACTTGACAATTTGAAGGGTCAAGGGGCCAAGGTTGCACTATTTATGCTGACTTCTTTCCTCAAAGCTGACCCCAGGTGTTTTACTTGGATGCTTTTAAAAAATACCTGGGGTCCCATTATTCTCCTGAGTGACACGTGGTGTCTGTTCTGATGACAGCAAGATGTTAGCATGCTTGGTTCAATGAAATGCCAGAGTTTCGCCGCGCAATATAGCGGCGCCTCTTCTGAAAACCCGCTGCCAGAACCTATTATCACAAACCAGAAACCCCAGCCTGGTGTGGAAAATATTCTTGAAAAGATGTGTAAGCTGCAGGTAAGACAGCTTTGTTCGGAAGAGCAGTAAGCAATGCTCTCCTTTCTCACTTGTGAATTACATGCGAGAAACGCAAAGAGGATAAGAGTGAAGAGAAAGTTCTCGCGTTCATTTCTTTTTCATTCTTCTTCATTTTTATTGGCTCGAAATACATTGTTTTATTTCAAAATGTGTGCCTGCTTATTGTGTTCACCGAATAAGTGAAGGCAATTATAAAACGCGTCTTATGCCTTTCCAGAATATTCTTTGTGATTGTCAGACATGGGAAGATAGCCTAATTTCCCATGAAATGCTAGTATCAGCATAACATATTAGTACCATGCAGTGCCAGGCTATTAGACATTTCCTGGGCCTCTCACTAAAATATTATTTTAAGAAGACATTCGGAATGCTTTTGGTGCCAAGTAGGCGCTGCCTGGATACCTTGTGATGATGAACAGCTTCTAAGTGCGTGTACTGAGTTTAGGAAACATAACACCACAGCACGTAAAATCCCGTGCCAGATCTCACACAGCCCAAGTCACATCTGCCCCTATCTCTCTGGATGATCCTCCCCGAACCGAGGCCTGGCATCTTGCCCTGAACGTCAGCCAACTGGACATGAGCAGACCAAGATGGAGAGAGAAATCCAGTTATGTTCGCCTATAAATCTCAGCCAAAGCCAAGCCTTGATTGTCCGTGTTTGTGGGCAGTGGAGGAAGGGTGCTGTGGGGGGTCGTGGAATTTGCAGACACTCTCCAATCTCATTCCACACAAGCGAGAAAAAAAGTATAGTTTCCAAATTCTCTGCTTTTGAGCACGCTGATGAAAGGGCTAATACTGAACTCTTCTACTCAGACTTTTCTGTTTTTTCAGCAGTTTCCTTTCTGGGTAAGGCACTCATGAGTGGTGAAATGGTCAAAATGGGGGCACCCAAGTCGAGGTGGACATGTGAAGGGGTTGATGGAGTCCCAGCCTGGAAAACCGAATCCCCAGATCACTGAGAGTTAGCTATAATACTGATTCTTTTATAATTATCCCGTAGTTAGCTTCTACTGTGGAGAGGGTGCAAGCCAGATGCAGAGATGAAATCCTTTTTTTGTTGTTTTCCTTGAATTGGAGGCTCGCTCTGTCGCCCAGGCTGGAGTGCAGTGACATGATCGTGGTCACCACAGCCTCCCCTGCTGGACTCGGGCGATCCTTCTGCCTCAGTCTTCCAAGTCGCTGGAGCCACAGGCAGGCACCGCCACACCCGGCTAATTTTTTATTTATTGTAGAGATGAGGTCTCACCAAGTTGCTCAGGCTGGTCGCGAACTACTGGGGTCAAGCAATGCTCTTGCCTCTGCCTCCCAAAGTGCTGGGATTACAGGTGTGAGCCACCACGCCAGACTAGAGATGAAATTCTCATCCAGTGGTTCAAATTAATATTTAAGTACCTCATCAAGGCTTTGGTGAGCCATGATGGTGCCACTGCTCTCCAGCCTGGGTAACAGAGTGAAACTCCTACTTGCAAAACAAAGAAAAAAAATGTTTTGAGTGTCTCAGGTTAAATACTTAATCCTTAAGTAAGGAATTGTATTTTTTTTTTTGAGTTGGAGTCTCACTCTGTTGCCCAGACTGGAGTGCAGTGGCCGCTCCCGGCCACCGCAGCCTCGACCTGCTGGGCTCTGGCGATCCTTCCGCCTCAGCCTTCCGAGTAGCTGGAATTACAGGCATGCACTACCACGCCCCGCTGATTTTTTGATTTATTGTAGAGATGAGGTCTCGCTGCCCAGGTGGGTCTCGAACCCGCGGGCTCAGGCAATTCACTCACCTCAGCCTCCCAAAGGCGCGGGATTACAGGCTGAGCCACCGAGCCCGGCTGGAATTGTATATTTAAGAGTCAGATTCTGGCCGAGTGTGGTGGCTCATGCCTGTAGTCCCAGCACTTTGGGAGGCCAAAGCAGAAGGATTGCCTGAGGTCAGAGGTTCAAGACCAGACTGGACAATATAAGAAGACCCCATTCTATACCATATATACATATATATTTTTGTTGTTGTTGTTGTTGTTTGTTGTTGTTGTTGAGTTGGAGTCTCACTCTGTCGCCCAGACTGGAGTGCAGTGGCTGCTCCCGGCCACCGCAGCCTCAACCTGCTGGGCTCCAGCGATCCTTCTGCCTCAGCCTTCCAAGTAGCTGGAATTACAGGCATGCGCTACCACGCCCAGCTGATTTTTTTTTTTTTTTACTTATTGTAGAGATGAGGTCTCGCCAAGTTACCCAGGCGGGTCTCGAACCCGCAGGCTCAGGCAATTCACTCACCTCAGCCTCCCAAAGGCGCGGGATTACAGGCTGAGCCACTGAGCCCGGCTATATTTTTTTTAAATAATAAAAAATAAATAAAATAAAAGTCAGGCTGCACGTGGTGGCTCATGCTTGTAATCCCAGCACTTTGGGAGACCAAAGCAGGAGGATTGCTTGAGTTCAAGAGTTTGAGACCAGCCAGGGTAACATAGCAAGCCCTCATCTCTGCAAAATAAAAAAATTAGCCAGGAGTGGTGGCATGTGCCTGTAGTGTCAGCTACTCGGGAGGCTGAGGTGGAAGGATTGCCAGAGCCCAGGAGATCAAAGCTATGAGAACTGTGTGCCATTGCATTCCAGCCTGGGTGACATAGTGAGATTCAGACCCCTCCCCCCAAAAGTCAGAATATATATGTATGTAAATAAATACCCAGAAAATAGACCAGCAGTATCCATACCAAATAGCTGACCAGGGTTACATCTAGGAAGGAAAGCAGGGCTGGTGGAGAATGGGGGAGTGAGTGGGCTGGAGGAGGGGGCAAAGGGGCTGCTTTAGAGGGTTTTTAAAGTTTTTTTTATGAGGCTGGGCGTGGTGGCTCACACCTATAATCCCAGCACTTTGGGAGGTCAAGATGAAAGGATTGCCTGAGCTCATGGGTACGAGACCAGCCTGGGCAACTTGGCGAGACCTCATCTCTACAATAAATCAAAAATTAGCTGGGCATAGTGGCACATGCCTGTAGTTCCAGCTACTTGGAAGGATCGCCTGAGCCCAGCAGGTCAAGGCTGAGGTGGCAGTGAGTGTGCCACTGCACTCCAGCCTGGGCAACAGAGTGAGACTCCAACTCAAAAAAATTTGTTATTGTCTATTTAAAGACAGGGTCTTGCTCTGTTGCTCAGGCTGGAGTGCAGTGGCACACTCACTGCCACCTCAGCCTTGACCTGCTGGGCTCAGGCGATCCTTCCAAGTAGCTGGAACTACAGGCATGTGCCACTATGCCCAGCTAATTTTTGATTTATTGTAGAGATGAGGTCTCGCCAAGTTGCCCAGGCTGGCCAAGTTGCCCAGGCTGGTTATCATAGCTCACTGAAGCCTCAAACCCTGTACTCAAGTGATCTCCCTTCTGCAGCCTCCCAAATAGCTGGGACTCCAGGCATGCACCACTACACCCACCTACTTTCTTTTTTTCTTTTGGTAGAGATGACGTCTTGCTATGTTGTCCAGGCTGGTTTTGAAGTCTTAGCCTAAAACTATCCTCCTGCCTGGGCCTCCCAAAGTGCTGGGATTTATTGTAGAGATGAGGTCTCGCTGCCCAGGCGGGTCTTGAACCTGCGGGCTCAGGCAATCCACTTACCTCAGCCTCCCAAAGGCGCGGGATTACAGGCTGAGCCACCGAGCCCGGCTCCAAAGTGCTGGGATTACTGGTGTGAGCACCAAGCCAGACTTGTTAAAATTTCTGGTTGAGAAAATATTCATGTAAGAAAGCTAAAAAGAACTCATAATGAAAGCAATGTATCTTGACTCAAAACTTCTAGAGATAACTGGGCTCAGTGGCCTTAGCCTGTAATCACGCGCTTTGGGAGGCTGAGGTGAGTGAATTGCCTGAGCCTGCGGGTTCGAGACCCACCTGGGCAACTTGGTGAGACCTCATCTCTACAATAAATAAAAAACTAGCCAGGCGTGGCAGTGCGTGCCTGTAGTTTCAGCTACTTGGAACTACAGCTCTGCTGGAGCCAGAGCCCAGCACGTCGAGGCTGCGGTGGCCGGGAGCGGCCAAGGCACTCCAGTCTGGGCGACAGCGTGAGACTCTAATGCAAAAAAAAAAAAAAAACGTCTAGAGAGCAGGAGAGCAGGAATGTCTCCTGTATCCCCTGACACATCAATATGTATGCACTGACCTAACCTGAAAGGACTCTTTAGAAGTTTCTTTTGTAATGATATTTGTCTAGCAGAGGTAATTTCATTCACTGAAAAATAAATCATTTGCAGTATCATTTGTGATTTGACATTTATGGAATTCTTATAATAGTGCTTTAAATTACTTCCTGTTTTAGTAGTCTTGAAAGTTAGGTATATAGGCTTTTGCCTTTTTTATAGGCAAAGAACTGTGACCAAAGTAACTGCAAATGTTAGCAAAGGGTAGAAATTATTGCTTTGGTTTTAGCTTTTTCGTGATGTACTCCTTTTTGAATTGACTCACGAATGAATGTTATTGTATCTAACTGTATCTCCATAACTACTTTTTTTTTTGAGTCAGAGTCTTACTCTGTTGCCCAGACTGGAGGGCAGTGGCATGCTCATGGCTCACCACAGCCTCGACCTCCTGGTCTCAGGCGATCCTTCCACCTCACCCTCCTGAGTAGCTGGAATGGGCCACCATGCCTGGGTAACTTTTTTTGTTTCTGTGGAGACAAACACTCACTATGTTACCCAGATAGGTCTCAAACTTCTGGGCTCAAGCAATCCTCTTGCCCCGGGCTCCCGAAGTTAAATGTTAGGAATCTTAAAGTGAAATCTCTTCACTAGTTAGGACTGGGGATGGATGAGTAGGGAAGTGGGTCCTTCTTTTCTTCCAGATCCTTTCGAGAAAATGTTCCTGTGAGCTCTCAGGGTTCCTCTCCCAGAGAATGGCTGCTGGCCTAGCCGTGGGCACAACCATCAGGAGGATGTTTGGGACTGGGGTGAATGTTCGAAGTGACTTCTCTGGAGTGACAAAGGGCGATAGTACACAGGAAAATGACTTCCACTGAGAGGAATCTTAAAGATAATTTTTGAAGGGGCAGATTGATATGTCTCATTTCTTGACAATGTAGACATTGCTTCTTCTCATTCCTATCCAAACCTCATCAATTCTGAGAAAGGCCAAAACTCTTATAAAGTTGGAAGAAATTGAGTTAATATGTTTTCTGTCCTTAACTAAGCAGTCTATACTTTCTTTTTGTTATGAAACAGGATTTGGAATAATCGAACAGTAATTATAATATGCAGAAGAGATACGCCAGTCAAATGAAGAAGATACACTTTTTTCTCTTCTTTCTTTTCTCTCTCTCTCTCTCTCTCTTCTCCCATTGGAGGAGGAACTCTCAGCAGAGCGAGCCTTTGACAGGTACAGTATAACTTATCAGGCTTTAAAGTAACTAGCTGAGGTTAGCCTCAGTTCAGATATGTCAGAGCTGTCAAAGGCCAGCCCCGAAATCTGTAAAACATTACAGACTGAAACCCCAGCTAGGACGCTGAAGGTCTCCATGGGAATTCCAACACACACGAATCTGGAGTGTCTCCATGCCTCGACCTGACCCTTGATAATACTTGGAGCTTGCTTTTTGTTGTTGCAGGATTACTAAGTTCGCTGGTTTTTTGTTCTTTGGCTCCTGAAACTGGTCTGTCGCACTCCTGGGACGATTCATCATGGTGTAGGGGGAGGCGAGGATCACCTCTGTGGACGGTCCACCCCGGGGCAGCGCGAGTTCTAGAGCTTAGCAAGCAGGGCCACGCAATCTTCCCTGTTAGCAAGGAGAGGACGGATACGTGCAAGCTGGGATAAAGGTTTCAGATGCTTAAAATCGCCGCTAGAGATGTCAGTGTAAGTGAGCAAGTGGGGACAAAAGGAGCTTTCTGAAATGTGGCTTCTTTCTCTATCTTGCTTACCCCAAGGTGGGTGAGAGAATGAAACATCCCTCAAAGAGGCAGAATAAAATACTTTAGTGGAGGCCGGGCTCGGTGGCTCAGCCTGTAATCCCAGCACTTTGGGAGGCTGAGGCAAGAGGATTGCCTGAGCCCAGGGGTTCAAGACCAGCCTGGGCAACTTGGTGAGAACTTGTCTCTACAATAAATCACAAAAACTAGCCGGACGTGGTGGCGTGCGTCTGTAGTTCCAGCTACTTGGAAAACTAAGGCTGAAGGATCACTTGAGCCCAACAGGTCGAGGCTGCGGTGGCCTGAGTGTGCCACTGTACTCCAGCCTGGGTGACAAGAGTGAGACTCCAACTCAAAATAAAATACTTTAATGGAAAGAAGTGGGATTTAGAATTGGAATTTTGTGCCAAATTTACCAGTGGCTTTCAGTAATCCGCTTAGCCTCTTTTCTTTTTTTCTAAAATTGAATCAGCGTCTCACTCTCACTCAGGCTGACGTATAGTGACATGATCATGGTTCACCACAGCTTTGACCTCCTAGGCTCAGACCATCCTTCCACCTCAGCCTCTATAGTAGCTGGGACTACAGGCATGCACCACCACACCTGGCTAATTTTTTTTTTTTTTTTTTGTAGAGTTGAGGTCTTGCTATGTTGTCCAGACTGGTCTTAAACTCCTGGATTCAAGCAATTCTCTGGCCTCGGTTTCCCAAAGGGCTGGGATTACACATGTGAACCACTGCGCCCTGCCAATCACCTAACCTCCTTTGGTCCTGGGTCTTCCTATATGTAAATTGTCATAGTTAATTCTTAAAATTGCTGTGAGGATCAAGTAAAATAATGTATAGACATTGTATCTATACAGTGAAATTCCGGTGTCAGTTATTGGTAGAGGTGTCTATGAATTAGTGCAGATTTTGAATAATAAATGAACGATTATATTGCTAGTGGGTTTTCCTGAGTACTTGAATCAAGGTAAAATGACAGAAAAAAGTTCGGGTTACAGCTGAAGACACTAGAAGAAATGCAAATCTCTAATTGAAAGAACATCTTTCACGGACATGTGTTGGTCTTGTCTTCTCTTCCCTTGGCCCTGAAAGGGGTTTTAACATTGTAGGAGCCTAGA